>JAWDJD010000001.1:447173979-448373979 GCA_035047305.1 Bradypodion pumilum
AGATAGAAATCGCAGCACTTCCAACTAAATTTAAATTTATTTTAAACAATTTTATGCTTGTTGCTGTGGGATCCGCGCACACAATTGGCATAACTGGCCCTGACAGAACCCCGGTAATGGGTGATCACCTCGTTGCCAGGGGTTCCTGAGGGGACAGAAATTGGGGGAGCGGAATATTAGATAGAGTTTAATTTACCAATAGCTGATCTGACAAACTGCTCGAACAATAGAGAGCTAATGACTAACTCGCTAGGTGCGTAATAGGCAATCTCGCACCTGCGGATTACCTTAAACCCTAGAGCCAATACTAGCCACTTGTTTACCCCGGATAACACGGAACAATGTATTTCCTCTGCCATTAATTAAGTTAGTTAATTAACTTCCCCTGTAGACTTCCCCAATTAACTTGTGTAAACATTATGTGTGAAACCTGCAGTATCGCAATGCTTTTACATGCAGCCTAAAACATGATAAATACTGATGATTGGTCTTCATTAAATCACTGGTCTTCGCTCCATCTTGCCTCGTGTCTCATTGCTTGACCATTCTCCTCCGGGACCCAACAGCCGCTTCGCGGTTCCGACCCAGCTTGCGCAACCCGCTTCGCGGCCCAGGCCAGATCCAACAGTTGCTATGGTGATGGTGGACTTATTTAAAATAAAAAGATTTCACAAGAATATTTCACAAGCATGGTATATAGTAGTTGCCAAATGAAATGGGCACTGAAACACACATTTTAATCCATTCCATGGGGCTCGTTGTTGTACGGAACAATTGTTACTGGTTTGGATTGGTTTCCCCCATTCCTGGACAATGATAGCCTGGCCACAATGATTCACAGTCTGGTTAATCTTCAGGCTGAATTACTGTAATGGGTTTTACATGGGGCTATCCGAGAAGACAGTTCAGAAGCGTTAATTGTGGAGAATTCAGTTGCCATGATTGTAACTGTCGGTCCACGTAATTCCTGTCTTTTGAGAACTGTATTTCCAAGTCCAGTTGGAAATGCAGGTATTTTCTTTTAAAACTAAAGAGCAGAGGGTTCAAATACTTGAAGGCTTTCTCTATCAGCCTGTTCCTGTTTTCTATCTTCACCTCATACCCTGCTTCATACCCTACCTTGTTAGAAGGGTGTTATACAACCAAAAGAAAGGGGTCTTCCTGATAAAGATGATTCATGTTTGGAATGCCTTCCCTACAGTATGACTGGTACCTACTCTTTTTTTGCTGATGATTAACATACTTAGGCATTTGAACAGTCCCTTACACTATTGCAAAATGGCTGTAAAATGGCTGTTTGCTGTTGATGCTTAATTGTACTAGGTTTAATATAATTGCATCTTTCTTTATACGTATCTGAGCATTGCATAATTTTAAAATATGAATTTCTTTGAAATACAGATAAAAATCACACAAATTGTTAAAACGATGAGCGCATTTTGACCAGAAGCAGGCTACTTCAATACTGTTATCTTGGCTGTTTACTAAATCTTCTTTTGTATCCATAGTAGGGCATAAATTATATGCACATAAATACTTCATTCACAGAAAATTTATCCTGCATCTAAGTAGCCACATTTTAATTATTTTGATCTTCCTACTTTATTTGAAGTCTGTTAAGTGACTTCTAGATGGTCCAACCAGAATCTTGTCTTAACTGGAAATGTCTTTCAATATTTATCCATTTGGCAAGGTTTGTTGCTTTTTCTCTCCATTATATTTTGCTCTTGAACCTGATTTGGTGAAGGAATATATAGAAATGCTTCCAGTAACTGAATAATCTCTCCGTAGTGTTGATGGAAATAATTTAGAGTATATGATGATATTAATTATGCGCCATCAAGTAGATTCCAACATATGGCGGTCATTTCCAGGGTTTACTAGGCAAAGAACACACACAAGTGGTTTACCATTCCCTTCTTCTTGGAGTATACTGGCACTGTGTAACTAAATCACTGAGCTATCCAACCACCTTTAGAGCATATAGTCAGAAGGAATTAGATATACAGTGGTACCTCAACAATTTTAATCAGTTCCATGGGGCTTGTTGTTGTACGAAACAATTGCTATACGATGCATGCATTGTATAGCAATTTTACCTATGGGATGCATTCTACAATTTTTTTCACTAAGTGTTTTTTCACATTTAAAAATTGTTGTACAATTTTTTCCATACAGAAAATTGTTATGTGGGATGCCATTTCCCCCAAAAAATCTATTTGTTATGCGATTTCGTTGCTATACAGGGCAATTGTTTTATGGGGTTCCACTGTACAGTACACCCCATCTGCTTTTCCTTGCATGAGCTCATGGTGTTCATACTTGCTATTTGTGAGATAGATGAAGCAGAGAATGTGATCACTCTGTGAGTATTATGGTTCAGTCAGAACTTGAATTTGGATATCTCAGGTCGAAGTCCAATACTGTACATTTAATCTGTGATCCTTTTATTCCTACATCACCAAAGTAAGATTGCAAATGACCAACAGAAGAACAGCCACCACGCTATTTCTCTTTCATAAGAACCCGCCAAGTTCTCTAATCAGCCAGTATTCTGACTTAGACTTCTGGGAATTGAAGTCCTCCTGTGGGGCGTGGACCCCACATTGGGAATTACTGTTCTAAATGTTTCTTTTTTTTCTTCCTCTGCCTAGCTGTATAGGATAGTAATTATATTCATTCTGTGAGTACCTATACCTGTTTCTTCAGCTGGGATCCTAGAACAATTTTAGCAATGAAGACCATATTTTTCATGCTGCTCTGAGAAATATATTTAAGATTATTTCCAATGACATACTTTTGGCTTAGATTTGGAATAGCATAGAAAGTGCCTACTGCTGTGGCCGGGACGGTGGATACAGTATGTGGCTTTTGATGTTTTTGAATCCAGTTATAGCCCTGCTATTTTTTATTTTATTTTTTGAAATTCTGTGCCTGTTGAGATAATAAACTTTAAAATTAGAATCCAGGTGTGTTTTCCCACCCCTAGCTCATCCTCATATCAAGACTCAGCAGTTTTTGTCTTTAATTGCTCAGGGCTTTGTGATGATACTGGCTGAAGCTCTAGATTTCAAAACATTGCTATAATTTAAGCCCAGAAGGAACTGTAGTTCTGAACATTGTGAACTAGACAAAGAACAATTTAGTTTGACATTTTGTTTAAAAGCTGACATGATATAACTGCTTTCCAAATACAGTATGCCTATAGTTGACAAAAAGGGACTGTTAGCGTGCAACAGTCATATAAAATTTTCCATTGCAACTCAAACCTGTCTTTCTGCAATATTTGGTCACTTGTGACCATAAGCAGATGTTTCAACCATTTTGAAAGATAACGTAGATATATACTTCAGCTAAGAGAGCAACACTTGTGGAGTTAGGAAAGACCCAACAGCACTCCAAACAGTTTTCTTGTCTGACTCTTTTAGGCAACTTAGTTGGACATTAAACTTTATAATAATCACAAAATAGATTGTACACATAGGAAATGTTCCACCAAATCATTTCTTTTTCAAATTTAGCAGAGAACAGAAAGAAGTTGTATTTATCAGTCTTTCACAAATGGACTCAATCCACATGGCTGCCAGAAGATAATTTTGATTTTTTTTTCTTGAGCCACTTCAACTCTGTTGAATGGCCTTTACAAGTTTTGCTGGTTCTCTGCTCACACCCAGATCAATAATTGATCACTTCTTCTTTCTTGGCTTTGCCATTGGCCAAAATTAAATCTTTATCTGTGCTTGTTTCTGGTAGTAATTAGCAGGCCAGTAAATGAGCCAGATTCTGTATCTCTCCGCATTCACACATCATGTTGTTGTCTGCCAACAGCCCCTACTTGAGTATGTTGGTCTTACATTTAGGCACTTTGACCCTCAGCCTTCTCAGAGTCCTCCAAGTGATGTAGGGGATGTTGAGTTCCTCAGTTATATCCTCCTTTAATGTTATGCTTTGTCCATTGAGCTTCTTCCGCCATCTTCTAATTTGTTTTCACTCTTGTGTACCCTCAAGAATGTTTGTTCTTGCCATAAATCTCTTCCTGGATCTGAGCCAGTGGATTTGAGGCTGAGGAGGATGGTGGAGGACAGGTGCCTGGAGGACAATCGTCCATAGGGTTGTAAAGGGTCGGAATCGACTGTGCGACTGAACAACAACAACAGTCCTTTTAGAGGATGTCAATGGGCATTCTCTTGCTTAGTTCTCTTGGCATTTGCTCCTTCTGTACTTCTCTCCTTATCTTAGGTTGAGCGATACCAACAAGAGGATATATTTTCTCACCTCGTGTAGGTTTGAGGCATCCTGTCACTACACATATTGTTTCATTAACAGCAATGTCAACTTTTTTGTGCATGCAGATGCGCTCCATATTGGAGCAGCATACTCTGCTGCAGAGACACTTAGGGTGAAAGCTGATGTGGATGGTTGAGCTCCCCATGTAATTGATCACTGACTTTTATTATCTGTATAGCAACTTCTTCTCTTGCTACACAGAATAGATTTACCATTTGCAAATCACAGAATTTACACTTTGCTTTGCCTATGTCCATTTTGCTTTGGCCCTATTCAGATTTTGAAAAGCAAAATTTTCAAAGTCAAACTTACAAAAGAGCTTAAAAACAACAAAAGGGGAGGGTTCAACCATGCTTGAATCCAGATGATGGAGGAAGAGAAGCAAAAGAATGACATAGTATAACAGCTGAGAGGGACAGGCGTGAGAAAATGAAATGCTTTACCCTGAGATTGAGTATAGTATGCAGAGCAGCTTGTGTTTGCACTGTCAGTGTCAAATATCACTTAAAAAAAAAACTTAAGCTTTAAGAGAAATAAAGACAGGTAATTCAAGCATTCCTCCACTCCACTCCATTCCACCCCAAACACTGACTACAGTATGGTTAATACCATTTATTATCCCCTATTGAGATAATTTTTAGATGCAAACACTATCCTAGATACTGACACTGAACTCAGTTCTCTAAATCTGCCCTAAAAGAGTTCTGCTCACGGATAAGAAAGAGGTAGCAGTAGAGGGGTAAATCAAGACGTTAGCAGAAGTACAAAAGCTTGGAAGGAAGAACCCTACATCCATGCAGGTTCAGTAGGTACAGAATGTTGGTGGAAAGGAAAGGGGGGAAGGAGAATCAAAATGAAATAGGGAAACGGAATGGAATACAGATTCATGAAGTATGATAGGTGCCTCTCCTCTTTGGAATTTCAGAGAAAGTGTTTCACTCTGCAACCATTTGCGGCATGCCCCAATTATTAATATTTTTAATCCAAAAATGTTACTTGAGTAAGTAAAGTGTGAAACCTCTGTGACCTGCAGAAGTTACTGAATTTGATTATGAGCACTAGGAGTTCTTAATCACAGCAGACAATGGGTTCTCTCATACATTCCTGTACTCCACCGTCTCTACTGCAGAAGCAGCAAAACAAAATGCAACTTTTCAAAGCTTAAATATTTGTTTTTGTAAAATTAGATAACAGTTTGTTTTCAGTGGAGGGAGACATTCTCACCAGTGCCTTAGATTTGTGGGTTTCTGCAGAGTCTAATTGCATCCTCTTTCTCTTGCTATAAAACAAGGGGCTTCCTTCCTATCTCCAGAGTCTATGAAATATGATCAGTTTATTCAGGCTTGATGCAACCTGTGAATCACCGGGACAGGATTCAGAACAAGTGGATCATTTTGCATGTATTTATTTAGTACTCTACAAGAACCAAAGTAAGGGTTTAGAATGTCTTTTGCAGAAGAATTTAAAAACAATATGGAATCGGCATGAGCTTACTGATATCAGCAGTTGAGATTTCCACAATTCAAAGTATGCTGATGACAATGAGCCCATTTCAAGAATCGTGGAGAGAGAGAAAAACACACACACACACTCGTAGGAATTAATGGTTTCTTCATTATTGTTCTTAAATCAAAAATCAAGCTTATTTCTCCAAGTGTAGCTACATATTTTCTTCATTGGGAGGGTGTTCAGCTTGATGACCCTCAAACTCCTTTCTAGCCGTACAGTTCTGCAACTGTTATTAAGCTGGCATTGCCATGCCAAATGTATTTTGAGAGGTGCTAGCAAATAATGAACAAAATGAAATGAAAAAGCACTAAACCCATCTACTTCACAGGCAACACCACCCTAAAAATGGCTAAAATCAAGGAAAAGTTTTTGTATGCTTCTCAAGATTTAAATATTAAACCAGTAGAGACTAGGCTGAAGCTATGAAGAGTAAAAACAGTACAGTATACTCTTTCCAAATGGATGAATGGCAACGAGTTTCTCCCTAGAGGACTAGATTCTGGTTGGACCAATCATTTAATTGACATCAAAGCAAGTAGGAAAATTAAAGAATAATAAAATAAAATGGGGTTACTTGGATACAGAACAAATTTCTTGTTAAAGTGGAGAATTCAATCAATACAGATTTTTTTTTTGCATGCAATTTATGCCCCTCAATGTGTATAAGAGATTTAATAAAAGGATGAGTTACTGAAGTAGCTCACTTATGCTCAAGAATTACTTAATTATTTTAATGTTTAAATTTGTTCTAAATTTTATCTATATCCCATATATGTCCATAAAATTTAAATTATGTAACACTCTTAAGCTTACATACAGAGACAACAAATAAAGTGGTTTGCCCATTTGGAGAGAATGTCTTGGAATTTCATACCATACAAGGCATATGTGGAAAAGAGGAGGAGGACAAAGACCACGAGGCAGACCGAGAGGAAGGTGGAGAGACAACATCAAAGTTATATTACAAGAACACCAAATAACGCCGGTGGAGGCAGCTAGAAATGCCAGAATAAGAACCTTGCATCTCCCTCGACACTCGATGGGGTAAATGAAGAAGTGAAAAAGAATATACAATACTCTGATACAAAGAAAGAAAGCCCATCTGAACAGTACTTTATTTTTCACAAAACAGTGCAGTAAAAAATAGGTTATATATATATCATTTTATAAAGTGTTGGCATTCATGATTGAATAAGTCGCATCCCCTTTTTTATTAGTTACACATGGGTCAGCAATGGAGCCTGTGCCATGTAATGGGTACGGAATGCACCTTGGCCAGCCTGTCCAGGGAATGAACTCATCCCCTTGGATATTAAGTCCTGTCAAGTTTGCCTTTTGATCAAATACATAAAGCAGCCGAGGAAAAAGCTGGAAATGAGCTGAAGCGTGGGAGGCAAAAAAGAATGTGAAAGACATCACGCTTATATAGACAAGTTTTCTTGGCCTCTTAAAAATCTTTTTTTTTTAAATTAACATCCATACTAGTAGCATGGAATACAGGATACAGTAGGTACATCATTGTTATATTTGTTTGAGACAGAAATATGACTCAATTATATCTACCTTATTTGAGTAGAACATTTTTAAAATCATATTTTTGGATAGCCCTCTTAATTTTTATTCCGCTCCACTGCCTAACAGCTTGCAAAACAAAACAGCATATGGCATCATTGAGATTAACAGCTTGATTTCAGTATGAAGATTCAGGGACTTGTAGTTGTTGCTGTCAAGTTGTCTATAAGCTATGGCAACCCCATGAATAAGGCATCTCCAAAATGTCCTGTCCTCAACAACCCTGCTCAACTCTTGAAAACCCAAATCTTTGGCTTCCATCATGGACTTTATCCATCTCATGTTTAGTCTTCCTCATTTCCTGCTGCCTTCCACCATTCCCAGCATTATTGTTCCCACCCACCCCCCACCCCCAGATAATCTTTCCTTCCCATCATGTGCCCAAAGTAGGAGAGACTCATCTTCATCACTTTTGGCTCCAGAGACAGTTCAGGTTTGATTTATGCTAGGATCTACTTGTTTATCTTTCTAGCAGTCCAAGATATCTTCAGAGCTCTCCTCCAGTACTGCATTTCAAATGAATCAATTTTTTTTCCTGTCAGGTTTCTTTATTATCCAGTTTACACACCCACAGTTGCTGATAAGGAATGCAAGGCTGTGTGGTCTTGATCTTGGTCTCCAGTGATACTTTCTTGCACTTTATTAAATCCTCCCCCCCCCCCCCAATTTCAGGTATTATGACCCACTAATTTAGGCTTTACAGGATTGAGTTCACAGCTTTCTATACGGAATATACATGGTTGTGAGTGTAGGAAATTAGTGAAATGGGAGAGATAAGAGGATAAAAACATTGTTAATGCAGGTAGTGAAGAGTCTACAGCTTTTACAGTTAGGAAATTAGTCTTAATTTTCCCCCCAAAATATCATCTCTTCAAAAAGCAACAGAAGACAGTTCTTGTCTAGAAAGTCTTCTAGAGATAGGTTTGTAGATTTATAGTTTTGGACGACAATTCACATATTTGGCCATGCTAATTGGGGAATTTTGGGATGATTTACACAAAACCACAATCTGCACACTTGTTTTTCCAGATATTTAAAAGTTAAGAGCAGAGGGGCTGGAGCCTAAACAAGGAGTTTCCATTGCACAGTATTCATGCACTGTGTCTTCTCAGTAAAGCTCTGCTCTTCTTCTAAATTTAATTTTTAATTTAATATTGGATCATTGGGCCTGTCTTCAGTTTGATACAGAGTAAGCTCATAATTCAGCTGCCCAGTTCTTCACAGGTTTATCTATGGATATGTAACTACAGTACTCACTTACAAATAAATGTGATATAAGTGATGTGGAAGTTACTAGTTCTTGGATCAATGTCAAGTAGTGTTGGATGACTACATAGATCACCCCATCTGGCTTCAAGCCTGAATTTGGAAGTACGCTTGACCAACTTGTCGAGTTATCTCTGCCAGGAGCCAGGCTAGATTAACCAATGGTTAAGGGTGCTGCAGCTGTCTATGAGGGCCTAGTGGTGAACCTTGGCACTCCAGGTGTTCTTGAACTTCACTTCACAGAAGCCCTGATTAGCAGGAGTGTTGATTTGGGCTTCTGGGAATTGAAGTCCAAGAACACCTGTAGTGCCAAGGTTCACCATCATGGGCCTATTAACTAACTAGCCCAGATTTGTCACATATCTTAGATTCCTCAAGAGCCAGTTGGGGATGTATGTTGTTCACATTTTTATGGAAATAAGGTGGAAGAACTAGTGAATAGGGCCACCCCATTTTACCGACCTTGGAAGGATGGAAGGCTGAGTCAACCTTGAGTCCTGGTCAGGATCAAACTCACAACCTTTTGGTTGCAGGACAGCAGTTTAACCACTGCACCACATAGCTCCTTCCTCCAATATCTTGGTACATGTTTCTATAATCTGATTCCTGAAGCTCTCTCACCTCACTAATGTAAAGTCAATCCTGCCCAGTCTTTGGTGGTGTTACATAATTGACAGAAAATATTTATATTTAGCTAGGACAGGCAGTAGCAACATAGAAATAACCAGTAACAAAAAAAATGGTAAGATTTGTCAGCCTCTGCAGAAAAATAGTATCTTCAGTTACAAACTATGTAGTGTAGTATACAGTACAAGCTAGTACGAACATGATAGTGAAATATGATGTCAAAACAACTACTGATTAATGGCAAATTAGTGCCATTTTGCCTAATCAGAGCACAACAGCTTTGGCCTCTTAACTGTTCTATCTATGAAGTTTGGATAACAAATTCACAACAACTACAAAATGTTTTGGGCATACAGAACTCCACAACTTTCTGTTTGCTGTAATTGTGACTTCCCACACACATCTCTTAAACATATGATTTGGTTGTGTCCATACATGGTTCCGTTTTTATGTAGTTTACAAATTAATTTCATTATGGAGGAACTCTACAGACTCACAATTGCTTTTAATTGGTAAAACCTTACTTGGGAACAAATTGGTAGCCAGTAGAAATTGATTCTCCATTATCTACCTGTATTTGCAGCTAAAAGACTTATGTTAAAGCAAGGGTGCCCAAACCTTTCAGGCCGTGGGCTGGTCACGTGGTTCAAGGAGCCGGTCGGTCACTATGGCCTGGGGCCTGGATCTGGCCCCTGATGCCAATTAATGCTGCCCGCGAAGCCCTCGTTGCTCCTGGAAGTGGAAGTAAAACGCACCTGTATGGGCGCATCGTACTTCCGCTTCCAGGAGTGATGAGGGCTTTGTGGGCTGGATGAATTGGTGTTGGGGGCCGGATCCGTCCACCAGGCTGTCATTTGGGCATCCCTGTATTAAAGCATGGGAAGAATTAATGGCCACCTTCTACTACTCAAAGGATGATGATAATTGTTCCATCTGCTAGAGAGGCGCGTCTCTCTAGCACCAGAAAGAGGGCCTTCTCAGTGTTGCTCCAGTCCTATGGAACCTCCTGTCAATTGAGTTGTGTCTCCACACGGCGTTGCTGCCCTTCAGGAAAGGCCTAAAAACCTGGCTGGCAAAACTGGTGTGGGGCACCAGTGACGTGGTGACCCCCACCTGCTGGCTGATCTAGAAAGAACGCTCTCTCTCTTTTAATTGGTAAGGGTTGGGGTAATTTTTGATAGTCATTTTTAATGGGGTTTTTACAGGTTTTAGAGTTTTTAACTGTGATGCTGGTTTTTATTCAGTGGTGGGCTTCAGCAGGTTCACACCAGTCCGCTGGAACTGGTAACAGAAATTCTGGCTGGCCCTGCCCATCCAAGTTTTGAAATAAAGTAGTCCTAATCCAGGTGCAACGCAGGGCTCCCCCCTCGCCACACCCACCATACCATGCCCACAGTGTGGGAGTAAATTTTTTTTGAAGCCCACTACTGTTTTTATTCTTTGTGTGCTGCCCAGAGTCTTTTGAGTTGGGCGGCGATATAAATAAATAAGTAACCCTTTAAAAATATGAATATGCAGTTTAAATGTCAACTCTGCATGAACCTATATGTGAATGTTTGATCTTTTCTTGAAGTCTCTACTTAAATGCCCCCTCCAGTTTCACTGTGGTGTTTGTACTTCATTTTGTGTCTTATCCCTTTAAATAATATAGGTTCACTAGCTTATAGTTTTCTAGCACTGCATTTTTAAGGGAGATTGGTACAATTTCCCAAGAAAAGATGGCATTATCTCCAGAGAAGAAATATTGCCAGAGAAGCTGAATATTTAGGGTGAGGAGAGGGGTGTCTGCCTCTTCAAATACACTAACCTCTGTTTAACTTCTTTCATGGGCTTATTTAAATTCATTTCACAGTGGAAATAATGGAATAATTGTTTGAGGAGAATATGTGAGCCCTTATCTCTTTTCCTGCCAATTCTGATTTTCTGCCCAGAGACATCTGTGGTCTTCTGGATTTCAGTGCTTGCAGAAGCAGCAAAATATCTGATAGTCAACTGCCAGAAAAGTCTCCTGGGGAAGTGTATCATTTTCTCCGTGGGTCACATGGCTGCTTCCTGTTTTGTTTTTCTCAGTTTTCTACAGCATGTAAAAACTTGCAAAAGACTTCTAGTATTTTTTGTTTAGACAAGAAATTTCCATGTAAATGGCCCCCACTTCTGCCTTGTAAAAGGAAGGTTGTTCTACTGAAAGAATTGTGTTGTATTACAGTGTACTGATTTGTAACTCCATGGAAGATGAAATAAACAGTTAAAGCGATGTGGTCCTTACACAATACAAATGCAAAGGCAGCGAATACCTGTATTAGAACATTTTGAAAGGAAAATCTAGTTTTCGGCCTATTCCAGTCTTCATCAAGCTGTGCACCAATGTACTGACAGTGGAGAAAAAAAGCATATGAAATGCCCAAGGTACAGGTTTCCCTTGCTGGAAAACCAGTCGTATCCGACTCTAGGGTTCAGTGTTCATCTCTGTTTCAAAGCCGAAGAGCCAGCGCTGCCTGCTTGTGCAGACGTTTCCGTGGTCATGTGGCAGGCATGACTAGACACTGGAGCACATGGAATGCTGTTTGCCTTCCCACCGAAGTGGTCCCTATTTATCTACTTGCAATTTCTTGCTTTCGAACTGCTAGGTTGGCAGGAGCTGGGACAAAGACGAGAGCTCATTCCGTCCTGCAGTACTCAGGAATTGAACTGCTGACCTTCCGCCTCCCAGTCAGCGTCTTAGCCACTTGAGCCACTGCAACCCTGAAATGCCCAAAGTCATGGCAAATCTCTTTCTTAAAATTCAGTTCCAAAATGCAAGCTGCAAAAACAGAGTGTGGGTTTCAAATTTTACTCCTGTTGGCTGCATACCTGTCAAGTATCCCGGATTGGCCGGGAAATCCTGTTTTTGACACGTGTTCCTCCCCTTTCCCAGTGCCGTCCCGTATTTAGAATGGCGGGGAAAGGGGTTACTGCACACGCGTGCAGAACCCATCTGCGCATGCACAAACGTATTCTGTGCATGCGCAAAGGGGTTCTGCACATGTGCAATGGAGTTTTTCCTGTACATGCGCACCTGGGCCAGAGCAGTTCCCGTATTTTCCAGAGCGGCACTTGACGGGTACGGTTTGCTGTTGATTGGGGTTTCTCTCTCAACTTATAAACTAAAGAGCTGCTAGATTTCTTCCCCTCCCCCATTGCCTTTTCTTTCCAGAGAAAGAGTTTCTCTGAAAATGAGTCACAGGAATAGCACTTTGGGTGACTGTCAAAGAAGGTGCTGTTGTAACTTGATATCAGAAGTAAGGGCATAGTCATTTGCCTGTTCTTTTACTAACCACTGTACTGCTAGCTCTGCCTCCAGAGGGTACCTCTGGGCATGAGTGGGATTCCTGATTGTAGAGAAAAATGAACTGTGAAGTCAAAATACGGTACCATGATATATTTCATTCACTGGAATAGTGGGGATGAACCATTTTATGGTTCATATTACAGTTTCCTGAAAGTGATTACTAAATGGACAGTGCAAAAATAAGGACTGGGAAGTTTAATATGGACTAGGACAGGGGTCCCCAACCTTTTTATGCTGTGGGCCTGGCATGACCACACACCCCGGACAGCTGAGCAGTCCGGACCACGCCCTCCAGAAGCAGAAGTAAATGCGTCCACTTCCGCATTTATGACAACAACGGGTGCATTTACAGCTGACGTAACTATTTACACATGCAAGTGCACATTTTATGGCTGTCAGAAATGTGCCTGCTTCCACGTCTGGGTATGGTGGCAATGACGGTAGGGCACATGAAATAGTGCCGTAGGTTAGGAACCCCCGGACTAGGACAACAACCCATTCATAGTCTGAAGACACTTGTGCCTTGCATCTGCCCTTTTTTCATACCTCCTCATATAACGATGCAATAGAAAGTCTATAGTAGGGGATCCTAACTTTATATGATCATAAACCTTTTTTTGTTGTTGGACAATCTGAGGATTAGGCAGTGCATGAAAAGTTAGTTTTAAGATGCATAAATATAATGACATGCTTGAAGCCATCTCAAACTCAACTCAGGTGAATTTATAGTCTTTAAACTATAGGTTTTTGGACTTCAATTCCCAGAAGCCTAAGTCAATTCCCCAAAGCACTGATCAGACAATGTACTGACTTAGGCTTCTGGTAACTGAAGTCCCCCGGCTTTAAACCATCTTTGCCATCTTCCAGGCTCTGGTGCTAACAGGTGGGAAGGTACCTTGTTTCTATTTCAAGATCACTTTGAAAAAATACTCACTTCCTGCACAGAAGGGGTTTCTCCTTCATGGAAAAATAGGGTTAGTGTAAGTAAAATTCTAAGTGGAAAGAGTGCTCTACTTCTGTGCATAGCAACAACATACAGAGACTTTTGAGAAAGTGGAGCATTTCTGTGGGAAGTTAAAGCACAATTCTTAGAACTATAGAGCCATTTTTCAGTGTATTTCTTTTTTTTAAATAAAATTTTAAATGATTTTTCAAAAATATAACAAATAATCAAAACATAATATAACAATACAAACATATCAAAACAATTAAAAGGAGAAAAAAAGAAAAAGAGAGAAAGAAAAAAAATACAAATATACATATACAATACCAACCTGTTATACTTCCATTTTTACCATTACCGAATATTTTTCAAAATGCATTGTATACATCATACACCCTGTGTATTATACATTGCCCTGGAGGATGTGGTATTTCCCATTATTTTCTACTGTACCCAAAACTTCAATTGGTCTGGTGCCAGCTTATTTATATCATCTCTAGTCAGCGAATAATCCACAAACTGTCGCCATATGTTCCAAAATCTGTTTTCTTTAATTATACCTTTTTTAATATTTAACTCCCATGTCAATTTTTCATTCAATGCGAGATCCCACATCTCCTTGTACCACTCTTCTACTTTTAATATTACATCATTCTTCCAATTTTTTGCAATATACATTCTGCCCATTGTAAGCATTATAGACAATAATTCTTCGTTATCATTATCTAAATTCATGTTATTCACTTCCGTCAACAAAATGTTACTTGGCCCCAACTTGAGATGTAATCCCATAATATTGACAATCTCATTCTCAATTTTCCCCAAAAAAATTTCTACTACCTTACATTCATACCACATATGTATATATGTACCCACAACATTTTTACATCTCCAACACATTTTATTATTCTTATTATCTATCTGATGTAACCTCAGTTGGGGTCAAGTACCACTTCCATAACATTTTAAAATTATGCTCTTTTGTTGTTGTTCAGTCGCACAGTCGATTCCGACCCTTTGCGACCCTATGGACCATTGTTCTCCAGGCGCCTCTGTCCTCTACCATCCCCCTCAACCCTCCCAGCTCTGTGCCCATTGTGTCTATAATACCATCTAGCCATCTCATCCTTGGCCTCCCCCTTCTTCTTTTGCCCTCCACCTTTCCCAACATCAATGCCTTCTCAAGTGAATCCTCCCTTCTCATTTGATGTCCAAAGTATTTTAGCTTCATCTTTACTATTTGACCTTCCAATGAGCAGTCAGGGTTAATTTCTTCTAAGATTGACCTATTTGTCCTCCTCGCTGTCCAGGGGACTCTCAAAACCCTCCTCCAACACCACATTTCAAAGGCATCTATTCTTCTGCGTTCAGCCTTCCTAATTGTCCAGCTCTCACATCCATACATTACTACTGGGAAAACCATTGCTTTGACTATTCTAATTTTTGTTTGCAATGTGATGTCTCTGCTTTTCACTATGTTCCCCATGTTTCTCATCGCTTGTCTCCCAAGAATCAGTCGCCTTTTTATTTCATGGCTGCAATCCCCATCTGCAGTGATCTTTGATCCTAAGAAAATAAAATCTGTCACTGCTTCTACTTCTTCCCCGTCTATTTTCCAGGAACTGATGGGGCCTGTTGCCATTATCTTGGTTTTCTTGATATTGAGTCTCAAGCCAGCTTTTGCACTCTCCTCCTTCAGCCCAATCAAGAGATTCTTTAGGTCTTCCTCACTTTCTGCCATTAGGGTGGTATCGTCTGCATATCTCAGATTATTGATGTTTCTCCCAGCGATTTTAATCCCATATTGTGATTCCTCCATCCCTGCACTGCGCATTATGTGCTCTGTGTATAGGTTGAATAAGCATGGTGACAAAATGCAGCCTTGTCTTACTCCTTTTCCTATTCCAAACCACTCTGTTATTCCATGTTCTGTCCTAACTGTTGCTTCTTGGTTCATGTACAGATTTCTCAGGAGGCATATGAGGTGCTCTGGTATTCCCATCTCTTTAATTACTTGCCACATCTTGTTGTGGTCCACACAGTCAAATGCCTTAGTGTAGTCAATAAAACAAAAGTAAACTTGTTTCTGGTATTCCTTTGTTTTCTCCATGATCCAGCGTATGTTGGCGATGTGGTCTCTAGTCCCCCTGCCTCTTCTGAAACCAGCCTGCACCTCTGGTAATTCTCTCTCCACATGCTGCTGAAGTCTGTCCTGTATTATCTTGAGCATCACCTTGCTGGCATGTGGGATGAGCGCGATTGTTCGATAATTTGAACATTCTTTGGCATTGCCCTTTTTTGGGATTGGGACGTATACTGATCTTTTCCAATCCTGTGGCCACTGTTTTGTTTCCCAAATCTGCTGGCATATTGAATGCAGTAATTTGACGCCATCATCTTTTAGCGCTTTGAAAAATTCAACTGGGATACCATCATCTCCACTAGCTTTGTTGTTTGCAGTGCTCTTTAGGGCCTTTATGACTTCGCTCTCCAGGATGTCTGGCTCAAGTTCAATTTCTTCATCATTGTGAGTATCAGGAGTGTTGAGGTCCTTTTTGTAAAGTTCCTCTGTGTACTCTTTCCATCTTTTCTTAATTTCTTCTGCATCAGCTAGCTCCTTTCCGTCTTTGTCCCTTATCATGGTCATTTTTGCTTTAAATGTTCCCTTGATTTCCCCAAATTTTTTGAAAAGATCTCTGGTTCTGCCTCTTTTGTTGTTTTCCTCCATTTCTCTGCACTGTTCTTTTAGGTAGTTTTCCTTATCTCTCCTTGCTTTTCTTTGAAATTCTGTGTTCAAATGGTTGTAGTTTTTCCTTTCTCCTTTGACTTTTGCGTTCCTTCTTTCCTCTGCTATTTTAAGAGCCTCATCAGACAACCACTTTGCTTTCTTACTCTTCTTTTCTTTTGGTATGGTTTTCTTTGCTGCTTCCTGCATGATGTCCCTCATCTCCGTCCATAATTCTTCCGGTATTCTGTCTACCGAGTCTAAGCCATTAAATCTGTTCATCACCTCCACCGTGTATTCTTTAGGGATGCTGTCTAGGTGATATCTTTCTGGTCTCCGTGTTTTCCCTATTTTCTTTAGTCTAAGCCTGAATTTTGCGATCAGTAGGTTGTGATCTGAGCCACAGTCTGCTCCAGGTCTTGTTTTTGCTGACTGTATGGAGGTTCTCCATCTTTGGCTGCAGAGTATGTAGTCAATCTGGTTTCGGTGTTGGCCATCTGGTGATGTCCATGTGTAAAGTCGCCTCTTGTGTTGCTGGAAGAGAGTGTTTGCTATGACCAGTGTGTTCTCTTGGCAGAACTCTATCAATCTTTGCCCTGCTTCATTCTGTGTTCCAAGACCAAATTTGCCTGTTATTCCCTCCACTTTTTGATTTCCTACTTTGGCATTCCAGTCTCCTAATATAATTTGGACATCATTTCTTGGTGTCTGTTCTATGAGGTGTTGTAAGTCCTCATAGAACTGGTCCATTGTGGCTTCATCTGCACCAGTGGTTGGTGCGTATATTTGGATCACAGTGACATTGAAAGGTTTGCCTTGAAATCTGACTGACATCATTCTGTCATTTTTGAGATTGTATCCCATTACTGCTTTTCTCACTCTTTTATTGACAATTATGGCTACTCCATTTCTTCTAAGGTTTTCTTGCCCGCAGTAGTAGATATGATGGTTTCCAGAGCTGAATTCACCCATCCCTGTCCATTTGAGCTCACTGATGCCCAAGATGTCAATGCTTATTCTTTCCATCTCATTTTTTACCACTTCCAGTTTTCCTTGATTCATAGACCTCACATTCCATGTCCCTATGCAGTATTGTTCCCTGCAACACTGTATTTCTCCTCCCCCTTTCGTATCCCTCCCCCTTTTCAGATCTGCTGTGCTGAGCATCCCCTTGTTTTGCCTTTTGTTTTGGTCCATAGGGTTCTCTTGGCAGACTTTGTGGCGTGCCTTGCCGGTCTCTACGCCAGTCTTTTCCCATCACACATGTTATCACAGTTTAAACAGTTTTAAAACAAAGTATTATCATGCACAATATCACAGTTTATCACATAGTATCAAAGTAAAAGTTGAACTAATTAATGAAAGGGAAAGAAAGAAAGAAAAAGTCCACTATATCAAGTCTCTATGTAAGTCAGTTTCTTGTACTGTCGCTATGTCAGTTGCCATAAGCCATCTATATTTAATCAACTATATTATTTCAGTTCGATTACTTATCCTTTGCATGCACACAGCAGCTCTTGCCTCTCTTCGGCCGCATGGAGTCGGTCAAAGGCGCCGGCTCGGGCCTCGCTGTGATGGTGGTTTTGGATGGTATCTCCTGGGGGTGGTCGGGGGTCTCCGGAAGTGTCCTTCTCTCTGGCCCCAGGTCTTTGGATGGGGAGGGAGGGGCAGGATCCTTTACTCCCCTCCCCTGTGGGCCTCTCTGCATGGAATGAGCAGTATAGCTGGGCCTTGCTGATTCCTTTTTTCTTCCTCTCTAGGCCCAGGTCTTTGGATGGGGAGGGAGGGGCAGGATCCTTTACTCACCTCCCCTGAGGGCCTCTCTGCATGGGATGAGCAGTAGAGCTGGGCTCTCCTGATTCCTTTTTTCTTCCTCTCTAGGCCCAGGTCTTTGGATGGGGAGGGAGGGGCAGGATCCTTTACTCCCCTCCCCTGTGGGCCTCTCTGCATGGAATGAGCAGTACAGCTGGGCCTTGCTGACAGATATGGATCTCATAATTCTTCTTTTCCATTTATTTTTCCACTCCTTTTCTGTTATCCTCAAATTCAAATCTTTTTCCCATACATTTTTTTAAATATTTCTTGCGGATTACCCTCTATATTTATTATTTTATAGATTCTACTAACTATTCCTTTAATTCCAACTTGCTTCTTTCTTACCTTCCAAATTAACTCCTCAAATTCGGTCCTACTTCTTTCCAAACTATGTTCCCTCAGGTAATTATTATTCCACTTATTTACCATCACAATCTGAAACCAATTCAGCCTCATCTGTTCATATAGCTCTCGTTTCTTCACTTTATCTCTGCAGACTCGCATCCAATCTCTCAGCAGGAAAACTTCATTCTTTAATAATATTTCTTTCACCTTCTTATCAACTTTTATTGGAAATTTTTTCACATCTTCAATTTCAATTATCGGTGATATATTTGGAGCTAATTTCTTTTTAACCTTCTTCCATACTCCCAACATCGACCTCAACATTCTATTTTTAACCGAGATTTTTCCTATTTCATTACCTAAGAAAATACTTTTACCTACTTCTTTTAATTCCTTCATTTCAATTTCTTCCCAAACAACTGTCTCCTTCATTAAGATCTTTACAACATTTTAAATGTGAAATGCTTTGTAATAATTTTTCAAATTCGGTATTCCCAGTCCCCCTTCTTTTTGAGATAAATACCACATTTTCTTTGATATTCTGGGTCTACGTCCCCCATTACAATAATTATTTATTACATTTTGAAATTCCTTCATTTCTTTATCCGTAAGTTGAATTGGTAAGGCATCAAACAAAAAAAATATTTTTGGTAATAACATCATTTTAGACAACGCTACTCTGCCAAACCAAGACAACTTCAATTTTTGATACTGTAAAATTTTAGCTTTAAGTTTATCATAGTTTATTCTTTTTAAATCCTCTAATTTATTTGAAATATTTATCCCCAAATATCTTAAACTATCTTTAATCTGTATTTTAAATTTATCTTTTATTCTACCTTGTTCTTCCTTATCCATATTACCCAATATCATTTCGGATTTATCCCAATTTATCCTCAAACCAGTTATTTGTTCAAACTCATTTAAATATCCTTGTATTTTTACCAAAGTCTTTCTAGGATGTTTCATAATTATCAAAGTATCATCTGCATATAAACTAATTTTATTTTCTAATATTCCTTCAATACTTTTGTCTTCTCTTATAGTATTTGCTATTATTTCCATTGCCATGATAAATTATATTGGTGATAAGGGACAACCCTGTCTTGTTCCAGCTTCTAATCTCACTTCCTCTGTAAGGACATCATTTACTCTAATATTGGCGTATCCATGTTGATACATTTGTTCGATCGTTTTTGTAAATCTGTCCCCAAAGCCATAACATCTAATTATCTCATTAATTGTTATCCATTGCAAAGAGTCAAATGCCTTAAAGATATCCAATGATAATAACCCAATTTTCTCTTTAGTTTGTCCTGCAACATCTATTAAATCTACAACTCTCCTTATTAAGTCTGCCATATACCTACCTTTCACAAATCCAGCCTGATCTTTATTTATATATTTATCCATAAAACTATTTAATCTAGTTGCCAGTATTGCTGTAAAAATTTATCAGGGAAATAGGCCTGTATGATTCTACCTTTTCTAAGTCTTTTCCAGGTTTCGGTAATAAAACAATTATAGTTCTATACCATGAAGGCGGGATCTGTCCTCCATCAAGTTTATAGTTATACAGCTTTAATAATTTTGGAACTAATATATCTTTAAACTCTTTATAAAATTCTGCTGGCAGCCCGTCTTCCCCTGGAGATTTATCTGTCTTCAATTTAGCTATTATTTATTTTATTTCTTTTTCAGTTATCGGTTCCTCCATTTTTTTGCTTATGTTCCTGACTTATTTTATTTTTAATTTCCCTTTCCAATTTATCTTTTAATTTTTCCAAATTTACATTCTTTTTAGAATATAGCTCCTGATAGAATTCTTTAATTACCTTACATTTATCTTTAGTTTTATTATATCTTACTCCACCCTTATCTACCAGAATCCTTATCTCTCTTTTACTTTTTTTTCCTTAGCTGCTCTTGCTAATAATTTTGAATTTTTATTGCTATACTCAAAATATTCCCTTTTTAAATAAACCAAATCTCTTTTCACTTTTTCAATATCTTTTCCTATTAATTCCTTCTTTAATCCCTGCATTCTTTCATACATTTTTCTATCTTTAGTTATTGCATGTTTCTCTTGCAGCCATTTAATCTATTTTTTGATTTCTTCTTGTTTACTTTTTAATTGTTTATTTTTAATGCTGGCCAACTTTATACTTTCACCTCTAAATATTGCCTTCATTGTGTCCCATACCATACTATATCTAACATCTCCTGTATAATTCCATTTCCAATTTTCCTCCCATTTTTCAACTATTTGCTCTTTACATTTATTGTCTTTAAACAATTTAGCATTGTATCTCCAATTTTTCCTGGTTTTTGTACCATCTATTTTTACTTCCAACAATACCTTTGCATGATCTGACTCTTTAAAAAGTCCCACTTCTGTTTCATCTAAATTTCCTATCAAATTATCAGTAACAAATATATAATCTATTCTGGAATACGTGTTATGGACATGTGAGAAAAAAGTGTAAACCCTTTCCAATCCTTTAAATTCCCTCCATGTGTCTTTCAACCCTAGAGATTTCATCCATTTATCTAATATCCGCATTTTGTTTCCTCCCCCACTTCTTACTATATTTGTGCTATCTATATTTGATTTTATTAGATTAAAATCTCCAGATACAATCATTTTTGTTGTTCTTTCTTTTTCCAATATGTGATATACCTTATCTAAGAAATTATTTTGATGTACATTTGGGACATACCAATGTTATCTCATCATCTATTTTCCCTTTCACTATTAAATATCTTCCTTCTGGATCTGAAATACTTTTTTCCATCTCAAATCCCAGTCTATTTGATATCATAGTCGCCACACCTCTAGCTTTTGATGTACATAAGAACAGCCTTGCCACAGGCCACAGCCCATCCAGTCCAGCATTCTGTCTCACACAGTAGCTCACCATTTCCTTCAGGATATTCCCAAGCAGATGCCTTCACCTGCTTAGGATTCCCTGGAAATGGCATTGAGAGATATCCTGCCTATCTCTCCAACCCAGAGGTTGTCCTTAAGTATCCATAATTATAGCCATTGATACCCTTGTCCTCCATGAACTTGTCTAATCCTTTCTTAAAGCTGTCAAGACTGACAGCTGTCACCACTTCTTCTGGCAGGGAGTTCCATAGACCAGTAATCCTCTGGGTGAAAAAGTACTTTCTCTTATTTGTTTGAGAACTAGTACCCAAAAGTTTCATGGAGTGTCCCTAGTTCTAGTGTTATGCGATAGGGAAAACAGTTTTTCCTTATCTACTTTGTCCACACCGTGCATGATTTTATAAACTTCAATCAGGTCACCTCTTATACGTCGTCGCTCAAAAGTGAAGAGGCCCAACCGTTGCAGCCTCAGATGGTAAGGAAGGTGTTCCAGTCCCCTAATCATTCTGGTTGCCCTCCTCTGCACCATATGTACCATATGATTTTTCATAAAACTGAGTCCATCCTAAAAATAACTTATTAGCTTCTTCTGATTTCTGATGAGTTTCCTGCAGAAAGATTATATCCGGTCTGTCTTTTCTGAGAGCTGCTTCTAATCTTCTTCTCCTTACCTGACAACCAGTACCTTTCACATTCCATGATAATACTTTTATATTCTTCATTTCTTATTTTCTAACCCTAAATTTTTATATTTCCCACCTCCTCCTATGGGCGTGCAACATAACAAATACCAAATCCCCAACACCATACATCTACAATATAAAAGAAAAACATAATATATACTAAACATTCTACTACTACCCCTCCCCACTTCTTTTGCAAGTAGCCTCTGAATTACAAAGGGGGAGCGGGGAAGCACAACAGATTGTGCGGGCACCAATAGGACCTGAGCTTAACTTCCACCCTCAGCAATCCCTCCTTCCGCACCTTTGGGCATATTCTCGTTTTCATTACTCCCCTTTCTTGTATATCCACCTGATATAATCAACTCTTCCTTCAAGTCATACCACTCTTTAGTTCCAAGTTCCAACAATTTTGCGTCTGTGGGAATTTATCTGGCTTCTGTCTGCCTGCTTTCTACACATTTTGTAAACAAAGGTCCCTTTGTTTATGGAGAGACAACGCTTGATTTTGTGCATGCGCAGAAAGTGAGAAAAATGCTGATTCACCCTCCATATATGGGTCTGAGATTCTGATTGGCTATGTGTGTATTACTCTTGTTTTTATATACTCTGTTGAATAAAGAGACGCCATGATTCCTTTGTTGAGCTCTAGACTGCAGTCGTGTGTATGTTTTCTCTCTATTTCTCTGTCTCTTCCTTACTCTGCCTAATGGAGCTGGCCTTCGTTAGAATTCTTAATTCTTCCTTTGTTTATTTGGGGCTGTTAACTACTCTGCCTGAGGCTGATTAGATCTTTACATGGATCGGATTGCAACATGCGTCCACCATTATATCCAAAGCATTAAGCTCTTCGCTTATATATCGCCTACCCAGGTGAAAAAAGCTTAATTGACGTGAAAATTTCCAATTATATCTCACCCCTCTATCTTGAAATCTCTTTGTGATTGGCTTCATCGATTGTCTCCATAGACGGTCTTCGATTGTAATGTCATTATAAACTTCAACGTCTGAGCCTTCTATTTTTAAAACTTCTGTACCCTTTTCTCGAATAATTGCCATTAATGAAGCTTAATTGCCATTAAGCTTATCAGACACATTAGCAAATTTTACCAACACATTTCTGGCCCCAGCTTTACCCCTTTTTGAACCCAGATGAAATACACTTATGATGTTTTGCTGTGTAAAACCTTCTTCCATAATTTCATCCAACCATTTCACTATTCTTTCTTTCAATTTATCTGGAGAGTTCTCTGGTAGTTTTTGAATTATGACATTTGCCCGTCTTAGCTGTTCTTCCACCATTTCTAACCTTTTTTCATGATCTCTTACCTTAGTTTCTCTTTCTTTTTCTCTTTCTCTTAGGTCCATGACTTCTGCTTTAATTCCTACCTGTTCTTTTTTTTATAACCTCTTGTTCTTTCTTGAGCTTTTCTTGTCCTTTTTTATACCATCGATTCCCTTCAAAATATCTGTCAGCATTTCTTGCATATCTTGTTTTCGTTCTTGTTTGTCCTGGGCCAACATACTCCCAATTTTTTGTTCCAAATTATCAACTTTGTCATTAAATCTTTCCAAATCTGATTTAAGTCCTTGACCTTCTTTTATTGTCAATGTTGTTGGTGTTGTTGCTGTTGCTACCATTGCTATTGTTGTTACTGCTGTCGCTGTTGTTGCGGCCATGGTTGTTATAGTTGTTGTTGCGGCTGTTGCTGTTGTTACCTTTGCTGTAGTTATAACTATTGTTTTTACTGCAGCTACTGCCATTGTAGGGTACTGCAGTGGCTCAAGTCGCTAAGACGCTGACTGGGAAGCGGAAGGTCAGCAGTTCGATTCCCGAGTACTGCAGGACGGAAATGAGCTCCCGTCTTCATCCCAGCTCCTGCCAACCTAGCAGTTCGAAAGCAAGAAATTGCAAGTAGATAAATAGGGACCACTTCGGTGGGAAGGTAACAGCGTTCCGTGCGCTCCGGTGTCTAGTCATGCCTGCCACATGACCACGGAAATGTCTGCAATAGCAGACAGCGCTGGCTCTTCGGCTTAGAAACAGAGATGAGCACTGCACCCTAGAGTCGGATACGACTGGCTTTCGAGCAAGGGAAACCTTTACCTTTACCTTTTACTGCCATTGTAGTTGGGGTTGTTGTTATCTTCTGTTGTTGTTGTTGTAATTGTTGTGCAATCTTCCTCACCATCTCTTGCTCTTCCAGGTCCTTCATTTCTTGTTGTGTTGTCTTCTTCATTTCCACCTCCTCTTCTTCCAATCTTGTAAGCCTTCTGAAGCTCCTGTCCAAAGATGTTGGTCTCTCCACTCTTGTCCAACCCACTTTCTTCTCCTTCTCCTTTCCTCTCCCCTGACGTTTCATCCAAGTACAAATCCAATTACAGAGGGTTAACAGTTTATATGAACTATTTGCAATTTAATTCCACCTTAAATAAATATTATACTTTAATGCACTTTAGTGTGATAATCTTTTTTTTAAAGGATAACTCTAATTCAAAAATGAAAAAAGATAGGGAAAAAATAAACAATAAAAATAAAAATTGAAAAGAAAAGAAAAGGAAGAAAGAAAAGAAAAGAAAAAAGGGAAAAAGAGAGGGGGAAAATGCAGTCCAACTTCAGTCCAATTTAAAAATGAAGAAACCCAGATGATTATAAAAAATAAAAATTCAAAAATTTCCCCCTATAAGTATCACTTTTCTTCTAGTTCACTCTTTGTTCTTCACTCCCCTGAGGGGAAAAGAAAAAAGGATACAAGGAAAAAGGAAAAAAAAGACTACAATGTTTATCTTCAATTCCGTTTCCACCAAAAATAGATATTTTGTTTCACATTCAAACACCAACCGCTTTAAATTTCTATTAATACTGTAGCAATCAGTTGTTAAATCAGTCTGAAAAAAATCTGGATACATGTAACCAAAAAAGCTCTGCTATATTGAACCAAGACCGGTAATCTTCCAATGTGAAGAAAAAGGAAACACATCAAAACGCAGAGAGGGCAGCACTTTCCATTCAAACCAAAGTTCAGACTCCCAGCGCCATCTTTTTTCCTTTTTAGAGTTCAAGCCTCAAACCTCTGAAAATCCCACTTAAAAAATTCTAAATTCAAAAGTCCAAAATTCAAAAAGAAAAATCTCCAGAAATTAACAAACCTGTTGCACTTTTAAATTCATTTTTCTTCTTAATCCAAACTTTTTCCTTCCCCTCCTCCTCCTTTCAAAATTAACTCACTGCCGCAGCTTCTCCGAACAAACTCCACTCGGCACCTCTTGATTCCAGTCCAATTCGGAATCCGCAAAGCCAAATAAAACTTCTCCACTTAAACCCAAACAGTTTCTGCTCGGCACCACTCGGCTCCGGTACACTTCGGAGCCGGCAAGGCTGAATGAGGCTCGCTTCCGCTTTCCCCCTTCGGATCCCCACCGGACTTACCCCTTTCAGTCCGCTCGCCCGCTTGCCTGTTTGTTCATCTCCGTCACTTCTCCTCCTTGGCTTTGCCATTCCTCCACCTGGAAAGCTTTCCGCGGCTCGGCTGGAAAGCTTGCCGCGGCCGCTTGTATTGGCACTTGTATCGGCGCTGTTGAAATCCGCCCAACCCCCACTTTCCTCCGAACTCGAAACTCACGATTCTTTCCTTTTCTCTACTCGACTTCCAGCCAATCTGAGGTAAATTCCACAAATATTTTTACTTATTCATACTCTGCCCTATTTTTTCAAGGTCTCCGTAACTTTTAATCACTTTTAATAGCCACTTTCATAACCCTCCTTTCCGAGCGAAAGAAAGTTCACTCCGTTCAGCCCGCCATCTTGACACGCCCCAGTGTATTTCTTCTTTGCATGGTAATGATTTTTTTAAAAAATTGTTTTGACACGCATTGTAGATCTTTCATGGAACATCCTATTACAAGCTCATTTTAGTTAATATAGCATACAGAACAGAAACAGACATCTTATTTAATATAAGAATTAATAAATTATTACCATTTCAAACATTCTTGTATTAGCACCTATCCAGTATAAGCACGTCCAACATAGTATAATTACGCTATTGGAGCGTGAGAGTACAATGATGTTATTGTACTGGCATAACAAAACAACATTCTGCAAGGAATTTATATGTTGGAATTTATATGCAGTGTATGTATACTTAAACTTCTATTTTAAATACACAGGAACTTCATTTCCTCAAAAACCCATTTCCTTGTGTTTTGAATCATGGACACAGAAAACACAATATCTCAAATTCATATTCTGAGTTTCTTGAAGAACTGAATTTCTCATGCTCTTTGGTTTATCTTTGTAATTTATCTTGGAGAATACATACAATTTCAAAATAAGTAATGCTTCTGTCTTTTTTGTTCTAGGAACTTTTAAAAAGGGAGCTGGAGAATCTGGATATGTTACTACAGCACTGGGAAACACCTGGAGCCATAGTGTGAATACAAGGCTCATTTTACAATATCTGAATTCGCATACAAGACAGGTAAGGAACTACGGCAGCCATGCTATTCCCACAATCATGTGTCCTAGAGTCTGCTTCAAGTCTGGTTCTACTCAGATCTCAGTATTTTTAATTTACATTTCCATATTACAGTAATACCTCGCATAACGAACGCTTCGTATAACAAATAAATCGCATAACAAAGCGATACCCCGCATTACATAAAAATTGTTCGTTGTGTGGGGTTTTTGGTAACCGGGGTATACCCGGTCAATGGGAAGTGTAACATTTCCACTGAACCCTAAAGTCGGATATGACTGGCTTCCGAGCAAGGGAAACCTTTACCTAAAGGTTGACTGTCTTGTCTTTCTTCATGCTAGTGCTGAAGTTCTTACGCCCAGTTTAAAATGAACCTTTTTTTTTGCTGCCCTTTTGACAGTGTCTGTTTTTTCAGTGATTATTTTCCTGGTGCCTCATGGATTAGGCACCTCAGCCCTAAATTGAGTCCTGCTCATCATTTGTACAACATGTTTAGTTGGAAGTGAGTCCCACTAAGTTGAATGAGGTTTAAAAGAAGGTACACATGAGTTTTCTGCCTCAGAGTGCAACTGCTTGCAGTTCTAACTCTAGCAGTGGGATACATTTGTTTCTGTAAAAGCTGATTTATACTTTAAATGTTCTTAATTATCCATAATACATTATCAAGACCACACACACACACACACACACACACACACACAATTAAAATATGACCTTTGCTATTGTATTTAATTACAAAATCAAAATTTCAAATTAAATAAGTGAATGCCTGAAGTTTTAACTTCTTCTCTGTCCAGATCAAACTGGACTGGCGAAATGAAGCCACTTTTCTTGGCTTTGTTGTTGGCCAAATTCAAGTCCTCATCGATACATGTTTCTGGTAGTAACTGGCAGACCAGTAAATGAGCCGGGTTCTGTAAATCTCCATATTCACACAGTGCATTGTTGTCTTCTAGCAGCCCTCCTTGAGCATGTTGGGCTAACATTTAGGGACTCCAACCATTAATCAGCCTATTCAGGGTCCTCCAAGTGACGTGAGGGATAGGTTTTGACTGAAGGAATGGAAGTGAAATGGACAAAACATTATGGATTTGAAACCAAGAAGCTGTAGATATATAGAATTGAGAACAGGATGGGGAAGATTAAACATGGTTTCAAAATATTTGGAAATGTTACACCTCGATTATTTATAAATACAGTAATTAATTTTTGCCAGCAGAATCTTGATTAGATCTGGGGATCACCTTATTGCCTGTCGAACTGTAGTGCTTTTAATTTTGGTATCCTTTCCTGTTGATTTTGTATGTTGATATCTAATGCTGCTATTCAAGGCTCAGTTTTGAGATGAATGGGATGAATGTGTAAAAGTAACATTGACAAAGCATCGCTAGATTTATGTTCCACTCCTCTTCAGAAAGGCTATTAATAGAGAAAAATGTTTAAATTATTTTAGATTGTATTTGATACTAATACATTAAACTCCCAGATCAGCAATGAGTTCCTTATTAAAACAAAATTAGAAACTGGACTAAATAAAATAGAAATAAACTAGGGCATTATCACTTCTCTGGTTTCCCACAGTAATTGTTCATGAAATACTTAAACATGTGTTTGATTCCTATCAGAGAATTTAGGATTTAGAAGATTTATTTAAAAGATTTCTAAGACATCATTCAAAATATAATTTTTATTGCAGCATGCAAGAAATAAAAATTAGTTAAACCTACATCAACTTTTAAAACTAAAAAATATTTTAAAAGTTGCAAGTACTACATCATATCATACAATTTTATCCACTTAATTGTACCATTATATGTAAAAATAAACCAATTAAAAATAATATCAGTAAAAATTATAGAAATCTGCAAACGGAAGTATAGTAAAATATATAAATATATAAAAGAGAGGTGTGTGCTTGTGGGTCTGGGAAAGGAATCCACACCACTGAATTTGGCACACACAATGGCTGTGTGTGCCCTGCACTGTTGGGGTCAGGACAGGAATGGGGGACCCTGTGCCCCACAAATTGGAAAAAAACAAAAGGACTACATGTCCCAGCAGACCATGCGGCACCCCGCAGCCAATCGGAGAGGCTGACAGAAACGCGGGAGAGGTGGGGCTATGGCCATGTACCCACTACACCAACAGCCAGTGCACGCCCCATAAGCGGCTGTGTGGTGCTCCTGCACCCCTAGATGGAGAATACAAGGCTGCAGTAAGTGGGCTGCTACCATTGGCCTGGAACCCCTTCGGATGGGGTGAAGTGCCCGACGCACCAAGGGCCAACAGGAACACCCTGACATCTGGAGCCAGGGAAGACACCCCCGAAAGAAGATGCCATGGGAGGAGATGACACGGGTGAGCAGGCGAGCCCAACCAAGGAGGTGGCGAGCCGTGGGGCACCAATGCATGATGTGAGCAAGAGGCCAGGAGTTAGGTATGTGAGGCACGGGAGGCCGCAGATGCAGCCACGGGGCCAGGTAAGGTGGGAGCCGGGAGGGGCCGGCAGCAGGGGGCCCAGCCCAGGCCACCATGACAGGCTGAAGGGCAGCCAGGCGCGCCCACCGCCCACACCCTGGCCCGCACAGAGAAAACTCCCCAGGCAAAGCCAGGTACCAAGCTAGTATAAAGATTTAAGTGGCAGGCAAATAGTTAAGACATTCAATCCAAAATGCAGGAGCATAAACTGCAGTAGAAATACGGTATACTCTAAGAATAAAAAAGAGCAAGGAAAATGTTTTGATTCCTTAAAAGGCACAGTCAAAAAGCAAAGAATACATCTTTAAAATATCACAGTTCTTAAAAGTAAAAATATATGAAAATAAAATATTTGGCCTTTTTGCATATTTGGATTACTAGGTAAAGTTAAAGGTCGTCCTTGCTTGAAAGCCAGTCGTATCTGACTCTAGGATTCAGTGCTCATCTCTGTTTATAGCCAAAGAACCAGCAGAAGTTTCCGTGGACATGTGGCAGACATGTCTCAACAGTGGAGTGGACGGAATGCTGTTTACCTTTCCACTGAAGTGGTCCCTATTTATCTACTTGCAATTCCTTGCTTTTGAACTGCTAGGTTGGCAGTAGCTGGGACAGAGATGGGAGCTCACTCCGTCATACAATACCCGGGAATCGAACTCCGAACTTCCAGTCAGCGAGTGTAGTATCTTAACCACTTGAGCCACAGCAGTCCCCTATTCAGATTACTAAAGAGTACTAAATAATGTTGTTACAGAGCCGAGTAATTTTAGGTCAATGTCTAACATCCCATTTAGGTAGAAAGAGTGATCATGGACTACTTGCAGGCATTCTTGGATGATATTGATAGTCTCTAGATCAGGGGTCAGCAAACTTGGCTCTCCAGATGTTCTTGGACTTCAATTCCCAGAAGAAGCCCTGATTAGCAACTTGGGCTTCTGGCAGTTGAAGTCCAAGAACACCTGGAAAGCCAAGTTTGCTGACCCCTGGTCTAGGTTCATTTCAGGCTGGATTCAGGCTGGGCCATGGTATTGAAAAAGCACTGATCACCTTGCTAGAGGATCTTCTCCAGAAGGCAGGTGTGAGCAGTGTTTCTCTATTGCTCCTCCTAGCCCTCTCAGTGGCTCTTGATACTGTCAGCCACGATATCCTCCTAGACAGGCTGTTGGAATTGGTTATAGGGGGCTCAACCTCACTCTGACTCAGTCTTTTGTCAACCACTATGTCCAGAGAGTGCAGCTGGGAGAGGCTGTGTAGGGCCTTTGGTTAAAACAGTATAGGTTGCTGCAGAGATTGATTGTCTCACCTGTGCTATTTAACATCTATATGAAGCTGCTGGGTGAGGTCATATGGAGATTCAAAGTATATATCTCCTTTTTATCATCAGCAGTGGATGCCGTCCAGGTCCTGGGCTGCTGTCTGGCCATGATAATGGACTGGACAAGAGCTAATAGGTTGAGGTTGAATCCAGATAAGACAGAGACCCTGGGCAGTTAGGGGGATTCTGGCCTTATCTGGATGAAGTGGTTGTAGCTCTAGAAGATCAGATTCAGGATCTGAGTATGATCCTGGACCCATATTTTTCTTTGGAGAAGCAAATCTTTGCCCTGGCAAGGTCTGCCTTTTTCTATCGTCAGCATATCACCCAAATCCAACCAATGCTGGATGGGAAATGCCTCCTGATTCTGACCCACTCATTGATAGTCTCAAGAATCAAGTACTGTACTGCAGTGCACTCAATGTAGGACTACATTTGAAGATGTGCCTACTTCCACATTAATGATACTGTGGGCACATTTGCACATGCGCTGTCACTTTTTATGGCTGGCGTAAACACGCTCACTTCCAGATGCGGCAGAGTTGGTGATGGGCCAGATGGGATGGTGTCACAGGCCAGGTCCGGCCCACGGGCCATAGATTGTGAACTCCTGGGTTAGATGGTCAGTATAGAAATGGAAGGAAGGAATAAGCAAGCCAGCCATTTGCCAGTTTAAATCAATGGATGGAAACCCATGATCTTCTAGTCTCTTTGTGCGTATTGGTTGCTTCTAGTAATGAAGCCTGTTGCTAGGGTGTTGTCTCCTGCTTACTTCACTAACAGTTGCACTGTGTGTAACTAAAGTATCTAACTTAATGGTTCCCAAAGTGGGGCACAGGCCCCACAGGGGGACTTTAATTCCCAGAAGCCTAAGTCAGTACAGTACATTGGCTGATCAGTGCTTTGGGGAATCAACTTTGGCTTCTGGAAATTGAAGTCCAAAAACCAAATGTTGGGAAACACTGATCTAGATGTTTTGATTCAATAAAATAAAAAAGTAGATATCCACACACTTGACTTGCAGCTGGTGAGTGTTTTCCCTCGCTTGCAGGTGGGATATGATAATCCAGTTCCCTCCATGGTGAGAGCAGAAATGACTATAAACCTTCAGTCATTCTCAGGTACAACAGAATGAGAGCAAATCAGTTCTGAGAGTGAATTCCCTTCACTACCTCTCAATATTAGTCTTGTCTATGATAATCCTGGTTTATTTTACTAGACAGTCAGCTACGAGTCTCTTAAACAAGCCTGACTGTTTCTTTGCAGTGGGTATGCTGCATGTCAGAGTCCAGTGTGAGGGCAACATACAAGCATCAGGATCCATGGCAATCAGGCAGCAGGCAAACAGTAATTACAGTCCAAGTATGAAATCAAACCTGAGGTAGACAATATATACAGTTAGTTGGAATGGCAGGGCATATTCCAAGGAAGCTGGAAGTCAGATGAGTGAGGCAGAGTACTTTCAGGAGCTGGAGCAAGGCAAGGATCTATGCGAGGCATGACATCAGTCCACAGGAACTGAGAACAGGGCAGAAAGTCTTCAGAAGCAGGAACCAAGACAAGAGATCTTTGAAGGTAGGAACAAAGAGAAGAGAGAAGATTGTCAAAGGCAGGAACCATCAAATTCAGAAGCCAAGCAACTACAAGTCTAGTGAACTTCATTGTTGAGGGGGTGGGGTGGGGTGGGAGAACCAGTTCTTATATAGCCCAACCTCCCAGAGCCTCCAGGTGGAGCTCACCATGCTCCAGGTCCTGACAGCTGCAGCAAGGTGAGTACCTAATCCTGCAAGCATCAGAGCTGCCTCTGAGGAGTTTATCATGCAAAGATCAGAACTGTCTCAGATCAGGCCATGTCTTCTCTTTTCTCCTTAAGGGCCCTTGTTGCTTAAGCATTTGCTGGACCACCCAGTTTTGTTTCATCTGCAAATGTGATAATTATTCCTTGCATGTCTGTTGTATATGGAACTTGTGCCTTTAAGAAATGTAACCTTGTCTTCTAAGTAACCTTGTATCCAAATGAACTGTGACTGAGTCCCAATGATTACAATGTAACTCAGCTGTTCTTGCTAGCGATTCAGCTGCCGCTAGAGGCATCTGCAGAGCTCAGCCCACATGGTTCAGATCACCCAATCACGGAATAATGCGGGAAACATTTCTGCCACAGGTAAACCTTGTAAGGTATTCAGTACGTCACAATGACGTCACTGATACAACAACCAATGGGCACCCATGGGGCGAAATTCAAATGTACTGTGAGCATATATAAGGAGCTGCATCTCCGCCATTACCTCATGTTCAGATTGCATACCTTGCAATAAAGATGTGTTTGGCCCCCTGAATGCTGCCTACCGCGTATCAATCTTCGAACATCAAATCGGCAACGAAGGTGGGATAATGGCTTCCCACAGCATCAAGCTACCTCCGTTTGACATCAAGAAAACAGAGCAGTAGGCTCTGTACGAGTGCCAATTCAGACACACGATGACCACCGAGCGCATTGAAGACGAGGACCAGATGCGATCCTGTCTCTTAGCCCAGATCGGCCTCCCCACACTAGAGCTGGTGATGCACATGATGATTCCGTGGCCAATCGACTCAGTCCCACTCAGCGAGATCCTATTGGCGTTGCAGAACCACTTCCAGCCGAAAGTGTCCATCTTCCCAGCCAGAGTCGCCTTCCACAGGTGGGACCAGTATGTTCAGATTGCATACCTTGCAATAAAGATGTGTTTGACCCCCTGAATGCTGCCTACCGCATATCAATCTTCAAACATCAAAATGCCCTCCTTCATTTCATTTATGAAAATGTTGAACAGCACAGAGTCCAGGCCTGAAGATTGCAGTGCTCCATTTGTTGCTCCTTCCATCTCAGCCCCAGGGTCTATAGGGGCCCTGACAGTGTTAAATTCTAGAGCTAAATTAGGGGTGACAGCCTGCCCAGCAGCTCCTCACACTGTTACTGTGGATAAAATAGAAATTACAGCAAGCCTGGCTGCCCTGCAGAAAATGTTGGTAAGGTGTTTAGAAAACAACAAGACTAATTTTGCTATTGAAGCAGAGTATACAATATTTTTCTGTGGGCTTCATTCTAGTAAATCAATATATACCTTTTCTATGATTGAAAATCCTATTAGGTTACAATGCACTTTGCTAATCTTGTGCAGCAAATAGTCTTTTGCGTGTACTTCGTCTATTTGATGGAATTAGATATTTGCCCTGAAGTAACCTGTAACAGGCATGCAATGCTATTCAAACCTTTGGTTTATGGTGACATTTTACAATTCTAGTGTTACAATTCTTATACTCCTCCCCTCCCTTAAATATTTTAACATTTTGTTTACCAATGCTGTTTCTATTCTGCAACTAGACTAGAAATCGCAGATCTAAATCTCTGATTCAAATAACTGAAACCAATTTAAATCACTTTGTCTAAGACTTTCTTGTGTTGAGAGAATAGCTTCCTCTTAATTATCTTGCACTGACAATGAATATTTGAAATTGAGTCATGATTAACCAGGATCAAAGCGGCTGAAATAGATGTGTTCTCTAAAGTTTTCACAATTGTATTTCTCACATTCTGCAAATACTTTCTGCAAAGTAGAAACTATCTTTTGGAAATTATGTCTGAGATATGTCCGAGTGTTTGCAATGGATTATAGAATCAGTTTCTTCTTTCACTTTCTCTCCAAGAGGACTATGTGCTTAAAAATAGGAACAAGTACTTACTAAATTGTTGTTCATTGTACTGTAGTTCAATGTTGCAGTTGTAATCAGCACTTATATCAATGTCTGACATACATATTAAAAAACATGAACATTATTGATTTTCTTGTAGTTATATTGTTTTGGGACAGAAAACCTCTGATTTCATTTTCCTTTGGGTTTCTGGAAACTGTGTTAAGTTTGTATTTCAGACCCCAATTCAAAGATCCTGCCTCCTAGAAGATTGTGGTGTTTTTTGAACCATAATTGGACGTACCCTGGTAATGGCAACCTTGTGTTGCTGGCTAATCTTTCTCACACTAGGTTGGGTGAAAGGAACTGCGGAATGAACTCACCAAGAGGTGCCTTCATTTTGACAGTTTCACGCCTGGCCTAGACATGGAAGAAGAACTTTTTCTTATTTTCTTGCCTGGTGGATCCTAAATCACATTCATTCATCTTTACTAAGCTGGAGTTTGGTACTTTTTAACCTCACACTATTATAGTTTAGGTTAGATATGTATGTGTGAGTGTGAGAGAGAATGCCCACTGTCACTCATGAAGAATTAAGGAGGAGATACCCTGTTCAAATTTTTCTCTATGTTTATCAGCCTAGCTTTCAACCTGTCATCACATGAGTAATCCCACTACTTTTACAAGCCAAGGCCTGGTTACCGGTAGTGTTGTGATCCAGTCCTCATCAGACTCTGAGGATGGCCTGGATCAGTGGGCACTCCCTATGCCCAGCCCAGTTCTTGCCTGCAACCAAACCTGAGGATGTCCTGAGCCAGGGATCTCAGCCTGTACCTGGCCCAAGTCTGTTTCCCCTGGCAGTTGATCTGTCAGATTGGGGGTCTGACTCTGACAGTGATCAGCCCTCAGTCACGGAAAACTCCAGAAAGAAGCTACACCTGAGACACAGGCAAGGTAGAGCAAAGTACCAAAGAAGGCTCCCAGCTGATACCGATTAGCTGGGAAGCTTATAAGCAAGCTTGTGGCAGCCTTTCAAAATTGGTACAACTCTTCGATGCAAAGACTGACACCCTGCTCAACTCCAGACTGCTGGCCTAGACCCTGACCTGCCTGCTGTGACCTTGACTTCTCTGCCAACCCTGACAATGCCCCTGGGCACTCTTTGGGTTAGACGCTTGCTCAGACTACCAGTAACCAGACCTCGGCTTGCCTTTTGGACTTTGATATCTGGACTCTCCTCGAATAGACTCTCTGTGTAACACCACCATGTGGTGACCATACCTGGTCGGGTAGGTCAGTACAGGTAGTTCAAGCAAGCGTCTAGTCCAAAGGATGCCCAGGGACGTCATCATGATTGACAGAGAAGTCAGGGTCACGGCAGGCAGATCAGGGTCTAGGCAGGCAATCTCAAGAGGTATCTGAAGTCAAGCAGGGTGTCGGTCTTTGCACTGAAGAATTGTACCGATGCTGGAATGCTGCAACAAGGTTGCTTAAAAGCCTCCCAGCCAATCACTATTAGCTGGGAGTTTTCTCTGGTAACTAGTTCTAGCTTGCTTGCATCACAGGTATAGCTCCTTTCTGAATCTTTCCCTGACTGAGGGCTGATCACTGTCAGAGTCAGATTTCTGATCTGACAGGGCATCTGCCTGGGGAAACAGAGTTGAGCCAGAAGCAGGCTGAGATTCCTCTTTCAGGACATTCTCAAGTTTGGGTGCAGGCAGAACTGGGCTGGTCATAGTAAGTGCCTCCTGATCCAAGACATCTTTGGAGTCTGATGAGGAGCACCCAATGGGAGCATTTCCTTCCTCCCCACAGCACAGAGTTTGCTCTGTCCCTCTGCCTAGCAGCCCAGTGGGAGCATTTGCTTCCTCCCCTGTTGCTGTGTTGGCACTTTGCGATCAATAAGTGTTTTTTGGGTTGTATTTTGGGCACTCGTTCTCTAAAAGGTTTACCATCACTGCTCTAGTTGTGACTTGCTACATTACTGGCTAGGCACTTTTCCAAAAGCAGAAAGCATCAACAAAATCCCTAATAATGAACAGTCGGAATAATGGTCCTGAAACACAGGACAAATAATGGAAGGATGTTATAATGGTGCTGTAGCCAACATGTCCCAGCTTATGTTTCGTTCACTTGGGCAGAAAGTCTTTTAATCGGTGTATTAATCAGTGGACTGGGAAGGAGATTTGTTTATATGACTACAATTTAGAGCAGGGGTTCACAACCTAAGGCCTGTGGGCTGGATCTGGCCCATGGCACCATTTTATGTGCCCTTCCACCCCTCCAAGGGCATTCGAGATTCAAAAGGGCCATCCCTTTGTAGCTGTTGGGACAAAATGGCCACTCCCATCGTGCAGTTAGAGTGTGACCTGACCCCCAGCTTGAAAAGGTTGGGAACCCCTGATTTGGAGCATTAACCACTGTTTTTTCTTGCTAAACTAGAGTTAAAAACTTAATGGCCAAAATCCTATTGGGTAGGGTCTGTCTGCACAATGGGAATGACATCAGCAACAGCACCAGATTGCCAATGATTAGAAGCTCCCTTTTGTGATTTTGGAGTGCATGTGATTTTGTTGCATTGTGTGCAACATGTGCGCATCTGAAATGGCAAAGGAAAGTGTTTGATTAGTGGAAATCTGTGGCCAACTAATGATGCCACTCCCGTTGTCCAGGCGGACCTGTGTAACATGACTTTAGCCATTATGCAAAAAACACTTTTCATGTAACCTAAATTCTGAGTTTTAAAAGTGAGAGCAAATAAACATGCTAAGGAAATGTAGTCATGGATTTCTAGAAAAGGGGCCACTTCAGAGAGTTATGTTGATTTGTTTTGGTTGTGTTTATTCTGATCCCTGCCTCCTGAAGTGTTCTTGTGTGGGATATATACTCAGCACAAATGCTGCCTGTGTACTGTATTTACTAATTGGACTGGATTTATGGCCCACTTCTTATTATGTGCCCCAAGCAACCATTGCTGCTGTTCTATAAAATAGTAGAGAGGAAATCCCTTTCTAAGCAGCTTCCGCTGGATGGGATTTTCTCATGTGGTAAGGGGAGGTATGTTGCCTTTAGACTGTTCTGTAAAAGGTTTTATTGAATTGTGACCCATTAACCTGGTTTTAATTAAAATCTCACTCAAACTTACTGCTCTTTGGAGGTCTAATTTTCCACTGTAACGCACACAAATAAAATGTTTGGACGTTCTTATTTGGGACATATTCAGCAACAAAGAGTCCTGGAGAGCAGACATTTTCCATAGTGTATTGAGCAGGATCATAAAAATCTGTATCTGCTAGAATGCCTTTATTTTTATCTGATGTGAATTAATTTCTGTAAGAACTAAGAACTACCATCAAAGTCATCTTTCCACAAAAAGAAACTGGGTTAAATTCTTTTGGCTTGGATTATTTTTCCCAACTTCTTCCGAATATTGGCAATCATCATGGCAATTAGCCATGAAGATTGTCCTGTAAACAATATAACGTAGAGGCCTTCCATTTGCCTTCCACATCACAGCATGATACCCGCACCACTGATCCAGCTCCATGAGTCACTTTCTGGACCTGAGCTCTTTTAGCACACAAAGTCTTCATCAGCCCCAGGCCAGTATTGATGAAGCTGCTGCCCTCCATCAGGATGATTTTAAATGAGATTCAATCCACTTGGGGACCATCACTGTTACGCTTGGGCTTTGCCACCCAAGGTCATTAGTCCTCAGGGTTGTCAGGTTAGTTAACCATCACAAAAGGAATGCATAATTCTCTGTTAGGTTTGTAATTTTGATGGAAAGAGTTCCTCTGAAATAGGAATTAGCTCTTTCAATGTCATCAATGGTAATCAGGATATTCTCTGCGAAACAGGTGTTTCTTGAGTTCTTGTAATTCAAAAAATAATTTTCTTCAATATTACAAATGCACCTGATTATTTATTCATTTTGTTAGACTTTTATTGCCGCCCCCTCACTGAGGCGACTCTGGGCGGCTTACAGTCTAACCGATAAGAATACTTAAAGTATAAAAGCATCCCCACAATAACAATTAAAATCATAAAATACCCCTCAACATTCACAGTTAAAGACTAAAACCCAAATGGCCATTCATATGAACCAGCCGGGGGAGGGGGGCTCCTCCACAATCAGCACCCCACATCCACTGGGCCAGCCAAGTTTTGAGGCCTTTTCTAAAGGCTAATAACTCTGACTGGAGGCGTAGTTTGGTCGGCAGCAGGATCCACACAGCCGTAGCGGATACCGAAAAGGCCCTCCTTCTAGTGTTAGAGAGGCAAGCCTTTCTAGCCATTGGTACCATTAGGGAGCCCTTCCGGTCCGCTCTGGTGAGACAGGCAGATATCTTTAGGGTGATGTGGTCTCTTAGGTAACCTGGTCTACTACCATGTAGGGCTTTAAAGGTCATCACCAGCACCTTTAATTGCACATGGAGGCACACTGGCAGCCAATGCAGCTGCCGCAACAAGGGAGAGGCATGGGCATAATGCCCACACCCCATTACCGTGTGGACCACCACATTTTGCACCAGTTGCAGCCTCCGAATGGTCATCAAGGGCAACCCCATGTAGAGTGCATTGCAATAATCTAGTCTGGAGGTGACCAGTGCATGAGTGACCATAAGCAAGGAGTCCCAGTCCAGGAATGGGTGTAATTGGTGAATCACTTGAAGTTGAGCGAAAGCCCTCCTTGCCATGACTGCCACCTGCTCTTTGAGCAGGAGTCATGAGTCCAGGAGGACCCCCAAATTACGCACCAGGTCTGTCTGGGTCAAAAGAGTCCCATCTATACAAAGGTGATAAATCCCAGGTTAACACAGGGCCTCTGACCCACAGCCACTCAGTCTTGCCAGAATTCGGCTGTAGCCCGTTGTCCCCCATCCAGACCCTCACAGCCTCCAGGCATCTGGATAGGATTTCTACTGCAGTGCATGGATCACCATGGGTTGAGATGTACAATTGAGTATCATCAGCATACTGATGGTACTTCACCCCGTGGGAATGGATGATCTCCCCCAGAGACTTCATGTAAATATTAAATAAGACAGGTGAGAGCACTGAGCCCTGCAGGACCTCACATTGGAGGGGCCTAGGGCTGGACCTCTTATCTCCCAACAACACTGACTGGGTCCGGCCCCTATGAAATGAGGAAAACCAGGACCACATCATGCTCTGGATCCCCAGCCCTCGGAGCCGTTCCAGAAGGATACCGTGGTCGACGGTATTGAATGCTGCTGAGAGGTCAAGAAGAGCAAGGACGGATGGATTACCTCCATCCTGCTCATGCCAGAGATCATCCATCAGTGCGACCAATGCAGTCTCGGTACCATATCCGGGCCTGAACCTTGACTGAAAAAGGTCCATATAATCCGCTTCATCCAGAACCCCCTATAGCTGCTGCGCCACTGCCTTCTCCAACACCTAAAATGGGGAGGTTAGACGCAGGCCAAACTAAGTTGTTTCTTACGTTCAGTGTAAGAAATATGGTATCATCAAATTGATACTGTTCATTTAAAGACTGAATTCTGAGTAAGAAATTATTAGTGTTTTTGATAGAGGATTAGGGTTTTTCTACCATATTGTCTAAGTGTAGGTCAGGACATAGAGAGATCATCTCAGTAGCTGTGTTATTAGCTGAAACAAAGTGCCCTGGGTTATTGACTTTGTGGTTTGTAAGCAAAATATAAAAACATTTTTACAATACAGTTGAATTTATAAGGAAAGTAGCTCTCTGACTGTTAAAAACTTCCCTGCATGTAAGATTTTGCATTGCTTTTCTTTGCATATATTTAAAAAGACTTTGAGATCTTTCCCCCAAATTGAACCCAAGAAATTTTTACCACTTTCTCTGTAGTAATGTCAATAACTATTTAATGTCAAGTCAATTCTGATTTATGGCAACCCTCTCAGGGTTTTTTAATGGAGCAATTATTTTCCCTCTATGCTTTTATCCTGGACTACAAGATCAAACCCCTACATGGTAAAGGAGATGTGAGCAAATGATACAGTGAAGTTTCTTGAACTGATGCAAAAGCCAGATGAGTTGATTTTCCCACTGGCCCTTTTCCTGTTTCTTTGAAACACCTGAAAAAACAACTTTCCTTCAATATAATAAGAATGGAGATTTTAGAATGCAGATTGTCTGTCCCAGACATTTGGCTTGATCAGAGAAAAGATATATTTGCTTACCAAGGGTTTTATTAGTACGTACATGGATATAATAGAACATACAAAGATCATCACACCCCTTCTTTAATGGCATTGCTGGTTCAGTCACTCCTTCTCACTTTTCATCTATTTTCTTCCATGCAAATACAGTAACAAACTAAATAATAATGATAATGATAATAATGCATTTTGTCACCCTGCTTATTCAACTTATACACAGAGCACATAATGCACAATGCAGAGATGGAGAAATCACAATATGGGGTCAAAATTGCTGGACGAAACATCAACAATCTATACCTATAAGAAAGGGATGTGGCTGTGCATGTGCAGAATGTGTTTCTACACCTGTCCAGCCTATCCCATATTGCGCCGTGCACACTTACCTTTTGTCCCCGAGATAACCGCCGTGAGGGTCCGGCAAGGGCGAGAGGCAGGAATCCATCAGGTTTGGCTCCTCCCCTGACAGATTCCTGTCTCTCGCCCTTGACATTCTCCCTCCATTGTTTCGAGGGCTGTTTTCAAAACAATGGAAGGAGAATTGCAAAGGTGAGAGGCAGAAATCCGTCAGAGGCGAAGCCTACCCTGGCGAGTCCCTGCCTGTCGTCCTTGCCATGTCTTTCACACCCAAAAATAACCCCTACACATTAAAAAAAACCAAAACCTGCCCGGCAAGGCCAGGCAAAATTGCTAGTTTTATTATAAAAAATGAAGGGAGCAATATGCTCTGGTATATTTTTCTGGGTCTCAGTGAAATGGATATGACATCACTAATTGAAACAGAGCTCTGAAAAGAACTAGAATGTGTTTTGGATCAGTAGTCTTGTTAAGTGCTGTCCTTAGGGCTACAAAGTTGGAAATGTTGCTGTGAAAACTACAGACTGGGAAATTGCTTTCCAGTTCCTTTCCCTTTTTGTCCTGAGGCAGAAATGAATGATGAAATCTGCTTCAAATTTGGATTACAGACATGTTTTCCACAAATAGCAACAGTGTGTCCGCAAATTTTGATAAACTACCAGCATCTAGCCTGGAGTTTCTTTGTACAAATGTGCAGGACTGGTTGTATGTTCTCATGTTAGCCTTACATTGCATTTTTTTAAAAACTGTGAATGACTTTATGAAACCAACACAGGTAGAAGTTTTGATGAATGTCAGTTGGGAGAAAGTCTTCTTTTTCAATGTGAAGACCCCTGTGTCATTTAGGCCATTGTCCATCTTCTGACCTTCTGTGGCTCCCAGAATGCACAAGTCAGTCAGAGGTTTGGAACATTATCTGTTTCATAAAATTGTATTGCTGGAAGATCTTTGAATGTAACAAATCGTAACTTAAAAATTCCTTCAATGGAAGAGAATCTATCACTTTTCAAAGCAGTCTATTCTGTTGTAGAACAACTCATTCTCAGTTCTTCCTAATTTTTAGTTGAAATCTCCTTTCTTGTAAATTGAATTCTTTGCTTTCTCCTAACAGCAGAAAGCAAGTTTTCTTCATGTTCATGGTTACTCCTTCAAATATTTGAAGACAACTGTCACATCAGTTGTCAGTCTCTTTTTCTCCATAATATAATTTCGTGTCAGAAATTTTTCTAACTTGAAAGGATTTTTGTGGGAGAATCTCTGCTCAGGGGATGCCTGAATGAGGCTCCTTTCATGCCCCCAATAGCTGGGACAGAGACGAGCACTCAATCCATCATGCAGTACCCGGGTCTTGAACTGCTGACTTTCTGGCCTTCCAGCTAGCAAGGCGAGCTTCTTAACAACTGAGCCACCGCGGCCCCTTCTTCTTCTCCAGATTCAACATATCCCGCAGCCTCCATTGTTCTTCTTAGCACTTTATCTCTAGACTGTTGCTGTTGAGTCCAAGAGTAATCAGCAACAAGACAGCAAGTTCGGGGTTAAACATCAGTGATTTATTATCAGCTCAGTTGGCTTATTCTGACTGGGGAATAAGGGGACGAGGTAGCAATTTATATACACACACAACGGCAGTTACAGAGATACATTTGCCCGGGCTTTTGTTAACGCGAGAAACCTGCGTTAGAACCAATCAGATAATATTGACTACATATGAATGTGGCGCCTTACAGAAAGGGTGCGCTATTACAGCAAAGACTTAATGGCAATTGCAGAATTAAAACAATAAAGCATTTGGACACAACATTCCTCCCCCCCCCACAGCAGGGAACCCACTCTCCTTTGTGGTGGACCACAGGTCTGTTCAGGGTGCCCAACACTCGTGGGACTTAGGGCAATGGGTATGGGAGGAGCAGGGTCTATGGAAGTGCCGGTGGACTCACTGGTCAACCTAGGCAAGCTAGGTTTTGTGGGAGGCTCACGTAAAACAGGGTTTGTGGGGGACTCACTAGAAACAGGTAATAGGACCGCTAGCCGTTGTGCACATCCCGGACTCAAATCAGCTGTAGACTCTGCCAACTCTGGAGGAGTTCTCGGCAAAGGGGGCACCATGGCGGCTGACAAGAAGTCAGTTGAGTGTTGTACTGTGGCATTACCTTGTAACGGTGCCGAAACTGTACCCATAGAGCGAGGGACGTCTTCTACCGGAGAGTCGGTGGTAGCTCCTTCCCCTGGGCTCCCTGGAGAGGGATGAATTCTGGCGAAAGGCTCAGAGATATGAGGAGGGGGCTGGCTGAATAGATCCAGATCCTGATCAAAATTGAGGAGATCCGGCTCTCCTCCATGGAAGGATCGCCTTGATGCAACCCCATTTCAGCTAAATCTGAAATAACGTTTTGCCCCATCACTCGGGCACGCATTTGATCTGCATGTCTCCTCGAAATGTGTGGCAGTTTTTCCCCCGCTCCCAGGGATGAATTTTCACCTTCCCCCCTCCCCACTGGGGACCGGTCGCATAAGGACGACCTACCCTAGCCTCAAACTCTTGGTTGAGGCTGGGCCACCTAAAATGTCTCCTGGCAACCGCCTTTGAGAGTGCGATGCCAGTGCACCCAGATAACAGTGTATGCAGAACCTTAGCCCATAGTACAGACGGAATTACCATTTTATCCCCCCAAAACAAACACCCCCCCCATCACAGACAATTTATTACGTTCCCTGTAATACCCCTTGAGTTCTTTAGAATCTGGCAGCGGTAGCCACCCAACCTATATGCAATACACAACTCTTGACACCAGGGGAGCTTCACATGTAGCCTTCTCAATGTCCAAGTTAGATTTCAGAGTCTTGATGATGAAGGACTCCCACAGTTCTAAGATGGCGGGCTCCACTGCCTCCAGAGGAACTAGTCCATTGAGTCCAGTCTTAGGACAGTCTTTAGGTGCAACATGCACACAGTGGAACTTCAGCCTAGTGGGCTTGGCCAGAGAGTCCACAACAGAATGAACGGGGGGGGGCTTAACATATCCCCACCCCTGGCAGGACACATCTGGATACTTATCACGAACGGCCTGAATGGGGTAAGCTTGAACCATATTGATGCCTGAAAAGGCAATACCTAGGGGCCCAAACCACTGAATACCCAAAAGGTTTTTCTTACCCACCTTGACCACAACAAGAGGGAGCTTTGCAGCGATGCCTTTGAACAGCACATCAAAATTTCCAATGCCTAGCACAGGGGTGTGGCGTCCCTGCACATCTCTCAACTGGACCTACAGAGCCCGCAATTTGGGCTGGTCTGCTAGCAGAATCTGGAAATACTCATGCTGGACGAAGATCGAATATGATGATCCCGAGTCGATCTCTATGCGGCAACGATGACCGTGGAGATGGAGGTCGATGAAGAACTGGCCAGTGACTGCACAAACACTGGAACTGGATCCTTGATCGGCGTTGACCTTGGAGATTTGGGACTTCTCCTTTCGGCAATCTTTATTCTTGGAAGATGCACCAGAACGCTGGCAGCACACTCTCACTATGTGCCCTTTTCACCCAGACCTGTGGCACTCCACCTCTTTGAATGGGCATTTCTCCCAAAGATGCTTGCCACCGCACCCTCTGCACAGAACTCTGGCGCAAGGCGGTGACATAGTTGGTGATGGACTCCCCGGGCTTCTGGTTTCGATGGTAGAAATTTACCCGGGCTGTGAAGATTGAGACTTTCGGTCTGAAGTGGTCTCTCAAGACCAACAGAATGTCCTTCAGAGAAGTGTCCTTTACCTCTCTTGGCCAAAGCAGGTTCACAATAAGATCAATTGTGGAGATGCCACAGTTTGCGAGAAACGTCGCCTTCCGTTCCTCTGGCTTGACCTTGTTGGCCAGAACCCAATTTTCAAATTAAATTTTGTAGCTTGGCCAGGTTGAAACCCCCGAACAGCGTTGTGGCAGCATTAGATCCCATCCTCGTCACCAATGTTGAGTCCGAGAGTAATCAGTAATGCAACAGCAAGTTCGGGGCTAAACAACAGTGATTTATTATCAGCTCAGTTGGCTTGTTCGGACTGGGGAGTAAGGGGACGAGGTAGCAACTTATATACACACACAATAGCAGTTGCAGAGATACATTTGCTCGGGCTTTTGTTAACAAGGGAAACCTGTGTTAGAACCAATCAGATGATATTGACTAGATATGAATGTGGCGCCTTACAGAAAGGGCACGCTATTACAGCAAAGATTTAATGGCAATTGCAGAATTAAAACAATAAAGCATTTGGACACAACAGTTGCCATCTTGGATCCTTCCTGTCAACATGTTCTGTGGTGTGCAGAATTCAACATTATATTCCAGAGGAGGTCTGACTGCGAAAATAGAGTTGTCTTATTCTATCTCTTATCTGGACACTATACAGTACTTCTGCTTATGCCAGGTATTGCACTAACTTTACCTACCACTGCATCAGATTCTTGCTTCATGTTTAACTTGTGATATTAAAAAAAAACCAGATCTCTTTCATTTGTACTACTTCCAAGCCTGATGCTATCCATCTTGTATATGTGTACAGCATTTGATTTTCGTTCCATCATCCATCTTGTATTTGTGCATCTGATTTTTTTCTGCCTAAATGTAGAAGTTAAACAAAAACCAGACAATTATAAATATAAAAGGGAAAAAAGAGAATACAGTACTGCAAATAGATAGTTGCAAAGTTGTACAATATACAACATAAAGTATTACTGCAGTAAATAAGATTAATAAATTACAAACAAGGACCAGACAAAGACAAGACACCAGTTACATTATAGAAGTATGTCTGATTACACAACAGATGCATGTTTAGTAATGGAATCTGACATGTTACTTAGTGGTAAACTCACCATGGTGAGTTATACAATTTAATTTACACACATGCAAATCAAGAACAAGATCCCAGCCAATATCAAGCTTGAATGTGTGTTATCCACACAAGTGAATGAATGCAGCTATAAAACAATCCCAAAATGTTTTTGTCACCAAGCAACAGGAGAGAAGGATCCTGGAATGTAGGCAGTTTGAGATGAAATCCCCTGTTGTAAAGAATTTTCCATTTTAGAACTGTGAACATTCATTTAATAACATTCAAACCATCTTTTGCCATGTGTGAAGTTTTAATTTTGAAGAATTTGTAAAAGTATTGTATCCAGAGGTCCTGTCAGTGTTGATTAATTGCATATTGGGTATATTTTGTTTGTTACATAACACAGTGTGGTCAAATCATGGACATATTTGATACTTTAAAATTTTTACCCTATGTATAATGTAGAATTCCTCATGTATAGTTATATTAATGGAAAGGAAATGATGTAATTCGCAGCAGCAAATTGCCATTCATTAAGAAGTTGCTGCTTGGATTCCTCTATGTATGCCAGTTGGGTGGTATAGCACATGGCCAGAAATTCAGACAGAGATTTATTACTTAGCAGTAATTTGCTGCTGTGAGTTATACCATTTCTCTTGTATGCATTGCGACTAAATGTAAAACTTTACAGTTGTGTCTTCATTATCTTACCTTAAATAAACTTCCGTCTGTCATTAACTCTATTCTCTTTATTTCTCAAAAATCATCCATTATTTACTCAAGGTTACTGAAATTGTCTTTTTTAGAGTTCAAAATGTTCCTTTACTGCTTTCAGTTTTCCTTTTTCGCATTAAGAGGATATGGCTATATTTCTACAAATAAAAGTAATGATAATGTCAAGTCTTTATAGCTGTGTTATGAGAATGTGAGCTAAAATATTTGTTGCGGCCAATATTGATTTTTTCTGTACCTTGGAATTTAAATAAGCCCATTATAGGAATTACTGTTGCTTTCTGTCTTTGTCTGCAGCTTCTGGTTGTCAAGTCCCCTGCTGCACCATTCACATCTTTCTTTTATGTGATTGACAAATCTGGATTGGTTCTCCAAGGTAAGATTATGATCTGAAAATAAATTTTGTTTTATTGGTTGGATTTTATTTCAGATTAATTTAACCAGTATACTCTGAGCTGGTAGACATTAGCTCCAGAAGTCTTAAATTGGTTCCTGCATGTATTTTTTCCACTTCAAGTATACTTGCCTTTAAGAGAATTTCCTTGCCAATTGGGAACTATTGTATGCTTAGACAGAAGTCATATTCAATCTTCTGCTATAAAAATATGGTATCCTCTTATTGACATAACATTTTGAATAAGTCACTAAACTTTGTCCTCCCCATGTGAAAATAGTCACTTTAAAAGACTTGCTGGTCATAAGCTTATCTAGGACTTAAATCAGCTGCCAATTTGCTGAATCCAACTTTGATGGAACAGTAAGATTTTGATTGTACTGGATAAGCAGATAAAATTCTTGAGCTTGTTCTATCAATGCCTTTTGAATTCTTGTGGATACAACTACTCTTGATCTCTGGTCATACAAGTCACTAAAAGAGAGTCTGGCTCATGACTGTTCTGGGATCACCAATTTTAAAGTGTCCTAAATGGACTTCAGTGGCTCAAGTGGATAAGACGCTGACTGGGAGGCGGAAGGTCAGCAGTTCAATTCCTGAGTACTGCAGGACGGATTGAGCTCCCGTCTTTGTCCCAGCTCCTGCCAACCTAGCAGTTCGAAAGCAAGAAATTGCAAGTAGATAAATAGGGACCACTTCGGAGGGAAGGTAAACAGCGTTCCGTGCGCTCCGGTGTCTAGTCATGCCTGCCACATGACCATGGAAATGTCTGCAGAAGCAGACAATGCTGGCTCTTCGGCTTTGAAACAGAGATGAGCATTGCACTCTAGAGTCGGATACGACTGGCTTTCGAGCAAGAGAAACCTTCCCTGTATGCATGAGTACCAGAAAATGCACTATGTTACTATATGAGATGAGATGAACAAGTTTATGATTTTACAATGATTGGGGAGTGGGAAGTATGCTGACTGAATGGAGTACAATATGTTGAAGGAAGAAAGTAGTCTGCAGGAAAAAGAAATATTCTTGTAACTCTGTCTTTGTGTTTCTTGAGAGTGTGATGATTCAGACATTCAGAGAAAGGAAGTTATGTAACCCTCCAGGAACTATAAATGTGAATGGTTGCCATGTAACACAAGAGGCCAGTTCAAAACTGTACTGAAAATTCAGAAGTTCTTCAGAGTTCTGAAATATCATTATCCTAGAGCTCTCTACACTTACTTATTTTATCAGATGTACTTTCTATGAGCTCACTCTTTCTCTACATTGGAAAATATCATTTTATTCTGTATTTCAAAATGTTATTTTATTTTACTATATTTGGATTCAGAAATCTAGCCAAGGTCTATAGAGATAAAAGGAGACGGTTAATCAGACATTTCCACAGCAGGTTGTCAGTGTGGTAATGTCAGGAGTTACCTTTGTCCTCGACCATTTTAGCACAAGTAAGAAATGACACCTCTAGAAATGTGTTATGTATCTGTGTGAATGTAGGATTTTCCTTCCCAACAGGAAGTATTGGATGGTCAAGCAGAACTCATGTTCAAATAAAAGTGGTTTCCCTGTTACTTTCTCCAGGTGTTGGACAGTGGAGGGGGAGGGCAGACAAGCTGACAATTGGTGTTGAGCTGTTTTCTACTAGCCAAGAGGTTTTGTATTTATCGGTACTGGGATAATTCTGTATGGTGTGTTGTAGGTGGTGTTCTACTGTTGTATAACTGAGAAATTGTTTTGGATTAACAATATTGGATTAACTAGCAATAAATGTTGATGATTATGCAATGAGTGGAATGGGGTGGGGAAGCAGTGTGCATCAGTAACAAATCTGTTTTGAGCTGAGCTGAAGAGGAATAATATCTAAAGAGGGCCATGTTTGAAACTCTTGAGCTGGCTAAACTTGATAAAAGGGAAAAAACCTCCCCCCCCCCCAAAAAAAAGGCGAAGGTTGTTGAGAGATGTCAGGCAAAGGATGGACATCTACACTGGTGGCTGAAGAACATTTGTGTACTAATGAATGAGCCCTGTTCCATAATCTGACTGCAGAGGCAGCATTTCCATTCAGTCTTTATTGTGTGAGGCAGTCAGTGTCTCAGTGTCAGGAGGAGAGCACATTCAGGGCATGTGACAGGGGAACAAGTGGATGAGCGTGGGAACCAGTGAAGGACAACAGCTGTCTGGAAAATGGGGCTGGTGTTGGGGAGGGAGACGGGAACTCCCATGGTGACTCTATTAACCAGGAGGCTGTAAACAAATTTAATATTGGAGAATGTACCTGCACTTCTTTGTATCATGGAGGGCAAGCAGAAAGTGCACATGCACACAGAGAAAGAGAGAAAGCAGAAGGAAAAAAAACAGAGAGAGAGAGAGAGAGAGAACCTTCCATAGCTCTGCAGGCAGTTCCTCTTGCCATGGGGGAAGGGCTTTTAGTTTTTTGTTTTTTTTAGAAATTGGGGGAATACAACAGAGTCAAAGTTGTTCTCTCTCTTTTGTTCCTTTGGCCCAGTGGTTAATAAAAAACTGCAGGAGTGGATGACTAGTTAGGGATTTCACTGACTGCTATTTGATGCAATTTAAAGAGCTCCCCCGCTATTGTTACAGATAAAATGGAAAGCGGAACTGTTCTCCATTTGCAAAAGTTTCCAGCCTCCTAGTCTGAGAGTGAAAAAGCTATTAACATGGTAATGCCACCTCATTCAGAGGACTGCATCAAAATCCCCTTTGTTGATGTAAATTGCTGCTCTATTGCCTGGTCTCTTTGGATCTCATGGTCTAGGTACAAGCACAGAAAACAGTTGAGCGAGACTTAGGTGGAGGGGAAGCTACAGCTCTTATATCATTTTAGGAGATCCGCTGAGCTCCCCAAGAGCATTCCAGTGGGAGTCTTCTATGCCTTTTGTAAACCTGAAGTGTTCAGTTGTGAAAAGAATCCAATTATTCAGTGGCTCTTTTATTGCCGCTTTCACTCTTGAGAAATGCTGCTGAACAATTTGAAGACAAGGATGATTGGTCAAAGGATTGACTTAGATTTTGGACTATGTTTCAAGTACATTGTCCAAATAAAAAAAAAGACAGGCAAGTCCCACTGAGTTTGGATGTGCCTGAGAAATCCTGGGTTTAGGAGAAATCAAAGCTTGAATTTGCACGTGGCTTCCTATATCCTCATATATTAATTTCAGATGTCACCTGAATTCTCCCATGCTACCCAAATACCAGTTAAAACTGGAGTTAGCATAATTAACTTGTGAGTCACCAAGAGAATGTTTAGCACTATGAGGCAGTACATAAATAGAAACAACAATGTTTTATTAAATATAAATATGTAAAATATAAATAAAGTATAGTTTTTCTCTTGGATAGAGTCTGATTTTATGAAGCTAAAACTGAAGGTTGAAAGGTAGAAACCTCACCTCCAAAGTCCACTTCTATTTTATATACAAATCTTCTCTCCCTCTCTCTTTCTCTCCTTTATATGAATTCAAGCAGAGGATAACATTCTTGATAATGTAAAAGTAAAAATAGTTCATTTTCATGTGATTTTCTGTATCCTGTTAGTAGAGGGAAAGTGGGTAAGATGGGAAATAAATATTAATTCAGCTGAAAAAATAATCTTGATGCAAAATTCAGAGTAGCTGTTTTAAGGTATGACTATACAGGGAGGTTGTTTTGCATTTTTTCAGTTTGATTTGATTTGTAAAAAATAGCACTTTCAGGTCCTGAAATCACAGCACCTTCCATTTGATACAATTTTCACCAGAATCTTTTCCATCCTATTAACACATCTTCTTCTCTACCCCCTTCCTTTCATCCCTCAACATCATCTGTCTCCTTTTCCCTTTTTAAAACGTGTTTTGACAAGTGTTGCTTCCCTTAATATTTTCTATTAGTTAAAATATGATATATTAATATAACTCTGGCAGGGTTAGAGTGCTGGGATATTCCAATAATATCCTTGTGGCCCTGCTTCTTAGTAGAATGGTGGAAGCAGTTGAGGTGGATTGCGGAGTAGTGGGTTGAAAGTCCTTCCCTTAGGGCCCCTTATTACTCTGGGCACATTAGACATGCACTGGTTCACTTTATGACCACCACTACTACTGCACTTCTACCACCTTACACCACCTAATTTTACAAAAAACGCAACAGCCCCTCATGTCCCTTCCTCCAGTTGTCTAGATCACTTAGTTCTGAGGCTTGAACAGGCAGGCTCTTTCTTCACACATTTGATAGAAATAATGTTAGACTTTTTAAAATTTAGAAGAAGAAGAAAGCAAAATTGATTCTTCTGTCCATTCTTGCAATTTGCCCCAGTGAAGGAGATAGTAAGGTGTCTAGGCCTGTCTATCAGAATTCCCAGTATGAAACTCTCTGCATCTTATGCAAGCATAAGCTCATTGTTTAAGATACTGCTATAGTACAGTTACCTGAGAGTGCTAAATTAGGAGAAAGTCCTGCTGTTTCGGTGAATTTTTTTTTAAAAAATCCTTGTAACAACGTTATGTGATCACTTTTAATACATGTGTGGAGAAATGCATCATACTGGTTTCCTGCCCAGCCTGAGAAGCAAAATGACTGCTCTGTACAGCGGCTGAGAGACATATTTGTACAGCTGCACCAAACAAAGAAGAAGGTATAAAGTACCACGTTTTTGAGCCCCAGGACAGTTTGATGTAGATTATAGTTGTATAGTTTGTTTTTTGCCATCCTGCCAAAGAAAGAAAGGTTCATCAACAGTATCAAGATCATCCTGTGGAAAGCTATTTTGAAATAATAAAGATGGTTGTGAATTTCAAAGAGATACATTTTGGAAATTTATGAACTTCCATATTCATAAACTCATGGTCCATTATCACCTGAGCAACACTGTGGTGGCTTAGTGGTTAAGACACTGAGCTTGAAGACTGGAATGTCAGTGTTTGATACCCAAGTGCTGCACAAGGATCTTGGGAACATGAAAGGAGCCTCATTCGGGTGTCCCCTGAGCAGAGTTTCTCCAGCAAAAATCCTTTCAACCCAGAGTAATTTCTGACACAAAATTTATTTATTTCATATGACCTGAGCTCAAACATCTCCAGAGTTTGACCCCCAAGTTGAAATGGGATGATGACAGCAAAACAGGCTGCTAATTTTCTATTCCAGTCTCTTTCAGCAGGCTTATACTTGTGGAGGAGAAAACCATCAGTAGGAAGAGTTTGCTGGGGAAGATGACAGTTTTTCAAGCCTCTGAGTGTTTGATGTTATAAATAGTTTTTCCTCCTGGGATACAGTGATAGGTACTGCTGCATTTCTGTAGTCAATAGACCAGGGGTGGCCAACCTTTTTCCGTTGCGGGCCTGACCACGCCCCCAGACAGTGTCGTGGGCTGACCCATGCCCTCCGGAAGCAGAAGCAAACACATTTACAGCTGACCTAAATACACCCACTTCCGCATTTATGCCAGCTGCGGGTGCATTTGCACATGCATGGGTGCATTTTATGGATGACTTAAATGTGCCTGCTTCCCCTTCCAGGTGCGGCAGAGGCAGCAACAGGCCATATGGGATGGTGGGGGCTAGGTCTGGGAGCCGTTGGCATAGACAATTATAACTTTGTTTGGATGAAGGTTTTACAACAAATACTCTTACCATATATGGAATAAGAAATATGTGATGTTTCAAGCTGGGTTCAAAAAGAAAGAGGCCCTAGAGTTCACATTTCCAATATACAATGACTAGTGTAATGTACCAAAGAATTTCAGAAGATCAGTCTGTGATTTATAATGTATTATGTGTCATCAAATCAAAAGTGACCCAGAGTGACCTTAATAGGATGTTCAAGATATGTGAAACATTTAAGTGGCTTTGCCAGTTCCATCCATCACCACCATCCATGAGTTGCCTGACCAAGCAGGATTCAGACCTAGGTCTCCTGAGTGCTAGTCCATCACACTATCCAATACATCATATGGTATATCCTGTGTTCTGTTGGCTACAGCAAAGCCTTTGTCTGTGTGGATCTTACAAAGCAATGGATTGTTGTAAAAGAAATAGGTGTGTCTCAACATTTGATTACCCAGTCTATAACCTGTAATCAAAATCTAGTACAAAATAATGAGAAACAAAAGGATTTCCTTTACCAAAGGTATGAGACAAAGGTGTATTTTATCTTCCCATCAATTCTTCATGTATGCAAACATATACAGGTTCAAATGAAGGAGGAGTGAAATTGATGAAAGAAATATCAATATACAATATACCGATGAGATCTGCATGATTAACATACATAATCTTACTGGCAGAAGGCAGCAGTGACTTGAAATAACACCCGAGGAAGGTGAAAGAAAAAAGTGCAAAAGCATGAATATAACTGAACATTAAGAAGAACTACATAGCTTTGATGTTGACAATGAAGAAGTTGAAACTGTCAAAGATTTTGTATATCTTGTTTCGGTTATCAGTCCAAATGGAGACTGCAGCCAAGAAATCAGAAGACAATTCAAAAGCACAGTTATGAAGGAACTAGAAAAGATCCTCAAGTGTAAGAAACTGTTACTGGAAACCAAGAATGAGGAAGTCCACATTATTATGTTCCCAATTATTTTGTATGGATGTGAAAGCTGTACAGTAAAGAAAGCTGACACAAAAAAGATCAAGTCTTCTCACAATGCTGGATAAATCTTAGACTGCTGAAACCATGAAGAAGTGAATCCTAAATCAAAAGAAGCCTGGACACTCTCTCTCGAAGCAAAAATGACTAAACTGAGGCTATCATACTGTGAGTACATCATGAAAAGACTAGATTTGCTGGGAAGGGCTGTAATGTTCTTTTATTAAAGATAAGGTCCACTACATTTCTCCTGAGGGATTCTTGACCACAATACAGGTATATCAGAGCAAACAGAGTAAACAGTGTTTACTCTGATATGCTTCAAACACAGACTAACACGGCTACCATTTCAAAAACTGCCCACAATAGTAAATATAACGATAACCTGAATTAAATTCCTCCATCCCCATCCACTTTAACTCACTGATTCCCAGAATGTTGCTGTTCAGTCTTGCCTTCTCATGTTTGACCACATCCAGCTTACCTTGATTCATAGATCTTACATTCCAGGTTCCTTTGCAATAATGTTCTTTACAGCATTGGACTTTCACCATGAGACACATCCACAGCTGAGCATCCTTTTGGCTTTGGCCCAGCCACTTCACTCTTTTTGGGGCTACTTGTACCTGCCCTCCACTCTTCCCCAGTAGCATATTGAACACATTCCGACCTAAGGGGTCCATCTTACAGCATCATATCATTTAACCTTTTCATACTGTCTGTGATGTTTTGTTAGCAAGGATAGTGGAGTGTGTTTCCAGTTCCTTCTCCAGTTAATCATGTTTAGACTGAGTTCCACACATTATGGCCTGTCCACCTTGGGTGGCCCTACATGGCATAGACCATAGCCTCATCGAACCATACAAGCCCCCTCGCCACAGCAAAGCAATGATTCTTGGGAGAGGAGGTGGTAAGTAGACAATAGAAATTAAAAGATACGTTTTGGAAGTATAGAAATTGGTTGTGTAAATACAATTGCATTTACTGACTTGATTCATTTTTAATTTCTAAGGTGGTAAGTAGATATGTGATAAACTGTGATATTGTGCATGATAATACTTTGTTTCAAAACTGTTTAAACTGTGATAACATGTGTGATGGGAAAAGACTGGCGTAGAGACCGGCAAGGCACGCCACAAAGTTTGCCAAAAGAACCCTATGGACCAAAACAAAAGGCAAAACAAGGGGATGCTCAGCACAGCAGATCTGAAAAGGGGGAGGGATACGAAAGGGGGAGAAGAAATACAGTGTTGCAGGGAACAATACTGCATAGGGACATGGAATGTGAGGTCTATGAATCAAGGAAAACTGGAAGTGGTTAAAAACGAGATGGAAAGAATAAGCATTGACATCCTGGGCATCAGTGAATTAAAATGGACAGGGATGGGTGAATTCAGCTCTGGAAACCATCATATCTACTACTGTGGGCAAGAAAACCTCAGAAAAAACGGAGTAGCCATAATTGTCAACAAAAGAGTGAGGAAAGCAGTAATGGGATACAACATCAAAAATGATAGAATGATGTCAGTCAGAATCCAAGGCAAACCTTTCAATATCACTGTAATCCAAGTCTATGCACCAACCACTAGTGCAGATGAAGCCACAGTTGACCAGTTATATGAGGACCTACAACACCTCATAGAACAGACACCAAGAAATGATGTCCACATTATCTTAGGAGATTGGAATGCTAAAGTAGGAAATCAAAAAGTAAATGGAATAACAGACAAGTTCGGTCTTGGAACACAGAATGAAGCAGGGCAAAGATTGATTGAGTTCTGCCAAGAGAATGCACTAGTCATAGCAAACACCCTCTTCCAGCAACACAAGAGGCGACTTTACACATGGACATCACCAGATGGCCAGCATCGAAATCAGATTGATTACATACTCTGCAGTCAAAGATGGAGAACCTCCATTCAGTCAACAAAAACAAGACCTGGAGCAGATTGTGGCTCAGATCGCAAAATTCAGGCTTAGACTAAAGAAAATGGGGAAAACAATTAGACCAGACAGATATGACCTACACAACGTCCCTAAAGAATACACGGTGGAGGTCATGAACAGATTTAATGTCCTGTACCTGATAGACAGAGTACCAGAAGAATTATGGACAGAGACGCGGGACATCATGCAGGAGGCAGCAAGAGAAACCATACCAAAAGAAAAGAAGCGTAAGAAAGCAAAGTGGTTGTCTGATGAGGCTCTTAAAATAGCAGAGGAAAGAAGGAATGCAAACGTCCAAGGAGAAAGGAAAAAATACAACCACCTGAATACAGAATTTCAAAGAAAAGCAAGGAGAGATAAGGAAAAATACCTGAACGAACAGTGCAAAGAAATGGAGGAAAACAACAAAAGAGGCAGGACTAGAGATCTTTTCAAAAAAATTGGGGAAATCAAGGGAACATTTAAAGCAAAAATGACCATGATAAGGGACAAAGATGGAAAAGAGTTAGCTGAAGCAGAAGAGATCAAAAAAAGATGGCAAGAGTACACAGAGGAACTCCACAAAAAGGACCTCAACACTCCTGATAATAACAATAATGAGAAATTTGAACTTGAACCAGACATTCTGGAGAGTGAAGTCAGAAAGGCCCTAAAAAGCACTGCAAACAATAAAGCTAGTGGAAATGATGGCATCCCCGTTGGATTTTTCAAAGCCCTAAAAGATGATGGAATCAAACTACTGCATTCAATATGCCAGCAAATTTGGAAAACAAAACAGTGGCCCCAGGATTGGAAAAGATCAGTGTACGTTCCAATCCCCAAAAAAGGCAATGCCAAAGAATGCTCAAATTACCAAACAATTACGCTCATCCCACATGCCAGCAAGGTGATGCTCAAGATAATACAGGATAGACTTCAACAACATGTGGAGAGAGAACAACCAGAGTTGCAGGCCGGTTTCAAAAGAGGCAGGGGGACTAGAGACCACATTGCCAACATACGTTGGATCATGGAGAAAACAAAAGAATACCAGAAAAAAGTCTACTTTTGTTTTATTGACTACACCAAGGCTTTTGACTGTGTGGACCACAACAAAATGTGGCAAGTAATTAAAGAGATGGGAATACCAGAACACCGCATATGCCGCATGAGAAATCTGTACACGAACCAAGAAGCAACAGTTAGGACAGAACATGGAATGACAGAGTGGTTTGGAATAGGAAAAGGAGTAAGACAAGGCTGCATTTTATCACCCTGCTTATTCAATCTATACACAGAGCACATAATGTGCAATGCAGGGATGGAGGAATCACAATATGGGATCAAAATTGCTGGGAGAAACATCAACAATTTGAGATATGCAGACGATACCACCCTAATGGCAGAAGGTGAGGAAGACCTAAAGAACCTCTTGATTGGATTGAAGGAGGAGAGTGCAAAAGCTGGCTTGAGACTCAATATCAAGAAAACCAAGATAATGGCAACAGGTCCGATCAGTCCCTGGAAAATAGATGGGGAAGAAGTAGAAGCAGTGACAGATTTTACTTTCCTGGGATCTAAGATCACTGCAGATGGAGACTGTAGCCATGAAATAAAAAGACGACTGATTATGGGGAGACAAGCAATGAGAAACCTGGGGAATATAGTAAAAAGCAGAGACATCACCTTGAAAACAAAAATTCGCATAGTCAAAGCAATGGTATTCCCGGTGGTAATGTATGGGTGTGAGAGCTGGACCATTAGGAAGGCTGAGTGCAGAAGAATAGATGCCTTTGAGATGTGGTGTTGGAGGAGAGTCCTGAGAGTCCCTTGGACAGCAAAGAGAACAAATAGGTCAATACTGGAAGAAATCAATCCTGACTGTTCATTGGAGGGACAAATAGTGAAGATGAAGCTAAAGTACTTTGGACATCAAATGAGAAGGGAGGACTCACTTGAGAAGGTCTTGATGCTGGGAAAGGTGGAGGGAAAGAGAAGAAGGGGGCGTCCAAAGATGAGATGGATAGATGGTATTGTGGACACAATGGGCACAGAGCTTGGTGGGCTGAGGAGACTGGTGGAAGATAGAGGTGCCTGGAGGAAAATGGTCCATGGGGTCGCAAAGGGTCAGAATCGACTGTGCGACTGAACAACAACAAAAGTAGACCATAGAAATTAAACAATGAATCAAGTCAGTAAAGGCAATTGTATTTACACAGCCAAGCCAATTTATACATGTTACTAGTCAAAACAGATACACCAGACACAATAAAAAGAAACTTAATAAGACAGCTGTTATTCCTCCAGGTGACCTGTTCCTACATTAAATTAATCTCCCTTTTACATTGTTATTTAAGCACTCTCTTTTACCCCATATTATCCAGTACTTTGTCAAGAGTTGGAAAATATCACTGAACTTTTGCTCTGGTGAAAATCTTGGTCTAGAACTTAACTGAATGTATAGGGCTTTCTTGCTCTCTTCCACCATCTAAGATTGCTTTCAAGAGAATATATCTGGCAGGTGAAATCAAGATGTGCTTAAGTGGCTTGTTGGACCAGCCCCAGAATCCCAAAATGTAATTAAATACTTGAGTTTTATTAACTAATCTAATATAAAAAAAGAATGTGTGCATGATTTCTCTTTATTTAGATAAATTTTGTTAGTCTCTATTTTTTTTTAGTTATACTGTATATGTTTAATGAAGAAAACTTTTCTACTGAACTGCTAAGAAGTTTGCACAAAAATCAGAAGAGTCCCCCTGCTTCTCATCCAACTCTTTAAAAACTCATAGACTAATGTCAAGTCTCTAGTCTAGAGAACTGATTGGAGTCTGAGCTGTCCACAGTTCACAGTATAGAAGAACTCCCCCAACCTTGTAGACATTCTATGCCAGGGGTTACAAATCTAAAGCCCGTGGGCCGAATTCAGCCCCTGTTGCCATTTCATGTGGCCCCCCGCCCCTCCAAGGACACTCAAGAAACAAAATGGCTGCCCCTTAAAGCTGTTGGAACAAAATGGCCTTCCCATCATTCAGGCAGGGCAAAATGGCCATCTGGCCCTTTGGTGCTAAGCTCATGAGTACTGAATAGAAATGATTGTTCCAGAGATGAGAATAAGAGAGAAAGAGAAGGGGGTGGGGATGGGGAATCAACGTAGGACAGTGCAGAAGGAAAGATTTATAAGGTTTTATGGAAATCTCTAGAACTGGAATCCATATGTGCCCATTTCCCTTTACCTAAAATGAGGGGAGGAAACCTAAGTGCACATATAAATATAGAAAAGCAGGAGTGGACTGACAATGAGCCAGAATGAGGTGGTGGCACATTAAAGGTGTTGGCAGAGCCGCCGCCACTATACATTCACTGCTGTCTAAGTCACTTGTTGCCCAAGTCTTTCTTTGTCAAATTATTACCTTCCTGCCTTAATACTGTTGATTTGTGCTGTGATTTTTGTGAGCAGCCCTGAGTCGGCGTATGCTGAGTGGGCAACATGTAAATCAAATAAATCAAATTAGTCAAATCAAATCAATACTCTGGCCAGTTCTTGGTCTATCTGAATAATGGCCTGGGGAGTGGGGGTGGGTGGAGTCATTGTTCTGCCTTTTGACAAAAAATGCAATACAGAAGCATCTACAACAAAACTAGAAACAACTGCAAGTCCACTTTTGATTTGGAAAAACTACTCTTTATGTTAAATCTTGTGAGAAGGGAGCTGTGCCTATTTAGAAAATGAGAAGCCATTAAATACAGCAGTTCACCTATTTTTGCCAGAGAAAAGGGGTTTCAAGAGAGGGCTAAGAGCCACAAAAGTAGGTTGGGAGGGAGGGTCTGCTTCCACCCCAAGGCCCCCCTTTTGCCAAAATGAAAAGTTAAAATGGAGTAAATGAAGATTGAAACCTCTGAAATGGGCAGTAACGTTCTTTTCCATCAGTTAAACAGTCTGTTCCTGCTGTATGCAACTTAGGTCAATTCAGCAGAAACTTTTCCTGAGATGTTGTTGGTCCCTAGGTAAATTTTTAAGGTTGACTAAAAAATGATCTCTGTTGGAAGTGTAACAAGCCACAAGCTAATTTAAACCATGTGTTCTGGCATTACCCTGTCATCTCACCAGTCAGGAAAGAAATGGGAGATTACATAAACATTACCTTATCCACAGGCTCCAACACTTACTTTTAATCATTTAACATTTGGATACATATCAGCCATCTGGGCAGTCCCCCAAAAATACAATTAATGCACTGGCAATATGGCTTTAGTAGCTAAAAGAATTATCCTCCAACACTGGCAAGAAATAAACATTATTAAAGGTAGAACAAGGATTGGAAGATACATTAAATGTTGCCTAATAGGAGGGAAGAATAATGCAGAATTATTATACATTCACGAGTTTAAAATGGTACCAATTCCCAAATGCCTTTGATAATTTCCAGCTGAAGAAAGGGGGGCACTGGTTTTCACTTTATGCTTTTCCTTAACTTCTCCCCACTATTTACCTTTGAATTTGGAGAGGCTTGAAAGAATTGGGATTGTGGTTGCAATTAGAAAATTGTGAAATGGTTATTTTTCTAAAAATTTCCATGTTTAAGTATAAGAAGTAATGCCTATGTTAATAGTAAGTCACTTGAATTGTTAAACAAGATTCCAATATTAATTTTATCTGCTTAGAAGCACATGATTATATTAAATTTGTGTAAATGGCCAATTATCTTGAGAAAGTTCTATGGCAGCAGAAAATAGAGTATCAAAGAAGTTTCTGTTTTACTCAGCTTTGTGTTATAAAATAATTGTACAGTTTGAAAAGAGTGAAGTCGATTAGCTAATCCAATACAGTCTCTCATTCATAATTTCTTACACAGACAAAATCCATTCTGACTACAGTGTTCCCTCTGTTATTGGATAGGACTTTTTCCGGAAGCTGTCAAAACTTCCCTTCCCTTTAGGATGAGAAATATCATACCAGTTCCCTAGATTTCTCCATAAATCTCTCTAGCCCAGACAGTGGGACACAAATATCTGAGAGCAATTTCCCCAGGTACCAGGCACTACAAAAACCAGACTGTGTAGACCTCTCTTCTCCCCCACCTGAAAAAAAGGCTGTTTCTTTTTAATTTCCAAAGATATTTTACTCCCCAGAGGGGAAAAGCTTATGGGCAATAGGGGAAAAAAGGAATAATAGCTCCCCATTTCTCCTTCAAGATGTTGAGCCTAGAAAGAGTTAAATTCCAGCACAAAGTCTGAAGAGGAGAAAACAAACGGCAGCTTGCTGGCTGGTCACAGCTGCGTAGTTTGGCAGGGACCACACCAATTGATATAAACCTCCCCCTCCCAACAACCCCCAACAGGAAACATCAGCGCACCACTGTATGTACACAAATCAAACCCATCCATTGAAGAAGAGCTAAACTTGAATAAAGAGCCCTGGGAATACAATGAACAATATTAGTGTGCTCCATTCATTCCCGCCAGCTCTTCTTTCATTCGTACTTCACTTTCTTCTGGCACATCCTTTGAGCGAGAGAGAGAGAGAGAGAGAGATGATTCAGAAGGAAGTTCATTAGAATCCTTCCTTATCCAGCCCTTTTATCTATCACAGTTTCTTCCCCATTGCTTTTTAAACTGGCCAAGAAACAAAGGTTTTTGTGTGATGCTTCTTCTAGATGGGGTATGCCTTCTCACACAAAATTAGTACAGCAGGGGTGGGATATGAATTGCTAGTTCCAGTTGTTGTGACCTGCATATGAATTTTCTGTGCATAGGAATATTCCTTTCCTTACATAAGCCCCGCCACAAATATGTCCTGCTCCTTTCTTTTTACTTGCTTATGCGATCTTTAATCTCCTTCTCTCTCCATTCACCAGCAGCTCACAAGCCCTGCTAGTATTAGCTTTCTCATCAGTCAAATTAACCTCTTCCATCCCTCACAGTTGTTTTTTTTTAGAATTTCTCCTACTCTTACAATGCTCAGGATTTGGAGGAAGGAGAATAATTATGTTATTTGGCCATAAAAGATCAGCCGACTTTTAGTCAGGTGCAGATGTAGATGCAGGTGGACATGTGTTGAAAGTAATAATTCCTGGTTCCATTTAATATTTAAATACATTGAGAATGAAACTTTTCTATTATTTTACCTGCAATAGGATAAATTACTGCTGTCAGGTATGATATATTGATGTATATTGTATATGATGAATGTATTGTCTATCACTTTAAGAGACTGTAACTGTTGAGCACAGCTGTAAGCACTGATGTGTGACTCAGCAAAAATGCTCTATAAATGAAGTGGTACCTGAGCACTTAGTTGGAGGAGTTATGAAGGCATACTGAAAGAGTACAAGGAGTTATGCTGGAATAACTGAAGGAGTTCATGCTGGAACTCACACCGAAGATACTGGAGCAAGGAGAAGGAATGCAGAAGGACTGAACCTGCAACCCTTGCTGGGGAAGAGCCCAGGCAGAAGCTCTATCTACAACTGGATTCAGGAAACATTCCGTAAGCACCAACTGTCATGGAAAAAACCCGTTCTAGCTGTGCTTTTCCCTGATCCCTGTAGTCACTTAATTACCTAGTACTTCAAGATGGAGAATTTCATATGTAGGAGTCCCTGTATATGACATTCCAATGAGAGACAGAAGAATGTAAATTAATTTCAATTGGCTAGAAGCCCCACGTGGGAAGACTGATTTCAGGATAATAAAACCACCGTGCAAGGAACTGCTCACTCCCTTTCACCTTGGACCAGTCGTGGGAGGGCCTAACAGAATGTAATTGTGAGTCAGATAGGGCCAGAGGGCTTAGATAACCAGTTAAGTTTTCTTTATTTTTGTATGTACTTTGAATGACTACGTTTGCAAGTTTGCTTCCTTATGCTATACTCATTTTCTTAACTTACTTAATAAACCTTATTAATCATAGACCCTTTGTGTTTATTGAATTGGGACTGGGGGTTGACTGGACCATGCTGAGAGGCCACATCTATGCTACCTAATTCTGATTCCCTGCACCCTTGGTAGCCTGGGCCAAGCGGAGCCAAGGGGAACTCATAAGGGGGGTTGCCCCACGGAGGAGGAGGCAGACGCTACTGGTAAGAAGGCAAATGGTGAGGTGTGACAGGAAGGCATGATTAAACTCCCCTGAAAGAGGGTAAATATCATGACACCAACTATCCTCTTTAACCAGAGTGTGTGCATGTTTTGTGCTTGAAAGGACTGAACTGTTTTGTGCCAGTTAATATGAAGCCAGAATGAGTATTGGTTTTCATTCCGTCTTGAACCTGCTTTAATGAACTGAACTACCTAAGACTTAATCAAAACAACCAGCCTCTTATCAGTCTCTGAAAGACCTTGGAAGACTGCTGCCAAGGCAGAGAGACTATGAGTTTGTGTAAATACATTATATAAGAGAAGCTATCTTTGTTTATGTTTTGCACTGAGAAATATCAGCACCTGAAAAGTAAAGGCAGTTTATTTTCTGTTGAACTGTGTTGCTGTTCTTCTATGTGTGTGCAGTCCAACGCATGCCGCTTCCACCTGTGTAAAGCTTGAAGGCTACTCTGCTACTGCTGAACACACACGCACACACACAATAAAACTTAACAACTGCCAAATCTCACATTCAAAAGAGAAATAATTTTTCTCTCCCCCCCTTTTTTTTTGGGGGGGGGAAGAGACATAAGAACTTTAAATATTGAAGAATACTGTATCAAATATATGAAAGTTTGTTTCTTGTACAAGTGTAGGTTTGATGATACAGGGGAAATATATTTAACTTAAATCACCAACAATTTTCCAATTGAAGGAATGATTTGATAAACATGTTTCAGCAGGAATTATTTCTGCTGGTGGGGAAAAACATTGAAGCATTGCTTTAGACCAGAGTTTCTCAACCTACGGCTCATGGCACCAAATCATCCAGCCCTCGACTTTGCTCCAACCACAGACGTGTTTTATGGCAGCATTTACAGTGGGAGAAACCACCTGTCTGCCGCCCACAATTATCTGAGGGAGTGTGACCCTGCCCCCAACATAAAAAGGTTGAAAACTCCTGCTCTAGACATCCAGACTTACAGTGTACCTACTATTTAAACTTGCCATTCCATGCATACTATGTTAGTCCTATAGAACACTAGCCGATTACCCGGCCTTGCCCGGGAGTCATACCTGTGCTTGCCCGGCCAGGTTTGGCCTGGCTCCCCTGCCGGCCCTGCCATCTGAGCCCCTGCTGAGGCATCCTGGTCCGTCTGTGGTGGCGGCGGGTTAATGGGTGTGGTCGGTGTGCAGTTGCTGCCGCTCGCCACTCTATCCTCCAGTCCAGTGCTGGACCAGGGTGTGTGGTGGCTTTGGGGCGCCCGGTGTTGCCTGTGGTGGTGTTATGCTGGGGCAGGGCCGCTTCCCAGTGGTTACTCCTCGCCGATCTGGGCCTCCACCGCCGCTGCCTCCTTGCGGACCTTTGACCCCCGCTGTCTCCACCACCATCATTTTTGGACGCTTGGATTGCCAGCCGTATTCCCTGGCTGTTTGTCCTGGCGGATGGGGGTGCCCCCTGTGCAACCCATTTCTGGTGGTATAAACCCTGAATTGGACTGCCGGACCCCGGTAGTCATGTTCTCACACGCTCAAGGTAGGTGTGTACAAAGTTTCAGTGCGGTCGGTACAGGGGTGAAGAACCATTTGAAACAATAACAAAAATATAGATGATGTTAAGGTTAGGGGGCTATATATCTCACTCATAGTTTCCGTGAATACAAAACAGGAAAGCATCATATTAGAAAACCCAGCAGTAGTCTTCTACACCAGCGTTGTTTCCTAAGGCCAAGAAGAGGAAGGAAGAGAGTTTTGATATCAGAATAGAAAGGAAACCTCATAGACTTTGTGAGGAAGAGCAACATTCTGTGCTGCCACCTTTCACCAGCACTAACTTGTCAAACTCAGAATTTCTGGACAGTAAAGGAAAGACTATTGAACACTTACAGGAGACTTGTCTCTCACATGCCACAGGGCTTCTGGTGGTTTAGTGTATGGGACCAAAGACGACCGGACAACCGAAGGGTTGGTTTAACACAGGTTTATTGCATGAGGTTCCAGTTAAGCATGAGGTAATGGCGGTGATACATCTCAATATATACAGTAGCTCTCTACATTTGAATCTTGTAGCACGGTAGCTGATTGGTTGCTACCGGCGTGGCCTCGCCCAGGCACGCCTCCATTCCTGCTGCTGAATGCAGGTCTTTCTTCAGCTGCTGAATGCAGGTCTTTCTTCAGCTGCTGAATGCGGGGAAGGTTTTCCCGCGGCTGTCCGTGATTGAGCAATGTGAACCATGTGAGAGTGAACGCTCGCAGCTGCCCTCTATAGGCTGTCTGCTCGCGTTCCTTTACAGCTGATATCGTTTGTATCTGGAGTGGTTACAATCTTGCCTTTACAGTATAATGAACATGCATACATACATAACATCCCTCCCCCCTAGGATGGGACGAAGTCCCGCAACCATTGTGGCTTGCCGCACGTTCGCTTGGGGCGTGCTTGCGCCTGCCCTAATTCTGGAGAGCCTGTGATCCCTGACTCCGCGGGAGCTTGTCCTGCAACGGGAAACGGGGATTCGTTAGTGGCTCTGTGGGGCGTCCGTGCCTGCCTTGCGCTTGGGGAAGGGAATGGGATGAACAGTTGGGAGGTAAATCCCTGCCTATTGCCCTCGGACCCCGGGGACCCTCCTAGTGTGAACCGCGGCACCGATGAGGTCGCCCTTGGGGAATGGCTACCTTCTGATCCCTGCTCGGGGGACCTTAAGACTGTGGTGGTGGGCGGACTTGCTGATGCCTCCAGTCTTGGAGGTGTCGGTCTCCGGAACATGGGCGCTATGTTGCATTCTAACTCACAGGGGCTACTGGGACTGGAGGTACCAGGGGCTGAACTGAAACCCCTCTTTTCGCTAGGACGGGTGGGGGACCACTCCGCTAACTCCCCCTGGTACTGTAAATCAACGTCTAAACCTCTATGGGCCTCTGAGCCTCGGGGGGACTTCCGCGGCTTCCGCGGGGTATGAGTGTGGTTGGGGCTCCTCCTTTCTGGCGGGGACTCCCGCAGCCCGGGGCTCCTCCTCTCTGGCGGGGACTCCCGCAAAAGATTTCCGTGGATCGATTCCCTTTCCTCCCCCCTTGGTGGGGACCCATGCTCCCCTTTTCCTCCCCCTTGGGCTAAACGGGTGGGGGAGTACCCTAACGCTGATTCAATGCTGATCTCATCCGCGTCTTGCTCTCCGGGGACCCTACGCCTGAGTTGGTCCACGTGTCGCCTCCACAGGAAACCTGTACTGGTCTCTACGCGGTATGAGACGGGGCCGGTTTGATCTACTACGGTGCCCGGCACCCAGGCTGGCCCCGCGCTGGCGTAATTCCTGCAGTGTACTGGGGCGCCTATGCTGAAACTCTTTGTGGGTTCCACCCCTATGTTCCGCCCTTTGTCCTCTACTCTCGTGGGGTCTAGCTTGGATATCCCCGTGGCCAGCTTCCTGCGCATCAACAGCTCTGCGGGGGAGTACCCTGACGCTAAGGGGGTGACCCTGTATCTCAGCAGGAATTGGCACAATTTCAGGTCGAGGTCTCCGGGACCCATGCGCAGTAGCGCGTCTTTCGTGGTGTGCACGAGGCGCTCTACTTGGCCATTGGTGGCCGGGTGAAAGGGGGCGGAGGTGACGTGCCGAATGGCGTTGCGTTCCATGAATGCCCTGAACTCGGCGGACGTGAAACAGCTAGCGTTATCGCTGACGAGGGTGTCGGGTAAACCGAACGTGGAAAAGACCCTCCTTAACTGTTTAATGGTTGTGGTCGAGGAGGTGCTCGAGACTGGAACGACCTCCAACCACTTAGAGAACGCGTCCACCACGAGGAGGAAAAGCGTTCCCCTGAATGGGCCAGCAAAGTCTACGTGAACTCGGGACCAGGGTCCCCTCGCAGCGTCCCATTCCCTAGGTGGCGAGCGAGCCTCTTCTGGCCTAGAGCTTTGGCACGCCTCGCAAGTGCCGACCATGTGTTCGATGTCGGCGTCTAACTGGGGCCACCAAAAATAACTGCGGGCTAGTGCCTTAGAGCGTACGATCCCCGGGTGGCTGACGTGCAGCAGTTTAAGCACCCTCGGCCTGAGAGACGTGGGGATCACTACCCGCTGTCCCCACAAGAGGCAACCCCTCTCCAGGGACAACTCCAATCTCTTTTTGAAAAATGTGTCGAATTCCGCTGCTGGGGAAGACACGGGCCACCCTTTCTGCACCCAAGAGCAAACTGTGGCCAGCGTTTTGTCCTTGCCAGTTGCTTTGGCGATGTCGGCCGGTACTACTGGAGGGGAGTCTAGGACCTCTATCATTAAGACCTGGTGGTCCCTCTCTACTCCGCCCACGTGGCAGTAATCCCGGGGAATGGGGGACCTCGACAGAGCGTCTGCATGACTTATCTCCCTCCCGGGCCGGTATACCAACGCGTGCTGATACGCGTTGAGAAAAATGGCCCATCTGAGCATTCTCGGGGACAGGATCTGGGGTGTGGGCTTGTCTGCGGTGAAGATGCCCAGCAAAGGCTTGTGGTCAGTCACTATGGTGAAGGGGCGGCCGTACACGAAATCATGAAATTTCTTGGTCCCCGCAATGATTGCTAGCGCCTCCCTGTCTGTCTGCGCATAATTCCTCTCCGCTTGGGACAGGGATCTAGAGTAGAAAGCTATCGGGGCCTCCCTACCGTTCTCCAGCACGTGGCAAAGCACCGCCCCCACCCCCACCGGGGATGCATCGCATATCAGGACCACTGGGCGTTTGGGATTGAAGTGGGTCAGAACAGCATCTGATGCCAGGAGTCGCTTCAGGTCATTGAAAGCCTTTTCCTGGTCGTCGCCCCACTTCCATGCCTCGTCCTTTTTTAACAATTTGTGTAGCGGTTCTGCCACGGCTGCCTTCCGCGGGAGGAAGGAGTGGTAGAAGTTGAGCAGTCCGAGGAACGACTGCAATTCGGGCTTGGAGGTGGGGCGAGGGGCCTTTTTGATGGCGGCTACCTTGGATTGGGCCGGCCTAATTCCCTCGGGAGTAACACGGAACCCTAGGAACTCAACCTCTGTAGCGAAGAAGACGCATTTGTCTTTCCGCAACCTCAACCCCGCCTTTTCGAATATTGTCAGGACCTTTCCCAACCTTGTTGCTAACTCGGCCCGGCTCCCCCCTGTAATTAATACGTCATCAAAATAGGGTAACACCCCCTCCAACCCCTTCAGGAGGCGTTCCACCAATGACTGGAAAATCCCGGGCGCCGAATTCACGCCGAATTGGAGGCGCGAAACCTGGAACGCCCCTTTGTGGGTGACTATGGTTTGTGCAGCAGCTGCGGCGGGGGTCACCGGGAGTTGCTGGTAGGCTTGGGCCAGGTCGAGTTTGGCGAAACACCTCCCCCCGTGTAACCTGGCCAACAAGTGGCTGACTACCGGCACCGGATACGCATTAGGGCGGATCGCCTTATTGATGGTGCACTTGTAATCAGCGCATATTCGGACTTCCCCGTTGGCCTTGAGCGCTGTTACAATTGGAGTTTCCCACTCCGCAGAATCAACAGGAACAAGAATCCCCTGGCCCACTAATTTGTCCAATTCCGCCTCTATTTTGTCCTTTAGTGCGAAAGGCACTCTGCGCGGTTTAAGTCTGATTGGACGTACTCCAGGGTCCAGGTCGAAAGTCACTGGGGGGCCCTTGAATTTTCCGAGCCCCTTTTTAAAAACCTCGGGGTGCGCGTCGCACACGCTCTGTATTGGATCAGTCCCGGCGGCGTGTGCTCCCACGGCGTGCACCCCCCCAATGAACAACCCCAGGGGCTGGAACCATTGAGTCCCGAGGAGGCTGCATTTACCCCCCTTGAGGACGACTAAGGGAAGCGTTGCGGTGTACTTTTTGAACTGGACCTGGAACTTCCCAACCCCCAACACTGGGATGCGGTTCCCCTGCACATCCTTCAGCGTGGCCCTCAACGCCTTGAGCTTGGGCCGCACGCGGGGGGCGATTTTCATGAACTCCCCCTGGGAAATAATGGAGTATGAAGAACCCGAGTCCACCTCCATTCTAACAGGGGCCCCTTGTATTACTACCTCAACGAAGTAACGGGGGTGCTCCGTGGAAACGCTGCAAACCGGCGCGTCGTCCTCGCTGTCGTCGGAGACTCGCCCTACTCCGTCCCGCGTCCTCGTGGTCCGGGTGCCGTCCTTCGGCCTCGTGGTGCGGTCCTGCCTCGTGGTGCGGTCCTGCCTCGCCGAGCGGTCTGGAGAACTCCGGGTGGCCTCGCGTCGTTTCCGGCAGACCTTGGCGATGTGCCCGCGCCGGCCGCAGTTGTGGCACTCGGCCTTGCGGAATGGGCACTTGGTGCGGGCGTGGGCGGCGCCGCAGCCATCGCAGCGCCGGCCCTCTCTCTGGACCCTCCGGACGTCCTCGTCGTCGCTGCTCTCTGCAGACGAGTTCGAAGTCCGCCGGGCCGCGCGCACCGAACTCTCTGCCTTGGCGGTCTTCGGGCGCCAGTCCTGAAGTTCGTGCACCCCGGCTGACGTGGCCTCAGCGGCCTGTGCCGCGTCGAGGACTTGTTGCCACGTGGGAGGCGGCTCCCTTTTCATCAGCGCGCGCTGAGTCTCTGTGTCCCTCAGACCGCAGAGCAGGCAGTCTCGGAGGGTGACGTCGGGGAGCTCCCACTTGCATGGGCCGGCGGCCAACCGCAGGGCCGCGGCGAACTCATCGACCGATTCCCCGGGTGCCTGGACTCGCCTCCAGAACGCGCTCCGAGCGGGGAACATCGCTATCGCTGGCCGGAGATGGGCGCGCAGCGCCGCCAGGAGCTCTGTGGCTTTGAGGTCGCTCACCTTCCTCGGCGCGATCAGGTCCACCAAGGTCCTCTTGGTCTCGTGTCCGAGCATGCGGACGAAAATGGCCCTCTTTTTGGCCTCATCTGAGACTTCGAGCTCCACCAGCGCTGCGTTGAAGTCTATCTCAAACAGCTCCAAGTCTCCCGGCTTCCTGATCTCGTAGCCGGCGCACGTCTTGGTCCCGTGGGCAGCCATCTATCCCACCTTCGTCGCCAATTTAGTGTATGGGACCAAAGACGACCGGACAACCGAAGGGTTGGTTTAACACAGGTTTATTGCATGAGGTTCCAGTTAAGCATGAGGTAATGGCGGTGATACATCTCAATATATACAGTAGCTCTCTACATTTGAATCTTGTAGCACGGTAGCTGATTGGTTGCTACCGGCGTGGCCTCGCCCAGGCACGCCTCCATTCCTGCTGCTGAATGCAGGTCTTTCTTCAGCTGCTGAATGCAGGTCTTTCTTCAGCTGCTGAATGCGGGGAAGGTTTTCCCGCGGCTGTCCGTGATTGAGCAATGTGAACCATGTGAGAGTGAACGCTCGCAGCTGCCCTCTATAGGCTGTCTGCTCGCGTTCCTTTACAGCTGATATCGTTTGTATCTGGAGTGGTTACAATCTTGCCTTTACAGTATAATGAACATGCATACATACATAACAGGTGGTCAAATCCTTTTACTACTGGGTTAGAAATACTAAACTTCGGAATGACAGAGTGGTTTGGAATAGGAAAGGGAGTAAGACAAGGCTGCATTTTAATACCCTGCTTATTCAATCTATACACAGAGCACATAATGCACAATGCAGGGATGCTACCTAATTCTGATTCCCTGCACCCTTGGTAGCCTGGGCCAAGCGGAGCCAAGGGGAACTCATAAGGGGGGTTGCCCCACGGAGGAGGAGGCAGACGCTACTGGTAAGAAGGCAAATGGTGAGGTGTGACAGGAAGGCATGATTAAACTCCCCTGAAAGAGGGTAAATATCATGACACCAACTATCCTCTTTAACCAGAGTGTGTGCATGTTTTGTGCTTGAAAGGACTGAACTGTTTATCACAATATGGGATCAAAATTTCTGGGAGAAACATCAACAATTTGAGATATGCAGACGATACCACCCTAATGGCAGAAAGTGAGGAAGACCTAAAGGACCTCTTGATTGGATTGAAGGAGGAGAATGCAAAAGCTGGCTTGAGACTTAATATCAAGAAAACCAAGATAATGGCAACAGGTCCGATCAGTCCCTGGAAAAGAGATGGGGATGAAGTAGAAGCAGTGACAGATTTTACTTTCCTAGAATCTAAGATCACTGCAGATGGCGACTGTAGCCATGAAATAAAAAGACAACTGATTATGGGGAGACAAGCTATGAGAAACCTGGGGCATATAGTGAAAAGCAGAGACATCACCTTGAAAACAAAAATTTGCATAGTCAAAGCAATGGTATTCCCAGTGGTAATGTATGAGTGTGAGAGCTGGACCATTAGGAAAGCCGAGCGCAGAAGAATAGATGCCTTTGAAATGTGGTGTTGAAGGAGAGTCCTGAGAGCCCCCTGGACAGCAAAGAGAACAAATAGGTCAAAATTAGACAAAATCAACCCTGACTGTTCATTGGAGGGACAAATAGTGAAGATGAAGCTAAAGTACTTAGGACATCAAATGAGAAGGAAGGACTCACTTGAGAAGGCCTTGATGCTGGGAAAGGTGGAGGGCAAGAGAAGAAGGGGGTGTCCAAAGATGAGATGGATAGATGGTATTGTCGACGCAATGGGCACAGAGCTGGGCGGGCTGAGGAGGATGGTGGAGGACAGAGGTGCCTGCAGGACAATGGTCCATGGGGTCGCAAAGGGTCGGAATCGACTGTGCGACTGAACAACAACAAGAAGAAGACTTACTTTACTTACACTGGACTTCATTTGCACACATATAGTGCCCTTGGTAGGCAGGTTTGAGCTTGACTTATTTAGTGAACTGCATATTTGTTTAAAATGTATGCCTTTTTCATTAGTCAAATTTGCAGGATATATAGTTTAACAGTAAAAAGAAAAATGCTTAAATTTGATTGACCTGCCTTTATTCAGGTCATGTTGAGCCAGGAAAAATGAACACATCTATTATTATAGTTTAGTAGGCAGTGCGGTTCCACAATTACACCAAAACACTTAATATAAATTGTAGGAAGAAACCTCCTGCAAAGTGGTACCTGCAATGAAAATTACAAGGCTTATGGCATGTGAAAGGCAAGACCACCCACCAATATTTTTGGTTTTCTGGGAGGAGGAGAAAAAGAAATTTATGACATTTTGAAATCCTGATTGTATGGAATAATGGAACACAGTTTATTATTGATTTATTAATTATATGTATATCTCACTTTTCTTCCTCCCCCACCCTTCCCCCACTTTATCCTAATGGGAGCTCAATGAAAGATAGGTTGGACTGAGGAAGAGTGACCAGCCCAAAATGGAGACTAGAATATGGATTTCCCCATCCCTAGTCTAGCATCTTAACTTGTTGCAATGAGACGCGGGAGGCGGCTGTGTGGTGAAGTCCAGCCCCAACTGGAGTCGGGAGCAAGTATTTATTCCCTGTCTAGGAGCGAAGACTCGTATCTAAGAAAATTGCACCATCCCCTGTACAGAAGGCATGGCATTCTCCTGAACCCCGTGTCTGGAAGGCTATTCTGAGGCTGCCCCGAGGTTAATGGAAAACCCACACTTAATTTCTTTGGGCTGGTGAAACCCATTGTTCCTGCCCTAATCTCGGGGTCTATGTGGATCGACCCCGGGCACCTAATCTTGTCCCTTGTTTGCCCCTCTCTGCTTGCCTAACTCTATTTGCCCCCAGCCTGAGCCATTGTTTATTCCTAGCCTGCCCGCTTATCTCCCAATTTCCTCTCCAGCCGAGCACGGCCCCAACTAGTTTGGGGACTGGCATGCGGGTCTGTGGACACCGGGCGCACCCCTCGGGAGAGGTTTAATATCCAATTAATACGGGCAACCCACATTAACTGCTACATGTGAAACCTTCCTAGCTGTAAACAGCTTCATATCCAAGGCAAAGAGGCCTATTTAAAATGGCCAGTTGCCTGAATAGCTTGTTTGAAGACTATATAAAGTTTTAGTTTTTAAAAAGATCATAAGGTGTAAACATTAAGGCAGAGCAGTTTAAAGGCCATGCACTCACTATAAATCTAAGTTACATACCAAAGACTCACAGTATGTAGATGGCAACAACTTTCAGTCGCGTAAGGAATACATTCCTGGCTCTGTGGATGTTGTATTTGATGTAGGCACTTTGTGCTTTAAGTTTACCTGTCTCACATGTTCTGTATAAATTTGAGTCCTCTTTATATTTTTCATGTATTCCATAACACTAGCATGTTCAGATTACCAAAAATAAAGTAACCCTCATGGTGCAGTGGTTAAACAGTATTTGTGTAACCAAAACTGCTCACATTATGAGTTCATTTCTGATGGGGTGTTAGGTACTAAGTCTTTGCACTAACTAGTTGTATAGGATATTGTACTCCACTGCAGTACTGTTGTATTGCTTTACGAAGGTTGTGGCTGTGGCAACACAGGTGTTCATTAACTTTGTAATTCCTGAAACCTGTGTATAAAATAAGAAATGTGCTCACACATCTTCAACCATGTGCTCATCTGAGCCTGTGTGCTCACACTGCCCTTTGTGCTCTCTGAAATTTATGCACAAGGTACTGCTTGTGTAGTGAGGACTTCTACTGGAGGAGAAACTGCAGATTCACGGGCAATCGCCTTGCCGAATGAGAAAGTAAGGCTAAGTGCTTTCTTGCTAAAGACTTTGGGACTGCTCCTGATTGTGTTTGCTGACTCATTGCTTTGCCAACATACCAAAGGACTTGGCAACCTGACAAACCATTTGCCCAGTCAAGGAGTGCTGCTTCACTAAGCAATGTAATTTGTGAGTTGCAGACTGTATTACTTTAGTGTTTGCCACAGTGAACTGAACTGCATGCCACCAGAAGAGAAGTTATCTTGCTTAAGCTGCTGTTATCTTTGTCATTGTAAATATTTGAAGCTTTTCCGTTTTGCACCATAAGTAAAAAAAAACTCTTTTGCACAAGACAAGCTTTGGTTGCTGCGTTGATCAAAGTGCCTACACCTTCTGCTGTGCGCCCTCCGGCTTCGGCCACTGTGCTACACACCATCATTGGGCTCAAGGTGGACTCAGCCTTCCATCCTTCTGAGGTCGGTAAAATGAGTACCCAGCATGTTGGGCTGCTAATTACCTTCTGAATTGCCCAGAGAGCGCACTAAGCATTATGGGACAATATATAATTATAATTGCTATTGCTAAAGATTTGATCTGTACTTTACTTTTAAAAATAGCCAGACTGGGATTCCTTAAAGCAACAATCAGAAATAATCATAAGTATATTAAAATATACTTAAGAGTATGATTCAATAAAGTAGTTTCAGCCTTAGGTTTGCAAGAGCTGAGCGGGACTGTTGCTGACAGATCTTTTTTGAAGGTCATAGGAAGGCAATAAGAAGGAAATGACTTGACGGCACATAACAGTAACAACATTTTGAAAGTAATCGCGGAGAAAAGAACAAAACTTGTTTCCTGTAGAAGACCTTCAGGAAACAGTGATAGAAATTACATGAGAAGATGAAATAAACTGTTTATTTGGAATCCCCCCCCCCCTGAATAATTCTGTGTGAGGGTTAGATTGGTATCTATCTATATAAAACAGAAGTGTGGTTATGTAAGTTCCACAAAGGCTCCCACATCTGTGAACCGATCCCGGTGAAACTTGACACAAAGGTAGTTTGGACTGGCGAGATCAGCACTGCAGGGAGGCTGGAACAAAATTTTGAGGTGCCCACCCCCAAAATTAGGGAGCAAAGGGCACCCCCCAGCAGGAGACAAACCAACAGAAAAACTGTACTACGCATACGCAGTGCGACAGTTCCAACACCCTCCACACCAACTGCTGGCCCGAGAGAAATAGCCAAGCAGGTGTGGGCATGCGACAGATGGTGCGCACGCATGCATCCCAGCTGCCCTGCGCCCAACGGCTGACTGACCTGAATCTACAGACCTGTCCTGGTGGAGAGGTGGCAGGGAGGCTGGGCCTCTGGGGAACCTGTTTGGCTGGCCAGTGGGCAGAGGCCCAGGAGGTGACAAGAAGGGTGAGGTATTCAGCGTCAGAGTGGAAGTGGCGTCATTCACCCATGCCTGTCGCCCGACGGAGCCCATCATGGGCAGGCCGCAGGAGCTGAGGCCTTGCATGTCACCCAGGCCTCCTCTGGGTTACTCCTGGATGGCCCAGCGGAAGAGGAGGATGTTTCCCAGCACCAAGGGCAGGAGGATGAAGGCCAGCATCAGGACGCACCAGAGGTACTCCCGCCAGCTGCAGTGGTACAGGGAGTACAGCCCAGGACGGGTAAGTGGCTAATTTTTTTTTATCAGAACGTCTTACATAACAAACAAAAACACAAGTGCCGTGTGTATGTATGTATGCGTGCGTGTGTGTGTGTGCACGCGCACATGTGTGTGGCCAACGGGAGCTGTGGCCCATGACCCGGGCTGGGGCTGGATGGCCTCAGAGGGAGCCCGGGTAGCAGAGGTGGTGGAGGAAGGTTACCCTTTCTGGCCAGGAAAACCCAAGAAAACACCGGGCAAGGCCATGATAGCAGCGCAAAAAAGTAATTACCAACAAGTCTTGCATTAAAAGAAACAATCCCGAGCGAAGCTGGGTAATCAGCTAGTATGTTATGAATATAGACACTGCCTACCACTCAGTATAACTTTGTTAAGTAGCATTAAAACATTACAGGGCAGTAGTTGTTATGCAGGCTTCCAAATACTCACAAACATATAGTTATGAGGGAAAGAGTGGGAAAATATCCCAGATGTGTGGGATATAAATAAATAAAATAAAGGTTGGGGCGTTCATTTGGATTCTTGGGCAAAATGATTGGGGAGTAAGTTATTCAACTCAGTGGGACTTGTGAATAAGAGTTTACAAAGCTGAATGGTGCTTTCCCATATCAGATTAAGAAGAAATCAGTAATAATTATCTTATGTTCTTATGTTATCATACCAAGATATATTTCATTGTATATCACCAGATGATCAACACCAAAATCAGAGTGATTACATGCTCTGCTGCCAAAGATGGAGAAGCTCTATACAGTCAGCAAAGACAGAGTGGACTGTGGCTCAGATCATGAGCTACTGATTGCCAAATTCAGGCTTAGAATGAAGAGAGTAGAAAAAACAATTAGGCCACTCAGATAACATCCCTCATGAATATACAGTGGATGTGAAGAATAGATTTAAGGGATTTGACTTGACAGACAGAGTTCCTGAATAATTATGGGATGAGGTTCATAACATCTTACATGAGGCAGCAATTAGAACTATCCCAAAAAAAAAAATGAAATGCAAGAAAGTGAAGTGGTTGTCTGATGAGGCTCCACAAATAGCTGAAGAAAGAAGGAAGGCAAAAAGCAAAGGTGAAAGAAAAAGATTCACTCAACTAAATGCAGAATTCCAGAGAACAGCAAGGAGAGATAAGGAGGCCTTCTTAAATGAACAGTACAAAGTAATAGAGGAAAACAACAGAAGGGGAGGGACTAGAGATCTCTTCAAGAAAATTGGGGAAATCAAGGGAACGTATCAAGCAAAAATGGCCATGATAAAGGACAAAAATGGTAGGGACCTAACAGATGCAGAAGAGATTAGGAAAAGATTGCAAGAATACACAGACGAACTCTACAAAAAGGATCTTAATGTCCCTGACAATCACAATGGTGTGATCATTGACCTTGAGGCAGACTTTCTGGAGAATAAAGTCAAGTGAGCCCTAGAAAGTATTACTAGCAATGGTGTTCCAATTGAGCCATTTAAAGCCCTAAAAAAAATTCCATTAAAGTAGTGCACTCACTATGCCAACAGGTTTGGAAAATGCAACAGTGAACACAGGATTTGAATGTTTGATTCCGAAGAAGGGCAATGCCTAATAATGTTCAAATTATCATACAATTGTGCTCATCTCACATGCTAGCAAGGTCGTGCTCAAGTTCTTACAAACTAGGCTTCAGCAGTATGAAGATCGAGAACTTCCAGAAGTACAAACTGAATTCCAAAGAGGCAGGGGAACTAGAGACCAAATTGTTCAAGTGCTTTGGCCACCAAATAAGAAGAGAGGACTCACTGGAGAAGGCCCTGATGCTGGGAAAGATTGAAGGCAAAAGGTGAAGGGGGTGGCAGAGGATGAGATGGTTAGATAGCATAGTTGACACAGTGGACGTAGATCTGGGCAGACTACGGATTATGTCATATGACAGAGGAATCTGGCGTGTGGTGGTCTATGGGGTCGCAAAGGTTTGGACTCGACTGTGCAACTGAACAACAACAAAATATTTATCATATTAAAAATTGGATGCCTCTAACACATATGTCTGGATCAACAGGGCTGCCTTTATAATCCAGGAAGAGACAGCATCATTTAAAATCTGGCATTTGACTTCAACAGCTGTGGTAATGAGAGGCAAAGGATAAATCCTCAGGACATTTTGATATTAATTTTATTGGTGAGGTACCTCTTGCTGCACACAAGGCAGAAACAGAGGATGAGAAAAGTTAGAGAATGGTCCAGAATAGCACTCATTATTAAATAAAACACAAGCAGGAAGTGCAAGTTTCCTTTTGTCATAGGTTTTCTTCCAGCTGTCTGTTCTTCCTACAGCCACCCTCACGCTATTAAAGAAATAAACAAGCTGTCCACAAAGTGACTGCCAATCCCCTCACTAATTATGTAAGCACACATTCAGGTGGAAAAAAAATACTCTTCTGATGTGCACTACAAATGTTACCTTGTTTGCTGGGAATCTGGGGGTTGTTTTTTTGTTTGTTTGTTTGTTTTCAGTTAAATAAATAGTTTTGCTAAATGAATGAATTACAGTACAGTAATACCTCAGATAACAACCACATCGCATAACGCTAAAATTGGGTAACAACCCAAATTAAAAATAAAAAAAAATGGCGGGGGGGGGATTGCATCTGATAACGTCATTTTAGGGTTATGTGATGCATTGTTTTTCTGTGCTCACCCGCCACCTCTGATCCACTTGCCACCCCTGCCGCCTTTGGGAGAGTCATGGGACCTGATCCATGCTGTTTTTGACGTCCCTCGACCTTCCCAGGTGCTGCTGCAAGGCAAAACGCTGGGCAAAACTCCTTCCTTGGCTGCAGGTTTTGCCTTGGAGCAGTGCCTGGGTAGGTTGGAGGATGTCGGAAACAGCGCAAATCAGGTCCCCCGTCCTACCCAGAGGTGGCTGGGGAGGCGGAGAGCCCAAAATGTGTGGAAAAAATTCCATCAGTATGGAAAATGCTGGGGGAGGAGGGGGGACTCCTTCCTTGGCTGTAGCTTTTGCCTTGCAGCAGCGACTGGGTAGGTTGAGGGATGTCTGAAACAGCGCAGATTGGGTCCCCCAACCTCCCAGAGGCAGTCGGCTTTTTTTAGCAATATCTGATGCATGCATCGGATAACGCTAAAAATCATTTAATGGCTAGACTTGTGGAACCAAATTTGGTCGTTATCCGAGGTATTTCTGTATTTTAAAAGAATGCAGTGAATTGCCTGCCTTTGCCCTCGGAAAGTTTGATGGTAAGTTATGTGGTCTTCTTGGGGGACTGCAGCGGCTTAGTGGTTAAGACGCTGAACTTGACAACTGGAAGGTTGGCAGGTAAACAGTTCAAGACCTGAGCACTGCATGATGGAGTGAGCTCCTGTCTCTGTCCCAGCTCCTGCCAGCCTAGCAGTTCGAATGCAAGAAATTGCAAGTAGCTAAATAGTATTACTAGCCACTTTGGTGGAAAGGCAAACAGCATCCCATACACTCTGGTGTCTAGTCATGCCTGCCACATGTCAATGGAAACATCTGCAGACACAGGCAGTGCTGGCTCTTTGGCTCTAAATGGAGCAAGGGCGACCTTTACCTTTACCTATATCTTTACCTATAGAACTCCCGTTAACCATTGGTGTCCAGCATGCATGCTCGGACCCATCCCTGCTATCCTGTACCAAGCTGGCTACACTTGCCTTTAGACCATCCGAGCATCGCCGCAAGGGTCCGCTAGCCGCGAGTGGGGCAACCGCCCCACGAACGCAAACAGAAAAATCTACAAGGCCCAGCATCCTCTGCGCCGCGCCACCCCTCAGCCAATCAGGCTGAAGGGCACGAGCATGGAAAACATTGGGAAAGCCGACGCGCAAAAAATAAAATTAAAAAACGCCTCACGCAATGGGAGCAGCACCTCACGCAGTGGTAGCGCAAGGCCGCCGAAGGCGGACACAGCGCTTCCTGACTTAGCTTCCCCAAACCCAGCAAAGTCACCGCCAGCCTTCTTCCCCAGAGCAACGGGGAGAAGAGGGACTCCCCCTCCTCCCCACTACCCCACTGAAGACACATCGAGGCCACTGCCGGCCTCAAGGTAAGTTGAGGCGAGGGGGGGAAGCAGCAGGCAGCACTTCGTCAGGGGAGGCACACTACACCGCTGTTTCGAGAACTAACACGAAACAGCGGTGGAGGTAATAGAAAAGAAGCAGCCAGTGATCCGCCAGGGAGAGCACCTCCCCTTATGGATTGTTGCCTGCCGCATTACAATTTCCACATTAGCTGCTTCACAGCCTCAAACACAGTTCGCCCGGTAATTCAGACAGGGGAAAAGGAGGCCGAGAGGAGAGACCAACAACACAAAAGGAAAAAAGCGGCAAGGCGGCTATTTAGGACCGCCAAAGAGAACCATCGTGATGTGGATCTCTCTTCTCTGCCTCCTTCTCCCCCGACCGACCTAACGCACGTTACCAGATGAAGTGCGAGCTGACTGTCGCCTCCTCCTTTTCCCCATCGCTGTATCGAAAGGAACTCTCGACACAGCGATGAGGAAAAGAGGCAATGACAGACAGGCCGTTCTTCACCCCAGAAAGCACGACAAAACAAACCAGTTTTAAAAAAACACCAAACATCAAAAATACAAACAAAAATAAATAAACAAAAATGCAAATTAACCCAGTAAACAACAAATCACGAAAAAACAAACACAACAAAGCACATCCAAAATCCAATAAACTAACGAAAAAACATGAAACACTCACTAAAAACACCTATCTACAACATAACAACAACAAAAAAAAAACTTACTCAAAATCCAAAAATACAACAAAGTACAAAAAATAAATGCAGATAAATTCAAAATAAGAAATAACAACCAGAAATATACAACCCAAATAAACGCAGAGAAAATCCAAAAACAATATTAAACAACAAGCCAAAACAATAAATTAAAGACACACACACTCTACTTAAACCACCCAGCCTAGCACCCCAACAGCCCCACAAAATGAAAAAATAATAATAACACAAGACAACTTACATAACACGTCCTCTCACCATGCCTCCACAGCAGTACTGAAAAAATGAAGAAAGTCAAAATAAAGGAAAAACTCTTAATGACAGCCCCACCAAGAGGCCGGAGGAGTAACCTACAGGCAACTAAAAATTACAAAAAAATCAAATAACACGTAAACAAACAAATAAAAATAAAATAAATAAAAAAACACAAAATCCACAACCATAAAAGCTAATTTGTTTTAGAAAAACTCTCACTACAACAGAAAAAAACAAAAAAACCACTCTTCCAACATTAGCCACCACTACCCAAACCACCCCACCAACAAAACAAAGTCCATACATGCCCGGCAAGGCTGGGCAAAAAATGTTAATAGTCTTATATATCAACATATGCCATAACTTCAGGGATAAAAATAGGAACGTTTTTGTATTGTTAGGTAAAGGTCACCCTTGCTCGAAAGCCAGTTGTGTCCAAATCTAGGTATTGGTGCTCATCTCCATTTACAGCCCAAGAGCCAGAGCTGTCTGCATATGCAGATGTTTCTGTGGTCATGTGGCACGCATGACCAGGCACCATAGTGCACAGAACGTTGTTACCTTTCCAACAAAGTGGCACCTATTTATCTACTTGCAATTTCTTCCTTTCAAACTGCTAAGTTGGCAGGAGTTGGAGCAGACAATGGGAGCTCACTCCATCATGCAGCACTCAGATTTCAAACTCCTGAACTACCGACCTTCCAGTCATCAAGTTCAGTGTTTTAACCACTAAGCCACCACAGTTCCTTTAATTTGTATAGTTACCACATCCTTATTTTCACAGTTCAGGTATACCCAAATGCACTATTCCACATGGATAGGAATTTTTCTTTCTTCCTGCTACATGCAGCATAAATTTTAATGTGAAATCAGCATACTATTTTTAAAAAGTAAGAGAATGTTCAATTTCACAATTAAGCAGAAAATATAGTGTTTTCATAAGATTTTGCAAAATTACTTTCATGTGATATTTTACTGCTCAAATAAAGCTATCTATCCCATTTTTCTGGGAGTAAATGTTATTCAAAGTAATAGGCTCATGGCTGAATAGAAATGTATAAAATTGCACAGTTAACAAATTTGTTAAGTATGGCAAAAGGAGTGCCTACTCTATGGAGCTGCTGGTTCTTCTTTCATGTCCTGATAAAACCCTGGACTGAAAAAATGAAGCCACTTTCTTCACTTTGTTGTTGCCCAAACCCAAATCCTCATTGGTACATATATAAGGCAGCAATTGGCAGACTAGTAAATAGGCCAGACTCCTTGTCTCTCCACATTCGCACTGTGTGTTGTCCGCACTTGAGCATGTTGGTCTTGCATATAGGGCCTCCGACCCTCAGCCTATTCAGGGTCCTCCAGGTGATGTAGGGGAGATTGAGATCTTCAGCTATATCCTCCTTCAATGATTTTGCTTGTCCAGTGGACTCCTTCCTTCACCTTCTAATTTGGTTTTGCTCTTGTGTACCCTCAAGAATGTTTGTTCTTGCCATAAAGCTTTTCCTAGATCTGAACCAGTGGACTTGAGGCTCATATCCATTCAGAGGGTGTCAAGGGTCATTCTCTTGCTTAGTTCTCTCAGCATCTGCTGCTACTTCTCTCCTGATCTTAGGTGGAGCAATACCAACAAGAGGGTATATTTTCTCAACTGGTGTAGATTTGAGGCATCCTGTCACTATCCGCATGGCTTAATTAACAATGATGTCAACTTCTTTTGTGTGTGTGGATGTGCTCCATACTGAAGCAGCATACTCTGCTGCAGAGATACTCAGGGCCAAAGCTGAAGTATGCAGTGTGGATGGTCGAGTTCCCCATTTATAGTTTGTGAGTTTCCTCATGATGTTGTTCCTTGTACTAACTTTGGCTTTCCTACCAAAGTGCTGCTTAAAAGAAAGTGTCTGGTCAAGCATCACACCAAGGTATTTTGGTGTTGAGTAGTGCTATAATTGGTTCCCTTGTCACGTATCATTCAACTTAACCCTTGCCTCTCGGTTTTAAAGGTGGAAAGCACATACTTGAGTCTTGCTTGGATTAGGCTTCATATGGTTGATTTTGTAATACTGTCCTAATTCTTCAAGTACTCTAGTACATTTTCCAGCTACCTCATCAAAGCTTGACCCTTAAACTGCTGATTATAAGGTATGAGCACAATACAGTAAAAACCCGGGTTACGATGGAGGTCTGTTCCAACAGCCTCTGTTGTAACCTGAAAAAATTGCAAACCAAAACATCCATAGGGATGCATTGAAAAATTAAAAATGGTCCTGAATTGATCGTTGTAAACCGAAAAAAATACATTAAAATTTTGCAAACCAGGATGTCATTTCCATAGGATTTACTGTTATAAACCACACCAAACTTAAACCGAGGCGGTTTAACCCGGGGTTTTACTGTACTTCCCTTCTAGTATCTCATACTGAATAGTGATCCTGCTGATTCATCCCAGCATAACAGAGACAAAAGTTTTCCTTTTTTAAAAAAAACTTCTGGAAGAAAATGAATATTAGTTCAGATTTCATTTTAATCTGGTTGAATGTCCCAGTCACTACCATGCTGATTTATCTTCTGGGTACTGCCATTAAGAGACTGCACCTGTCTTTTCCATACTTGACAGTCTGGTTTGCCCAACCACTAGGCTATTTCTAGTCTGAAGTGACTTCATGCTTCTGTTTAGGAACTGATAACACTTCCCGAGTCACCTGAGGCATCAAGGTATAAATTTTGTTGACTGAAAATATTGTAACAATGGAAAATCTAATACTTGTATCATAATACAGCAGTGCATAATACTGGGCAGTTTGGTTTTGGTGCAGATTGTTTTTTCTATTATTGCACAACAGCAAAGTGTGTTATAAGATTAGTTTCCTTGCACAGAGGTGCAATGAGACCCATAACATCTGGAATTATTTGATCACCCTTTCTCAATTAGACAAGAAACAGGTTTCTGAATGCTGAATGGTTTAAAATAATTACAGGAGATATAGAAAAAGTAGCCATGAAAATTCTTTTTAAATCAATACCTGGAAGTTAGTTTCTATAGTTATTGTAAACACAGATTAGACAGCAATCTAAGATCATTTTGATAGGAAAATTGTTTTTTTGTTGTTGTTGTACCTTGAACTATGTCAGTGATGATGAACCTTGGCACTCCAGGTGTTCTTGGACTTTAATTACCAGAAGCCCAAGTCAACACTCCTGTTGATCAGGGCTTCTGGGAATTGAAGTTCAAGAACAGCTGGAGTGCCAAGGTTCACCATCACTGAACTATGTAAACATGTTTGTGCAAAAAAGGAAGAAAAAATTAGCAAACTTATAGCACCATATTTTGAATTTTTTAAAATTCACAACATTTTCTTTCTCCAACTATAGGGCTATTTTAGGGTAGCAACCAAGATACGTTGTCCCAACCAAGGTAGGGAAAAAATAAAATAGACACAATAAAATTATGGAAGCTTCTCTTACTCTTAACAAAGCCTGTGAGAATTTATATTGAAATACAATTTCAGTAAGTTGCTACCCTAGAACCTGTTTATCTATAGATATGGTCAGCTAAAAGATAAAATAATTGCCAGAAAGATAGCCAGTTATCATTCACACTCACACACATGGGTAAGGAGCACAACAACATGGCACCAGAGACATGTAGCAGGAGGTATATAAATTCCTCAGGACTCGTGGAGCAATGATCAGGCTCTTTGTCTCAAGATGACAAAGGGGCAAAAATCAAACAAATGGACACCAAGACATTTGCTGGTGAATAGTGTGTCAGATTCTGTATAATCCGGACTTATTGTGCAAAGATGGCATGATTTTAGAATTAATTTCTACCCTGATTGTTCCTCCTCTACAACTGGTCTTTATTTACATCAGTAAATAAACTACAAAGTGTACAGTGAAGACTACGACTTCTGTCTTAACATTCACAGTGAATTCACTGTGTATTCATAATAAACGTTTGTTAAGTTAAAAGTGTGAATAATGCAGAGATTATGAATCATTCATTACTTGTTTATTTTTTAAATAATCAAGCTGTGGAACAGAGCTTTTTCCATTTCAAAGTTAAACATTCCTGACTTTTTTACATTCTGCAATGAATTTGTATATTGGATTTACACAGTGGTGGGCTCCAAAAAAATTACTACCGCACTGTGGGCGTAGTATGGTGGGCCTGGCCAGGGGGAAAGCCCTGCATTGCACCCGAATTAGGATTATTTTATTTCAAAACTTGGATGGGTAGAGCCAGCCAGAATTTCTGCTACTAGTTCTGGTGCACTGGTGCAAACTTGCTGATGCCCACCACTGGATTTACATACTAAAATCAACTTTGTTTATTTTATCTTTTCTCCATACTTGGACAGGATACATTTCTGGGCTGAAGAACTGTTCTTATCTACTAAGCATACATTTAAAACCATTTCTTGTAATCCAATACACTAAACGTAACATGTGAAACACAAAATTACCAAAATTGCATATTATGAGGTATTGACTTTCAACTCCCCCCTCCCCAACTGTTCTTTTATTTACTTTTTCTAGTATTGTTTGGGTTTAAGCACTATGGAAATTGATGGATATTTCTGTTTAATTGCCACCAATTATAGGAGGAGGACACACTCTTGAATGTGTTATCTCTGTGTTAGAGTGGGTGAGAAGTATTATTTCATTTCCTCTTCACTGTACAAAACAAGCACCCTTTGTGGCCTGAAAACTAAATGTAGATTTCCAATTCTCCCCCACAATTATTCATCTCCTGTTTTTAACTCATGCTTGGCCCCCACAATCTCTCCACTCTTACTGTTAACAAATAGCCTATATCAGTCAGCCTTTCGGATCATGCGATCATGCCAACAAATGTGTATAGCCACTCTGTCTGCTTTGGAAAACCCCATGGGCAGCCACGACTACAACAATTCCATTATTGATCGGGTTCTTCTTGGTTAATGTTTCATGACGCATGGGAATCCTAATCTCTTCTACGACTTGCATAACTATAAGGAGAAAACCAACCCTTCAAAGCCTTTGGCATTAAATATGAAAGACTAGCACAGGAAATCTCAACCTTTTTAAGCCAAGTCACGCTTCCTCAGCTAGCTTCGGGGGCCGGAAATCCATTTCCCCCTTTCTCTTCCACATGTCAGTTCCTGGTGTGGTGGAGGTGGTTGGGGGGGCATGTGAAATGGTGCCACAGGCCGCATCTGGCCCATGGGCTGCAGGTTGAGAATCCTGGGACTAGCAGTAGGGGAGTTGGTGGTAGTTTTGTGGAGAGGCCCTTTGAGTGATTTGTCTCTTCCACCCTTTTCACTACTGTTTCAGGGCAGAGGGTTCAGGTTTATGTTAACAAACAAGTGAAGTTTATCAAATAAATGCTGCTGCTGCAGCAGTAGCAACAACAGGTGTCTGAATCTGGCCATCTCCACAGACTAGGCCTAACAAGGTTGACATTGTGGTTAAGGCTAAGGTAATGCAGTAATTACTCTTTTCTGGGTATGGAGACCCCAGGAGATTTCTGGGAACCAGTTAGAAAAACAAACATTGCCAAGAGCAGGGTTTTTAGGGGGCGGGGAGAGAGAGAAGAATAGTAGTTTTCTCTGTGCCAGATGTGTGAAGACAAGTATTTCCAGTGCAGTGTCCTGCACGCTACTCGGTTTCTCTTGAACATGTCTCACATTACAGAGCAAAAAGAGATTGTGAGAGAAAAAGCAGTATGTTTGTGTCTGGGTGTTCACATCTGGAGGGGCAGCTTATTTTGGCTCTGGCCAGCATGTGGGAAGGCAGCTGTTTACTTAAGACACTAATAAGTACCAGAAGAAAAAAAAGCAAAGCAGGAAGGAGGGGTCGTTAGAGGGAGAGGCAGTTGATGCAGAGTTTAAGGATTTCTAATTATATCACATAGTTCATGTTGTTTAACAGCTAAGGACTGTACAATATTCTTCTTGAAGTATTTCTTGCTGATGGTTTCCTAGGTAACAATTTTTGTTTGTTGCGGATCTGCCGAATATGTGTGGCTACTATGTCATTCATATGTAAAAGGGAACTGCTGCTGTTTAGCATTACAAGTGGTAGGCCCTTGAATAAGACATCCGTAGCCCACCCTATCCTGTCCTTGCAACAGCTGCATGTTGGCTTATGGGCTCCCCCTGGGCCCAGTCCATATAGCTATTTAGAAGGAGAGCATAAGAAAAGGAGAGGATGCTGGTCCATTTGTTTTTGTCATTGCTTGCATGCTCAAATCGGCACAGCCTGGATCTTCTGGGGCTTGACAATGTGTCCCTCTAAAGCTGTGCAGGACTCAGCAAAAGTGCCCATTATGCTGGCACCTGGCATTGACCCTGTTGAGAACAAGCAGTTCAGCATTTGTAGAAGGACACATTACATTAGCTACTATGCTTTGGCTCTCATCTAGAAAATAGGTGGGAAGTGGGTAGCTATAGCACTACAGATGAACCTGGCCTGCAGTTCTTGCAATTGGCAATGCTAGCACAGACTGATGGGAGCTGTGAGCCAAAAACATCTGGAGGGTATCATCTGCTGTGCCCTATAATGGATGCTCAGTTCATTATGATTGCAGACCTTTTTGAACTGTTTGAAAAGATATCTTTTTCAGCCCTAATTTTGATAATACACGCCTGGGGTGAAATCCTAAACAAAGTTAAATGTAAGGCATTCACAGCCATGTTATCTGTGAGGAAATGCACATGCCAGTTTATTGCCTGAGAAGTATAACTTTAGCAAAAGCACTACCGTATAAAGTCAACTATAAGTCATCCCAAATATAAGTCGAGGTACCTAATTTGGACCTCTAAAACTAGGAAAATAGATTGACCCGAGGATAAGTCGGGGGTGGAAAATGCAGCAGCTACTAGTGAGTTTCAGTAATTAAAATACAGGAAAATACGGTAAAATAATTAATTTAAACATTTGTGTGGGTATGTTTTTGAGTTTTTATGTTGACACAAGTATAAGTTGAGTCCCATTTTTGGACCTCATCTTGAGGGCTAAGAAACCCGACTTATACTCAAGTATATACGGTACTCTGAGGTCAAGAGTAAAAGAGTTCACAGTTCCCAGTACATTGACTATTGGCAAACAGGAGCCATCAAACTTTCATTGTAATGATGAACAAAGTGGATCTGGGTTGACCTCAGCAGTATTTCATTTTTCTCACGCGCCATCAAGTTGTTTCTAATTTGTGGCCATTGTATAAACTAATGACCTCCAAAGTCCTGTATTCACAACCTTGTTCAAGTATTGTGAACTAAAGACCATGGTTTCCTTCGTTGAGTCATATCTATCTTATATTTGGTCTACCTCTATTATCTTCAACTTTTTCTAATATTTCTTTTCCAGTGAATTTTGTCTTCTCAAGATATGCCTAAATATAACTTCAGTCAATTTATTTGAGCTTATAGTAGTAAATAATTACTCAGCAATTTTTCTTTATTCTTTGATATTCTTCAGGCACAAAGAAAAAATTAAGTACTGCACTAGCCCTTCCTTCAAACAATTAGAGTAAAATTTAAAAGTGTTGTGTGTATGAATAATTAGCTGCTTTTAAAAAATGCAATGCTTAAAGGAGTAGTTGAATATATATAATTAAAATGGTTACAACTATTAATGTCTGTGTTATTGTTAAAATAATTCCATCTCTATTGTTTGATTCATTTTACATAAAGAGGTGATCTAATAATTAAATGCATTCTCTTCATACCTCTTTTATGTACTCTCCATTAATCTGTGAACCAAGAGGAACCATCTCCCTCCTTTAAAATACCTGTATTAAGAGAACAATTGTCTTCCTATTATCCTCTAGCAGCTGTTTTTTGCAGAATGTGACCCAGAACATACTGTGAACAGCTGGTAAAGTCTGCACTTCATTCCAGGTGGCGTCTTTGATTAAGACTGTTTTGGGGTTTTGTCATGGGAAAGTTAGTACCATAATACAGCTTTCCAGGCTTTCCTAGAAAGTCTGGACAGACATTGCAAAAATACACAATTCCCTATTAATCAAAACATGGCACAATTGTCCCAAATCTCAACAAAGCTATTTACTGTGAAGTTATGGCTGTTACAGGTTGGGGTCACGTCCTAGATTCCTGGCTGGCAGAAACCTGCATAAAATATGACAGATTCTACCTGCCTGAGGTGTGTGTGTTCCAACTAATCTGGTTGAAACTCAGATCTATAGGTGATACACCATGGCGGACAGGGCAGCTGCCATGATTATACCCAATTGTACTCCATTGTAGAGCTTGCACCTTGCCATATTTCACAGATGAGTTGCAAATGATAAAGCAAAAATAGAGAAGACTAGAATGCAAATGGAGATCTCCCTTGGATGGGAAATTGGCTATCATGAAGAAACTGTCTAGAGTAGTGATGGGCAGTCTTGGCCCTCCAGCTGTTCTTGAACTTCAATTCCCAGAAACCCTGACCAGCTGGTGTGTTGACTTGGGCTTCTGGGAATTGAAGTCCAAGAACAGCTGGAGGGCCAAGACTGCCCATCTCTGGTCTAGAGCAGGTTTGGCCAACCTGGTTGGGGGATAGAACAAGGACTACTTCGCTGAGAAGGTAAACAGAGTTCTGTGGGGGTTGTCGGGGGGGTAGAACAGGGACTACTTCGCTGGGAAGATAAACAGAGTTCCGCGTGGTATGGTGGGTAGAACAGGGACTACTTTGCTATGAAGGTAAACAGAGTTCCACAGGAGGGTCGGGGGGGGGGGATTGGCTATCATGAAGAAACTGTCTACAGTAGTGATGGGCAGTCTTGGCCCTCCAGCTGTTCTTGGACTTCAATTCCCAGAAGCCCTGATCAGCAGGTGTGCTGACTTGGGTTTATGGGAATTGAAGCCCATGAGCAGCTGGAGCACCAAGCTTAGCCACCCCTGGTCTAGAGAGTACTCAAAACCAGTAAGATCTGCCAAAAGAAATCATTTTCTCCAACATATTGATTGGTTGATTGATTGATTTTTATTTGTATGCTGCCCACTCAGCACATGCCAACTCAGGGCGGCTCACAACATAACAAACCTACAATACAACCAAATAACAACACGATAAAATGTCACAATGCAATACAAAATGCAGTAAAAATATACAATATAATACAACGAATCCAATACAATGAATCCAAACAAATGGCTGCGGGCATCTTTTTAAGCCTCCAGCAGGCGAGGCTGGGGCGAAACGACGGCGTCCACTCTTCCCCCGCCGATGGAGTGGGTTGCGAGGGGGCAAGGTCCTTAGCCCACGGCTGCGGGCGTCTTTTCAAGCCTCCAGGCATACAGGGCCTGGTTGAAAAGACGGTGTCCACAGCTGTGCCTCTCTTCCCCGGCCGATGGAGTGGGTCATGGGGGGGGGCCAAGGTCCTTAGCCCACGGCTGCGGGTGTCTTTTCAAGCCTCCAGGCAGGCGAGGCCAGGGCGAAACGACAGCATCCACAGCTGTGCCTCTCTTCTGTGGCTGATGGAGTGGATCGGGGGGGGGGGGAGGCAAGGTTTTTAGCCCACAGCTGTGGGCATCTTTTCAAGCCTCCAGGCATGCGGGGCTGGGGCAAAACGATGGCGTCCACAGCTGTGCCTCTCTTCCTTGGCCGCTGGAGTGGGTCACGGAAGTACTGGAAGTGCTGGGAGGAACTACGCCTCTGGACCACACATCTGTCCAAGGGGGCGTGGTCTGGCCCATAGCGGGAAAAGGTTGGCCACCCCTGCTTTACTGCTTAGAGATAAGATGCAAAATCTGGGCGTCCTACTTGACCTGGCTCTTACCTTGCTACTTTCTGCCATATGGTACGTTCTGTGTAAAGATTGAACTGATAACGGGGTAAGATGCACCCTTATCTAATACCTTTTCTTATTGAAAACAATTATTTCACTCCATATTCTGTCCTAATGGTATCTTCTTGCCCACAATACAGGTTTCACATCAGGACAATCAAGTGATACAAATACAATGAAACAAGAACAGAGCATCACAACAGATATCTTTGTAACAATGAACAGAGTATATGAAATAAATGGAGCAAGAAAATAGTATTGAGAATGTTGTTGGGTGACAAAGAAAAAATACAATTCTTGATCACCATTGTTGCATCTCTCTTCTCTCATAAGGAAAACTGTGCTCCAACTGAGGGAAAATCATATTAGGAAATAAAAAACAACTCAAAATAGGAACATGTAACAATAGGTAAAGGTAAAGGTTTCCCTTGCTCGAAAGCCAGTCGTATCCGACTCTAGGGTTCAGTGCTCATCTCTGTTTCAAAGCTGAAGAGCCAGCGTTGTCTGCTTCTACAGACGTTTCCATGGTCATGTGGCAGGCATGACTAGACACCGGAGCACACGGAACGCTGTTACCTTCCCACCAAAGTGGTCCCTATTTATCTACTTGCAATTTCTTGCTTTCGAACTGCTAGGTTGGCAGGAGCTAGGACAAAGATGGGAGCTCATTCCGTCCTGCAGTACTCAGGAATCGAACTGCTGACCTTCCACCTCTCAGTCAGCGACTTAGCTACTTGAGCCACTGCAGCCAATAACAATCTGTATATATAAAAGAGAGGTGTAATGTTGTGTGTCTGGAATGCGCTCCCACACCCTTCGCCCAACCCCCCAAATTTGGCACACATGTACCTTGTGTGTGCGGCTTCCAGGAAGATTGGTTCCAGAATGCTGGGGGGGCCCTGTGCCCTACACAATGGAGAAAACAAAAAATGCAAGTCCCAGCGGCCACTTTGGCACGCCAGGGCCAATCTGGGAGCCCAGCCAGCGCGCGCAGGGGGCGTGGTGATGGGCGCGTGAGCAATATGCCAATGGCCACCACATATGCAAAACACCATGAAAACAGCCAGCAGATGAGGCGGAAGAACAGGCCGCAGGGCGAATGGCCGCCAGGAACCGGATGTCACACGCAAGTCTGACCGGCACCAAAACTGCCAGCCGGCAAGACAGCAGAACAAGCCGCAGGGCTAGCGGATGCCGGAAACCGGATGTCAGGGAGGAGCACGTCAGCACGCACGTCAAAGGCTGACTGCCGAGGGACCAGCCAGTGGGTGAGGCAGCAGGGCAGGATACAGGGCGAGAGGGTGGCCATGGTATGTCAAGGGAGACATAAACTGCGCAGCACATGGAAGGAGGATGGAGACCTGAAAATGTGGAAGGGGCAACGGACCCAAGCCCCATCCCTTCCCAGGCACTCTGAGGAGCCGTACGTACCCGGTGCCCCCATGCCAATCTCCAGACTTCTCACAACGTACCTGCCCGGGGAGGGTCTCCCTTCAACGCCAAACTGCCTCACTCAGCGGGCAGCAGGACCCAAGCCGGGGCATGGGATGCTGCGCTGCCCAGACAGGTGACTGCCATGTCCACCAACGCCAGCCTCCTAGGGCGCGGCACACTGGGGCCACGAAGAAATCAGCGGCAAGCCCGTGGCCCGGCTCCGGATTTTTAGGGTTACTCAGGAGAGACAGAGGGAGGGAGTTAAGGGGGGCAGCAGGGGAGAAGGAAGGTGGGAAGGAAGGAAGGAGGGAGGGATGGGGGAAGGAAGGAAGAGGGGAGGGAAGGGGGAGGGAAGGAAGAAGTGAGAGAAATAAAGGAAGGATGGGGAAGGGAGGAGGGAGGGGGAGTAGTAAGGGAAGGGAAGAGGGATGGTGAGAAGGAAATAAGTAAGGGGGAAGGAAAAAGTGAGGGAAAGAAGGAGAGAGGGAAGGAAAGAAGGCTTTCCTGACCGTCCAACTTAGTCCCCTCACGAGGCTGCAAACTGGCAAGGATGCCCTGAGACCCACTCTCCAAAGGTCGCCCCTGAGGGACACAGAGGAGGAGGAGGAGGAGGAGGAAGGCCGGCAACGGCCACGCCACCACAGACCCTGTGGGGGGGCACAACCCCCCCCCCAACATCCCCAGGCGAAGCCAGGCCCTAAGCTAGTTCTAAATAAAATAAAGTGTTTAAAAACCATCTACAATGGCCAACACATAGCATGACAGCAATATGTTGAGACTTGTGGGTTTACTAGGGGAGAGAATAAACACCAGGCAGCAGCACAGGGCAGAGTTGAAAAGTATAATGTAACTACAGATAAGAAAATATAGTGTTCAGATCATTCGAAGTAGCATTATGATGTTATTCTGCTTTAGTCTGACCTCATATTGAGTACTATGAAGTTAAAGCAGAGTGCCAGAAAGTCATATTTTTTGAAGAAATATGTATAGACAAAAAAATAAAATGTCTATGATTGAGTAAGGGAAATCTCAGATATGCCAAAATTAGTAGGGATAATTCCAATTCCAATTTTAATTTATACCCCACCCTACTCAGCACATGGCCGACTCTGGGCGGCATTACAACATAATTGAAAATACAATATACAGTAAAAAAATAAAAAAGCAACATTAATTTCTATCTAAGCACAATATACGATATAGTACACATTACAATAAAATAAACAGTCCCTAAACTATTCCAAATAAAATAAAATAAAGTACAATATTATAAATTACGAACAAGACTACAATAAAGTTATACAAAATTCACACTACAAGGTTTACAAAGCAACTACATCATATAAAAATGTTATTTAAATACTAATGCTAACAAAATTAGATAAACATTATCCTCGACTACTAAGTGTCCCCGAATGGAGCCCCCACTGTTCAACGCCCATAGACGGAGCCTCATGACTCAGAAACAACCATGAACAGAGCCGAGGCTCAAACGTCCTCACGTCCCCCACCGAGGATACGGCACAGCTGGGCTGCTCCCACCTCCCCAGACCAGCTGGGCCAGGGGAGTTAGCCGAGATGTGGTGGCGGCTCCGGAACGCCAAACGGCAGCGGCTTTTCAAGGCTCCACCACGGTAATGCAGGGCAGCTGCGCTCCAGCCTCCCCTGACCAGCGAGGCCAGGGGAGAGAGCTGAGATGTGGTGGTGGCTCCGGAACACCAAACAGCAGCGGCTTTTCAGGGCTCCACCGCGGTAATGCAGGGCAGCTGCGCTCCAACCTCCCCTGACCAGCGAGGCCAGGGGAGGGAGCCAAGATGTGGATAAATTAAAACAGGAGGACCAGAACAGAACTGAGATGAACTAGACATGAAAAGTGAGTTTAGGAGCTAAAACAGAAGAGTAGGTATGTGATAGGCCAGCTGTGAATGGAAATTGTGTGCAAGGACAGGAATCAAAGATTTCGAACTAAGACTGTCACAGAAGAGGTGAGAATCAAATGAATAAAAACTCCTAAAATGAGACAGTAAGCGTTGGAAGGCAATGACACTTTGAAAGAAAAGAGTAGATTAAATGAAACCATGTTTGACAAATATCAGGAAAGGGTGATATAACTCGAAGTTTTGCTTATTACCAGTGTAGCAGTTTTTTAAAAAAAATCTAGGTATATGCATGTATTTTCCGTCCTGTACTGTTTCTGAAGGGCCATGATTGCTTAGTGGTTAAGATGCTGAACTTGGCAACTGGAAGTTCAACATTTTGACACCCGAGTGCAGCGCAACAGAGTGAGTGCCCTGTTGTCTGTCCCGGCTCCTGCCAACCTGTCAGTTCAAAAGCAATTCCTTTGGGAATTATTCTAGGAAGATTTAATTGTTTTTTGTATCCATTTACATCAAGAGTGTATAGTCTTTTCTGACTCTATGTCCATATCCACTATTTGCTAGAATGGAGTGTGGGAGATGTACATCTTTTAATTTATTAACATTATTTTATAATGCTGCTTTCTTATTTAAAGAATCACCCTCCTAGTAACAGCACCAGAATAGAGAGTAGTACCATTCAGTGCTTGACTTCAATGTCAAATACCATGGGGGAATATGAGATCTGTTTGCTACCTGGCTTTTTTCTTCTTGTTACATTATTTTCCTAAGTAACATGTGTGGGATTAATCAATGGCTTCTAACAGCAAGACAACCAAAGGAGAAGCCACTAGGTTAATGTAGTCTGTACTTGTAATAGATTTACAAACAAAAGGCATGCTGAGCCAAAGCGAAAATAGCAGCAAGGTCAGAATAGGACAAGACATTGTATTTCATTAGCTAAGCCAGCCTCCTCTAACTGGTTGGGTGCCAGATGTTTTGCACTACAGTTCCCAGAAATCCTCAACCAGAAACTCCCAGCTAATTTTGATAGTAATACTCCAGCATAACTGAAGGGTATCAGTTTGGGGAAATCTGAAATTAGTTTTGTTGTTAAATACATATGACCAGAACCAGAAGAAAAAGTGGTACCATAGAATATTTATCAATCATCCTTTGCTACTCTAAAGTGTTTGAGTATATGAAAGATCTAGCATGAGAAGGAGGGCCTTCTCTGTGTCTGCTCCAGCCCTGTGGAACCTCCTGCCAACTGAACTTCATCTCCAGGTGTGGAATCCACGCACACAATTGGCATACTGTCCCTGACAGAACCACGGCTTGGGGGAACACTCCTTGGAGCCTGGTTCCGAAGGGACAGACATTGGGGAGCGGATTAATAATCATAGTTTAATTCACCGATCGCTGACCTGGCAGGCAGCTCGGACAATAGAGGGCAAAAGATCACCGGGTGATGAACTCGATAAGCATGTAATGGGTAATCTTGTATCCGCAGAGGCTGTGAGTCCAAGAGTCAACTTAGGCACATGTTTACTCCCGATAGCAGTAGACAATGCATGTCCCCTGGTAGTAAATTAGATAGATAAGGAACTCCCCCCCCCCCCCGGTGAGGTCACCCCTGATGAGCAACTTGTGTAATCTTAAACTGCACATCTGCAGTTTTCCTGTAACGGCCACGCGCAACCTATGCACGCGGTCAAGCTAGGCAGGGTATAAAGATTAGAGCCTTCTGATCAATAAACACTGGTCTTCACTCCATCTTGCCTTGTGTGTCTTTACTTGACCAGTCTCCTCCAGGACCTTCCAGCCCACATTGGGCCCCGATCCAACATTCAGGCAGAGCTTTTATCTTTTCGCAAGAGTCTTAAGACCTGGCTTGTGCAGCGGATGTGGGGTGGTGATAGCCACCCTTGCCTGGCTCGTTTAAGTATTGCCTAGGCTGTTAGCTTTGAAAAATCTTGTGATGCAGCATTGGAGGGCATTTTTTTTAAAAAATTAAATTTTAAACAAATCTAATTTTAATGTTTTTAAAATGTTTTTGTAAAGTTTTTATTTGTTTTATGTGTAAGCCACCTGGAGTCGCCTTGGCGAGGGGGCAGCAGTAGAAATGTAAGAAATAAATAAATAAATAAATATTATAAAGGCTTCTTCCGTGTCTAGGCCAAACGTGAAACTGCCAAAATGAAGCCACCTTATGGTGAGTTCATTTTGCAGTTCCTTTCGCCTGACAGAGTGTGAGAAAGATTAGCCACCAACACAAGGTTGCTGTTACCAGGGTACGCCTGATTATGGTTCAAAAATACCACAGTCTTCGAGGAGTTTCGTTCTGTGTACCTGTGTATACAGATGAAAAGGATTTAACATTGTTCTAATTTTAGGATATGTGTAATTTTATTTTATGTGATATTAAATGACCATCTGGTTCAGTGAGTTAGGTATCTGACTGCAAAGCTAGAGGCTGGGAGAGATTACTGCACATCAATCATCTGGAATTGGGGGGGGGGGCTCAAGGTGCTCAAAGCTTTCAAATCGTTCATAGCCAGTGCAAATCCAAGATAGTGCAGATCATAACGGATGCACTACATCAATTGCCAGGCAGGTACTCCTGTTATTCCTTCTGTGAGAGTGGTGCATCGCCAATCATGTATTCCCCATAGTGGAGTAGCTGGTGGGCACAGCAACTCAATGACAGATCAGTTCAGTAGGCTTCAGATGCACATGCAAGAGTAGGAGCTTGCATCCATGGTGTACCATAACATTATCAGTCTCTAGGGTACCCTGACTGTAGACCTGTTTACTTCCACAGAAAACAAGAAGCGCAACAGATACTGCTCGAGAGTGGGCATATGATTTGACTCTCTGGGAGATGCATTCATTTAAGGACAAAGTAATTGCCCACATGGACATTTCATTTCTTCCCAAGGTGGTCTCCACATGAGTGAATTGTTGGTGCTATCAACCTTTTTCCTAAACTGTATTCTCCTCTGGAAACTATGATGTACTCTCTCAATGTATGCAGAGCACTCACCTTCTACCTGAACCATACCGAGAGTATCCAAAATACAGTGGCAGCTCATAAAATGATTTTAATTCATTCCACGGGGCTCGTTGTTGTACGAAACAATTGCTATACGATACATGCACCGTATAGCGATTTTCCCTATGGGATGCATTGTACAATTTTTTCTGCTATGTGGTTTTTCCCATTGAAAAATTGTTGTACAGTACAATTTTTTTTCCATAGGGAAAGCTGTTATGCAGGACACTATTTCCCCCCCAAAAAACCTAATTGTTATGCGGTTTTGTTGCTATACGGGGCAATTGTTATATGAGGTTCCACTGTATAACTAGACTCTTCATTGCCTATGCTATGGGGATAGGCTAAAAAGGGCCATTCCATGCCATCTCAATAGCTGTCCAGACGGCTACTGTTGATGTGACCTACAGCTTGCCCAAAAAGCCTCCACTGCACCATTTGACAGCTCACTACCAGGGCAGTTTTGACGTCTTCAGCCCTCATTCAGGGAGTGACCCTGAAACCATCTGTAAGGCGGCCACCTGGTCAGAGCCGTATACCTTTATTTAGCACTATAGGATGCACACCAGGAAGAAAGCTGACACAGTCTTCGGACATCAGGTTTTGGTATCTGTCATGGTGTGATGCCCACCAGCCGGTAAGCGAGCTTGGCACTCACCCATTGGTGTACATTCACAGGGAACACAAAGAAGGACAGGTTTCTTGTAGTTATTTGAATGATCACCTGTGAATTCACACATATTGCCTCCTGCCCTTGGTTCCATCACACATGATTAATTCTCTGTGTGATCTCTGGATGGGAATACCACACACTTTGGAGGATAGGTGGAGCCTGTGTCTCCCTTACAGCTCTGGAACATTCGAAGTTGTCTGCGCATATGCAGAATTTAACCCATTGGTGTGAATTCACAGGTGACCGCTCAAAGAATTATAGTTACAGGTAAAAATCTGTCCATCCCAGCAAAACACATTTTAGATGCAGATTCAGGAAACAATAATTTCTACGAATTACCATTAGCTGCTGGTACCAGCAATCTTTTAACCCATGTGGGTGAGCCCTCAATGTTTCAGTGAGTCTAGGATGTTGTCGCTAGCTGTGGTGCAGGTTGAGGAGCTCACTGGGAAAGCTGCTGTGTAGACTCTGGGCTAAACATCAACATCTTGCGCTGTATACTTTTGCATAGGGAAAGCACTTCATTCTTACTGATTCAGCACGTTGCCTCACATAGCCATCCAAAGCATGCTGCATCAAGCAGATAGAAATAACAGGCAGTCAAGTGACATGGCTGCATTGGCAGAATATTATGAAGACTCCGAACTAGTATAAACATAATTTTGTTTTTTTCCCCGGTCATTCTGAACGGATTAGGAGCATCCCATCTCAGGATTGCTTTCTCTACTCTACCCCATACCTGTCAACCGCGGCTTTGGAAAATACGGGACCTGCGCAAACGGTTTTGCGCAGGTCGCCTTCTACGCATGCGTGACCTGCGCAGAAGGGCTGCACAGTACCTCCTTTCCCCCGCTGCCAAATTCCGGGGTTTCGGCAGCGCGGGGTGGGAAGTGGCGCAAATCAGCACCAAAAACCGTGAAATCCCGGCCAATCCGGGAAGGTTGACAGGTATGCTCTACCCCCTCCTCTAACAAACAAATCAGTATTCTGTTCATACCCTTGCCCGCCACTAGTTTTAACCATTCTTCATACTTATCAGTTAGGATTGGTCAGATGGCAACCATGGCTGACATTAAAAGTGTGTAAGACTGCTGCAAGCCTAGCAACAAAGTCTTGTTGAAGATGAGAATTGAAATGGATTGTAAGGTGAGACTGCATAGTCCCGTAATGGTGAACCTTGGCACTCCAGATCTTCTTTGACTTCAATTCCCAGAAGCCCAAGCACCCTGTGAATCCACACGAATGAGTTTACTGTGATTCATCTAGCCCGCGCTGCCCTTGCCACTCCCAGAAGTGGAAGTAAAACACACCGGTACAGAGGAAGGGTTAACCTAGAAGAGTCTTAACCATACGGGTGTGTTTTACTTCCGCTTCCGGGAGCGACGAGGACAGCATGGGCCAGATGAATCGCAGTAAACCCATTCGTGTGGATTCACAGGATGCTTGGGTTTCTGGAAAATGAAATTCCAGAACACCTGGAGTGCCAAGGATCGCCATCACTGGTCTATACAGCTCACTGCCAGTCACTACCTGCACTGTGTCTACACGGGATTTTGAAGCAGAATTCCTTCCTCAAACTACTTATTATGTGGGCCCTAATATCAAGAAAACCAAGATAATGGCAACAGGCCATATCAGTCCATGGAAAATAGATGGGGAAGAAGTAGAAGCAGTGACAGACTTTACTTTTTTAGGATCAAAGATCACTGCAGATGGAGATTGCAGCCATAAAATAAAAAGGCGACTAATTCTTGGGAGACAAGCTATGAAAAACCTAGGGAAAATAGTGAAAAGTAGAGACATCTCACTGCAAACAAAGGTCTGCATAGTCAAAGCAATGGTATTCCCAGTGGTAATGTATGGTTGTGAGAGCTGGACCATAAGTAAAGCTGAGTGCAGAAGAATAGATGCCTTTGAAACGTGGTGTTGGAGGAGAGTTTTGAGAGTCCCCTGGACAGCAAGGAGAACAAATAGGTCAATCTTAGAAGAAATCACCCATGACTGCTCCTTGGAAGGTCAAATAGTGAAGCTAAAGTACTTTGGACATCAAATGAGAAGAGAGGATTCACTTGAAAAAGCCATGATGCTGGGGAAGGTGGAGGGCAAAAGAAGAAGGGAACTGCCAAAGATGAGATGGCTAGATGGTATTGTAGACACAATGGGCGCGGGGCTGTGCGGATTAAGGAGGATGGTGGAGGACGGGTACCTGGGGAGCAATGGTCCATGGGGTCACAAAGTCGGAGTCGACTGTGCGACAGAACAACAACAAAAAGGAATTTGTCTTATGATAAAGTCAAGAAGATTTTGTCTGGATGGTTTCCATTTGTGTTTTACAATGTTGAGAAGCTGACCTGCCTCGCTGTCTGAAATACCTGTATAGTTGCTTTTCTTCCCTTGGGGTTTTCTACAAACCTTTTCTTAGAACAAGCATCAAGAATGGCAGAATTGAGGGTGTTTTTGATATTGCTTTCCCCCTTTTTTCTCTTTTCCACATAGTGCAATTACATTGCTAATTAATTGAATTTCCTACTTGTCCCTTTGTGAATTATTTCTATTGCCCATTAGCAGAACAGCTTGAGATTTGAGCTGTATTTTCACTCGTCTTACTAGAATTTTGCTGTGCCCCCCCCACACACACACACACACTTTGTTGTTGTTGTTTTTGTGCCCTGTGAAAGGCATTAGTGGAGCTTTAACACCAAGAGCCTATGTTGCTCACAGACCCAGCTGCATACTTTTAAAATCTGCCATGTGCGTCACAGCTATTCATCTTGATGTGTACTTGGCTCAACTGCAGATGCTGTAAATATGGTAATTTTAGACTCTTGGCTTGGAAGCAATTTCTGGGCAGATCTAATGGCAAGAACACTCTCTCACATACACTGCTTTGCATTACCTCCATATAGCCAAGAATAAAGCTAGAACTAAAATACAGTAGTATTGTTTGGAATCTTTTTTTAAAAAGATATGTTGTGCTGGAAACAGTTTCTTCACATCAGGGGGACAGTTTCTTCACATCAGAGGGATGTTAGGGCACACCAGAAAAATGATTGCTGTGTGATTACATAATTATGTGTACTTAGTTGATTTTCCTCCTATTGTTCTCATTCTGACACTGATGGGCTAGCCACACATCAGTGCCTGAATAATGTCTTGTGATCCCTGGTGCATATCAATGTGTAAAATAGAATAAACGAATAAAAGAAGAATAGTGCAAATCTCTTAGGGGGGGGGAATTAAAATTCACATTTGAGTAGTATTAACTTAAATGATACAAAATATGCAAGCTTTTGAGTTTCCATTGGCTTAATTATTTTATTCTTTTTCTTCCCTTTTATCCTCTGCTATTGTACTTTTTTGTACACAGGGGACTGACTGTGGTGGCTCAAGTGGTTAAGATGCTGACTGGAAGGTCGGCAGGTCAGCAGTTCAAGACACGAGTACTGCATGATGGAGTGAGCTCCCGCCTGTCCCAGCTCCTGCCAACCTTTTAATACCACACTGTGGGTGTGGCCTAATTTGTGGGTGTGGCCTACTCTGGGCATGGGCATGTGACTGGGTGGGCGATCTAGTCATGCCTGCCCAGTGGTAGGATTCAAAAAAAATTACTACCTACTCTGTGGGCGTGGTATGCTGGGCCGTGGCCAGAGGGAAAGCCGTGCATTGCACCCGAACTAGGACTACTTTATTTTAAAACTTGGATGGGCGGGGCCAGCTGGAATTTCTGCTGCTGGTTCTGGCAAACTGGTGCGAACCTGCTGAAGCCCACCACTGTTTTTATGTACTCATGGTTTGCCAGAATGATCCTGCTGGCTTTCTTCTTCTTCTTCTTCAGGAAGTAATGGTGAGAAGATAGTTCAGGCAAAAGCACATCTATGCCAGACATTTCTAGGAAGTCTCCATAGAACTGGTATTTATTTATACCTTAAAATTCTGGATCTAAAACAGTTATCCTTTTTAAGTCAGCTTTCAAAAAGGTAGACAGACTATGTTGTTATGTCATAGGACTGCTCTATTAAAGGAAAAATATCTTAAGACTCTATGCTGCTCTATACTACAGTGTTATTTGTAAATTTGGGCTGTAATGTGCAATCAAGTAATCTTTCTTGATAAGCAATCTAAATAAATCCCACAATCAGGACTTCCGAGGTCCTCCTTATTCCCATAGAGTAGGAAGTGCTGTTTCATTCTGTTGGATTGGGGCCGTGAGCGGCCCTTGGGTCCCGGAGGAGACTGGTCAAGTAACGACACGAGACAAGATGGAGCGAAGACCAGTGGTTTATTGAGGGAAAATCATCATCATATATAGGAATTCAAGGCAGCGTGTGATAGAATCATCATCTGACAGGAAATCACATCACCTGTTTACCCGGGTTAATTGGGAATCTCTCTTGGGGAAGTTAATTAACTAAGGCAAATACTGACAGGGGAAATCCATTGTTCATGGCTTACACAAGAGTAAACATGACCACTATTTGCGCTAGGGCTTGGGCTAATCTGCAAGTGCGGAATTACCTAATTCCTAACTCGAGTTAGATATTCAACTTCCTCCTGCCGAACTGCCTGCCAGGTCAGATATGGGTGAATCAATCTTATGACTATTAATCCGCTCCCCAATTTCTGTACCCACAGAGGTCAGTGACCAGGGGTCTTCCTCATCCGGTGTAACCTCTGTCAGGGACAGTTATGCCAATTGTGCTCGTGGATGCCACACTCCCCCTTTATTTGTTGTGGACCTGACAGACGGCCCTGCGTAGGAGGGGCATCAGCTGGTGTGGGGGGATGACGTTTTGGGGTTCCCTCCATGGGGGACATCTCGATAGCAGTGAGAGAATACATTGCACGAAACAACACACGGTTATGCCCAGTATTACCACCCCCACGATCACCTTGAGTGTCGTCTGACACTCGACCACAACGAATCCCACCACCCCCACGAAGCATCCTCCTTGATGTTCTTGACCAGGGTGTGGAGGTCCGTGAGCTGGCTCTGTACCTTGCGTGTGTTGTCTGTAAGATTGAAGCAACACATGTCGTGGACAGACTCGCAGCCCAAATGATGTAACAACAGGAGGTAATCGATAGCTCCTCGATTGTCCAGTATGGCATGGCGAAGCTCTGCCTGCTCTTGGTTGAGCAGCGCTATCGCCGAGGAGGTGTGGTTAATGGCTTTTGCTAGCCCGCAAGCCAATTGACCAATTCTCCGAGCGTTGCCAACGGCTAAGCCTGGCACGCCAAGGATGCTGACTGCCAACGAGACGTACTCGGCTTGACTCAGGACCCTAATGTTGCTATCACAGGAGCTGTCTAGCTGGGTGGTGCGAGTGCGCCGTATGGGTGAGGAAACATTTGTGCTTGGAACAATTATATCCCTAGTGGGGAGTAACAATGTCAAACGACTGATACAACATATGGAATCTGATACATTAGCGGGAATGTAATTCCAAGTGTACTGATTGCATGTGAAGAACCAACCTGAAGGCAGGGTAACATGAGCATACATTGAACCAAGTGTCTCTGGGTTATCACAAGTCCAATTGCTGCTGCCGGTGTCGAGGCAACTACGCTGGGTCCGGCCGACTGCGGAGCAGCCGGTCATTCGAGCACAAGTAGAGTTCGGGCTGACTGCCACTCGAGGGGTGTGGAGAGTGGCTGCATCAGCCGGCAAAGTCATGGTTAACTGAGTTCCCCAGCGAGCGTATGCTGAGAAGCTCGTTGGGAGAAATGGACCGAAAATCCGCTTCACCAGCCAGTCGCCGTTCCTGGCGCGCGCGTCTGGAGTGCGGCACACCAGGATGAGGCAGGTGCTCAAGATTGAGGCAGAACCTGCGTTCTGCTTTAGGCAAAAATCGGACTGGTTGACGAGACTCACCAACCTTTCCCATAGGTTGTAGTGCATCCGGGCAGAGAGGTCCCCGCCTGGCATCAGGTCGCTGGCCTTCAGCGAAGCTGTCTGAACGCCTCCCCAGGCCAGTAGGGAGAGGGTTAGGATGATGGTGACCGCCACGGAGTTGGCGGTAATCAGGGCAAAGACCGTAGACACGAAGTTCTCCGGTGTCGGTTCCCCGTCCTCGGGTTGGACGACGTCCTTGGCCTCATTGCAAAGGGTCTTGACCATCCCCCAGGTGACCTCGGCGCTGTCATCTGCTGTCGCCGCTTCTTCCACCGGGTCCCCTCGGTCAGGGTGAGGTCCTCCATCTCCGGGATCGGACTCGGGTCGGTCTGGGTCCACGCCATGTGGCTCCAAGTGGGGCTTGACGCACCGGACTGGAATCCAGATGACACCTGTAGGAGACATAACTGCAGCATACCCTCTTCCCCAGGTTACGAGTGGCGCCGGGCCCCTCCAAGAAGGATCCGGTGGCACTCGGTAACGAACCAGCGGCCGCGGGAGAGCTTCCGAGCGGCGGAAATGCTTCTCCTGCGGCGTGCAATCTAACATTAAGGTGATTTACGTGAACAACACCTTGTTCAGACAATGTTGTGCCTGACCCTGAGACTTGGGGAGGGCTGGTGGCTCTCCCCTTTCTGTTTGTTTGTCAATGTAGGACTTGAGTGTCCGATTGACTCGTTCCACAATCGCTTGCCCCTGCGGATTGTATGGAACGCCAAAGGTATGTTTGATATCCCAGGTGGCCATGAAGTCGGCCAGCTGGCTAGAGCTGTAGGCCGGGGCGTTATCGGTTTTCACGTGCCGTGGCTTGCCCATCGCCGCAAAGCAGGAAAGGAGATGCTGCTCCACGTGGGAAGCTGTCTCCTCTTTTTGTGCCGTTGCCCAAACGAATTGTGAAAAGGTATCAATGCAAACGTGCATGTACTGCCATCTGCCAAATTGCGGGACGTGTGACGTCCATCTGCCACACCTGGTTGGCCTCTGTCCCTCGTGGGTTGACCCCCCACGAGGGCCCCCCCGGTGCCCCTGCACAATGCTGACAAGAGCGAACTATGCCTTGGGCTTGAGAGAGTGGCAGGTTAAACTGTCTGGCGAGCGCTTTGGCATTCTGATGAAAGAATGCATGGCTCTAAATCGGAGTTGTGAATACACCCAAAACTGACCGCTGCTGAATTTCCTTTGCGGCCGCATCCGCTCTGCTATTGCCCGCGGAAATCGGACCGGGTAGGCCCTGGTGACTTCGGATGTGGGCGATATAGAGCGCTTCTGTGCGGTTCCGCAAGTGAAATTGAGCTGTGAGGAACAAACTCAGCAAATTTTTGTCTATCGCGGGAGTGATGTATGCTCCCGGAAGACTGTGAAGCAAATTCCTAACGTACTGGCTGTCAGTAATAATGTTGAGGCATTCTTTGGCGAAGGTGCGCAAGGCAAGGTTCACCGCTGCCAACTCTGCCCGCTGAGCGGACTTCTGTGGAAGAGTTAGAAGCGTGCGCCAAGCCTGGCCCTCCTGCCAAGTTAAGACACCATATGTGCGACCCCCATCAGTGAAGACTGTTCTGGCCCCCTGAAGTGGAACCAGCGATATCACTTCGTACAAGCTGACTGTCTGCGTTTGGAGCGAGACGAGTCTGGGGTCCTTTGGCAAGTGGTATGCCAAGCATCCGGTGAATCCCTCCAAGGCAATTGGAAGCGAGTCACCGAGCTGCATCAGCTGCTGAACTTGCTCTTTGGTGAATGGGATCACGATTTTTGCTAAGTCGTGTCCTGAAATATCTCTTGCTCTCATCCTTCCGCGGTAGACCACCGCAGAGACCAACTCTTGGGGGGGGGACGATGTTTTGGGAAGAGGTGTTCGGCAAATACACCCATTCCACGATACTCGCTCCTCGCTCGGAGTCCACTCCTAGGGCTCCGGTGAACATGGATCCGGCCCGAACGATGTACAAGTTCAGGATCGGGGCATATGGCCCCTGAGTAATCCTGTCCACCCACCTTTGGCTGAGAATTTGGTTGACTTTCTCGAGAGTCAAACGTGCCTCTCGAGGAATTTGTATCTGGTCTGCCGGCTGCTTACCTAACGTTAGCAGCGAGTAGAGCGGCTTCAAAAGATCCGTATCCAATCTGAAATACGGTCTGGCCCAATTAATGTTACCTAAAACTTGATGCAATTCTACCAAGGTGACTGAGTCTTTTAGGTTGATCTGGGGCAAAACTGGTGCTGCGAAAGAACGGAGAAGCCGATGACCCAAGTATGAGAATGGCTCGGTTCTCTGGACTTTCTCTGGGGCAATGAGTAACCCTTTTTCCCCCAGGGTGGCCTGGAGGTCCTTAAACATTTTGCTGCCGAGTTGCGGCGCTGCGACCAAGATGTTGTCCATGAAATGACACACTAAAGCTGTGGGGTGAAGGTTTCGAAACTTTGCCAGTGCGTTGTGAACATAAATTTGGCACAGGGTGGGCGAATTGAGCATCCCCTGTGGCAAATACTTCCACGCGTATGGTTCACAACCGGCACCGTAAAGGCGAACCTTTCCCGATCCCTCGGATCTAAGGGAATAGTATAAAAACAATCCTTAAGGTCTACGACCAGGATCTCCCAACCCTCGGGAATCATATTTGGATTCGGAATGCCGCATTGAAGCGGTCCCATTGGCTGTATACATTTATTGATCTCTCTGAGATCGTGGAGGAGTCGCCACTTCCCCGACTTTTTCTTAATGACAAAAATGGGCGAATTCCAAGGACTGGTGGACGGTTCTATATGTCCTGCGTCTAGCTGTTCCTTAACCAGTTGCTTTAGGGCGACTAATTTCTCCCCCACTACCGGCCATTGCTCCACCCAGACTGGCGTGTTGGTAAGCCATTTAAATGGCAGAGCCATTACCCGAAGATAAGAGTGGCACGGTATTGCTGCAAAATGTCTCGCCCCCAAAGGTTGACGTGCACGTCCAGAATGTGTGGCCGAATGGCCGCTGTGCCGTCAGCCCTAGGGATCGTGACTTCCACCCACTCCCGGCTCCTAAACGCTTCTTGGATGCCGCCTATCCCCCACACATCGGAGACCGGCTCAATGGCCCACTCCTGCGGCCACTGGCTTCGTCTGACCACGCTGACGTCAGCTCCGGTATCTAGCAGCCCTGAGAACGATTTTTTATTCAAAAATACCTCAATAACTGGCCGCCGTTTCCATTCTATGTTGGTTTCCACTGTTGCTAAGACCTGGTATCCTTGCACTGCCTCACTTGCGCTCGAGCGGTCTTCCGACCCGGACTCTGAGCTGTCCCTGAGCCTTCCCTGGCTATCTGCTGGCGAGTTACAAGGAACCATAATCAGTTGCGCTAGCGTGTCTCCCTTGTGAATGGTCTGGGGTAGGTGCGTCCAGAGTTGAACTTGGAGAACACCCGAAAAATTGGAGTTGATGACTCCCAGAATTACAAGAATTCCGCGTGCTCCTGCGACACTACGAGGCAAAACTAAGCCTATGAAGCCTTTGGGCAGGGGTCCCATGTACTGGGAATCCACCAGATAGACTGTGCCTGGCAAGTCGCATGTGACGTCCGCCTGGCAAGTCAATTCTAGCCCTGTACTACCCTTGGGGCTGGCCTGCGCCTTCGCAATGTCTGGAATGTGATTGGAATCTAATCCAGCTCGGGCTCGCCCAGAGCGAGGGAAGCCTCTGTTTGGACCGAGGCCAGAGACGTGCCCGCATTCCGGTTTCCCAAATTCGGACAGAATTTGGACCAATGGAAGCCTTTGTTACACTTTGGACATGGGGTGGTTGGAGCCTTGGAACGGCCGGAATGTTGTCCGCCGTCCTTGGATCGGCACTCCCTAACGAAGTGGCCGACCTTGCCACAATTGTGACATGCCCGTAGGTTTTTGTTCTTGGGTTTCCTACCCCCTTGCACCGCCGCTGCCAGCAGACCCATTTTGTAGGAGTCTGTGCCAACGTCGGTGCAAGCCCTAATCATGTCCGTGAGAGTCAAGTCGGGACGATTGCCCAGTGACTGCAAGATCTTACGGCAGTCAAGATTGGCGTTGTCTTTAGCCAATTTCATCATGAGCTCTTGTTGGACTTGCTCGTTATCGATCTGTCTACTGATCGCTTCCTCTAAGCGATTGATAAAGTCCATGTAGGACTCCTGGGCGCCCTGTTTGACTGCGGTGTAATTTTTGGCCACTTTGCCAGTTGCTGGGACCTTGAGAAAAGCCCTGAAGGCCGTCTCAGCTGACAACTGAAGGGTGGCGAGCGGCAAGGCGGTCTGCGCATCGATGGATTCGAAGGCCCCTGAACCATATAACTGGTCAGGAATTATTGCCCCCCCCCCCATCCTGGAAGCCCTTGCCTGAGCCTCGAGGTGATACTCGCTGTCCCATAACAGATACTGGCTGGGGTTGAGCATCATCTGCATGACGGCTTTCCAGTCGTGCGGGATGAACATCGTGTTCTCGCACACTTGCTGAAGCGTTCCCCATAGTGAAGCGACTCTGTAGTCCTGTCTCTGAAATGGCCTTCCATATAGCCATGAGGAGCTTATACGGGACTGGTGAATGAACTATCTGCTGCTGCCCTGTGAGGGCATCTACCTCCAAGCGAATTGGACAAATCTGACTAAGCTCAGCTAGTTCTTCCGCTGGCAATTTCCCCTTCCTGATCTCTTCCTCAACTGTGCGCTGAAGGGCACTCTTGGTAGTTCGGGAACCTGTAGCTATCAGAGAAGCGCCAGCGCTCCCATTCCATGCATTCCACCGGTGACGTCTGCAGCTGTCACCGAGGGAAAGCTCCCTACACTACTCTGCTTAAACTGGAATGACGGATAGAGCGCCGTGGGCGCCGATGGTTCTGCTGGCGCTGGGGGTTCTTTGGCCTCTACCCGGACTGGGTCCACCTCTGCTAAGAGTTTCCTACATTTGCTCCATGTGCGAATTACGCCATCTGGAGCTTTCGGGGGTTGCTGAATGCAGACTCCTATCTGATCCCAGAGCTGAAGGGATAACATACCTACTTCTGGGTAAAGCAGGCAGTGTTCCCTCAAGTACACCAAAAGCCGCGCTAGTTCTCCGCTGTGAAAGCTTATCTGATATACCCTGGCCAGGGTCTTGAATTCTTCCTCATGAATTCTTTGACTAGCGGACGGACGTTGCCGCTGAGGACAAGTCCCCATATTACCTGCCGGTCCTTTGAAGTCTCCTTCTCGGGATGAGTCGACGTGTCTGAAGTTCAGGGAATAGGTTTTGCGTGACGAATCTCTGGGTAGAGCTTGGAGCGTGGACTGCCGCCACGGGCCCTCGGTGGCCTCTGCGCTGTCAGGGGTTCACAGCCGACCCTGAGCGGAACGCGTTTTTCCATGCTGCAAGCCGCCGCGATAGCCGGAGCAAGCTGTAGGATGCCTCTCTGAGATGCCTCGCCGCGGAGCTGTCTTCCCGATCGGCTGGCTTTCCGACCGGGCTGCCGGGCTGTCCTCCGGGGTGATCGGACACGGTTCTAGCGTAGAACCGGACCGCGTACATCGCTTACTCACGAGTAGGATCACGTCTCGGGGTCACCAGATGTTGGATTGGGGCCGTGAGTGGCCCTTGGGTCCTGGAGGAGACTGGTCAAGTAACGACATGAGACAAGATGGAGCGAAGACCAGTGGTTTATTGAGGGAAAATCATCATCATATATAGGAATTCAAGGCAGCGTGTGATAGAATCGTCATCTGACAGGAAATCACATCACCTGTTTACCCGGGTTAATTGGGAATCTCTCTTGGGGAAGTTAATTAACTAAGGCAAATACTGACAGGGGAAATCCATTGTTCATGGCTTACACAAGAGTAAACATGGCCACTATTTGCTTGGGCTAATCTGCAAGTGCGGAATTACCTAATTCCTAACTCGAGTTAGATATTCAACTTCCTCCTGCCGAACTGCCTGCCAGGTCAGATATGGGTGAATCAATCTTATGACTATTAATCCGCTCCCCAATTTCTGTACCCGCAGAGGTCAGTGACCAGGGGTCTTCCTCATCCGGTGTAACCTCTTTCAGGGACAGTTATGCCAATTGTGCTCGCGGATACCACATCATTCTGCCTAAACTTGAAGAGCCTTTAACATTAATTAACCTTTAATCCTCAACTGTATTCGAAAGATGTTGGAAGGTTGTTGGATTTTTATTTTATGCCATCTCTTTCTTTTTTCTCTTGAAAACAGTCCAGAAATTCAGACTTCCTCAAAAACACTGGCATAAACTCCTTTCAGACGCTCCTTCCCTCTGGTGATGGTTAGGCGTAAATCCCAAAGCGCATTGCTTCTTTCAGCTTCTGGCCACATTTAGAAAACAACATACATGACAGCTACATTCCCACTCTGAAATACTGTACATCAACGGATGTATAAGCTCAGTTCAAAAACAACATATCTAGGTGAGTGCAGCACTAATAAGCAAGACGCACACACACACTCAGGTCCTTTTTAGCAAAAAGAGAGCTATTTGCCCAAGAAAAATAGAAATGTGACAGAGTACACATGTAATGAAAATATGCAGGCAGACACTGGAGAAAAAATAACATTCTGGCATAAGTAGCCACTTTTGTTCCTTCAGTTTCCTCCCCTCAAGATTAGAACCAACTGTTTCCCATGCACTTTCAAGTACCTACTGTGGTTTCCAGACAGCTGGCTTGAAAAGTCTAGGATCAAGATTGGGGGGGAGGGGGGGAAACTGGGGAGGACATAGGTCAAGTTATTTTCATAAATGCAGAGCTAGGTTTCTTTTAGAATTATACAGTGTCACAATTTCTCCTTTTGATGTCTTAACCTGGTAGCAGGAACCAGAAGATAAAACCTTATTTTCATTCACAAGTGATGGCCTAATAAAGCGCAATTACAGAATTAGCTCACTGCTTCTCTGGTTTATGATGGAAACAAGTGCCTGCTTGTGTAGAAAAGCAGCCCACTCTGATAGCTCTCAGTAGCTTTGAAAAAGAAAACATTTCATCTAAGACAAAAATACAGCCTGTAATGTTCTGCCAACATTTTGCTTACAAAGTCTGCCTCATTAACAACTGCACCAACTGAACATTACTTGCAAAATTCATTTGCTAGAGGGCTCTCTGTGTGAAAGAAATAACATTGCCATAATGGCATGTTTTAAATATGGCCCTAAGATTTTCAACTCTATAACACTGGCTGGAATCCTTGTGCTTGTGCACAATGGCTCAGTTGCACCATTGGTTGCCAAAACACCAGTTGCACGAAGGAGTATTTATGATCTCCTCGTGAAATTGTGAACTCCATTGTTTCCAACAGGGAAGTCTGCAGCTTCCACAAGTGCAAGCTGGAGGTCACTGGAGAACAGTTTGAACCTTCCACCTGAGCAGTGGTTATGTTCTGCTCTTATGTACAGAACTGGCACCACTATAGTTTAAGGAGAGAGCTATCACAGAATGACATACACCAGTTGAGAAAATATACCCTCTTGTTGGTATCGCTCCACCTAAGATCAGAAGAGAGGTAGCAGCGGATGCTGAGAGAACTAAGCAAGACAATGACCCTCGACACTCTCTGAACAGATACCCTCTGAGCCTCAAGTCTGCCAGCTCAGATTCAGGAAGAGCTTTATGGCAAGAACAAATATTTTTGAAGGTACACAAGAGCAAAACCAAATTAGAAGATGGAGGAAGGAGCTCACTGGACAAGGGACAATATTAGGAGGATATGGCTGATGAACTCAACCTCCCCAATGTCACTTGGAGGACCCTGAATAGGCTAAAGGTTGGAGTCCCTAAATGCAAGACCAACATGCTCAAGTGGGGGCTGCTGGCAGACAACAACACATGGTGTGAATATGGAAAGATACAGAATCTGGCTCATTTACTAATCTGCTGATTACTGCCAGATAATTGCACCAATGAGGACTAAAGTTTGGGTAATGACAAAGTGAAGAAAGTGGCTTCATTTTGGCAGTCCACGGTTTGTTTGGGACACGAAGGAAGAAGATCACAGACTATTAAGTGACCTAGTCTCCACTTCAGCAATGAAGTGCTCTTGGTCCAAATAAGGACTCATTGAGACATTGAAATACTCCTTTGTTTGCATCAGGTTTGCCTCTCTCAGTCAGTTTTAAAATATCCAACTACATAATGTACAGCTAAGCATGCTTTTAGCAATAGCAATTACACTTATACCATAGCACTTGGTGCACTGTCTGGGCAGTTCACAAGGTAATTAGCATTTTGCCCCAACATGCTGAGTACTCATTTTACCAACCTTGAAAGGATGGAAGGCTGACTCAACCTTGATCCCATCAGGATCAAACTCACAAAGTTTTGGCTGCAGTGCAGCAGTTGAACCACTACGCCATCAGGGATCTTCTTTATTTTATTTAGTTTTTATTTGTTTATTTTGAATTGATTCTGCTCACAGGGTTGTTTGCATAATTTTTGCATGCGATTGCCTGGCTCAGTGTATATTGTGTCTCTGAGATTTACTGAGAAAGGTTTGGTGATGAGAACCACTCCTCAAACAACTCACATACCTTGAAAATCCTATTAGAGTTGTCATACATTTTAGATTAACTTGATGTTGTAGAACAACAACACAGAAGTGAGAAGCCAGGACCCTCAGTTTTGATTATGAATGTGTGTGCCTTACTTATAGGAGTCAGATAATCCTAATAGAAGAGGGGTTTCCTAAAAGTAAAGGCAGTTAATGATAACTGTAGTGTAATGGGTTGTGATTTCAATGGATGTTTATGGAAATTGAAATTAGAATGTTGTGCTGATTTCATGCAAAATATTTCCTGGGGAAGTTTCATCTCCCATAAGTCTGTGCTTCTTATACTTGGAAATGATGTAGTGGTGATATGGGCTAACAGTGTTAATGAGTAATGTATATTGTTAGAGTGAGTGTGTGTGTGTATATATCTAGAAATAGATATAGAGATAGATAGATAGATATATCTATATAGATATAGATAGATAGAAGGATAGATAGATATGAAGAATGTTCCTCATATAATACAACTCAAAACACTCTTCTTAATTGTTCATATGCAGATTTCCTGATGAAAGAACCAGTGTTCTGAAAAGTTGTGTTAACCGGTTCTGACTTCGAAATTACCTGAAATCACTTTGAAATTACCTGAAATCACTTTTGTAAACACTACCATCTTGATCGCTACATAACTTTCAAGTTATTTGTTACATCGTGAACTTTTCAGTATGACCCAAAGTGGAATTTCCTTGGTTATTTATTACCTATTTTCTGATATATATACAAGTAAAGAACTAAAGTGGACTTATAATTAGTAGTCAGGTTTTTTCATAGACAAACGGTTATTTTTTTCTTCCTGCTACATTACTTTTGGACAGCATAATAGGGTAAGAATAGAAGTCAATGATGACTTGTGATCTTCTATGTCTTAAGGCAGAGTTTTCTGAGCCATAAGAAGGAAGGTTGTGTATATTTTAAAAAGCTTCAAATAAGAATGTCTGGTTTTCTTTTACTTTTACCCTAATACTCAAGTAATATTTCTAAACTTCACAGGCTCATTATGCGTGTTATTCATTAGAATAGCAATTTATCTTTATCGGTGATACTGGAAGAGGGTACTTTGGTTGATCTCATAGATTCTGAACACAGAGGCCAAGAGAATCACATTTTCCAGTGCTAGTTTGATCTCCAATTGTTTTATTCTGTATGGTTTGCAATAAAAAAATTAACACTCAGAATACCTTTTATTCCAAACTTGATCTTTTTTTACACTGTGAACAGTAACTCAGGTGTATATTTTCTTTCTTGTTTCTGTCTCTCTGAAGGAAAGATAGCGTGCAAAACTGATAGAAAAGGAATTAAATGCTACTAAGCGATGTTTCATATGTGGTGGAAATGCAATCAGACAACTAGTTTCCAATTTGTCAACAGTGGTGAGACTTCTAGTTGGTAGGAAGTGGAAAATAGCTCATACTTTTCTGTTCAGGGATTGGTATCGGGAAGTTTAGAAACTGTAGCGGCTTAGTGAATAAGACACTGAACTTGACAACTGGAAGGTTGGCAGGACAGCAGCTTGAGACCCGAGTGCTGCGCAACGGAGTCAGCTCCCATCATGTGTTCCAGGTTCTGCCAACCTAGCAGTTCGAAAGCAAGAAATTGCAAGCAGATAAATAGGTACTACTTCAGCAGGAAAGGAAACACCACTCTGTGCACTCCGGTGTCTAATTATGCCTGCCTCGTGATGACTATGGAAATGTCTGCAGATGCAGACAATGCTGGCTCTTTGGCTGTAAACAGAGATGAGAACCGCACCCTAAAGCACTGATGGCGAACCTTTTAGAGACCAAGTGCCCAAACTGCAACCCAAAAACTACTTATTTATCACAAAGTGCCAACACGGCAACTGGGAAGGGAGGAAACACTCCCATTGAGCAACTGGGGAAAGGGACAGGGCAAACTCTATGCTGGGGCATAGATTTGGATATAGTAATTAATGACAAACTTACTTATAATTTAAAAGTGAAAAATGGGGAGATTGATAGAGATGTGTTTTATAATAAATGGGGAATGTTGATTGATTTTAAATTGGGAAAGTGAAAGGGATAAAGCCTGACACAAGAATCCGTACAGTTTTAGAAGGGGAATAGGCCCCACAATGCTAACAAAGTAGAGGCAGCTACACCCAAATAGTTTCTGGGTAGGGTGCACTTGTTTGTTAATTTTGTTTCTTTGCTTTTTTAGTTTGTTTATTAGAGGCTTCGTATCTGTTTTATTTTCTATGTTTGCATGTGCTATTTTTATTGAACTCTACTGTATGTGCCATCACATACTATACAATTTTTTTTCTTTCTACTTCCTCATAATCAGCTTTGCACTGTTCTTTTAAGCAATCAGGATACTGAAATTTGTAAGCCTTCTCATCTTTCAAGAACTAAGTAAATGAGGTTGTGGCAAATTTCATTGGATTTTTCTGTTCATAAGCAGGGAAAATTTAAAAAAAAGGAGGGCCCACTTCAGAAAATCTATTGCTCTGGAAAGTCCCACTATTTGTTTTAAGATCAACAGCTAAGTAATATTTGGAGTGAAAAGAATGTGCAATATTTTGAAAGAGGTGAATGGTTTTTTTTTAATATTGTTTTTCCTTCACTTCTTCCACACTTCTGTGCACTGCAGACATGGATAATGGTGGCACCATTCCTAGAAGTGAGGTGGGGTTGCTTTGCAACCTTGAGTGAAGCATTGTCAGCACCTGTTCTCCTGTGACTCACAAACCCTTCTTTCACCAGGTTTGTCTCTTGTAGATAATGATTGCAGGAAGCCAAGAAGCATCCCATACAAAGATACCCTTAGATATCAACTCATTCTGAATCTAAATATCTCCGGTGTTTGGATTTCTTAACATATATCTAAATGTCTGAAAAGTCTGCACTTTTTAATGATATGATTTGCTTTAGGCTCCTTTCCACTAATAATAGACCTAGGATTGCTCTAGGCTTTCATTATGCTATGCATGTGTTGTATGACCAGCTGGCAGGTTTAAAAGTCATATCAATTTTCAGTTTTTCTGTTGTATATGGGAACTGTTTCTGAGTTTGTGGGTGTAGGAAGGTTTTTTTTAAAACAAATAAAGCTGTGAAATCTTACGAGACAGTATAACATGTCCCGAAGCCTAGACCTATTAGCCTCTGAGATTTATCTTGGCATGTTGAGTCTAAAGGTTTACCAAAATATACACAAATAGTTACTGGTGCTAAGAACTGAGCAGACCTCAGCTTTGCATATGGTGGCATCTGGAAACCACAACTCACTGAAGAATTTCGATGTGATGTTTGGCTGGGTGAAGGAAGTCAGTGTTGCTGGAGCATGTTTGTGGTTAGACATCTCTGTGGTAGGAGGAGCCAACCATCAAATCTTCCCATCAAAAAAAGATGATTTGTTTTTCTCCTTTGAAGCAGCAACACCTGTATAACCTTGTTTAATGAGATCAGCTCCAAGCACCTTCCCGCAGTTAGCAAATGTTCTGCCAACTTGACGAACATTTTCCTTTAGGATGCAAGCCAGCCTGAAAACTATATTTTTGCCAGTTAAATAGGAGGAAGTTATCATCAGTTAGTCCTAACATTATGAGCCTGTGTTTGAGTGTACATATTAAACAGAGAATAATTTTATTGTGGGGGATGTTCTACACTCCCTGAACACTATTCCATCAACACTACTGATGTACTTTGAGTGTTGATCTACACAACTACAAGGAAATTGCTTGGAATGTCTCAGATACATCTGCTTTGAGGCTAATTATTTCTTTGAACTGGTGGTGTATGGTCACAGTCTCACTAGCCTTTTCATATGTGTTATCAGCCCTACTCAACACACACTAGTGGCATTGAGCTAACTGTGAGCCTGTGTATAGCAGATGTTCTAAATGAGCAGAAAGCCAGTATGTGTAACAATGCCAGGTAGATGTGTAGCAGCAACAGTGCATAGCTTAGGATCAAAGGAGAGAACACCCCAGGTGGAGTTTGCTGACAAAAACCACAAGTTAGAGCACTGCAGAAGTAGTCAACCCTTTCTCATCTCAGTAGGGAAGTTAGAAATGTGTTGGAGACATTGCCAGACATGTAAGCTTCCAGATGGCAGCAAGCAAGGGGCATGGATGAGGTGTAGAACACTTGGGTCTCAGTGACTTGGAAGAAATTGGACTAATTTCCCCCAGTCACCAGGCCACATTTTCAACAGAAGTTACAGAAGGGCAAAAAATGAAGGAAGAAGTAATTAACCTCAAACTGAAACAGAATATGACTCCCCCTGACCTTGTTTTCCTCAAGTCCAAAGTTTCTTTTTGGAACCAACATTGTATATTCTGATTTTTACTAATATTTTATGTTACCACCACTGCAAGGGGCCTGTGTTTTAACAAATAAGTCAATCCTAAAAGAAATCAACCCTGACTGCTCATTAGAAGGTCAAATAGTAAAGATAAAGCTAAAATACTTTGGACATCAAATGAGAAGAGAGGATTCACTGAAGAAAGCCTTGATGCTGGGAAAGGTGGAGGGCAAAAGAAGAAGGGGGTGACCAAAGATGAGATGGCTAGATGGTATTGTTGACACGAAGGGCAGAGATGGGCAGGCTGAGGAGGATGGTGGAGGACAGAGGTGCCTGGAGGACAATGGTCCATGGGGTCGCAAAGGGTCGGAATCTACTGTACTACTGAACAACAATAATTTGTTGATTGTTGTAAACTGCCCATAGTGATACATTTTCCTTTCACAAGATGAACAACATAGAAAAGTAGTAAGCAAGCAAGCAAGCAAGCAAGCAAGCCTGCATGTTGGGGGAATAGCCGCTCACTGAGGAGAAAAGCATTATCAACAGCCTTTTCAGGCAATTTACAGGCTTTTGCATAGAAGTAACGGGCTTCTGGTCATACCTTTTGTAACCATTTACAAGCTAGATTCTTTTTAGTCTGCAAATTATCACATTTAGCAGGAAAGACCCCCAAAGGTCTCCTTCAGATCTTCAGTTATACTGGTCTATCAAATCCTGAAATGGATAAATGCCCTCCAAGACCTCAAGAAAATATGGGAATTCTTCCTCTTATTTTTAGTTGTTCTCCTCCTCGTCCATCTTTTCATTTTTCTGTAGTCATGGCTATTACAACTTTAAATGTGGTAGCTTTGGTGAGTGGGCGGCAATATAAATTTGAACTAATAAATAAATAAATAAATAAATAAATAAATAAATAAATAAATAAATAAATAATAGTGATACTGTACTGATTTTTTGTTCTCATGTATTTTCCCCCTTGGACAATGAGATGTAACAATCTGTACTTGTTGTTTCTCACTATGTGGCAGAAGTATTATGATTTCCAGCATTTTGTATATGTACAGTATTATGGTTTCTCAATCATTTTTCACTCGCTGTAATGCTTTGTCATTGGCCAACCTTTCAGACTATTACACTTGTAACATCCAGTTATAAAATAGTGTTTCAGATGCTAGTCTTTTATTTATTCAATTCATATACTGCCCCATTAGTGCTCTGAGCAGCTTACAGATTAAAATTAAAACCTCGCAACACCTCAGATAGATAGATAGATAGATAGATAGATAGATAGATAGATAGATAGATAGATAGATAGATAGATAGATAGATAGATAGATAGATAGATAGATAGATAGATAGATAGATCTTTGTCATTGTCCTGCACAGAACTTACTATCTAAGTACTACTCTCTGAGATCAGCACAGAAGTCGAAGGCTTTGGCCTTGCCACACCTATGGGAGAAATAAGTAGGATACACCAAAGGCTTCCAATTTAATAAATAAATGAATGAATGAATGAATGAATGAATGAATGAATAGTTGCAGTTTTTCTGTATTACAGTTAACAAGGAGTGCCACGGATGGAGTGGTGTGATATGTCAACAGGTGTGCTCTTCCAGTCAGCTTTCAGAGGGCAGGATGTCTTACCCTCTGAGAAGGGCATAGTGAAGATTAGTTCATGCCTCTTTATGCCAGAAAGAGGTGCCACCCTGAGGGTGACAGAGGATCAGATATTCAAGGTAAGAAAAAAAATCCATATTTTCAGGATTACATTGAAGGCTGACGTTGCTCCATACAACTTGCTTTAAGCCAATAATGTCAAAGTCCAAAGTAAGAATTTTAGCCTTAGGTATGTGGAATCCGAATTTCTTTTATCTGAAAGGACCATCTCTACTGCTTCTTGACATTTTGAGTCAATGCAAACGATACTTTGTCGTGAAAGGTGTTTGAATTCCTTTGCTTTATTATATAAAGTGAGGTCAGCAATAGATTGCCTTTCCTCTCACATGTCAGACTTGGCCAAGAGGCAGAGCAGTTTGAGGGAGGTTCAGTCTCAATGGCCATTTTACTCAATAGCATCTTGAGGAAGAGCTGAACTGCATATTACAAGGAAAACAAAGTTCTCCTTCGTATAGTTTGTGAATCCACACTCATGGGTTATGCGCCTGCGCAGAACGGCCGATCGGAGGCTTGAAAAGCTATTGGTCAAAAGTTTTGGCGGTAAGACCGCCCACCGTACCGCCCACCCTGAGGCGCCCGCGCGCCATTTTACCTCAGTTCTCTTCTTTCCGCCGTAGCAGCAGGACGATCGTTGAGAGCTTCCTCAATTTTTTTCGCCCTTCTGAGGGAAAGTCTTTTGGCAAATTTCAACAATTTTTCTCGGTGATCTTGTCCTTCGGGCAGGATCGCCACCCCGGTGCTGTTTCTTCCTTCTGGTGGACTCAGTTACCTACTCGCTTCGGTCACCGTTTCCCCCCTCAAGGGGGTGGCGGCTGGCCAGCCCTTCGGGGTAACCGCGTTCCAGAAACTTCCATTGGAAGAATTTTTTCTTTGATGGCCGCGGCCTTCAAACAGTGCTCGGCTTGCCTGAAAAAGTTTCCGGCTTCCGACGGGCATAGCCTCTGCCTTTTCTGCCTCGGAGAGTCTCATCAGAGCCAGGCTTGCCCCCACTGCAAGAAATTCACCCGTCTGGCCGTGCAAAACCGGAGCTACCGGCTCAAAGCGCACCTGATGGAACTCTCTCTGGCTCCCGTTGTGGCCGCTTCTACCTCGGCTAGCGTCTCTCAGCCTCCGCCGCCTTCGACCTCTTCTTCCGCCACCATCAAGAAGAAGAAGAAGAGGGACAAGAACGGAGACAAGAAGAAGAAGCGCGGGTCGGAGAAGAGGCGATCGCTCCTGCCTACTCCGCACACCCCTGTGTCTCCGGGACCTTCGCCACCATACTCGGTCGCGAGATGTCCGTCTCCTGGGTCCTCCATCTGGGGAGGATGGTCCTCCTCGGGTTCGCCTGAAAAAGGACGCAGGGCTGGGGCTCCAGCTCGCCCACTTCAGGTACTCCCGTCACCGCCTCGTGGGAGGGCCCGCTCGCCTATGAGGCAGGCCTCCGTCTCCCCAAGGCCCAGGACTCCGACGCTCGACGACGCGGCGATCACCATGCCGGCCACCATTTCGTCGCCGATTTTACCGGCCACCGTTTCGTCGCCGACCCAGCCAGCCACCGTTTCGTCGGCCACCGTTTCGTCGCTCCCGACGGTGGGGGACCCATCCCACAGGGAGTTCCTGAAGGAGATGTTTGAGGTCATGGCTCAGACTTTTGCCAACCGGTTTCAGACCTCCATGCCTGCGGCCTCTGCGGCTCCGGTACCGACCACCGCAAGCCCCAGGGATGCTGGCCCTGCTGTGGCCCCACCGACCTCCCGAGGGTCGAGTGTCCGCTCCGCTGGCCCACCCACACCGTCGCGGGTTGGTCCAGTCGTTGAAGCGGTGGACTCCCATCCCGTCGGCCCGCCCAGGCCGTACTGGCGCGGTCCCGACGTGGATGTAAGAGTTCCTCCCTCGTCCTCCGATGACTCCAGCGCCTCTTCGGAGGAGGAGGAGGGAGACGTCGACGCCGAGCGGACGCCGGACCAGGCCATCGGCGCGGTTGACCCACCGCGTGGTGAGGATCAACGCTCGCTCACGGCCATGCTGACGCGCCTGGGGACCGCGTTGAACCTGAAGGTGGACCAGCCGCCACTGGAAGGTGAGGACCAAATGACCGCAAAACTGGACAGGCGTGCGGTACGGCCGGTCCATATCACCATGCTTCCGTCCATGCTGACGTCGGCAAAGGCAACATGGAGGAAGCCGGTGTCGGCGCACTCCGTTTCGTCCAGGCTCGACGGCATGTATAGAGTCCTGGACGAGAACGTCGAGTTCCTGCAGGCACATCCCCTGCCGAATTCCCTGGTGGTCAAGGCCTTCCAACACAGGACGGCCACCAGCGGGTTCCCGGTTCCGTCGACCCCGGAGGGGAAGAAGCTGGACGCGGTGGGCCGCAAATTCTACGCCACCGGTTCCCTCTTCCTCCGTGCCGCCAACTACTCGGCTGCCATGGGCCTGTACCAGTCTCACCTCTGGGAGCGGGTGAAGGCCAAAACGGCGACGTTACCTGCCGACGCCCAGAAACGGATCGACGCGCTGGCATCCGAGGGCGATTTCCTGGCGGAGCAACAGATGCGAACCGCCAGGCATATAAATGACTATGCGGCGAAGGACATGTCGTCTGCGATCCTGCTCCGCCGCCACGCCTGGCTTAGGGGCACCTCCCTCGATGACGCTATGAAGAAGCTCATCGAGGAGTTTCCCTTTGACGGGCAAGGCCTTTTTGGGCAAGACACGGACAAGGTCCTCAATGAAATGCGGCAGACCAACTCCACCGCCAAGTTTCTGGGGCTCACCACGCCGGCTCCGCCTGCCAGGCCGAGGTTCCAGCCCTTCACGCGGCACTACCAGGGGAACCCGCAACAACAGGGTGGCCCTGTAGAGCAGCCCAGATCTGGCTCTTACAAACAACGACGCCAGCACAAGCCGCGCTACCAACCCTACGGACACGGCAAGCGTTCGGACGCTAAGTCCAAGTCGCGCGTTTGAAGCTGCGACGGCCGAGTCTCTCACGCTCCATCTCCCGTACCTCCCCCTCCGGAACTTCCTTCAGGTATGGTCGGACATCACGGACGACCGGTGGGTCTTAAGGATCTTGTCCTCTGGCTACGCCATCGAGTTCGTGTGGGCGTCTCGGGTAGGAAGACATCGTTTCACCACCTCGTCCCCCCATTTGGAGGAAGAAATATCAACTCTTCTGTCCAAGGGAGCCATCGAGCGGGTGGCCCCGCCCGATTGGGACAACGGCTTCTACTCGAGGTACTTCGTGGTCCAGAAGAAGGACGGAGGACTTCGCCCGATCCTGGACCTGCGCCGCCTCAACAAATGCATCCACACCAGGAAGTTCCGGATGGTGACCCTGCAGACCGTCCTTCCCCTCATCAACAAAGGGGACTGGTTCACAGTCATAGACCTCAAGGACGCTTACTTCCATGTCTCCATCCTCGAGGAGCACCGGAGGTTCCTTCGATTCCGCGTCGGCGATTCGGTTTACCAGTACCGATGTCTACCGTTCGGTCTGGCCACGGCACCGCGGGTCTTCACCAAATGCATGGCTCCGGTGGCCGCCTTCCTTCGCCAGTGGGGAATCAGGGTCTTCCCATACATCGACGACTGGTTGATCATATCCCCCACCAGTTCGTCGGCCATTCGGGACACGCAGTTCACGGTCCACCTCATGGAGAGTCTCGGCCTCAGGATCAACTTCACCAAATCGAAGCTGATCCCCTCTCAACGCGTCGAGTACATCGGAGCGGTACTCGACTCGCTTGCCACCAGAGCCTTTGCACCCCAGAAGCGCCTGCAGGACATCGCGCAGGGAGTGAACGACCTATGCACCAAACCGTGCATCCGGGCGAAAAAGGCTCAAAGCCTGCTAGGCCTTATGGCCTCAACGACGGCTGTGGTCCCTCACGCCAAGTTAAAGTTCCGGTCCCTACAGTCGTGGCTTCTGCACGAATTCGATGCGCTCCGGGAGAGTCAGTCCAAACGGCTAACTCCGTCCCCGGAGCTGAGGGACCAGCTGGTGTGGTGGACGACACCACTCAACGTGGCAACGGGGAAGAGTTTTTACCCCCCGCAACCCTCGCTGCAAATATTGACCGACGCAAGCAACCTCGGCTGGGGGGCTGCCTGCGGGACTCTCACGGTCAACAACCCTTGGTCGCCTCAGGAGATGGTGCACCATATCAACTACTTGGAGCTGCTGGCCATTTGGAAGGCCCTCCGTTCCTTCGAGACCTTGCTCATGGGCAAGGCGGTCCAAGTGGCCTCGGACAACACCACGGCTGTGGCGTACCTGAACAAGCAGGGAGGAACACGATCCACCACCCTTCTTTACCTCGCTGTGCAACTCTGAGAGTGGTGCCTGGAGAGGCACATTTTCCCGATTGGAGTGCACATTCAGGGCAAGCTGAATGTCCTGGCCGACCATCTCAGCCGCCTCACCTCGACGACCCACGAATGGGAACTGAACGACGAGGTGTTCCAGTCGCTCTGCGAGGCCTGGGGGACTCCGAACATCGACCTCTTCGCATCGGAGTCCAACACGAAATGCCACAGGTACTGCTCCAGGGCGGGCATCGGTGCCAACTCCGAGGGCGATGCCTTCATGAAACGGTGGGATCAGGACTATTTCTACGCTTTTCCTCTGTTTCCCCTGGTCCAGAAGGTCCTCACCAGAATGCTCCAGCACAGGACCAGAGCCATCCTAGTGGCCCCAGCATGGCCTCGCCAACCATGGTTTCCGCTGTTGTTGCGCATGTCATCTCAGTATCGCATGCTACCGGAGTCACCGACGCTCCTCCAGATGGAGCAGGGCCAGCTCCACCACTCGGACCTGCCCAGCCTCCACCTCACCGCGTGGAGGATAACCCCAGACTGTCCAGGATCCTGGAGCTAGCCAGGCGCCCGTCCACAAGGAAGTCCTACGCTTCCAAATACAGACGCTTTTGTGCTTTCCTGGCATCTCAGCAGACCCCCCTCTCGCAGGTGGAACTGCAGGACATCTTGACCTACCTCCTCCATCTGGCGGAGTCTGGCCTCAGCATCGCCTCCATCCGAGTACACCTCGCAGCGGTGGTGGCTCACTCTCCAGCTGGCTCGCCCGCTTCTGGCGCTTTCCGCGACCAAACGGTGAAACGCTTCCTCAAGGGATTACGGAATGCCTTCCCGCCGGTCAGGACTCCGACGGCCCAATGGTCACTCTCTACCGTCCTTAACGTGCTCACCAGGACTCCTTTCGAGCCCATGGCTACCGCGGATGCTCGTCTCCTCACATGGAAGACGGCCTTTCTGGTGGCCATCACGTCTGCTCGATGAGCTGGTGAACTGGTCGCCCTGCGGGCGGACGCACCCTTTCTCCAGTTCTTCAATGACCGTGTGGTGCTCCAACCGGACATCACCTTCCTCCCCAAGGTGGTCTCCCAGTTTCATATGGCACAGACTATCTCCTTGCCAACATTCTTCCAGAACCCCGCTAACGCCCAAGAAAGGACTTGGCACACGCTGGATGTCAAACGGGCTTTATTGTTTTACACCAGCAGGACAAGGGAGTTCAGGAAGTTGCAACGCCTTTTTGTGGCGTATGGGGGCAAGTCCAAAGGTGAACCCATCTCAGCGCAGCGGTTCTCCAAATGGATCACCTCTACCATCTACTTGGCCTACGAGTCGGCATCGCTGCCCCCTCCACCGCATGTCAGGGCGCACTCTACCAGAGCGGTTGCAACATCCACGGCCTTTCTGGAGGGCACACCGCTTGAGGACATCTGTAAGGCTGCCACCTGGTCCAGACCTTCTACATTTGTCCAGCACTACAGGGTGGACACCAGAGCCACTGCGGACGCCAGGCTTGGCCGTGTCGTCCTCACTCGGGGTCTCCGGGCCCATCGCCCTTGACAGTTCACCCTGCCTGACCGTCATCATCTTCATCGTGGGATCATCTCATCCGACTGCCCACCGACCAAGTAAGTGTGAGCTTGCTAATCTCCCATGAGTGTGGATTCACAAACTATACGAAGGAGAAAGTTCGGTTTCACTTACCAGTGATAACTTTCGTTCTTCGAGTATATAGTTTGTGAATACACACTACCCACCCTGCCTCCCCTCTTGAGCTGCACGGATGAGATCAATTGGTTTATCCTGTGCTTGGCTTAAGTATGGAACTGAGGTAAAATGGCGCGCGGGCGCCTCAGGGTGGGCGGTACGGTGGGCGGTCTTACCGCCAAAACTTTTGACCAATAGCTTTTCAAGCCTCCGATCGGCCGTTCTGCGCAGGCGCATAACCCATGAGTGTGTATTCACAAACTATATACTCGAAGAACGAAAGTTATCACTGGTAAGTGAAACCGAACTTTCCTATGAGTGGAGATAGTTAGAAAAGAGTCAGCCAGAGGAGTGAACCCAATTCTTCCCACCCTCAAACTCCCCTCTATCTTCCCTCCCCTATCTTCCTGTTGTGTGTTTTTTCAAGTTAAGCCCCAAGAGTGGTGTCAAGGTGATCCAAAAAGAAAACAGACCAGAGGAGATATTTCCAAGAAGAAGGCAGCAGGTGGTGTGGGAAGCATTAAACACTCCTCTCATGACTGTTATCTGATAGAAATCATTCCATATCTCCACATTTGTGTTACTGAGGCCAAGATAGGTTTGGAACACCTGCTTGAGTTTTTTAATTCATTTATCCGCATTTCTCAAAGTAGCTATCATTTGTTTCTGTAAAAAGCTGGGATAGTTTGGAATTTTTCTAAAATGAACGCAAGCGAGCATCTGACCAAAATTGCTTTATCACCTGAGATGGAATCTAAAAAGCATCCTGCACTTGTTAGGAGAATCTCTCCCACAGATGCTCCATTGAAATGACCAGGGCATTTTTAAAATCTCTTGCGTCTCTTGTTTTAACAACGGGCCTGCATAAGAACATTTTCTAATAGCTGTGCCCACTGGCCCACCACATCTACTTCCCACTCTTCCTCTTATTATTGACCCTCATTAATGTCTTTCAAGATCTGCCACCTCACTTTGCCTTGTAAAATTCACATCTAAATTCAGATATTTACTCTCAACTTTAACCTCAATCTTCCATCACTAGTACCCATTTTCCTTGCCAAAGTTCATTAAGCAAGCCTTAATATGATTTTACTCCATTCCTCCTTAATTATAATTGTCACTCTTTAGACCAGTGTTTCCCAACCTTTGGTTTTTGGACTTCATTTCCCAGAAGTCTAAGTCAATTCCCCAAAGCAATGATCAGCCAATGTACTGACTTAGGCTTCTGGAAATTGAAGTCCCCCTGTGGGGTGTGGGCCTCATGTTGAGAAACACTGCTTTAGACCCTTTCTAGGGATTACTTTGTTTGAACTTAAGGTATCTAAAATTTATGGTGGATATTTAAATATGGTCAAGAATGGGGAAAAACAAATAAAATGTGAAGACAGCATCAGCTACAAAGTGAGTGTGGTGTCTGTATGATATAATAATAAAAATGGGAGATACAGCAGTTTAACAAATGATGGCTCAGAAGCTGGTGTTGTGCCTTCACACATCTAGCATCTGCCATTGTGATTTCCCCCAAAAAATGCACATACATGTACCATATATACTCAAGTATAAGTCGAGTTTTTTAGTCCCCAAAATGAGGTCTAAAAAGGTGACTCGACTTATACAATGGTCAACAACCATGAGGGTCCCAAAACTGCACTGGATTTGGTCCGATTCGGGAGTTTAATGGCTTCCGGTTCTGGAGAGGGGGAAAGGGAAACATATGACCAGCGAGCCATTACCACAGGTGGCTACAAAAGGACGCAAATCGTGATTTCCAATTTAAATGCATTGGAAATTAACTTTTTTTATTCTGAAGCTTTTCTGTTTGTTTCTTTTCAATGCAGTTCTGTGGGAAACCAAAACTGCATAAAAAGAAAGGATTTAACTTACTTTCCTGTCTTTGTTCCTGCTCCATTTGGCCAAGACACTTGGTCCCAACTTAATTCGCATCCTCATAATTCTAGAGGTTTCTTTCTCATTTTCCCCCAAAATTCTTTTACCACATTGCAACTCCACCACATATGTTCATACATTCCCAGTGTATTCTTACATCTCCAACACATTTTATTTTTATTATTGTCCATCTGATGTAACCTCACTGGAGTCAGGTACCATCTCCACAACATTTTATAATTATGTTCTTTTACCCTGACAGACATAGTTCTCATAATCCTTTTCTTCCATTTATTTTTCCAGACTATATCTGTAATTTTAACATTCAAATCTTGCTCCCAAATTTTTCTAAAATGTTTCTTGTGGACTACCTTCTTTATTTAATCTTAACCTATAAGGAAGAGATGTAAGGTATGTGTCCGGGAAAGGCTCCCACACCCCTGGAGCCTATCCTGTAATGCTTCGTACACACGTACCTAACGCCGCTGAGATCAGCCCCATGAGGGTCCGGAGGCCGGGAGTGGGGCCTGCACCCTACAAAATGGGAAAAGGAATGGGAACTACAACTCCCAAGGTGCCTTGGGAGAAAAACGGCAGTTTAACAACAAGGCCTGGAAATAGAATGTTGGAAAGAGCTGATTTACATGTTGGACTGTGATTGGTTGAGAGTGAATGACTGATAGGGAAAGGTCCTGGAATTCCTGAAATAATCTTCTTCTTAACCTATACAGAAGAGATGTAACATACGTGTCCGGCAGGCCTTCAAACACCCCTGGAGCCGATCCTGTAAATCCCACTCCCCCCTCTCTCTCTCTGTGTGTGTGTGTGTGACTGACACAGAGAGAGAAACAGAAAGAGAGAGACAGACAGAGAAACAGAGAGGAAGGGATGCATGAGCCGCCCCAGCTCCAGCCCAAACCACACTGGCCGTAACCATGTTCTGGCTCGCGGGGAAACCACCCACACCCAGCTACAACGGTGGTGAAAGGCACGCAGGACACCAGGAGCGGTGCAGGGGAGGCCACAAACACCCCTGTAGCTCACACACACACACAGACCGCCCGCTAGTAGTATCTTACAAATTTTGCTCACCCATTTCTCCCTTTCGTAACTTCAGTACTAAACCCTCAAATTCCGTCTTGCCCTTTTCCAAACTGGTTTCCCTCAAATATTTTCTACTCCATTTATTTAACAATGCAATCTGAAACCAGTTCAACCCCATCTGTGTATAAATCTCCACTTTTTCCCTCTATCTTTACAAACCCGTATCCAGTCCCTCAGCAAGAACATACCATTTTTAAACAAAACTTCATTCACCCTCTTATCTATTTTTACTGGGAAATTTTTTCATATCCTCTATTTCCATAATCAGGGATACATCTAGAACTAATTCTTTTTTCACTTTCTTCCATACTTCCCACGTTGCCTTTCACATTTTGTTTTTAATGACTATTTTCACTTTGTCTTTATCTAAAAATAATGCCTTCCCAATTTGAGTTAGTTCCTTCATCTCAGTCTCTTCCCAAATCACTGTTTCCCTCATCAAAATCTTCACAATATTTTTTACCTGAAAAGCTCTATAATAATTGTTGATGTTGGGCAAGCCCAATCCACCTTCTTTCTGGGATAAATACCACAAATTCTTTGCTATTCTACTGATTGATTTCTGAAGCTTAGCTTTGCCCGGGGCTGCATTGCAGCTGCGTGGGTGGCCGGAGGCATACAAGGGACTTACTGGCATCTGCCGAGGACTCTACCTGGGCGGCGGAACCAGCGGTGGTCCCAGCAGGGGTGGGAGGTCCCAGCACAGCCGCCTCAGCCCGCCCGACCAAAAGAAATTTTGAGTGTCGTGGGTTGCAGTTGCAGCTGCCGCTTCAATCACTGCCTCCGTCACCTCCAGGCTGCTTGGGACGCCTGTCAGAGTGCTCCCCTGCCACCACCGGATGCTCCCTGCCGTGCTCAGCTCACCAGCACTGAAAAACTCTCGGCTTGGCTTGGCTTTTCGTAGTTCGTGCAGAGATCTGCCTCAGCTCATGCGTGCTGAGCTCTGCAGCTGTGCATGCATGAGAGCAAGGGGAGGGGCCTCCCCATGCTCTCACGCATGTGCCTAGGCAGATCTCCACGCTCACCACAAGAAGCCAAGCCAAGGGTTTTTCGGCGTCGGTGAGCTGAGCATTGCTCCGCCGGCGGCAGGGGAGCGCTTGGCTTAGTTTGATGCGCACGGAGATCTGCCTCAGTGCATGAGCACTGAGCTATGCACCCGTGCATGCCTGAGAGCATGGGGAGGGGCCTCCTTACACTCTTGCGCATGTGCTGAGGTAGATCTCAGCACGCATGCACTGAGGTAGATCGCGCGCACCGCACGAAGCCGAGGATTTTTCGGAGCTATGGAGGTGCGCATGTGCACGGGGGCCAGTGGGTGAGCCACCAGAAATTTTCACTACTGGTATGCCTGATTAGGGGCGTACCAGCTAATGCCCAACACTGGATACCTCCACTTGTCTCCACTAGCCATTTGTTTGTCGAAAAGCATTCTACACCAACCCCACAACCCCCTTCCTTAGTAGTTATGATGCTGAGCTTGGCGACCAGAAGGTCAGCAGTTTGAGACCTGAGTGCTGTGCAATGGAGTGAGCACTAGTCATCTGTCCCAGCTCCTGCCAACTTAGCAGTTCAAAAGAAAGTGCAAGTAGATAAATAGGTACAACTTTGGTGGGAAAGGTAACAGCATTCCAACATCTAGTCATTCCTGCCACATGACCAAGGAAATGTGTGCAGACGCAGCCATAGACATGCTGGTTCTTTGGCTGTCAACAGAGATGAACACCACCCCATACAGCCAGACACTGTTGTCTTTTGAGCAAGGGAGACCTTTACCTTTCCTTTCCAATTCTTACGCTTTTCAAGTTGTAGGAAACAATAAGTAGAAGACAGGACAGAGGCTCCTCCTTTTCTTACTTTCTTTACTATCCCTGTAGCATGCTAGAACATTGTGTGACCCTACGTAATCAAACCCCTGGGCCAAACTCTCGGAGGTCTGCTGCTGTACTCCAGTGGTAAGGGCAGCTGCATTGCTGCGGTGCAGGGATTATTGAAAAGCCACATGGTTGACGAATGGATGAGCCACAGCTGAGGCATATGTTCTTTAGCCTTCTGATCTCTTAACTTCTCAAGGCTCACTTCCTGTATGTAATGTTTTAGTTGTAGATTTTGTGCATCCACAGGGGGTTGGAGGAGTTAGTCCCGGAGGTCTCTTGGGGCTCTAGAGTTCTGATATGCAACTTCTGAGGGAAAGGGTCCAAGATCCACTTCTCCAGCCCAAGAAACCATCGCAGCCACATCAGGCCCTCAATTGAAATCTTTTAAAAAGAAATTCCTGTTCATTAAAGTGCATTTTTCTTCGCCAAAATAAAGTGTAGGGGAGCACATTTTATGCCATAGAAAAGTTGTGACCCTGGATGTGTTACTCTCCGTGGGGTGTCGTCCCTCGGGCCCCAATCCAACAACTCTCCAATTTTTCTTTGTAAGAGTTCAAAATAAATTATGTGTAAAAGAAATCTTTTTTCCCATCTGGAGTTGCTCCCCAAAACAAAGGTTTGGGGGCCACGTGCACTAGAGGATCTTACACTTAAGTCTGTATAGAAAAGCAAGAAACAAATATGTTTAAAATGCTTATAATAAAAGATTTATCAATGCAGTCAAGAAATCTTTTTAAGTACGTTTAGTGTAAGGGACCAAAGACAATGAAACAGCCGAAGGGTTGGCTTAACACAGGTTTATTGCATGATGATCCAGAGGAACATGTGGTAATGGCGGATGGGTAGCTCAATATATACAGCTGGCTATACATTTGAAAGTGGCTCGTCGACAGCCTATTGGTTGCTGCCTGCGTGACGTCGTAGACGGTCACGCCCTTCTTGTCCAGGTGAAGAGGTGGCGGAATCTTCCCGCGCTGCTGATCCAGGTGAATCTGAGCCATGAGAGCTGGACGCTTGCTATTGCCATCTAGTGGTCACTAGCTCGCGTCCCCTTATCAGGTTTACATTGATACAGCTGAAGGTTATACTGTTGCACACAGAAAGGTTACATTGTTACCACATGGCTAGGTACATTGTTAAAGGCACAACTTTACAGAACACAACATCCCTCCCCCCTAGGATGAGACGAAGTCTCTCAGCCAAGATGGCTTATTGCACGTGCGTTTGGGCTGTGATGAGGGCTGACCCCCCCGGGGGCGCTACTGCTTCTTTGTTCCCTGGTCCCTTGTCCTGTAATGGGAGAGGGAGACTCGTTAGTGGCTTGCCGCGGTTTGGCGGTCTTAGGGGAAGGGAAAAACTCCATTGTGGGCAGACCGGGGGCGATCGGGGCTAACGAAAAACCCCTCTTCTCGCTTGGACGGGTGGGGGACCACTCCGAAAAACTCCCCCGGTTCTGAAAATCAAATTCTAACTCAGTTGGGGTATCTGCATTTGTGGGGGAATTCCGCGAGATATGTATGGGGTCGGGTTCCTCCTCCTCAGAAAAATCCCCCAGGATATCTACGAGAACATCCCCCCTTTCCTCCTCCCCCCTTGGTGGGGGCCCGCGGCCCCCTTTTCCTCCCCCTTGGGCTGAACGGGTGGGGGAGAACCCTAACGCTGATTTTTTCTCTGTTTGGTCTGCGCCCTGCTCATCGGGGACCCTGCGTCGGAGCTGGTCTGCGTGCCGCCTCCACAGTAGCCCTGTGCTGGTTTCCACGCGGTACGACACGGGGCCGGTTTGTTCCACAACTACGCCCGGTACCCAGGCTGGGCCCGTGCTGGCGTAATTCCTGCAATGCACGGGGGCGCCTACACTGAAACTCTTTGTGGCCTCTAGCCCAATGTTCCTTCCCTTGTCCTCTACCCTCGTGGGGTCTAGCCTAGTAAGGATGGTGGTCAGTTTCCTACGCATTAAGAGCTCTGCGGGGGAGTATCCTGACGCCAACGGGGTCACCCTGTACCCTAGCAGAAACTGACACACTTGTAGGTTCAGATCCCCAGGGCCCATGCGCCGCAACGCGTCCTTCGTGGTGCGGACGAGGCGCTCCACTTGACCATTGGTGGCTGGGTGAAACGGGGCGGAGGTGATATGCCGAACGGCGTTAATCTCCATGAACGCCCTAAACTCGGAGGACGTGAAACAACTAGCGTTGTCGCTAATTAATGTGTCGGGTATGCCGAACGTGGAAAAGAGCCTCCGCAAATGCCTAATGGTCTGGGCCAAGGAGGTGCTTGTGACTGGGATAACCTCCAACCATTTGGAGAAGGCGTCCACTACAAGAAGGAACAGGGTGCCTCTGAACGGGCCCGCGAAATCAACGTGCACCCGGGACCACGGCCCCTTAGCCGCGTCCCATTCCCTGTGGGGAAGGCGGGCCTTCTCTGGTCTGGAGCATTGGCAACTTTCACAAGTGCTGACCATGTGCTCGATGTCGGCGTCCAACTGGGGCCACCAGAAGTAACTCCGGGCCAGCGCTTTGGATCGTACGATGCCGGGGTGGCTGACGTGCAGCAGTTTGAGCACCCGCGGCCGAAGAGAAGTGGAAATCACCACCCGCTGCCCCCACAAGAGGCACCCCCTCTCTAGGGACAGCTCTAACTTTTTCCTGAAAAATGGGGCGAACTCCTCCGCTGGGGAGGACGCCGGCCACCCTTTCTGCACCCAGGAGCTAACTGCCGCTAACGTCTTGTCCTTCTCTGTCGCTTTGGCAATGTCGGCAGGCATTACGGGGGGCGAATCCAGCACCTCTATCATAAGAACCTGATGGTCTCGCTCCCCCTTGCTCACCTGGCTGGGCGTCAGGGGGAGGGGAGACCTTGATAGGGCGTCCGCATGGCTGATCTCCTTCCCGGGCCGGTAGACCAACGCGTGCTGGTACGCGTTGAGAAAAATAGCCCACCTGAGCATCCTCGGGGACAGGATCTGTGGCGTGGGCCTATCTGCGGTAAAAATGCCTAGCAGGGGCTTGTGGTCCGTTACAATGGTGAAGGGGCGGCCATACAGAAAATCGTGAAATTTTTTCATCCCCGCAACTATCGCTAGTGCCTCCCTGTCTGTCTGTGCGTAATTTCTCTCCGCTTGGGACAGGGACCTGGAGTAAAATGCTATCGGGGCCTCCCTTCCGTCTTCCAGCACGTGGCACAGCACCGCCCCCACCCCCACCGGGGATGCATCACAGGTCAGGACTACCGGGCGTTTGGGGTTGAAATGGGTCAGTATGGCATCAGACGCTAGGAGACTTTTTAGTTCACTAAATGCCCTTTCTTGGTCATCGCCCCACTTCCATGTCTGGTCTTTTTTTAGCAGTTTGTGTAGTGGTTCAGCCACTGCTGCCTTCCGGGGGAGGAAGGAGTGGTAAAAGTTGAGCAGCCCTAGGAACGACTGCAGCTCGGGCTTGGAGGTGGGGCGGGGGGCTTTCTTAATGGCGGCCACCTTGGATTTGGATGGTTTTATCCCCTCAGGAGTCACACAAAACCCTAGGAACTCAACCTCGGTCGCGAAGAAGACGCATTTGTCCTTTCGCAGTCTCAACCCCGCTTTTTCGAATATTGTCAGGACCTTCCCCAACCTCTTGGCCAATTCGACCCGACTCCCCCCCATTATTAACACGTCATCAAAATAAGGCAACACCCCCTCTAGCCCCTTCAGGAGGCGTTCCACGAGTGACTGGAAAATTCCAGGCGCCGAATTTACGCCGAACTGAAGGCGCGTCACCTGGAACGCCCCCTTATGGGTGACTATGGTCTGCGCAGCCGCTGCAGCAGGGGACACCGTAAGCTGCTGGTAGGCCTGTGCTAAGTCGAGCTTAGCGAAACACTTTCCCCCGTGTAACCTGGCCAGCAGATGGCTGACTACCGGCACCGGATACGCATTTGGGCGGATCGCCTTGTTGATGGTGCACTTGTAATCGGCGCATATGCGGACCTCCCCATTGGCCTTTAGTGCGGTTACAATTGGAGTTTCCCACTCCGCAGAATCAACAGGCACAAGGATTCCCTGGCCCACCAATTTGTCCAGTTCCGCCTCTATCTTGTCCTTGAGTGCGAACGGCACCCGGCGTGGTTTGAGTCGAATTGGGCGGACCTCTGGGTCCAGGTCGAATGTCACTGGGGGCCCCTTGAATTTCCCCAGTCCTTTTTTGAAAACTTCGGGGTGCGCCTCGCACACCTCCTGAATCGGGTCAGTCCCAACGGCGTGCATCCCAACGGCGTGCACCCCCCCAATAAACAAACCCAGGGGCTGAAACCATTGAGTCCCGAGGAGGCTGCAATCTCCCCCTTTAAGCACGACTAGAGGGAGAGACGCGGCGTGCTTCTTGAATTTAACCTGAAATTCTCCAACCCCCAACCCTGGAATGCTGTTTCCTTGCACGTCCCGTAGTGTGGACCTCAACGCTTTGAGCTTGGGTCGCCTGTGGGGGGCAATTCTCAAAAACTCCCTCTGGGAAATGATTGAATATGAGGACCCCGAGTCAATTTCCATTCTAATGGGAACCCCTTGAACTAGTACCTCAACAAAGTAGCGGGGGTGTCCTACGGACATGCTGAATACTGGGGCGTCGTCCTCACTGCCGTTGGAGATGCGGCCCACGCCGTCCTGCTTCCGCGTGGCCTGAGCGCCATCCTTGGGTCTCGTTGAGCGGTCTTGTCCCGCGGAACGGTCTGCCGAGCTTCTCCGGGTCTCGCGCCTCTTCCTGCACACCTTGGCGATGTGCCCGCGGCGGCCGCAGTTGTGACACTCGGCCTTCCGAAACGGGCATTTTACGCGGTCGTGGGCCGCTCCACAGCCGTCGCACCGCCGGCTCTCTTTCCGGACCCTCCGGACGTCCTCGTCGTCGCTGCTCTCTGCGGACGACCTCGATGCTCGCCGGGCTGCATGCACCGGAGTCTCTGCCTTGCTCGACCTCGGCCGCCAGTCCTGGAGTTCTTGTACCCCAGCCTTTGTAGCTTCCGCGGCCTGTGCCACTCTGATGACCTCCTGCAACGTGGGAGGCAGCTCTTGGTTCATTAATGTGCGCTGGGTTTCGGCGTCGTTCAGGCCGCACAGCACACAGTCCCGGAGGGTGATTTCGACATTCTCCCATTTGCACGGGCCGGCCGCCAGCCGCAGGGCCGCCACGAATGCGGCGACCGTCTCCCCGGGCGCTTGGACTCGCCTCCAGAACGCACTCCGAGCGGGAAACATCCCGTGGCGGGCCGGACGTGCTCACGCAGCATCTGCATGAGTTCCTTGGCCTTGAATTCGCTCACCCTCCTTGGTGCGATCAGGTCCAGCAAGGTCCTTTTGGTTTCTTGTCCGAGCATCCTGGTGAAGATGGCCCTTTTCTTTGCCTCTTCCGTGACTTCAGACTCAATCAGTGCTGCCTGGAAGTCCATTTCGAAGATCTCCCAGTCGCCCGGTTTCCTGATCTCGAAACCGGCGCATGTCTTGGTCCCGTGGGCTGCCATTATCCCACCTTCGTCGCCAATTTAGTGTAAGGGACCAAAGACAATGAAACAGCCGAAGGGTTGGCTTAACACAGGTTTATTGCATGATGATCCGGAGGAACATGTGGTAATGGCGGATGGGTAGCTCAATATATACAGCTGGCTATACATTTGAAAGTGGCTCGTCGACAGCCTATTGGTTGCTGCCTGTGTGACGTCGTAGACGGTCACGCCCTTCTTGTCCAGGTGAAGAGGTGGCGGAATCTTCCCGCGCTGCTGATCCAGGTGAATCTGAGCCATGAGAGCTGGACGCTCGCTATTGCCATCTAGTGGTCACTAGCTCGTGTCCCCTTATCAGGTTTACATTGATACAGCTGAAGGTTATACTGTTGCACACAGAAAGGTTACATTGTTACCACATGGCTAGGTACATTGTTAAAGGCACAGCTTTACAGAACACAACAGTACGGTTGAAAGGGGGTGAGTGGGACCATTGGTTCTGTTTTGGCATTTTATTCACACAGACAGGCACTGTGTGCCTTTCTGTCAGACATAACTCAAACAAGCCAGTCCTGCAACTTATGCGTGCTTTCTCCCCTGTTAGCACACAAAAGATCCAGAAGGAACACTGGTTTGTGTGACTGTCAAAAAGGAATAGTTTGTCTGCAGGATATACTGGATAAAACCAGTTCTGGCTTTTCTGTTTGGGAAACTCACTTAACAGTATAATCTGCAACCAGAAGTTTGATGTGAAACTGTTCCTTCAGAATTTAATGCTGCTTCTCCCATCTCCTCCTCTGCAGTTGAGAGGCAGCCAGACGTTTCCTTTTCAACATCCTACATCACACAAATTTCCTGCTGCACTGTCAGTTATCAACCAGAATATGTGTGTGCATAATACACACACACAAAGGCACAGAGGCATGCATACACAAGTTATCCATGAGAACATATCAAGTATTAGTTGGGGGGGGTGTCTGAGGAAAAGAGGGTCTCTTAGAGGAATAGAGCTACAATATCTTTTGGCCCAATTATTATTATTACTGTTACTCTTTGCCCTCTAAGAAGGAAGAAGGAAGCAAGATTATAGCAGCTTTGCTATTAAATGAAAAGATTAACATGCCACAGATGCTTTGCCAGGGTGTGATGAGATTTGCAGGAGATGAGTGGCTCCAAAGCAGGACTAATGAAAAGCAGCCTCCCAACCCTTTGTGCTGTGTGGGGCCCCCCAGATTACCTCACTTCTCCCTGCCATGCAACCTTTCAGCTATGTTTACTAAACTCTCCACCAGAACTAAAACAAAAACCTAGGCACTTTCGACATGTCCTTTCCTGAAATCTTTGGAAGTGATCCATTCTCTGACTTTGCAATTTTTTGGTTTTGCATTATGTTGAAAAGAAAAGGCAACCCTAGTTTTGGTTCTTTGAGGCGTCTGTGGATCACACATTAGGGTTTTGCGCTTGCGCAAGGCTTCATTAGAACTCTAACAGAGCTTTAAAAGGAAACAAAGAAGGGAAAGTACTAGGCCCCTCCCCCTCCCTATATAGTCCTTGCGCTGGACCTTCCCACCTCAGTCTTTTTTTCTATGCTGCGATAGTAGCTCTGTTCTGCTACCAGAGCCTTCTCGCTCTTCCCGCCTTTTTTTGTCAATTGGTATATTTGTAATGCCCCCACCTTCTTCAATAAATGTACAGTACTCTCCCTTTTTAATGCCTGGGGTTCTATTGGTTTGTATTTCCTACCTTCTTGGAAAGTGGAAGGGCAGTATTTTTCATTTCATTTCATTTCATGTTTAATTTCTTTACCACTTTACTCGACCCAGCAGGTGACTCAAAGCGGTGTACACAGTCACAATAAAAAATACAGTAACACAAGAAAATATAACTTGATACAATCAATAATGCAGTAATATCAGCAAATTACAAATTTACAAGTCAGGGAAACAGAAATACAATATCAAGTACAAAATACAAGCCCCATACAGAGACCCTTCCAGTGGTGCCACCTAAGTACTCCTACTTCCCCGTGGCCAATGCCGAGCCGGGGAAGGGTTTCGGATGATAACTGCTTTCATCTGGTTATCATCCGAACTCCGAAGGGCAGTATGGAAAACAAATTCAGTAAGATGGAACAGTTCTCTCTCTCTCTCTCCATGTTGATAACTCTTAAGAAGAACAGCTGTATTAAGTTACTGCTTCAAATTTTGAACATTATATTGAAAGTGTAGGAATGCAGAAGAGGAAAGGCCTTCAACAAAGGCTAGAGTGGGGGAAAGATGTCATATAAAGTGGCATTTGGCATGGATAGAAGCCCTGGTTATTCTGAACTGAATTTCTGCTTGAAGATATCCATTCCATCCAATAGCCTCAAAAGGGTACAGAAATCTGTGCACTTTTATTTTTCCTCCTGAACTGGTTTTGGACATTTCCTTCTTAACACTCCCCCTCAGATCTTTTCTATACATCTTGAGTGAATTATTTAAAAACCATCTCTATATGATTCAGAAATTGGCTGAGATCATTTAGATGGTATCCCAGTTGAATTTTTCAAAGCTCTAAAAGATGATGGCATCAAATTACTGCATTCAATATGCCAGCAGATTTGGAAAACAAAACAGTGGCCACAGGACTGGAAAAGATCAGTATATGTTCCAATCCCAAAAAAGGGCAATGCCAAAGAATGCTCAAATTATCAAACAATTGCGCTCATCCCACACGCCAGCAAGGTGATGCTCAAGATAATACAGGATAGACTTCAGCAGCATGTGGAAAGAGAACTACCAGAGGTGCAGGCTGGTTTCAGAAGAGGCAGGGGGACTAGAGACCACATTGCCAACATACGCTGGATCATGGAGAAAACAAAGGAATACCAGAAACAAGTTTACTTTTGCTTTATTGATTACACTAAGGCATTTGATTGTGTGGATCACAACAAGATGTGGCAAGTGATTAAAGAGATGGGAATACCAGAGCATCTCATATGCCTCCTGAGAAATCTGTACAGGAACCAAGAACCAACAGTTAGGACAGAACACGGAATGACAGAGTGGTTTGGAATAGGAAAAGGAGTAAGACAAGGCTGCATTTTGTCACCCTGCTTATTCAACTTATACACAGAGCACATAATGCGCAACGCAGGGATGGAGGAATCACAATATGGGATCAAAATTGCTGGGAGAAACATCAACAATCTGAGATATGCAGACGACACCACCCTAATGGCAGAAAGTGAGGAAGACCTAAAGAATCTCTTGATCGGTTTGAAGGAAGAGAGTGCAAAAGCTGGCTTGAGACTCAATATCAAGAAAACCAAGATAATGGCAACAGGCCCCATCAGTTCCTGGAAAATAGATGGGGAAGAAGTAGAAGCAGTGACAGATTTTACATTCTTAGGATCTAAGATCACTGCAGATGGAGATTGCAGCCATGAAATAAAAAGGCGACTGATTCTTGGGAGACAAGCCATGAGAAACCTGGGGAACATAGTGAAAAGCAGAGACATTACATTGCAAACAAAAATTAGAATAGTCAAAGCAATGGTATTCCCAGTGGTAATGTACGGATGTGAGAGCTGGACAATTAGGAAAGCTGAACGCAGAAGAATAGATGCCTTTGAAATGTGGTGTTGGAGGAGAGTTTTGAGGGTACCCTGGACAGCGAGGAGAACAAATAGGTCAATCTTAGAAGAAATCAACACTGACTGCTCATTGGAAGGTCAAATAGTAAAGATGAGGCTAAAGTACTTTGGGCATCAAATGAGAAGGGAGGATTCACTTGAGAAGGCCGTGATGTTGGGAAAGGGGGAGGGCAAAAGAAGAAGGGGGAGGCCAAGGATGAGATGGATAGATGGTATTGTAGACACAATGGGCACAGAACTGGGAGGACTGAGGGGGATGGTGGAGGACAGAGGTGCCTGGAGAACGATGGTCCATAGGGTCGCAAAGGGTCGGAATCGACTGTGCGACTGAACAACAACAACAAAATTTAGTAAAATTGAGAATGTCTCTGATTTTAAAAAAATTCAGCTCAGTCAAGTGATTGGAACCACTTTTGCTAATTTCTTCCATCTTCTACCAGACCCTGAATCACCTTACCATCTTTCCCAGTACAGTAAAACCCCGTTTAAAGTTTGCACCGCATAACATTAAAATTGGATAACGAACGGAAATCTGGGGGAAAGGCACTTCCCAGGCGGAGAACAGCCCTGCCAGCTTTGGGGCAGAGATCTCTGGAGGAAATCTGGGGGGGGGGGGAGGGAGGGAGGAATGGATGCACCGCACAACATTAACTTAACATTGTGCGGTGCAAATTCCCCCCCCCCCCCAGATTTCCCAATGTTATCCAGTTTTAACGTTGTGCAGTGCAAACGTTAACAGGGGTATTACTGTATATACAGAGTACTTCCACAAATGCCATAGATATGAGATGTGGAAATGAGATAGTAGAAGAAGTTGATTCAAATGTATACCTTGGGCAAGTGGTTAACCTAAGGCACCATCTAACAAAAGAAATTTTGAGAAGGAGGCAAGCACCATGGGCAGCTTTTAATAGCATAAAGGATGTGCTTAGTGAAGCACAAATGAGAAAATTCTGGACTGAACTCGTCAACACCACCATTCTGCCTGCTTTATTATACAGTAGTGAAACATGGGCACCTACAAAAGTTAACATCAAACAAATCGATGTAACACAAAGATCAATCGAGTGAAGAATGCTACACATACAATGGGTTGATTGAATATCAAATAAAGAACTGCATATAAGATCAGGTCAAAACAAGCGTCAACATTGATTGAGTTTGCAAGGCATCAGTGGGATCGGAAACAGTGGAAGTCGATGCTTTGATCCACCACGTCAACCTGACGTGTGAAACACAGGTCAGCCAAGTAACTAAGTAAGTCATATTATATACACACTCAAGTGATCCTGAATCAGACAGGTATTATTCTTGGTGCCCCACTGCACTCTAAAACACACGCACCTCCAAAACCCTTTTAATCCAGTCTATGTTCTCTTGGATAATGATAATTATAGCAAGACAAAGGCAGATCAGTGCTAATACAAGAGTTCCATTTTATCTCATTGTTACAACAGGATCTTACACATAAACCAGAGTGGCTCTCCCTTTATAGTACTGTAGTAGCATGAGCAAAAGGGAATTAAAAGTGTCAGAAGTTATGCCATCTGATGGTTGGCAGAATCTCTCTCATTTGTGGTCTCTGGTGACTTCTGGAGTCCTAGTATTTAATGATCTAACAAGACATTGCAATCTTCTTTTCTTCAGCAGACTATCTCGATTCAAAGTTTGACAAGAATGAAGAAAGAATTTATTGTACCTTTGATCTACAGGGCTATTTTTAATCTGTCAGCTGAGAGGTAAAATGACAGAGGGACTTCTATTTATTTTCTAGAATCTCTGACTGAATTAGAAGTTTCTTTAAACATTACTTTCAGAGATTTTATTACTTCTGTTAACATAAAAGAACAAGAGTAGAATGGGAACCTCATGCATCCAAATTAATTAGAAGTCTTAGCCCACTTGTTGTGACCAGTTGACGACCTGAGATAGGAATGACATGAAGCATGCAAGTTCTTGTTTTTACTTGTGCTTTGAAGTTATGCTATGCCTAAAAGATAGATTGTGTGCTCATGGCAGAAGTGAAATGTCACCAGGTAACTATGAGTTGTTGACAATGTCATGCAGCCGTCTTAGTGCATAAAAGGACTCGGTCTTGTCTACTATTATGTCTGTGGAACCAGATCCAACTCCTAATCATCCAGGCCTTGCTTTCAGGGGCTGGTTATGTGAAAAGGCCCTCAGCAAAAAAACATCATAGGTCTTGTTTGTATTGGACCAAAGAATATTCAAGGAGTCAGTTCAGAGAAGGTGCTAACAATTAATCTTTACCTATAAAATCGTACACCAGTCATTGGTGTCCGGCATGCATGCCCACACCCGGCCCAACCATCCCGAACCAAGCTGCCTACACTTACCTTACCTTCCTGTGAGGGTCACTGCAAGGCTCCGCCAGTCGCGAGTGGGGCAACCACCCCACAAACGCGACCAGAAAAAACCTACTGTTCCCAGCGTCTTCCGCACCGCACCACCCCTCAGCCAATCAGGCTGAGGGATGCAAGTGTGAAGGAGGCCAGGAAAGTGCCACGCACGAAGTAAAAAAACTCACTGCCGTGTCCAGGCCCCGTCTGCCGGTAACGAAGGCCGGCGCCAGCCCCGACGCAACTTCGCCGGGGCTGTGGAGAGAAGAGGGAGGCCCCCTCCTCCCCGCTACACCACTGAAACCACGGCGAGGCCACTAACGGCCTCAAGGTAAGTTGAGATGGGTGAAACAACAGGCAGTGCTTCGTCAGGGGAGGCACACTCCCTGGTGAATGGCTGTCTGCCCCCTTTGTATTACCCACACCACTGTTTTGAGAACTAACTCAAAACAGCGGTGGGGGTAATAGAAAGGTGGCAGCCAGCCATCCGCAAGGGAGGGCCCCTCCCCTGATGGATCGCTGTCTGCTGCCTTTCTTTTTTCCCCCATTAACTGTTTCGAAGGTTCTTCAAAACAGTTAATGGGGGGGGGAAGAAAGGCAGCAGACAGTGATTCATTACGGGAGTCGCTCTCCCTTGCGGATGGCTGGCTGCCGCCTTTCTATTACCCCCACAGCTGTTTCGAGAACTAACACGAAACAGCGATGGGGGTAAAAGAAAGGCGGCAGCCAGCCATCCGCAAGGGAGAGCGACTCCTGTAACGAATCACTGTCTACTGCTTTTCTTTTTCCCCAATAACTGTTTCGAATAATCTTCAAAACAGTTAATGGGGGGGAGCTCACCCACCCACCCCATGGGAGGGAAAGGGGGAAAAAAACCTTACACCTACCCCTCTTCCCTCCCTACTCACCCGGAAGCAGCTTCCTGAATGGCAGCTAGCTTTCTCTCTCTCTCTCTCTCTCTCTCTCTCTCTCTCTCTCTCTCTCTCTCTCTCTCTCTCTCACACACACACACACACACCTCTCTGATGGACTGCATGTATGTGTCTCTGCTGGACTGCTTCTCTCTCTAACTCTCTCTCTCTCTCTCTCTCTCTCACACACACACACACAACACCCCTGCCTCACCAGGCAATTAATATCTGTGTGTTGGTGGTTGGGGTGGTTTTGGAGGGGTGTGTGTGTGCGCACCCCCCCCCCAAAACTACCCCAACCACCCGCTCACAGATATTAACTGCCCGGCTTGCCAGGCACAAAAATGCTAGTATTCATATACGGGGAGCAGAGTATGGAGAGTTACTTTGTAATGTTAATTTGGTTTTAACTCATTAGTCCCCAATTTAGCCTTGGTCTCCCTATAATTTGTTACTATTCTCAGTAGAATCTGCCATGACCACACCTTTGAGGAAGGGACTACAATATTTGATATGTTGCTCAACTTTTGTGTTTCATCCTATCAAATCCACTCCCCAAAATAAGAAAATTGGTGTTGTTTAATATCTCCAAAAACTATTTTTTCATACTTCAAAAGGTGATCAAGGAAGTATCACTGTTTTAAAACAACAAGATATATTGATTCTGTTCCATCACAATTTTCTTGAAAAACTATATACACTATCTTGCCTTGCCTTGACTTTAGTGCACATTAATCCACCACTTGGTTTGCTAGTATATTATTTTACCCATGAAAAATTGAGCATCTGGGAGGCAGTATGAGCTTGTATCAGTATTCATTAGTATTAACAACATTAAAATATATCACTAATCATATGTTACACTCAACATGCCAGTATATAAGTATATCCAGTCAACACGTATAAATACAATCAGAAAGTAGTAAAAGAATGAGAGTGACAGAGATGGAAAATGTTGTTTGCCAAATTAGAGAATGGAGAGGGTACTGGGATTTGATTGACACTGATAGAGACCAAGACACAATAAGGCAAGCTTCCAATGTAAGTGGCACAGTGTAGCCAATGTGAGGGTCTGAATGTGGAGTTGTTAGAGTGAAATTAGGGGGAAAGATTTAAAACTGCCTGTTTTGGGGGGAACTAGTCACAGGGAATTGGAAACCAGCGCAACAGAGTTGAATTTAATATAGAAATGGTAGGAGGATTCCACTAAAGTAGACTGTTTTCATTCCCAAACAGACAAAGAATGTGATGGACATAGCAAAGCAAAACAATCACACTTATATACTGCCCCGTAGTACTGAGTTCACACTCTGGGTGGTTCACACGTTAATTAGCATTTTGCCCCTAACATGCTGGGTACTCATTTTACCAACCTCGGAAGGATGGAAGGCAGAGTCAACCTTGAGCCCTGGTCAGGATTGAACCTGTAACCTTTTGGTTATAGAACAGAAGTTTAACCACTGTGCCACCAGGGCTCTTAATGACAGCAGGCATGAAATGTTATGCCCTCCTAGGCACTGATGATGCAACAGCAATAACACCCCCACAAACTCATGTAGCTTCCTAAATGAGCCCTCAAACTGAGTTAAAGATAAATCTCACTGGCTATAAGGCTGGAGGTAAACTGGCCTGGCAAAAGTCAGGCAGTTAACTTACACATTTCCTATTAACCAATTGTGGGTGGCGGTTGTTTTTAAGGAAAAACAACCTTGGGTGTCTGTGTATTAATTTATACCTGAGAATAAGATAGTAAAATGGATTCCAGGGGGGAGAAGGAAGAGTAATACAAGAAGAATTGACTCTCTAAAGATAGACACAGCCTAGATCCGTGATGGTGAACCTTGGCACTCCAGATGTTCTTGGGCTTCTGGGAATTAAAGTCTAAGAACATATGGAGTGCCAAGGTTCACCATCACGGGCCTAGACTTTACAAGAACTGAGCAGAGTTGTTGAAGATAGAATATTTTGGAGATCACTCATTCATAGGGTCAACATAAGTCAGGTGACTTGACAGCATGTAGCAAAAACAACTTTTTAAAAGAGGATCTCTATTGAGACACTAGTCTCAAAGGTTTCTTGATAGTATGTGAAAATGCTATCATAGTGCCAAGGCTTTTGTTTCTTAATTCCTCTAGCTTGGCCCCTCAAAGGAAGAGATCAATTCCAGGCAATTGTTTTTCATATTTCTCAATATGGAAAAGAAAGGATGACTATATATGTCCGACTTCCCAGTGCGCTGGGAACTACTGCAAGTGTATATTCTTGGATGGAAGTCTAGTGAAACTTCCAGGGGATTATTATATCTCAGTGCTATTGCAGTGGCAGAGTATACATGGATGTTTATATAGTTTCTAAGTCAGATCACCTTCCCTGTTGAAGGTCGGTTTTTTAAAATATATATATAGCATTGTTTTTAGAGCCAAATGTGGTGAGCCACCAAAGAGTAATGATTTACAGTAGCCCTGTTCAGACAATCTTAAAGTATGTGTACACAATGAAGTGCGGGGGTGGGTGTTGTCTCATTCTCCTCCGCTGTCACTTTCACTGCAGAAGTAGCAGTAGTAGTAGGCTGTAACTGTCGGGGCTTTCCATATGAGTCAGAACTTTGGGTGGGAAAACACCCTCCTTTGTTGAAACAATCTCATCCCTCAGTCTAACTTACTTAATAGGGCTGTTGGAGCCCTGAAATGTTGAGCTGTGGTGCTTGAAATAAGAATGAGGTAGAGGAATACTAAAGAAAATGTAAAGGATTTCGGTAAAGTTACTGAGAGAAGGACAGGAACGCTTCAAATACAGCTCCCATTTTTAACAAAGAACTTAGGTGAAAAGAGTGAAGACTAGGTGGACCATTTCTGTCTAGGTGGAACAACTGATTTTAGGCACAACATTTTAAGGGAGTAAATGAGCATTGTGGAGAGATCTTTGGAACAGTGCTGTTTCCCAGGAAAGAGGAGAAAGTTGTTACAGTACTTGTTTAGTGTAAGGGACCAAAGACAATGAAACAGCCGAAGGGTTGGCTTAACACAGGTTTATTGCATGATGATCCGGGGGAACATGTGGTAATGGCGGATGAGTAGCTCAATATATACAGCTGGCTATACATTTGAATGTGGCTCGTCGACAGACTATTGGTTGCTGCCTGCGTGACGTCGTAGAAGGTCACACCCTTCTTGACCAGGTGAAGAGGTGGCGGGGAATCTTCCCGCGCTGCTGAACCAGGTGAATATGATCCATGAGAGCTGGACGCTCGCTACTGCCCTCTGGTGGTCACTAGCTCGCGTCCCCTTATTGGGTTTACATTGATACAGCTGATGGTTATAATGTTGCACACAGAAAGGTTACATTGATAACACATGGCAAAGGTACATTGTTAAAGGCACAGCTTTACAGAACACAACATCCCTCCCCCCTAGGATGAGACGAAGTCTCTCAGCCAAGATGGCTTGTTGCATGTGCGTTTGGGCCGTGCAGCGGGCTGCCCCCCCCCGGGGGCGTTATTGCTTCTTTGTTCCCTGGTGCCTTGTCCTGAAATGGGAGAGGGAGACTTGTTAGTGGCTTGCCGCTGTCTGGCGGCCTTAGGGGAAGGGAAAAACTCCATTGTGGGCAGACCGGGGGCCGTCGGGGCTAACGAAAAACCCCTCTTCTCGCTTGGACGGGTGGGGGACCACTCCGAAACCCCCCCCCCGGTTCTGAAAATCACAATCTAACTTGGTCGGGGTACCCGCATTTGTGGGGACTTTCCGCGAGATATGTATGGGGTCGGGTTCCTCCTCCTCGAAAAGATCCCCCAGGGTATCTATGAGGATATCCTCCTCCCCCCTTGGTGGGGGCCCGCGGTCCCCCTTCCCTCCCCCTTGGGCTGAACGGGTGGGGGAGAACCCTAACGCTGACTTATTCCCTGCTTGATCTGTGCCCTGCTCATCGGAGACCCTGCGTCGGAGCTGGTCCGCGTGCCGCCTCCACAGGAGCCCTGTGCTGGTTTCCACGCAGTACGACACGGGGCCGGTTTGCTCCACGACCACGCCCGGTACCCAGGCTGGGCCCGTGCTGGCGTAATTCCTGCAATGCACGGGGGCGCCTATACTGAAACTCTTTGTAGCCTCTAGCCCGATGTTCCTTCCTTTGTCCTCTATCCTCGTGGGGTCTAGCCTAGTAAGGATGGTGGTCAGTTTCCTACGCATTAAGAGCTCCGCAGGGGAGTAGCCTGATGCTAGCGGGGTCACCCTGTACCCTAGCAGAAACTGGCACACTTGCAGGTTCAGATCCCCGGGGCCCATGCGCCGCAACGCGTCCTTCGTGGTGCGGACGAGGCGCTCTACTTGGCCATTGGTGGCCGGGTGAAACGGGGCGGAGGTGATGTGCCGAACGGCGTTGATCTCCATGAATGCCCTAAACTCGGAGGACGTGAAACAACTGGCGTTGTCGCTAATTAATGTGTCGGGTATGCCGAACGTGGAAAAGAGCCTCCGCAAATGCCTAATGGTCTGGGCCGAGGAGGTGCTCGTGACTGGGATAACCTCCAACCATTTGGAGAAAGCGTCCACTACGAGAAGGAACAGGGTGCCTCTGAACGGGCCCGCTAAATCAACGTGCACCCGGGACCACGGCCCCTTGGCCGCGTCCCATTCCCTGTGGGGAAGGTGGGCCTCCTCTGGTCTGGAACATTGGCAACTATCACAAGTGCCGACCATGTGCTCGATGTCGGCGTCCAGCTGGGGCCACCAGAAGTAACTCCGGGCCAGCGCCTTGGAACGCATGATGCCGGGGTGGCTGACATGCAGCAGTTTGAGCACCCGCGGCCGAAGGGAAGTGGGAATCACCACCCGCTGCCCCCACAAGAGACACCCCCTCTCTCGGGACAGTTCTAGCTTTTTCCTGAAAAATGGAGCGAACTCCTCCGCTGGGGAGGACGCGGGCCACCCTTTCTGCAGCCAGGAGCTTACTGCCGCTAACGTTTTGTCCTTCTCTGTCGCTTTGGCGATGTCGGCGGGCACTACGGGGGGCGAATCCAGCACCTCTATCATGAGTACCTGATGGTCCCGCTCCCCCTTGCTCACCTGGCTGGGCGTTAGGGGAAGGGGAGACCTAGATAGAGCGTCCGCATGGCTGATCTCTTTTCCGGGCCGGTAGACCAACGCGTGCTGATACGCGTTGAGAAAAATGGCCCACCTGAGCATCCTCGGGGACAGGATCTGTGGGGTGGGCTTATCTGCAGTAAAAATGCCTAGCAGGGGCTTGTGGTCCGTTACGATTGTGAAGGGGCGGCCGTACAGAAAATCGTGAAATTTTTTTGTCCCCGCGACTATTGCTAGTGCCTCCCTGTCCGTCTGTGCGTAGTTTCTCTCTGCTTGGGACAGGGACCTGGAGTAAAATGCTATCGGGGCCTCCCTTCCGTTTTCCAACACGTGGCACAGCACCGCCCCCACCCCCCACTGGAGATGCATCACAGGTCAGAACTACTGGGCGTTTGGGGTCGAAGTGGGTCAGTATGGCGTCGGACGCCAGGAGGTTTTTCAGCTCACTAAATGCCCTTTCTTGGTCATCGCCCCACTTCCATGCCTGCTCTTTCTTTAGCAGTTTGTGTAGCGGTTCAGCCACCGCAGCCTTTCGGGGGAGGAAGGAGTGGTAAAAGTTGAGCAGCCCTAGGAACGACTGCAACTCGGGCTTGGAGGTGGGGCGGGGGGCTTTCTTAATGGCTGCCACCTTGGACTTGGATGGTTTTATTCCCTCAGGAGTCACACAAAACCCTAGGAACTCAACCTCGGTTGCGAAGAAGACGCATTTGTCCTTTCGCAACCTCAGCCCCGCCTTTTCGAATATTGTCAGGACCTTCCCCAACCTCTTGGCCAATTCAGCCCGACTCCCCCCCCCCCCGTTATTAACACGTCATCAAAATAAGGCAACACCCCCTCCAGTCCCTTCAGGAGGCGTTCCACGAGTGACTGGAAAATTCCTGGCGCCGAATTCACGCCGAATTGGAGGCGCGTCACCTGGAACGCCCCCTTATGGGTGACTATGGTCTGCGCAGCGGCTGCGGCAGGGGACACCGTAAGCTGCTGGTAGGCCTGTGCTAAGTCGAGCTTAGCGAAACACTTTCCCCCGTGTAACCTGGTCAGCAGATGGCTGACTACCGGCACCGGATATGCATTCGGGCGGATCGCCTTGTTGATGGTGCACTTGTAGTCGGCGCATATGCGGACCTCCCCATTGGCCTTTAGTGCGGTTACAATTGGAGTTTCCCACTCCGCAGAATCTACAGGCACAAGGATCCCCTGACCCACCAATTTGTCCAGTTCCGCCTCTATCTTGTCCTTGAGTGCGAACGGCACCCGGCGTGGTTTTAGGCGAATTGGGTGGACCTCCGGGTCCAGGTCGAAAGTCACTGGGGGCCCCTTGAATTTCCCCAGTCCTTTTTTGAAGACTTCGGGGTGCGCCTCGCACACCTCCTGAATTGGATCAGTCCCAACGGCGTGCATCCCAACGGCGTGCACCCCCCAATAAACAACCCCAGGGGCTGGAACCATTGAGTTCCGAGGAGGCTGCAGTCTCCTCCCTTGAGCACGACTAGGGGAAGGGACGCGGCGTGCTCCTTGAATTTGACCTGAAATTCTCCAACCCCCAACACTGGAATACTGTTCCCTTGCACGTCCCGTAGTGTGGACCTCAGTGCTTTGAGCTTGGGCCGCTTGTGGGGGGCAATTCCCAAAAACTCCCTCTGGGAAATGATTGAATATGAGGACCCCGAGTCAATTTCCATCCTAATGGGAACCCCTTGGACTAGTACCTCAACAAAGTAGCGGGGGTGTCCTGTAGACACGCTGAACACTGGGGCGTCGTCCTCGCTGCCGTCGGAGATGCGGCCCACGCCGTCCTGCTTCCGCGTGGCCTGGGCGCCATCCTTGGGTCTCGTCGGGCGGTCTTGTCCCGTGGAACGGTCTGCGGAGCTCCTCCGGGTTTCGCGCTTCTTCCTGCACACCTTGGCGATGTGCCCGCAGCGGCCGCAGTTGTGGCACTCGGCCTTCCGGAAGGGGCATTTCACGCGGTCGTGGGCCGCTCCACAGCCGTCGCATCGCCGGCTCTCCTTCCGGACCCTCCGGACGTCCTCGTCGTCGCTGCTCTCTGTGGACGACCTCGAAGTTCGCCAGGCCGCCTGCACCAGAGCCTCTGCTTTGCTCGACTTTGGCCGCCAGTCCTGAAGTTCTTGGACCCCGGCCTTCGTAGCTTCTGCGGCCTGGGCCGCTCTGACGACCTCCTGCAACGTGGGATGCGGCTCTTGGTTCATTTGTGTGCGCTGGGTTTCGGCGTCGTTCAGGCCGCACAGCACACAGTCCCGGAGGGTGATTTCGGCATTCTCCCATTTGCACGGGCCGGCCGCCAGCCGCAGGGCCGCCACGAATGCGGCGACCGTCTCCCCGGGCGCTTGGACTCGCCTCCAAAACGCACTCCGAGCGGGAAACATCGCCGTGGCGGGCCGGACGTGCTCACGCAGCATCTGCATGAGTTCCTTGGCCTTGAATTCGCTCACCCTCCTCAGTGCAATCAGGTCCACCAAGGTCCTTTTCGTTTCTTGTCCGAGCATCCTGGTGAAGATGGCCCTTTTCTTTGCCTCTTCCGTGACTTCGGACTCTATCAGTGCGGCCTGGAAGTCCATCTCCCAGTCGCCTGGTTTCCTGATTTCGAAACCGGCGCATGTCTTGGTCCCGTCGGCTGCCATATCCCACCTTCGTCGCCAATTTAGTGTAAGGGACCAAAGACAATGAAACAGCCGAAGGGTTGGCTTAACACAGGTTTATTGCATGATGATCCGGGGGAACATGTGGTAATGGCGGATGAGTAGCTCAATATATACAGCTGGCTATACATTTGAATGTGGCTCGTCGACAGACTATTGGTTGCTGCCTGCGTGACGTCGTAGAAGGTCACACCCTTCTTGACCAGGTGAAGAGGTGGCGGGGAATCTTCCCGCGCTGCTGAACCAGGTGAATATGATCCATGAGAGCTGGACGCTCGCTACTGCCCTCTGGTGGTCACTAGCTCGCGTCCCCTTATTGGGTTTACATTGATACAGCTGATGGTTATAATGTTGCACACAGAAAGGTTACATTGATAACACATGGCAAAGGTACATTGTTAAAGGCACAGCTTTACAGAACACAACATCTTGCAATATCTAAAAGTACATTTTAAAAAAACTAGAAAAGACATCTATGGTGGACTCAATAATCTGGTGTGTGTGTGTGTGTGTGTGTGTGTGTGTGTGTGTGTGTGTACAAACAAACACACACACCTTTCCTCTGTTTTCTGCACTTTTGCAATTAAAGTGGTACCTCATACAACGATTTTAATCCATTCCATGGGGCTCGTTGTTGTATGAAACAATTGCTATACGATGCATGCATCGTATAGCGATTTTCCCAATGGGATGCATCATACAACAAAATTTTTTTGTTAAGTGGTTTTTCTCATTAAAAAATTGTTGTAAGATTTTTCCTATTGGGAAATTTGTTATGCGGGACGCGATTTCCCAAAAAAAAAACTAATTGTTATACGACTCCATTGCTATACAGGGCAATTGTTGTATGAGGTTCCACTGTACTTCTGAACGCACCAGCATTCCATTCCTAACTTTGGGATCCCTACTCCTGTCCTTTCAATCCACCTTAAAACATATTCAATGTATTCTATAAATTATTGCATAAGCATCTGCATTGATCCCAGGAGGTCTCAGCTCACCATGTAGATGAAGGTAGAACTCATCAACTGCAGGCTTTCCTGTTGCTGGGTTTGCTTGAGGCTTTTTTTTTTTTTTGAAAGACTTCAACAGCTGTTTCTGCTTAGAGACCACTGGCATCTTTATGAACTGTTTTTTCCATTCAGCCTCTCTGTTTTCTCAGCAGCAATGAATTATGTAAGATTACATTCCTCCCTTTTCTTTATTAATGTTCTGGCAGACTTATCCCTATGAAGTGCATCCATGTATTCTCTCTGGATTGTGAAGACACATACACACTGGAAAGATCCCCCAACATAAGTGAATAAAATCTACCCTTAGAAGTGCAGAACTATTGTCTCAGAAACATGTCCATGTTTCAATTCATATAATATCCCTAAAAACAGGCAAAAACAATCTCACATTCCTAGATAGCATTAATATGCCTGCTGGAGTTTTGCTGTTGTGGTGTTTTCAGTCTTTTAAACATGGCAAAAAGAACAAGCTTGCTTCATCTTTACCTTTACTTGCTTTCAGTCTCCCATGTTATGCACAAATTCTTCAAGAATTACACTGGACATACATAGTTATTTTGGCAGGAATTGTTTTAAACTAGGCATACATTATTTTTCTGTCCAACCCTTTCACTTAAAAAAACATAAAGGCAGATAAAGGAAACAATTAAAAACAAGTTTAAAACCATCTAGAAACAAATAATACAATTTAAATCATAATAGTTAAAAACCATGAAAATTGTCATAATAATCAAGAACAAAAGCAGTTTAAAAGGCCAGTTTGAAGAGCTGAATCTTCACACAGTTCTCGAAAGGAGTGTGGAATGAGACTGATTACACCTCAAAGGGAAATGCATTCTACACTCTGGAAAAGTCTTCTCCTCCAGTCCCGTTAAGTATGTCTAAACATGCAATTGTACTCTAGAGATAAGACTCTTCTAAAGATTTTAACATTTAAGTGATCCATTGGGGGGGGGGGAATTGACACCCCCATGTAATCCAACCGTAATTTTTGCTTCGAACCCCCCCCCCTTTTAAATTACATAATCCAGAGCTTTTGTAACAAAACTCTAGTTTTTAGAGCTTTTCACTTGGTGCCTAATGCAGAACATATCGGTGAGGATTCTTGATGCATCACACCCTTTGTGAAGAGATTTTTGTTTTTGCAGGGAGGAATGAGGATATCAGATAATTTCCGATAGTGTTCTTTTACTATCTTCTTTATAAGGATTATAAATTTCTGTTGGTTAGAAATAGACTGCACAAGCAATTCACTAATCTCAAATCGGATCAAAATTCCTAGAGATCATTTTTAAAACATAAAAAGTGCCATGTTTCAAACCACAACAGCTCCAAATGCCTCCATGTAATTTTCCATAATTCAGATGGCAGACACACACACCCCTCGAGAATCACGTTATTGTTGAATGGCCCCTAATGTATAATAAGTCAAGCAACCCCTAAGTCTTTCAGTGCTTTAACAGTTGAACAAATGCCTCAGTTGGGTCTGGAAAACAACTGGCATCCAGTGCAAGACTTTTAGATTGGGGTCAAATGATCTTGCTACTGTGCACCATTTAGCACTTTATCTGCTACATGTTGCACTAACTGAAGCTTCTAAGCCAGTGGTTCCCAATGTGGGGCAGGGGGACTTCAATTCCCAGAAGCCTAAGTCAGTACATTGGCTGATCAGTGTTTTGGGGAACTGAAGTGCTTTTGGGAACTGAAGCTCAAAAACCAAAGGTTGGGAAAAACACTGTTCTAAGCATTCTTCAAAAGTAACAACCAAATTGCAGTAATGAAGAATCAACATAACGAATGTATAAAGGACTATTGTCAAGAGAGTTTGAAAGTGATTTGAAGTCCCTGGTTGAAAGTAAGCAATCATTATTATTAACCATGGTATTTCATGGTTTTTCAGTATAGTAGCTAAACCTCTGCCTGTTAATGACCCAAAATAAGGTCCTAATTGCTTTAGCATACATGATGATCAGATGATCCTGCCTGGGTCTTGCTGCCTATGCTTTAACTTCTTTTCATGAAAAAAGATCCTGATATAACAAATTGGAACATTTTATTTCAGGTAATACAGTGTGAATTTTAAGGCTCTTCACTGGTTTGATAACTTTTATGGCTTTTGTATAGTCATAACTTCAAACAAATGTTTTCTTCTGTGAAAGTGGCAGGAGAAGCTGTGAGACCTCGCTATCATATTTGTAAATTGTCTCTAAATTCAGTCTCAGATACAGAGTTCTAATTTTGTTGTGGCCCTTGATGACCATTCGGAAACTGCAGCTGGTCCAGATGCGGCAGCTTGGGTAGTGACAGGGTGCCCGCGCCTCGCCGCTTCTCCAGGGAGCTGCACTGGTTACCAGCTGCACTGGTTACCAGTTTGCCTCCGGGTGCAATTCAAGGTGCTGACCTTTTCCAATCCTGTGGTCATTTTGCTGTGTTTTCCAAATCTGCTGGCATATAGACTGCAATACTGAGTGGTGTACCCACCAGGAGGGCGGGATATAAATGTGCAAAATAAATAAATAAATCAAATAATACTTTAATTCCATCATCTTTTAGGGCTTTGAATAATTTACACATTCAAATTTGTATCATACAAACATGTCAAGATTTGTTTCTCTTTGCAAATATCAAATTAGTCTGTGAGGTAATACAGCAAATACCTTGCAAGAGACATCACCTTGCAAGCAAAATTTTCAGAATTTAAATTACATTACTCTAGGATTCAGGATATTATTGTTTGAGGAAATAGTATTCTATGTTCTGAAGAGGAGAAACAACTGCAAAGCAGCCAATTGTTGGGTCAGTGTGATGAAATGAAATCACACTTCATAGCTGTGCTACAAATTTTAGAGACATGTACAAATACATTTACAGATTGTGAAGTTTTCTTTTGCACATTATTATTCCCACTACTGGGAGAAATAGTATGAGGAACAGATTATTTTTAAAGGAATTGAGAATGAAAACTCAGGCAGTTCTTGTTTCCAAGAACATTGTTACATTTCTACGATCCCGCAGAAGATGCCACATTAGGAAATGTCTTCTAAGAATATTGTCGCCCAACAACGTTCAAAGGAGCACATAAACACATGAGCCAAGGAACATGAAATGTTTTCACAGAGACATCGTAACAAAGGCACCACACCAATTTTCCCCCCACAGTCTTCCCCCACAACTACAAAGTTGAAATCTCTCAGCTCCTTGAAGTTGAGGTCCTTGATTTGCTTGTTAAAGGAGTTTTGTCCAGACCATTTTGTGTATTTGCTTCTGTGACTGAGATTTTATTTATATAATTTTAGTTTTATTCCCTATACGAAAAAATGCATGCCTTATGAAAGACTATTAACACAAAAATATCGTGCTGTTGTAAGATCTATATTGAAGAGCTGTTAGAGCTATTATAAAATAATATGTTAGAGTAACAGTTTTCTGTGAGATTATTACTGAAAAGAAGAGACAGAGAGCAGAAGTAAGAAACTTCAAACCCTGGGGCCACATCTCCACCACTAGGGTATTAATCTGACCAAACAGTTTCTCACGTAACTATTATTCCTTCCCAATCATACTACTCATTCATTTGTTTCCCAGTTACAGTAATACCTCATACAAAGTCCGCTTCATACAACATCGGATTCATACAACATCACCTAATTCCTTGAAAAAAGTTGCCTCATACAAAGTCGTGTGACGTTGTATGAGGCATTGGGGTTTTCCCAGGTTGCATTGTGCCTGTGCAGTATAAAAGGCAGGACACATGTGTGAATTGCTCTTGTGGGTTTTGCACAAGGCAAAGAGTGTTTAGGAGTGGTTTTGAGCGCAATTTTGCATTTTTTTTAAAAAAATTGTCAGAATTTTTAGAAGCATTTCTGGGATTTGTGCAGCATTCTTCAGGTTCTTGGACAATCAGGGTTGTTTAACAAGTTTTTGCAATGTTTTTAGCCTTTAGACAATGATTTCTTAAAGTTCTGTCAGTTTCCTGTCTGTTTCCTTGACTTTGCCCTGTGCTGTTACAGTACAATGTATCTCTATGGAAATGACGTTGTATGAGGCATCGCGGCAAGGATTTGGACGTTGTATGAGGTATCGCGGCTAGGATTTTGCATGCCTCATACAAAGTCCAAATCCGTATGAAGTCCAAACTTGTGGAACCAAGTTTGGACGTTGTATGAGGTATCACTGTATTTGCCTTTTCACCCCTGCCCCCAGGTCTAAAAAAGCTGAAATACTTCTTCTAAGAAGTTTAAGTTTAAATACAGAGGGTGCCAAAATGTAGACCCATTTAAGAGATGTTATCTATGTCTTACTTTTCTAAGAAGGATTGAATTACAGTAGCAATTTAACCTCAATATATGATGTTTGCTCAAAAGAATGAATGCTAGCATCACCATGCAACAGGCAGGGCAGTCAAAGAAAATGGCAGAAGCACTGTTGTCATTCAAGAAGTGCAAGGCCATTTTGAAGTGGTATTTGAAATTCAAAAACATTGTGGAAGTACAAAGAATGGAGATGTGAAGTTTGCAACATAACCTCCAACATGCCTAACAATTGTACACATGTATGATACTTTTGTGATGCATAGTACTGTGTGTGATGTGCACAAGGGAAGATCCAGGAGGCCTCACACAGCGACAAGTTCTGCTTCTTCTCTTATGGTGTTGGAATAGTTTACACGCTCACTACAGAAGTCTTTTTGGAAATGATCGATTGTACTTTCAACAAGATGGTGCCCCATCCCCATCGCACTTCCATTGAGACATTAGAGTTTACCTCAATGAAAATTTCCCAGGACAATTGAGAGGGTGAAGAGATACAGTTGAGTTTCACCCACTTAACACTCCTTGGATTCTACCCATGGGAGATCTTAAAGGATGTGGCATACCATGGAAAATCAGCGTACACTGGCAGTATTTCAGGAAGGAACTGAAACGGCATGCACAGCGATACAAGTGGACACTTTGGTCAACGTTGCTCAAGCAGTAGTTCACCATAATCAGAAGTGTCTGGATGGTGGTGGTAACCCGTTTGAGCAACTCTTGAAATTGCAGTAGTCAAATGTGACTTGTATTCACTTTTTGTTATCAATATATAATGAGTATTGCAATTTTAATGCAGGTTTTTCTCTTTACTGTGTATACATTTTGGCACTCTCTGTATGTTGATATATTTTGTTCCATCTGTTTTACCTCTGCCTGTAACTACAGCATAGCCCCCCAACAGTACTTCTCTGAAATTTAACTTGGCCCTTGGGTTAAAAAGGTTTCCTTCATAGATTTTCTAGGTCTAAGGCTGCCAACTGAGGGAAAGTGATGGCTTGGTGGTTAAGATGCTGAACTTGACAACTGGAAGGTCAACAGCTCAGCAGTTTGTGACTCAAGTGCTGCAAAACGTAGTGAGCTCCCATCTCTGTCCCAGCCAATCCAGCGGTTTGAAAGTAAGAAATTGCAAGGGGAAGGTAACTGCGTTCTGTGTGCTCTGTTGTCTACTGATGCCTGCCACATGACCATGGAAAAATCTTACAGTCGCAGACAGCGCTGGCCAGGGTTGTCAACCTGGGGACCCCGTATTATCGTACCACTGTAGCAGTGGTGGGCATCAGCAGGTTTGCACCAGTTCACCAGAACCGGTAGTAGAAATTCTGGCTGGCCCTGCCCATCCAAGTTTTGAAATAAAGTAGTCCTAATTCAGATGCAATGTAGGGCTTTCCCCCTGGCCATGCCCACCATACCATGCCCACAGTGTGATAGTAATTTTTTTTGGAGCCCACTGTAGTCAAAATTACCGTACAGACCGGAAATGGGCAAAGTCAAGGTGGGAAGTGGGCAGAGTCAGGGCAGGAAGTGGGTGGAGTCAAGGCCAGAATGGGTGGAGTCAAGGCAGGAAGTGGGCGTATTTACCGCATCTAAATGTCCGTATTGTCCGAGTACGGTCTGTGTAAAGTCTGTATTTTTCCCATACGGACATTGCTAAATTTACCGTACAGCACCATACGGTAACCGTACACCATACAGAGGGCAACCCTGGTGCTGGCTCTTTGGTTATAAACGGAGATGAGCACCACACTTTAGAGTCGGATATGACTGGCTTTCGAGCAAAGGCAACCTTTAAGGCAACCAACTAAATTACCAGGGCTTTCTACACTTTTCTTGGTTTCTAGGTAAAAAGATAAATTTTACAACAAGTTGCCCTGGACAAAGAGAATGTTCAATGTTTGTGTTTCTGAGGTAGTTTTAAATCTTAGGCAACCATCTCCACTCATTCCTACCTGGTGTCAGGGATTATTGGTAGACATTTTAAGCAAGTTTAAGAGTCAGTGTTGTGACCCAGAAGACTTCTTGTTGCATAAGCCTGATGGCAGTGGCCTTGAAAGGAACCCACTGGGTGCTTGCAGTGTCCAAGAATCTATGTCAGACTTACAGATACTTCTCCCAGACCATATGTGTAATAAGTAAAAGTCACCCTTGCTTGAAAGCCAGTTGTATCCGACTCTAGGGTTCAGTGCTCATCTCTGTTTACAGCCAAAAAGCCAGCACTGTCTGTGTCTGCAGACATTTCCATGGCCATGTGGCAGGCACAACTAGACACCAGAGTGTCTGTTTACCTTCCCGCCAAAGTGGTACCTATATATCTACTTGCAATTCCTTGCTTTCAAACTGATAGGTTGGCAGGAGCTAGGACAGAGATGGGAACTCACTCCATTGTGCAGCACTCAGGTCTCGAACTGCTGACCTGCCGACCTTCCAGTCATCAAGTTCAGCATCTTAACCGCTAAGCCACCACAGTTCCATATGTGTAATAGGTATGGCCAAATGAGAACAAGTCCGAGTGGGGAAAGAAGAAATTGCTTCTGCTAGACATATTTTACTGCCAGCCCAGTTTCAAAGAAATTGACGTGCATACCCCACCTCTTAGGTTGCCTTAATTTCCCCCATATACTGGGAATCTGCTTCCCCCATTCTGCTGGCCCATAAGATGTTCTGTTCGTCTTCCAACCCCTTCCTGCCTCACCTTGGTAATCTTGGTAAATATGTGTAGCAGCAATGTTTTTGTGTTTGCTGTTCTGTTGTTTTACCATAGATTTGTGTTACTGAATAGCTTAATATTTCAGTTATTTCCATGGTGATTGACAACTTTTGCAAGCCTGGGAAGAACATAAGTTGCCCCCTGGTGAGCAGGTAACTACATCTGAAAGCATGTAGTAGAGAGTTGTTGCTTTAACATAGGGATTCTCAACCTGCGGCCCACGGGCTGGATGCAGGCCACAGTGCCATTTCATGTGGCCCCCACTGCCTCCACCACACCCGGAAGTGCCATGTGGTGGAGGGAGGGGAAAATGGCCATTGGGCCCCTGAAGCTGTCTGAGGGAGTATGACCTGGCCCCCGGCTTAAAATGGTTGAGAACTCCTGCTTTAACAACTTTCCAATAAACATAAATTGCAAGAGAGGTCATTGAGAGCTGCAAGTCAGTTAGGGGAGGGATACTTAACTTTCTTCCTGTTTTCAGTGTTCCCCTCCCTCTGCATCTTTCGCTGGACCATTTCCCCCTGTAAAAACACTTCAGAGCCCTCTTAATGGGTAGAGTGGGCAGAAACAGAGAAACTCTTTGTACACAATGACTATTCTCCATTCTTTTGTTAGAGACAATCTCCTGTTTTTCTTATATGGAAAGTATTGGAGATCTAACATGAACAAGTGTTATATATGTAATAAACAGTTAGTCTGCTTGCAATGGGTCTTAAATTGAGACTCTCAAACTCAAGGGGGCAATCCTTTGCACACTTGAGATTGTGCTACACAGGTGTATTTACAGAGGATACAAAAGAGGCTTTTCTTATGGTATTTGTATGCCAAATAATAGAGAGCCAGCTCTCTTCTGACCCATAAGGAGTGCCTAGTTTCACAGTGGGAATGGAGAGGGAGATTTGGTTTATTGCTACTAGGATTTGCCGTAACCTAGCAGCACAAGTTCACAAAAAGTAGGTTTCTGAATTACTTTTGGGGGCCTGCATGGGAATATGATGAAGACAAGCTGAGGTGCTGAATTAGTCTAGAGACGGCGTTGCAGTACACCTGCTGTGTTTCCTCCGCCCTGGGACTTGATAAATCTCCTTCTTTTTGACCCGTCCTGCTTTCCACAGCAAAGAACTTACACAACGAGGCCCTTTCATCTGGGTCTCTCCTCCTGCTGATTAATGTGATGAAGTGTTCCCACGTAGGCAGAGGCAACAGTATGTTGGCCATGTAATTAGGAGCCAGATAATGAATGCTTAGAGCCTATTCATGCAGCCTTCCCTGCCGACCAAGGCTGTTTTTCAGCAGTGAAGCCAAGTGGAAGAAAGAGTGGCACAAATCTTATTGGCCCTCTGCTTAATTGTGTTGGAAAGTAGGGCCTCATACAGCAAGGGGGAAACCAGGTTGGGGGTGGGGAGGAGAGAAAAAGCTGGACAAATGGGTCTCCTTTAATACCGTAGGGCCAAACTTTCAGTTGTTGTTTTTTAATGTGTTTGACCTTGTGGCCACAGAAGTTCTAAACATGCACATCACTGTGCGTAATTTTTTTTTGTTTCAGATCGTTAAGGGAAGCCATCATAATAAGCACAAGGCTGTGCCTTCTCAGTAACTCAGGGCAAAGATGCTGCTGCTGCTTAGTAGCCTTTGAAATGTGGGAAACAAGCCAGAGATACAATGGTGTTATTCTTTTTATGGGGCTTTACAGTTACGCCGCTATTCATTGTCCAATTAATAGTTGTAAAAGAGGTTGTCCCTTTCTCCAGCCCTCTATGCTCTCACAGGCAAAATAATAATCCATTGCTGTAAATGTCGCTGCCCAACCTTGGCCAGATGTCTTACAGAAATAAAATATAGCCCTGAAGGAAACTTGTTCGCCTGTTGTACATTAACCCTGAATAATCTATTGCCAGTCTTTTCAGTCCCCATAGCCAGAGTTTTCCGTGATGTTTTCTAATATATTAGTACAATATAAACAACAGAGAAGTCATACTTGAACATGTGACAAATCTAAGCCATTTTCCTTCTGTGTATTTAATTCTGTGAGGAATTTCTGCTTCCACCTCCCACTGAGCCAGGTTAAGCAAGTGGGAATTTGAACATCAGCTGTGAACTAATGCAAATTTTCACAAAACAAACTCAAGAAGCAGCACAAAGAAGAAACCTAGACATACAGTTGTCACCAGCGGATTCAGGGCAGGAAGCCATTTCCCTCCACATGGTCCATTGGTCACTAGTGGTTGCTATGGCATCATTGTGAAGTGCTTTAGAGGGCATGCAACAGTAGCTGTTCCAGAGTTATGTTAAAATTGGTGGAATAGATACCCTGCTGTATCAGATCATAACTCTCTCTGGTTCATTGTCACACACACACACACACACACACACACACACCCAAGAAACACATAATCAGGGCATGAAAGCAATAGATTTACCCACTTGTTGCTTATCGTTCATTGTCAGTGGCATATGCTTTTGGAGGATTTATTTGCCTGTTTTAAAATGTTCACTTTTACCTGAACAGATTCATTAATTATTGTTTATATCCGCAATATTGGAAATTTACATATGACCTTCATAGCTATAACAATAACACTTACGGTATATACCACCAGATCATACCCGTCAAGCGTGGCTCTGGAAAATACGGGACCTGCGCAGAAGGGTTCTGCACATGCGTAGAAGGGTTCTGCGGATATGTGCATGCACAGTAACTACTTTTTACGCTAGGTCAAATTACAGGAAAGCGGCGGGAAAGTGGAGGAAGTGGCGCGGAAATAAGGGAAATCCCGGCCAATCAGGGATACTTGACAGATATGTACCAGATAGTGCTTAGAGCACCTTCTGAGTGGTTCACAAGATAATTAGCAATGGGTACTACATGATGAATTGAGCACCCATCTCTGTCCCAGCTCCTGGGGACATGAAAGGAGTCTCATTTGGGCATTCCCTGAGTGGAGTTTCTTCCACAAAAATCCTTTCCACCCAGAATAATTTCTGACATGAAATTATTATTATTTTGCCCCCAACATTCTTGCTACTCATTTTACTGACTTCAGAAGGATGGAAGGCTGAATCAGCCGTAATCCCCATCAAGATCGAACTCACAATGTTCTGGCTGCAGTACAAAAATTTAGCCACTGCACCACCAGGGCTCTTTAGTCAAGGGCTGAACTGAATTTCCCTTCCCAGCATTTTACTCCTTCATTTGCTAGTAGTGAAGTGCTGGGGGTGGGAGTACTTGTTCCCAGCCATTTGTGTGGCTGCTGGGTACTATTCCTATGACCCTCATCATCTAGGTCTGCCCAGGTTATTCTGCTATTGTAATAGAGTAGACCATACTGCCAGCAACTCAATGCCAATCATCAGGTGATGGTTAACTAACCTGAGGACTAACGGGGTCCACAGAGAAGGGTAATGGTCCCCAAGTGAATTAAATCCCACTTGAAACCATTTTGATACCTTCATCAATCCTGGCAACTCTCTCAGTGGCTTAGTGGGTAAAACGCTGAGCTTGGAGACTGGAAGGTCGGGTTTTGATAACTGAGGGCTGCACTTGGGGACATGAAAGGAGCCTCATTTGGGGTCCCCTGAGCTGAGTTTCTCCAGAAAAAATCCTTTCCACCCATAGTAATCTCTGACACGAAATTATTATTATCATCAATACTGGAATGAGGCTGATAAGGTCTTTGTAGGCCCAAAGGCTCAGGACCAGAAAGTGACTCACGGAACTGGATCAGTAGTGTGAGAGTCACACTGTAAAGAAGAAAACAAATGGAAGGCCACTGCATTATATTGCTCTCAGAATAATCTTCATGACTGATCGCCATTAGGGTAGCCAATATTCAGAATCAGATGTGGTACTCGAAGAAGAAGATATAATCTGGGATGGATGCTGTGCAATGTTACAGCACCATGTCCAGAGAGGTATTTTTAGGAGGGAAATGGATTAACCATGCAAGGGCACTTGTTTGTTTGTGTTTTTCTGGCTTTAAAAATCTGTATTTCTTATGAATAACACTGTGTTCACACAGTGCCCAGTGATGCACTGCAGCAGGTTCTGTCAGGTTCTGCAGAACTAGTAGCGGAAATTCCTCCAGGCCACGCCCACTTGGTTGGCCATGCCTACCTCCATAGCCCATAATGCAGGATGTTTGGCCATGCCCACAGATTTTGCCCCGCCCACAGAGTAGGTAGTAAAAAATTTGCAGTGCATCACTGATTGTGTCACTCACAGAGACTTTCTGGGTATGGTGGGGGATGGTAGAAATTATATCTTGAAAGAGCTCTGTTTATTGTTGGAGAATTGACAGCTGTGGTAGTAAAAGTGTTGAAGGCATTTTTCTTCCCCTTTTGAAGTCAGTGTGATAGAATGGGTCACAAGTTATTCAACATGAAGTTTCTTTGGTTTTTTAAACTGTCTTAGAATGTAGCTTTGCTTCTTTGCAAAGGCCTCATAATTCTTTCTGTTGCGTTTATCAAGCAGATGCGCCTTGTAGAAGCTTCTCAAAGCTTCAGGCCTATGTTTTGTCTTCTTCCCCAGGTCTGGAATGTCCGTTTACATCAACATCCAAAGCCTGGGAACACCAGACAATTGTTATGGGAACCAGTGGTTGTTTATAAAAACCCTGGGCTCTAATTGGCTGTATGCTAATTAGGAGGGCCAAGCTCATGTCTTTCCTATAGACACATGGGTTTGGGAGTTAGTGAGAGATTGGGGTTTCTGAGAGTGACACCTCAGAAGGAAGAGGGGGACTCTAATACCGAGTTTGGACTCCAACCCAAGCTTAGTCATGATTACCTAGATTAGTCAGGTTTTCCTTTTGTTTCTGGGGGAGGGCCTGAGTGTGGATTTCCCAAACTGTCCTTTTTGATTAGTATTTTTGTATGCTGTACAGTACTTCTGTGTCCTAAACCTATGAGTGAATTGTTATTTCTACAATATGCTTCAAGAACAATAAAAAAAATTACTTCATCAACAACGCCTGTTCTTTGGGAGAGGGGGTAAGACAAGAGTTAAGCCACAAGCTACCACATTTAATACAATTCTCTCCATATTACTTGCTGGGCTCTGCTAATACAGGTAAGCCCCAGGTTGCTGTAGGATATGCAGGACAGCATTTAGGCCTCCTGGGCTCGTCAGGAGTCTTTGGGGAAGTTCCATAGGGCAGGCTGGTAAAAGTCGCTCGCCAGGAACTGGAGAGCCTCAAAGGCAAGACCCAGGTCAAAGCTTATCTGTCACATCTTCTGCTCCTTCTTATCTTATGTAATAAGTAATTCAGTTCCCAAAGATGCATGCCAAGTGATTTACTGAGCGAGTGTCCTAGTTTAAATATGCTCTATTCTGAATTGAAGTCTGACAGCTGTTATAATAGCAGTCAATCTTTAAAATATTAATGGCAGTTCAGTAAACCAAAGAAAATACAGAGATGCTTATATACTGAATCCAAGGCCTAAACACGGAAGAATAAGAAGCAGTTGTACATTTTGTCCAGTGTCGTCTGCTATGACTTTTTTTCAGTGCCTTTCCACAAGTCCCTATAGAGAAAGATCTTTTATTTGAGACCCACATAAGAGGACTTATTAGGTATTAACTCTATAACATTTTATGTACAAAGTATAGGCATGGTCCCGCTAAATCAGGGGTGCCCAAGCTATGGCCAATGAGCCGTATCTGGCCCATGACGACAAATCATCCAGCCCATGCCACCCTCACTGATCCCAGAACTGGAAGTAAAATACGTTTATGGCAGCCACGGGTGCATTTATGGCAGTGTTTTGTGCATGTGCAGGTGTGTTTTACTTCAGCTTCCAGTGGGTGGAACCACGTGATTGGCCCACTGAACCACATGATCGGCCCATGGCTCGAAAAGTTTAGGCACCCCTGCTCCAAACCTCTGTGACACTTCCTGAAAGAGTTTGGGTACTTTTGTAAATTAACATATTTAAGCCAGGTAACACTGACATGCTAAGCAGGATGCCTAAAGTGAGAACAATTTATCTTCACTCATTTATGCCACAGCAAAATCCCCCCCCCCCAAAAAAAACATTTCAAATTGTCAGATTTATAAAACATGATCAACTAACACCAGGCTATAAAAATATTTTGATCCTACTTGCAATGTAATAAATACAGTCATGTAACTTATTGTTAGGGATTCAGGACCCAAACTATGCATGCTTGTTTTGCATAATAAGGCTCAGTCTCAGGTATGTGGCACAGAATAGCTGCCTTTGAAGACCACCACTTTTTATCAAGTACGATGAAGGAGGGCAATTCAGTGTTCTCAGGGTCCTTATTAAAACCCTCTTTTGTCTTCTTTTCCTTGTACAAGAAGCTAAAGGGGTTTGTTTCCATAATGGGTTTTTTCAGTCCTTGTCTCTTCTGAGCCAGCAATTTTTCCCCACTCACAAAATGGGTAAATTTCAGGCTTAAATTTTAACTTATTTCTTCTGTGACAAATTTATTTCACCTTTTCCTAAGGAAACCTTTTCTATAGTGTGTAGCCAGTATAATCAAGTGGTTTTCCTAAACAGTTCCTCATGTTATGTTTCCTTTGCGTAATTCTACCACAGGTTATTTTGGTTTTTGAAGTCCGGTCTCTTTTGGAATATCAACAATGGCAGAACTAAAAGGGATAAATTTTGTGGGATTTCCCCCTCCTGTTTCTACAAAAGAGCAGCAATTAAGCATGTTTAGCAATGCCATCCCTAGTTACTGCTTGCAGGCAGCAAAGAGGGGCAGGGCAGAGCCTAAAACATGCCTCTGACCTGTCCAGGGGACAAAACAGAAAAGCTTTTGTTTCATTTGTTTATACAGTGACTCACTCTGTAGTAACTGGGTTAAAGTCCACTTAGAAATGAAGAGAACAAAAGGCCTCCTGTTAGTACTGGACATTTGCCTCTTAAGATATCATAGAAAGGATCTTTTTTAATACTGCAGCAGGATGCAGGAAGCCACAAGCTTATGGGAACATAGCAGCTCTCTGGAAAGGAAAACAGAGCTTCAGACTTTCATCTGTAGATTTCTCCCTTCAGTTTTCCTCAGCTTCTTTACCGCCTGCTGGAACTGGGGGAGGGGGGGGGAGAGATCAGGCCCTCAAATTTCCATGCATCACAGACTCCTGAAGAGAAAAAAAAACCATTAGAGAGGTTAGATTCTTTTGCTGCAAGCTCTCAAGACTGAGAGGAGACCGTTGCTTAATAATGTACTGCATTTTGGCCTCTCCTTTACAAAGACTGTGTTTACTTTATTATGCAATCAGATATCTAACTACAGAAAATGTATCTGTATGAACACTAAGGTCTGAGAGGAAAAATACAGGGCATTAAGTGATAATATTATATTTGCCATTTATTTGCACGTCCTGAGGGACTTCCTAAATATTAAAACTGCAGAAAACCTATTGATAGTGATCAATTGAAACTGTAATGGTCCTGAATCTGAAAGAGGTAGTTGCTGTCTCATTGCCTTAATCATTGTCTCACTAGTGTAATGTCAACTCTTAGGGACGCTGAGTTCTCAGTGGATTTTGTTTCCTACCATCATTTCTTGTTGTTGTTCAGTCACACAGTCGATTCCGACCCTTTGCAACCCTACGGACCATTGTCCTCCAGGCACCTCTGTCCACCACCCTCCTCAGCCCGCCCAGCTCTGTACCCATTGTGTCTACAATACCATCTAGCCATCTCATCATTGGCTGCCCCCTTCTTCTTTTGGCCTCCACCTTTCCCAGCATCAAGGCCTTCTCAAGTGAATCCTCCCTTCTCATTTGGTGTCCAAAGTACTTCAGCTTCATTTTTACTATTAGACCTTCTAATGAGCAGTCAGGGTTGATTTCTTCTAAGATTGACCTATTTGTTCTCCTTGCTGTCCAGGGGACTCTTAAAACTCTCCTTCAGCACCACTTCTCAAAGGCATCTATTCTTCTGCGCTCAGCTTTCCTAAGCTCTCACGTCCATACATTACCACCGGGTAATGTATATTACTTCATCTTCATCTTTATAGAACTCGGGAGGGAGGGGGGTCCCTCTAGTTCACAACAATAGGCATTTCGGAGAAAGTTTGGGTTGGCCCACACTCATTTCACCCCCTGAAGTTTGTGTTAGTTTTCTGGCTGCCCGAATTTTCTGGCTGCACAAACTTCAGAGTTGAATATAATTCCAAATTTCCACCCTACGCATACAGAAGGAGGTATGTGGTTTACAAAAGCTACCCAGAAAGTTGCCTTTCACTTTTATTTTCCTTTACATGGACGGGCCTGGGCTTGCTTTGGAAATTCCTTTCAATTTGGAAAGCATCCTACACAAATCTCTGGGTTTGGGGATGTGATATTTGATAAGGGCAAGTGCACAGAAATATTCCGGGAATTTGGGAGGGGAGGGTGATTTTTCACACCCATTCTTCACTGAAAAAAGGCCAGCTCAAACAGCAACTGACACTGCCTGCCCAGGCCAATGGTTTTCCCTGACCTCGGTTTACAGCTTCCCACAAGAGCAAGCTGGCTCCAGACTATTCTTGGCAAACGCCTGCAGTATGAGAGTCTCCATTCTCCATTAGCACCTCCTCTGAAAACAGAGAGAACACAAGGTGCACTGAGCGGGCTGGGCTTTCAAGCCATCATTGCCATCCCCTCTATTATTTAAAAATAAATCAGAACTAAAAAATATGCTATTTCTGTATGCCTTCTTTCCATTGTTTCATAAAAGCTATTTTTATTTATTCATTTATTTATTTCATTATGTAGGTCAGTGATGGTGAACCTTTTAGAGACTGAGTGCCCGAACTGCAACCCAAACCCCACTTATTTATTGCAAAGTGCCAACACAGCAAAAGGAGAGGAAGGAAACACTCCCATTGAGCTGCTGGGCAGAGGGGCAGGGTGAACTCCGTGCTTGGGGAAAGGAGGAAGTGCTCCCATTGAGCTGCTGGGCAGAGGGGTGGGGAAAACCCTGTACTGGGGTGAAGGCACAGGTGCCCACAGAGAGGGCTGTGAGTTCCATCTCTGGCACTCATTCCATAGGTTCGTCACCACTGATATAGGTAAAGGACACCCTTGGTCAAAAGCCAGTCACATCCAACTCTAGGGTTCAGTGCTCATCTCTGTTTATAACCAAAGAGTCAGCACTGTCTGCGTTTGTGTGGACATGTGGCAGGCATGATTAGACACCGGAGTGTACAGAACACTGTTTACCTTCCAACCAAAGTGGTACCTATTTATCTACTTTCAATTTTTTGCTTTCGAACTGGTAGGTTAGCAGGAACTGGGATGGAGATGGAAGCTCACTCCATTGTGCAGTACTTGGGTCTTGAACTGCCAACCTGCTGACCTTCAGGTCGTGAAGTTCAGCATCTTAACTACTAAGCCACCGCAGTCCCTCATTTCATTATATACATATAATGTACCTATATATGTGTGTATATATTTGGCACTGCCTGTGTGTGTACAGATACATACATGTAGGGTGCAAAAAATGCATACGCATTGACCAAATATGCATGAGCCATCATAGAGAAGGCCCTTCTCCTTGTCATGGTCTTTTTCATCATTCTCAGTGTTGGGACTCAAAGCTGGCCTGTTTGTGATCCACAAGTAATGCGGTCAGATGTTTTGTGGGAGAGATGCTCCAACAGATAAGTTGTAGATGAAAAAAAGATTAGCATCTTGCTGTACTCATCAATATATTAGCATGCACACATCTGTAATATTAGTGACTCTATTATTATTATTATTATTATTATTATTATTATTATTATTATTATTATTATTATTATTATTATTATTATTATTATTATTATTATTATTATTATTATTATTATTATTATTATTATTATTATTATTATTATTATTATTATTATTATTATTATTATTACGTTTAATTTCTATCCCACTTTCCTGGCACAGGTGCCACTCAAAGCGGCTTACAACATATAAAAATACAATATCATCAAACAGCAAGATTAATAGAAATACAGTTACAATAATATAAAACAGATACATCATAAGAACGATACAGTCACAGAGAAGCAGTATCCCAGTATTCATAATCCCCACACATCGCGGCGCAGTAGAAAAACCACCACAAAAGTCACAGTTACACCCGCCCTTGCCAACCTCCTGGACGACAAAGGGGCCAGGAGGCGTGACAGCTCCTCAGCCAGGAGACTCCCTTTATTTCCCCACCAGTGGAAGGGGAGGGGAGAGCGCGACAGGGAAAGCACGGCGGGGAGAGCGCGGAGGCTCGTGGCATCGTCGTCTTTGGAGTCTCCAGGGAATAACAAGCCACACCTTAGGCCAGTGATGGTGAACTTTGGCACTCCTGATGTTCTTGGACTTCAATTCCCAGAAGCCCAAGCCCCCATGAATCCACAAGAATGGGTTTGCTGCAATTCATCCGGCTCACACTGCCCCCATCTCTCATGGAAGCGGAAGTAAAACGCGCCCGTACAGGCACATTTTACTTCCGCTTCCAGGAGCGATGGTGGCGCGGGCCGGATGAATCGCAGCAAACCCATCCGTATGGATTCATGGGGGCTTGGGCTTCTGGGAATTGAAGTTCAAAAACATCTGGAGTGCCAAGGTTCGCCATCATGGCCTTAGGCAAAGAGGGAAAGGGAAACAGTTATTCATAGAGCAAGGAAAGTAGCAGTCAGAGAAGATATGGGCAACAGAAAAGCCAAAGCAAAAAATGCCAGTCCCAGACTGTACTGTCGTATTTCAGATAAGTCCAATTAAATTTTTGCTTGAGTTCCCCAATTAAAACTTGAATAGCCTTCCCAAGAATTTTCTGTGCCTGCTGAGACTGAGGCGGCAGTATAATGCAAGCTGCTTTTGTATTAGCTTTTATTTCCCTGTCAAACATCTGTGTTTTTTGGCAAGTGGATTGAACTGCCGCTGTTTATCAAAAAACAGAAGCTGTAACCCGGGCACTTTCTATAATGTTGACAGTCATAAGTGCCTTCCTTCGCCATGGTCTCCCCAAATATAGCCAGATTCTCTATGATTTTTAGAAAGCAAAGAGATTTCTAGATCGCGGTTTATGTTATTAAGAACAGCTTTTTACATTCATTTATCACAATGCTTTGTTTCCAACCAAAGTCACATGGAACTGAAAAGCAGGCCATCAAACCTCAAAGAATGGGCAACCTTTGGCCATTTGGTCTTCCCAATGTTATATTACAATTCCTAGCCAGGATCATTGAGTGGGTGCTAATGATAGTGATAATATAATAAGCATAATCTTAGAATTGCAGAACTGTATCTTCTTTGCTTCCTCTTTTACCCCATCGAGTGTCGAGGAAGATGCAAAGGTTTTGCTCTGGCACTTCTAAGTAGCCTCCACTGGTGTTATTTGGTGTTCTTTTACTTCCGCTTCCGGGAGTGACGAGGGTGGCGCAGGCCGGATGAATCACAGTAAACCCCTTCGTGTGGATGCAAGGGGGCTTGGGCTTCTGGGAATTGAAGTCCAAGAACAGCTGGAGTGCCAAGGTTTGCCATCACTGGTCTAGTTTAATTTTCTTCTGAACTAAACCAACAAAAATGCTGCAAACACAGAACAATTTCCTTTATTCCCTTTCTTTTGCCCTATATTTAATCAGCAGCCTATCCTCCTCCTACTTAATGGGTAGGAGACATCTCTGGTGCAGAAAGACTGCTGTTTTGCTTTTTAGACATTGAGAAATCTTTGTTTTCTATAAATGTCTTTATTAAGCCTCCCATTCGACAGAATACTAAAGTATGCAAAGTAAGGAAGAATAAGATTTGAATAAAATAATGTTTCTCTGAAGTCCCTCTCTGTTAAAAAAATGAAGACTGCCAACAGACCTTGAACCCTTGGTTTTCTTCAGGGTAAAAGGCTTCCTGAGAGGAGACAAAATGCTCAGAGCCTTTCCATACCGTTATTTGCTACTGTGTAAGTGCATGAATTGCAGCGGCTTAGTGACTAAGACACTGAACTTGACGACTGGAAGGTTGGCAGGTCGAGACCCGAGTGCTGCACAACGGAGTGAGCTTCTGTCTCTGTCTCAGCTCCTGCCAACCTAGCAGTTCGAAAGCAAGAAATAGCAAGTAGAACAATAGGTACCACTTCGGTGGGAAGGTAAACAGCATTCTGTGCACTCCGGTGTCTAGTCTTGTGTCTAGTCATGTCTGCCATATGTCCACACAAACACAGGCAGTGGTGACTCTTTGGCTATAAACAGAGATGAGAACTAAACCCTAGACTCAGATACGACTGGCTTTCAAGCAAAGACGACCTTTAAGAGAAAGTACTTTTTCACCCAGAGGATTACTGGTCTATGGAACTCCCTGCCAGAAGAAGTGGTGACAGCTGTCAGTCTTGACAGCTTTAAGAAAGGATTAGACAAGTTCATGGAGGACAAGGCTATCAATGGCTATAATTATGGCTACCTAAGGACAACCTCCGGGTTGGAGAGATAGGCAGGATATCTCTCAATGCCATTTCCAGGGAATCCTAAGCAGGTGAAGGCATCTCCTTGGGAATACCCTGAAGGAAATGGTGAGCCACTGTGTGAGACAGAATGCTGGACTGGATGGGCTGTGGCCTGTTCCAGCAAGGCTGTTCTTATGTTCTTATGTTCTTATGTACCCTTTACCTAAGCACTGTACATGAAAACAATAATCCAGACTCTTCCTGATGCAGGCATAGATACTGAATTACCTCAGTACTCAGGTATTATAAGTGTGGGAAATAATTCCCATATGTAACTTAGTCACTGTAACTGCATTATGTTTCTTGGTCAACTACAGTGATACCTCATACAACGTCCAAACTTGGTTCCACAAGTTTGGACTTTATATGGATTTGGACTTTGTATGAGGCATGCAAAATCCTATCCGTGATGCCTCATACAACGTCCAAATCCTTGCCGTGATGCCTCGTACAACGTCGTTTCCATAGAGATACATTGTACTATAACAGCACAGACTTCAGGGCAAAGTCAAGGAAACAGACAGGAAACTGACAGAACTTTAAGAAATCATTGTCTAAAGGCTAAATACGTTACAAAAACATGTCAAACAACCCTGATTGTCCAAGAACCTGAAGAATGCTGCAAAAATTCCAGGAATGTTTCTAAAAATTCTGATGGAAAAATTCAAAAAAATTCAAAATCACGTTCAAAACCACTCCTAAACACTCTTTGCCTCATGCAAAACCCACAAGAGCAATGCATGCATGTGTCCTGCCTTTTATACTGCCCAGGCACAATGCAACCTGGGAAAAACCCAATGCCTCATACAAAGTCAAGCGACTTTGTATGAGGTAGCTTTTTTCAAGAAATTAGGTGATGTTGTATAAATTCGATGTTGTATGAAGCGGACTTTGTATGAGGTATTACTGTATCATCTACCAAGGCAGGTGGCCAGATACAGACTGCTCTAAGGCAGTGTTTCCCAACCTTTGGCTTTTGGACTTAAATTCCCAGAAGCCTAAGCCAATGTATTGACTTAGGCTTCTGGGAATTGAAGTCCCCATGTGGGGCATGTGCCCCACGTTGGGAGCTGCTGCTCTAAGGGAAGTGACATTAGTAAGTGCAGAGTGATGCACGTTGGGGTAAAAAAACCCAATTACGTTTATAAACTGATGGGATCAGAACTCTATGTGGCAAACCAGGAAAAGGACCTTGGTGTCCTGGTGGACAACTCAATGAAGGTGTCAACCCAGTGTGCCTCAGCAGTGAAAAAAGCAAACTCAATGCTAGGGATCATTAGGAAGGGTATAGAAAATAAGTCAGCAAGTGTCATTTTGCCTCTTTATAAATCTATGGTGAGGCCCCATACTGTGTACAGTTCTGGTCACCATACCTCCAGAAGGATATTATGTAGCTGGAAAAAGTGTAGAGGAGGGCAACCAGAATGATTAGGGGACTGGAACACCTTCCTTACCATCTGAGGCTGCAACGGTTGGGCCTCTTCACTCTTGAACGACGGCATCTAAGAGGTGATCTGATTGAAGTTTATAAAATCATGCACGGTGTGGACAAAGTAGGTAAGGAAAAACTGTTTTCCCTATCGCACAACACTAGAACTAGGGGACACTCGATGAAACTTTTGGGTGCTAGTTCTCAAACAAATAAGAGAAAGTACTTTTTCACCCAGAGGATCACTGGTCTATGGAACTCCCTGCCAGAAGAAGTGGTGACAGCTGTCAGTCTTGACAGCTTTAAGAAAGGATTAGACAAGTTCATGGAGGACAAGGCAGGATCTCTCTAAATGCCATTTCCAGGGAATCCTAAGCAGGTGAAGGCATCTGCTTGGGAATACCCTGAAGCAAATGGTGAGCCACTGTGTGAGACAGAATGCTGGACTGGATGGGCTGTGACCTGTTCCAGCAAGGCTGTTCTTATGACAGGAGAGTGGAATTTACAGCCAAGGTCACAGGATGCTGCAACAAGCTTGTTTTCAATGGAGACCATTAAATGACTGATGAGTTCAATTTTGCTGTTTCTTTTGCAGTTGAAAAAACACAGCATACTGAAAATAGAAGCCTGCCTTTTGATTTTTCTTTAAATGTTGACTTAAAGCCTCAGTTGTGCTTATCCACAAGCAGTTGAGTCTCTGCAATAACATTTGGAATCTGGGCATTGCTTGTGAGGAAATGGGCGGAGAGCTTGCATTGACATATTAAAGGCCTTTGCTCCTTCTCTTATATTTATGTCCTACGTATATCCCAAAGCAGTGTACCACCTCATTAATCCCACTGGTATGAAAAGTCTGCAACTATTTTGTGGTTCTTTCACAGCATGAAATGAAATGAAATGTGTGCGTGTCTGTGTCAGCGTATGTGTGTGCTTGAATTCTAGTTTCTCTTTGGAACAATTTTCAAGGAAATTTGTTTAGCAGTGTTGTAGATACCATGGCCTTAAATCTAACACTCAGAATGTTTCCAGAAGTATGTCTAAAAAATATCAACTCTGTGAAGCCAAGTGTTCCTGATGCCACAGGACTGGTTAGTACTGCTGTCTTATGGTGAAAAGTGTGGATCTTGAGTAAGTGGAAGTAATACATTATGGTTTAGGAAGGCTCCAGGGTATTCCCTCACCTCTGTAGTCATACATAATGGTACTTTTTGGGAGCTTATGCTGGCACAGGAAACATGCTCCACGTCTTTATGGCAGTGCAGAATGCTTCCTCTGTGTGTGTGTGTGGGTTGGGGGAGGCAATCAAGTGGAGTGATCCAAAGTCAGTAATAGTTTATGGCTCCATCTTCCAGCTCAAAGGATGTACAGACTTTTTTCTTTTAATGCTGTACAAATTGACATAGCAAATAGCCCAAAAACATGAAGGAGAAGATAAAATACTGTGACCCAGTATCAACATAAAGCACATTTATCACACAGGGCAATGATTTAAAAATTACAGAGATTAAAATGGTTTCTGGTTTAAAAGGGGGGGGGGGGACCCTCAGCTCCTATCTGCTTTCATGCAGAAATTAATTTGTGGTGATGCTGGAAGAGTTTTATTCTGATTCTTTATTTTCTTACTCTATTTATAGCAGGGGAGGGGTGGCCAACCTTGGTGCTCCAGCTGTTCTTGGACTTCAATTACTAGAAGCCCAAGTCAGCACACCTGTATGGCGTACCATAGAAAACTGGCTACACTGGCGGTACTTCAAGAAGGAATTGAAACAGTATGCAGAGTGATACAAGTGGACATTTTGGTCAGTGTTGCTCAAGCAATAGTTGGCCTTAAACAGAAGTGTCTGGACACTGGTGGTAACCACTTTGAGCACCTCTTATAATTGCAGAAGTCAAATGTGACTTGTATTTGTCTTCTGTTATCAGTATTTATTGAGTATTACAATTTTAATATAGTTTTTTTTTCCTTTCTTAAAATGTGAATACATTTTTGGCACCCTATGTATTTCAGTTCCTGTGGTTATAGCCAACAAATGTCTCGATCCTGCTTGCTTCAGCGTGTAAGTTTTGTTGCCACAAATTGAAAACAAGACAATTTTTTTCTTAAAACCTGGCATTGACAAAAAAATTCTATTGGATGGAATTTATTGCCCTTATTTTGTCTATATATAAAGAGCAAAAATTGTTTTCCCACGGCCCCAAGTCAAGCATGTTTTTTCTGTTTCCAGAGAATACATTCTTAACAAGAACAAAAGATGGTTTGAGAAAGATAAATCACTATATGATGAAAATGAAATCACTGTCTTTTATTATCTTCTTCCATGCTATTAATCTTTCTCAATTCTATTAGTTTGCCTTCTTCCTCAGTGAAAAAGCACACTGAGGTTGGGAGAGCAGTGGGTTTAAATTAATCAGTCTCATTCTCATAAAAGAAACATGAAGTATCAAGTTACTTTGAACAGTTTCAAAAATATTCTAATTCCAGGTCCATCAATTAAAGTATAGAAAGTTCCTTTTTACTGAGTAAGACCATTGTTTTCTCTCGTCCTATGTAGGCATTTGAGGATAAATGTTCTTAGATTTCTCTACAAAGTTAACATACTTGGAATCAGGCAATTTGACAGACAAGTTTCTCAGTTTTGTGCTTTCCAGGGTTCTGAAACCTTGAGGAAAGACCTATATTTTGGTCCCACCTCAATCAGAGGCAGAGGCAGTACTGATGTGGGAGAGGCCCTTCTTACTAGCCCTCTTTAGTCTTACCAGGCAGAAGTCTTATTTAGGCATGTATTTAGTATGTAACTTGGCCTGTTGCTTCTGAGAGTTTCAAATGATTTGGTGTCATTTTTGTTGGAGTTTTCACTGCGCTTTAATTGGCTTTGGGTTTCTTTTTAATGTCTGAAATGTGTTTTAATAAACATTTTTTAAAATTGTATTTCATTATTATCAGTTACCTTGAGTCCCATCTATTAGCAGAAATTAGGGTATAGATTTAATTAATTAATTAATGAACAACAATATGAAAGAGAACTACGGTATCAGTATTTCCCTTCCAGTGGGTTCCTGTTCTTTCAACAGGTTAAAGCTTACACCATGGCATGGTAGTACTGTTGCAAGATTAGATGTTGAGACAGATGGATTATCTCTTTAATGTTATGTTATGATATGACATTCAGTAACCTTATGTATCAATTTTATATTTGGGTGGTTTGCAATAGAGTTTCAAATATTTCTGTTTTATTAATAGTCCTTTTGTGTTGTGGAAATATGATGGCAGATCGGGTATAGACTGTCTGCTTGGAGGTTGACATAAACCTAAAAGATATTTGAGTTATTTTCCAGCTCTATAATTCTATGAGTTTGGGTGGTATCAGATATGATCAAGGTGAGAACAAATGCCAAGCCCACTAGTTCTCCTCAATGCATGTGCATTGAAATAGCAGAAATCTAGAGATGATTTATCCAAAGTGTTTTCTGTACGTGAAAATCAGGGAAACATTGTTTAAAGCTCTTTTTCACTAACTAGGATTGTGACACAGCTAGGCCAAGAGATAGTAGCTGTCTAAGAGTATTCAGTGGGGGTTTTGCCTGAGCAACGTGTTTGCTACCAACCTTGTAGTAGTTCCAATAACTGTATTTCTCAATTACAATAGGCATGGGTAACTTCCAGGGATCAGGGAGCTTTACTAGTTCTCCCTGGGACCCTGGAGATTTCACCATGCACAAATTTATCCGGGGGAGGGGGCAGAAAAACAGCTTTTTGCTTTCAGTGATTAGTGGATTCCTTTAATTACAAGGAAATATGAAATACTAATGGTCTTCATGGTAAAGCATGAGTGGACCACTTTGGGGCATCTGGGCTTTCCAAGGCCCATTAAACCAGACAAATGTTACTGGAAGTCCCCTCCTGGTCTTATTTTGCATCCTCCACTTTTACTCTTGGTAACCTTCCATCAAAACAGAAGATAGCGCAGTCCTGGCTTCTGTGTGCAGTTTCTTTTTATATATAAACAGATCATTAATTCTTACCTTAACAGCAGCTCTTTCTCAGTCTTTTACTATTCAGGACACCATTTTACAGGAATTAGATGAAGTTCCAATAAGGACAGAAACAACAGTAAAGGTATATGTCCTGTTGAAAAGTGTCTCAGCCAAAGCAGAGCTAAATACTGTACATAGTACAATTAACAGAGACTCTGACAAAAACAAGAAAGAGCTGCTGTGAAGGTAAGAATTAATGATCTGTTTATATATTTTTAAAAACTGCACATAGAAGCCAGGACTCAGCTAACTATAATATGCACACCTTCTGTGTATGGTTTTAATACAAAGGCAAGTTGGGTAAGAAGATTGTTTATTTATTGATTGATTGATTTAGGTTTGCATAGCCGCCCAATCACCAAAGTGTTCTCAGGACAGAAGTTGGATAATACCAAAATATGCTTATAAGAATTTATCTTTGAGAGTTTGCTGGATACAGACAACACCCAATAATTACTGTAACTTTCTTTACATGTCTTAGCTCAGCCAAAAAGTAGAACAGTGTGGTTTTTTTGTACAAAGTCACCAAGAGGTCAACTCTCACACAATTGGCTGTTGCTGCAAAATAAATCCCTTGTCCCCCCCCCCAATTTGGATACATTTTGGCATCCTTAGGCGCACATAAATCTGAGCGCCTTCTCCCATTTCCAATTTTCTACTCTTCTCTTCTTCAGAATGAAAAATGATGAGACATATGCCATCTCCCATCCATTACTCCAGGATATTGTGAACCAACTCACTAAGTCTCCCAAAGTGCATCTTAAGTTTCCAAAGGGATGGCTAGTGTGAAACCCAAATGGACCTTTCACCTGCTCCACTGGCTTCGAGCTTTGGGTGCCTAGCATTGACCTGTCCCGGCCTCTGGCCTTTGACTCCTCCTTCTGACCCTGCTGGATCGTTCCTGCTGTGTCTTCTCCAAGACAAGCCCTGGGCAGTGGCTTTAGTGTCAGAGGCAATTGTGAGACCGAATAAGAAAATCTCTCCTAATGACTTGCTATTGTTGAGGAGTGTAATCAATACTCTGGGTGCAGAGCTGAAGTGGGAGAGGAGAGGATCTTTAACCCTATGTGTGCAGACCTATGCCTGTGGGAAAGGAACTCTGCTTTTGATAAAACTGGAGACCAGTTCACATCTCAATACCCTCTGCAGATAATTCTTCTGTGTGATTCTTCTATTCTGGTGTTCGATTAAAAGCATGAACTTGTCTGTCTGAGTTTCTAACAAATATTTTTAACTTATGCTAGTTTTCCTCAACATGTAGGTTTGTTATGAAGCAAGTCATTGGCAGGATACGCTGGACACACATGTGTATCCTGGTATAGGATGATTTGTCTATCTTGAAAAACATAATGTGAGAATTGGCCCTTGCCTGCAGATAAATGTCTTAAGGCCCAGATTTTACAAATCTCAGATAAGATGGGAAAACTGTATCTTGTATTCACTATTTTGGATTATAGGTGGGAAGTCATATTAATAAGCACTCCTCCATTTAAATAAAATGCCAACAAACAATTCCCTATAATGTAAAATTACTTGCATAGACGAGTAAATGTTCTAACCCAGGGGTGCTCAAACTTTTCTGACCAGGGTCCTGACCACGCCCCCTCAGTCAGCTGTATGGGCTGGTCACATGGTGCCTCCCAGTGGTGGTGGCGCATAAAATCATGCCACATTTCTGGGCATTTTCCCCTCCTCCAACAAGGAAGCATTTTGACGCCCTTTTTAATTTTTGATGCGTTTTTGCCATGTTTTGGTGTGAAAACATGCCAATTTCAGTGTCAATAGCAATCCGGCCCACAGGCCATAGTTTAGCCACCCCTGTTCTAACCTAACTTTCCTGACAGGTCAATTTTCTATTTGGATGGTCTGGGATGCTTTCTTGTAGAATGCTGTGAGTCACCTCTGGTCAGTGGTGCTTTTCTAGTGGGATTGGCTGGGACTGTATACAACTCTCACCTTTATTAATCTACTTTTTTCATAAATTCACTCAACCCCCACACCCCTGTAATTTAGCAAGCCTGGCACATCTAAACCATACTTGCTTATCAATCTTCTTTTCAATTGGTCCAAGACATTTCATTGGAGACTATAGGGGCTGTGGTGGCTCAGTGGTTAAGAAGCTTGCCTTGTTAGCTGAAGGCCAGCAAGTCAGCAGTTTATGACCCGGGTACTGCATGATGGATTGAGTGCCTGTCTTTGTCCCAGCTCTTGGGGACATGAAAGGACCCGCATTCAGGCATCCCCTGAGCGGAGTTTCTCCAGCAAAAATCTTTTCAACCCAGAATAATTTCTGATATTTAATAATAATAATAATAATAATAATAATAATAATAATAATAATAATAATAATAATAATAATAATAGTAGTAGTAGTAGTAGTAGTAGTAGTAGTAGTAGTTGTTGTTGTTGTTGTTGTTGTTGTTGTTGTTGTTGTTAACTATGAACATGTGTTTGGACAATTCTTCTTTTCTTCAAGTCCTCTATTTAGCAGTCTAAACTACAGTTTTATGAAGCTCCACAGCACTATGTTAAAGTTGAAAATTGGCTGTAAACAGCTTTTTTGGAGAGGATGGATGTGTTGCGTTTGATTTTATTTACTTTTCTGTTATATGATCTTCATAATTTGATACTTTTAACAGTAGTTTACCTAGTGTGTGTATAAGTGTGGCCCTGCTACACTGTGATACTTTTATCCCTTGTTTAGCAAGATAGTATCGGAAGAGTGCAGCCGGTTACATAATTAGGAAAAAGGCAGGTCTCATCATGTAAATGATATGCTTCAAAACGATGAATCTAAGATGACACATTTACAACGCTGGATTTTATTTTATTTTTGATGCCTTGTAGATACTCTTTTATGTTTAAGATGAACAAAATTAGAGAAATCTTTGGAGGGTTTTGGCTGGAATAAGAATCCTGAATCCGAATTGGTGATGCACTAAGGCATAAATCTGTTGGAAAGCATAAGTGGGAAATTGCCCTATAAAAAAGGTGGAACATACTCTAAAAAAAATAAGGCATATTAGAGGAATACAAGCTGAGACAGTGGTGTTCTAATGCAGTTTTATTGTTGGAGTTTACTCTGGCTGCCCAGCAAGCTGTAACACTTCATAAATTGATGAGTGGATTTGTCATGGGATAGAAATGGGGCCTGTGGGTGTTTTAGAATAGTGACATGGATTTCTGTGTGCTGTTCACTGGAGGGAGGTGGCAGTGTTGCATTATGGGTTGTCACTGGGCAGAAACTGCTTGCTAGTCATAACAATCTTAACCTCGTGTTCTGGGGGAAATGAAACTTGAACTTGTGATAGACATATAGTATTGTGTATGGTCATTGGCTGGGACCCTTCAGAGGAGGGGCCAGAGGGTGGAACTTGTTGAAGGAGATAAAAAGGAATTGAGAAGAAAGGATTGTCCATTCCATAGGCTTTTGCTTAAATCATTTTTATTTATTTATTTATTAATCAAATTTCTGACGCCACCCCACTCGCTGAGGCAACTCTGGGCGGCTTACAGCAAAACAGTACAACACAACAGGTTTTTTTATATAACTCAAAGCAAACCCATAGGAAAAATAATTTTTGTATGTAACTCGAAGCAAACCCATAGGAAAAATGAAATTTTTATGTAAATCAAAACAAACCCATAAGGAAATGAATTTTTACGTAACTCGAAGCAAACCCATAGGAAAAAGAATCTTTATGTAACTCAAAGCAAACCCATAGGAAATCGTGTAAATCGGGAGATGGTTTTAGCACAAACTCATTATGTAATTCGAATTTTATGTAACTCGAGGCATATATAAGTTGAGGTTTTACTGTAGTTCTTTGGGGGTGCTTTGAACTCAAGCAATCATATAATCTTTTAAGAGAGAGGAGGGGCCTTCTGGGCTTCCACACTTAGTCAGGTTTTTATTGTTTTTAATGTGTTATCTGAACTGAAAATACTTCATTGACTAGAATTGTTTTGCTTCCTGAAACTAAGAAACCTGTAACTGGTTTTGCTACAATATACTTTTAAATGACATGAAGATGACTGGAGTTGTTTACTATGCTATCTGCTACTTTACTAACAGCTTGACTTTGGTCAGGATATGTGAGAAGGCAAGCTAAAATCCTGAATTGCTTAGCTGGAGGGTGTCAATTCAGGTGCGGTCCCACTTATGTGTAGACCAAAGTTCTACTCAGGAGTACTGGGTCCGTTACAGGGTTTACTGACAGATTAGTAAAGGCAAAGCAAGATATTATCAGAAAGCCGGATGTATCTGACTCTAGGGGGTGGTGCTCATCGTTTATAGTCAAAGAGCCAGTGCCATCTGTGCCTGCAGACATTTCCATGGTCATGTGGGAGGCATGACTAGACACTGAAGTGCACTGTACACTGTTACCTTTTCCTCCAAAGCAGTACCTGTTTATCTACTTGCAATTTCTTCTTTTTGAATGCTAGGTTGGCAGGAGCTGGGACAGACAACAGACGCTTACTCCTTCGCGCTGCACCCAGATCTCAACCTGCTGATCAGCCAACTTTCTGGTTGTTGTTAAGCTCAGCATCTTAACCATGAAGCCAGCGTGGCTTCCAGACTGACATATTAGATCCTGTTTAATTCATGGTGGCTCAAGTGGTTAAGACACTGAACTCGCTGACTGGAAGGTCAGAGTTTGATTCCCGGGTAGTGCATTACAGAGTGAGCTCCCCTCTCTGTCCCAGCTCTTACCAACCTAGCAGTTTGAAAACAAGAAATTGCAAGCAGATAAATAGGGACCACTTTAGTGGGAAGGTAAACAGTGTCCCAGGCACTCCGGTGTTGAGGCATGCCTGCCACATGTCCACAGAAATGTGTGCAGATGCAGGCAACACTGGCACTTTGGCTATAAAAAGAGATGAGCACTGAACCCTAGAGTCAGATACAATTGGCTTTCGAACAAGGGTGACTTTTTGTTGTTGTTGTTCAGTCGCACAGTTGATTCCGACCCTTTGCGACCCTATGGACCGTTGTTCTCCAGGCACCTCTGTCCTCCACCATCCCCCTCAGCCCTCCCAGTTCTGTGCCCATTGTGTCTACAATACCATCTAGCCATCTCATCTTTGGCCTCCCCCTTCTTCTTTTGCCCTCCACTTTTCCCAACATCAAGGCCTTCTCAAGTGAATCCTCCCTTCTCATTTGATAGCCAAAGTACTTTAGCTTCATCTTTACTATTTGACCTTCCAATGAGCAGTCAGTGTTGATTTCTTCTAAGATTGACCTATTTGTTCTCGCTGTCCAGGATACTCTCAAAACTCTCCTCCAACACCACATTTCAAAGGCATCTATTCTTCTGCGTTCAGCTTTCCTAATTGTCCAGCTCTCACATCCGTACATTACCACCGGGAATACCATTGCTTTGACTATTCTAATTTTTGTTTTCAATGTGATGTCTCTGCTTTTCACTATGTTCCCCAGGTTTCTCATAGCTTGTCTCCCAAGAATCAGTCGCCTTTTTATTTCATGGCTGCAATCCCCATCTGCAGTGATCTTTGATCCTAAGAATGTAAAATCTGTCACTGCTTCTACTTCTTCCCCGTCTATTTTCCAGGAACTGATCGGACCTGTTACCATTATCTTGGTTTTCTTGATATTGAGTCTCAAGCCAGATTTTGCACTCTCCTTCTTCAGTCCAGTCAAGAGATTCTTTAGGTCTTCCTCACTTTCTGCCATTAGGGTGGTATCGTCTGCATATCTCAGATTGTTGATGTTTCTCCCAGCAATTTTAATCCCATATTGTGATCCCTCCATCCCTGCATTGTGCATTATGTGCTCTGTGTATAAGTTGAATAAGCAGGGTGACAAAATGCAGCCTTGTCTTACTCCTTTTCCTATTCCAAACCACTCTGTCATTCCGTGTTCTGTCCTAACTGTTGCTTCTTGATTCATGTACAGATTTCTCAGGAGGCATATGAGGTGCTCTGGTATTCCCATCTCTTTAATTACTTGCCACATCTTGTTGTGGTCCACACAGTCAAATGCCTTGGTGTAGTCAATAAAACAAAAGTAAACTTGTTTCTGGTATTCCTTTGTTTTCTCCATGATCCAACGTATGTTGACAATGTGGTCTCTAGTCTCCCTGCCTCTTCTGAACCCAGCCTGCACCTCTGGTAATTCTCTCTCCACATGCTGCTGAAGTCTTTCCTGTATTATCTTGAGCATCACCTTGCTGGCGTGTGGGATGAGTGCAATTGTTCGGTAATTTGAACATTCTTTGACATTGCCCTTTTTTGGGATTGTGACGTATACTGATCTTTTCCAATCCTGTGGCCACTGTTTTGTTTTTCAAATCTGCTGGCATATTGAATGCAGTAATTTGACGCCATCATCTTTTAGATCTTTGAAAAATTCAAATAGGATACCATCATTTCCACTAGCTTTGTTGTTTGCAGTGCTCTTTAGGGCCTTTATGACTTCGCTCTCCAGGATGTCTGGCTCAAGTTCAATTTTTTCATCGTTGTGATTATCAGTAGTATTGAGGTCCTTTTTGTAGAGTTCCTCTGTGTACTCTTTCCATCTTTTCTTAATCTCTTCTGCATCAGCTAGCTCCTTTCCGTCTTTGTCCCTTATCATGGTCATTTTTGGTTAAAATGTTCCCTTGACTTCCCGGATTTTTTTTGAAAAGATCTCTAGTCCTGCCTCTTTTGTTGTTTTCCTCCATTTCTTTGCACTGTTCTTTTAGGTAGTTTTCCTTATCTCACCTTGCTTTTCTTTGAAATTCTGTGTTCAAATGATTGTATTTTTTCCTTTCCCCTTTGACTTTTGCATTCCTTCTTTCCTCTGCTATTTTAAGAGCCTCATCAGACAACCACTTTGCTTTCTTACTCTTCTTTTCTTTTGGTATGGTTTTCTTTGCTGCTTCCTGCATGATGTCTCTCATCTCTGTCCATAATTCTTCTGGCACTCTGTCTATCGAGTCTAAGCCATTAAATCTGTTCATCACCTCCACCGTGTATTCTTTAGGGATGCTATCTAGGTGATATCTGTCTGGTCTCCTTGTTTTCCCTATTTTCTTTAGTCTAAGCCTGAATTTTGCGATCAGTAGGTTGTGATCTGAGCCACAGTCTGCTCCAGGTCTTGTTTTTGCTGACTGTATGGAGGTTCTCCATCTTTGGCTGCAGAGTATGTAGTCAATCTGGTTTTGGTGTTGGCCATCTGGTGATGTCCATGTGTAAAGTCACCTCTTGTGTTGCTGGAAGAGAGTGTTTGCTATGACCAGTGCGTTCTCTTGGCAGAACTCTATCAATCTTTGCCCTGCTTCATTCTGTGTTCCAAGACCAAACTTGCCTGTTATTCCCTCCACTTTTTGATTTCCTACTTTCGCATTCCAATCTCCTAATATAATTTGGATATTATTTCTTGGTGTCTGTTCTATGAGGTGTTCTAGGTCCTCATAGAACTGGTCCACTGTGGCTTCATCTGCACCAGTGGTTGGTACATATATTTGGATCACAGTGACATTGAAAGGTTTGCCTTGAATTCTGACTGCCATCATTCTGTCATTTTTGAGTTTGTATCCCATTACTGCTTTTCTCACTCTTTTTATTGACAATTATGGCTACTCCATTTCTTCTAAGGTTTTCTTGTCCACAGTAGTAGATATGATGGTTTCCAGAGCTGAATTCGCCCATCCCTGTCCATTTTAGCTCACTGATTCCCAAGATGTCAATACTTATTCTTTCCATCTCATTCCTTTACCTAATTCATGGTTTTATAATAAATCATAATTGCAATTCAAAGTCATGACACTGCAACATTTGTAGGTGATCAGTGAGCCTTTCTAATGCAGTAAAATCCACTTATAGGATCCCAGTGACTGCTCTTATTTCGTTCTCTTGAACTATGTTGTACTTCTACTCTGCTGATGTGAAAGCTCCCTCCTGCCACATTTTGCAAGAGGGCAAAGAGTTTCTATCTTTTTTTAAAAAGAAGAAGAAGAAGACTATTTAATGCCTTTTTTAAACAAAAGCCTTAATCAGGTTTTTAAAAATCCAGTGATAACAAAGGAGCAAAGGGTGCACAGATGACACAGGGAACTTCCAGGTCAATATTGGGATGGGAGACATACAGCATTATCTGTTCAAAAGTCATTGTGGAATTAATTGGCCTTCCTCTTTTTAATGGTTGTATCTTAGTTGGGGAAAAAGATGAAAGAGGTGGTGGGAAAATGTATTACAAAAGAAGACCATCTCCTGCAAGATTCTGTTAATGAGGCAAGAAAGCATCTTTATACTATGTGGGTGAAAATCAAAACAACAAAATAGAGAACAAACAAGATTTCCATTTTTTATCCTGGCTTGCTATTAAAATCTGAAACAACTCCTGGCAAAACTGTTGACTTCTTTAACATATTTCTGGATTTTTTCACCTAGATGGTATGAATTTGCTGTTCTGCTCCTTCAATATTCCCTTGTGACTAAAGTGCTCCAGATATTCCACAAATTAGGAAAGGAGAAGAAAGAACACCTCTGCTTCTTATTGGTAACATAACTTCAGTATCTGCCACAAGGATCCAGTATAGTGTGGTGCAGGGTTTCAACCTTGGACCCCTAGATGTTCTTGGACTTCAACTCCCAGATGCCCTGATCAGCAGGTGTGTTGACTTGGGCTTCTGGTAATTGAAGACCACAAACATCTGGAGGCCCCAGGTTGAGAAATTCTGGAGATTTAATTTCAGCTCCCTCCTTAGCCATGGAATTGTACTGGACAGTGGCAATAATAAAACTGCAGTGCTCTTTAAATGTCTCCCATACAGTACAGTATTGTACTGTAACATGTAAAGAGCACAGTACAGTGCTCTTTAAATGTCTCCCATACAGTACAGTACAGTATTTGATCACAACAGGATGTGGCAAGTGATTAAAGAGATGGGAATACCAGAACACCTCATATGCCTCCTGAGAAATCTGTACATGAACCAAGAAGCAACAGTTAGGACAGAACACGGAATGACCGAGTGGTTTGGAATAGGAAAAGGAGTAAGACAAGGCTGCATTTTGTCACCCTGCTTATTCAACTTATACACAGAGCACATAATGCGCAATGCAGGGATGGAGGAATCACAATATGGGATCAAAATTGCTGGGAGAAACATCAACAATCTGAGATATGCAGACGACACCACCCTAATGGCAGAAAGTGAGGAAGACCTAAAGAATCTCTTGATCGGTTTGAAGGAAGAGAGTGCAAAAGCTGGCTTGAGACTCAATATCAAGAAAACCAAGATAATGGCAACAGGCCCGATCAGTTCCTGGAAAATAGACGGGGAAGAAGTAGAAGCAGTGACAGATTTTACTTTCTTAGGATCTAAGATCACTGCAGATGGAGATTGCAGCCATGAAATAAAGAGGCGGCTGATTCTAGGGAGACAAGCCATGAGAAACCTGGGGAACATAGTGAAAAGCAGAGACATCACCTTGAAAACAAAAATTAGAATAGTCAAAGCAATGGTATTCCCAGTGGTAATGTACGGATGTGAGAGCTGGACAATTAGGAAAGCTGAACGCAGAAGAATAGATGCCTTTGAAATGTGGTGTTGGAGGAGAGTTTTGAGGGTACCTTGGACAGCGAGGAGAACAAATAGGTCAATCTTAGAAGAAATCAACACTGACTGCTCATTGGAAGGTCAAATAGTAAAGATGAGGCTAAAGTACTTTGGGCATCAAATGAGAAGGGAGGATTCACTTGAGAAGGCCGTGATGTTGGGAAAGGTGGAGGGCAAAAGAAGAAGGGGGAGGCCAAGGATGAGATGGATAGATGGTATTGTAGACACAATGGGCACAAAACTGGGAGGACTGAGGGGGATGGTGGAGGACAGAGGCGCCTGGAGAACGATGGTCCATAGGGTCGCAAAGGGTCGGAATCGACTGTGCGACTGAACAACAACAAAACAGTACCTCAAACACACAACTAGGGTCACCATGAATTGGAATTGACTTGATAGTGGGGCTCTTGATAGAGGTTTTCCCTTTTGTCTTGATGTTTTGTTACTAGCGATTTGATATTGTATCATTGTGATTATTGCTTTTTTGTAATTGTATTGATTAATTATTGTGTTTTTGTACCATTATATTGTAATAGTATGTATATTAATATGTTGTTAGCCGCTCGGAGTCGGCCGTGGGTTGAGTGGAGCGGGATATAAATTTGATAAAATAAATAATAATAATAATAGTGTACAACAGCAATTTCCCAGAAGAGAGAAGCAGAAATTCCCAGTGAAGGGTCAGTCTGTACAAATAGTTCCTTAAGAAACGTAGCACAAATCTGTTTTTGCTAGAAATACAATTGGGAAAAGCTACGTATCCAAGGAGATCCATATGTTGTGATTTAACTCCTGCTATGAATAAAACAACTATAATTGTATTCCTGTCTGGAAGCAAGATTTCACAGTGACTTTTGAACAGATAAGTCTCCCATCCCAATATTGTTATGTTAAAGAGTCCTAGCTTTCTGTCTGGGTTTTTCCCCCTACTAAAGCTCAAAGTTCTTCATTTTATTTACTTGCTTTTGCTTAGAGCAGTAATACAGGGAAATTCCATTCTGCCCATGTGGGTATTTAGCAAGCCCTTATTGCCACAGGACCTCACTTATCTCTTCAGTTTTTAAAAATAGAATTATCAGCAAAAAGAAATCTTTTTGTCACTTCCTTCCTCTGCAGGTTCAAAGGGTTCTTTTGCCCCTTAGGATTTTTGAGAACAGCTGTGATTGGATGCAGTGCATGTTCCAGTAAATTACTCTGCTTATCAGCAAAAGGAAAGGTGATGTGGTGTAATCAGCTGTTATTTTTATGGTTCCTGCAAGTGACAACATTCTGCGCTCCCTCTGCTGGCTTTCCTAGAACTTGTTAAATAACAAGCCTCATTCCCTACAGGCAGGCTTTTTGCTGATGAGCAAAGCAGAGATGTTTTGGCAAGATTTAAGCGTTGCATAAGCTGTTGGTGGTGTTTAAAGGAAATCTGCTATGTATGGTAATTGCAGATCAAATTGAAACATGGGGGTGGAAGAATCAATGTTTGCCAGATGGAAAATTATTTAGAAAAGACAATATTCCCATGTTAAAGCTGCTCAAATTCAGTCAAGTAGGAAAACATTAAACAATAGTGATGCATTTCCATGTGTCTGCTTCTCTTTGGTGTTTTTCATGCCTTCATATCTGGATGTCTTCAATGGAAGCCTTCGAACTTCTTTCCCCCTAAGACTTTGCAAAGCTACTCATTCTTAACTTGCTAGGCAGTGTTAGCTTTTAGCAATCAGTACAGTTTCTGCCTTTTCCTCAGATGCACATTTCTCCTCACACCTTTCGTAGAGCTGCTCCAACCATGACAGAGAGGTGCCCAGAACACAAAGTACAACTTCATATTTCCTGTTTTCAGTTTTTTCTGTCTTGGCTGAGATAGAAAATTGTCATTTGCCCAATGGTGTAGTGAACAAACTGCCTCTTCTTTGAGAGCTGTAGGTCTTCTGTGTTTAGAGAAAGGTGGGAGACATGACTGTCCTGATATTTTCCCAGGTAAATTATGCTGCAGTGCAGAAGGAAGTGAAGGCAGCTTGTTCTTTTTCTGCATCCCTTCTTGCCATGACATCAGACCACTGTTTGGACTCTTATTTCTTATGGTAGATCAGACCTCCCCAATTCATGCTCTCTTTGGACCACAGCTAGCATGGTCACTAAAACTTTGGAGGGTACCAGATTGTGAAAGGCTGTTATGGAGTCTGTGTACATGTCTAGATGTGTCCTGGGACTCATAACTTTAATATGGTAAGTGAAAAAATGTGATTTAACCTACCATTAATTTAGTGGTACATCTTGACACAGCTATGGTCTTGGCTTTGCTGCAAAACACTAAAGGCACTCTGGCACTTTGCTGGTGACAGGAAGAGAAAGTGACACAATCTTGCACAGCTTTTATGTATGTCACACTGCAGGCTGCTTTTCTGAGAGCAGGTGTGACATGTGGGTGTGATAGTGGAGCATGCTATGGTCACATTTATGTCCCGTCCCCCCCTTCCAAAAACCGAATCCATTCCATGGAAAGCAATAAGAGTCATTCTAGTGTTTGAATAATAAGTCTTACATTTCTGTAAAGTCCAGTTAGTTTGTTCAAACAGAAAGCCTCCTTTATGGAGATCCAGCTGGAGTTTCTTCTAATGTCCTCTTGCTCCCAATTAGAGTAGAATTCAGTTGCAGAACAGCAGATGGAGAAGAAATTAAGAGGTACAAGTAAGGGCAGAAGAAGGAGGAGGGCTGTATGTTCTTTCATACCTACAAAGTTTCACTAAAGCATATGATTTTTCCATATGGATGGTTATAGTGTCATCGTTCCATCCCCCAAAGAAATATGCCCTAGTAACCTGACAAGCAAACATTCTCCTGTGACATCCCTCTTAGGATTTCACAGCTAATACAGTTTTATAAACAGGTAGTAATATCATGTAGAAATCTCTAAAAGCACTCTCTTTAGAGACAGTGTTTCCATCTCACATTTCCTGGCATTTTTTCCTACAGCATTTGAAGCAATATTTTCAAAAATGATTTCTGTTTTGGTTGATGCCTTTGCTACTTTGCGTTGCTTACTCACAAACATACCCAAAATCTAGAAAGCTCTGTTTTGCTGTCCAAAATAGCAGTCTCTGTCTCTCTGTCTCTGTCTGTCTCTCGTCTCTCTCTCTGTCTCTCTCTCTTTCTCTCTCCCTTTACCCTCCCCCCCACGTACTTTTTTTTTGGGGGGGGGCTACTTCTTCTTCAGGTGCGGTGTCCATTCTTGATATTGGCTAGCATCATGGTGATAGTTTTTCTGTTCTTAACTCTTCAGAACAGTTCTTCCAAGGACATGCCACACCAGTCTCTCAGGTTCTTCAGCCATGAAGTCCATCTACGTCCAGGGTCTCTCTTCCCAGGGATCTTTCCTTGCAGAGCAAGTTGGAGTATTCTATATTGTACTTTATGTTGTTCCTCATGATATGGCCAAGGTATTGGAGCTTTCTTTGCTGAATGGCCTTAAAGAGTTCTTGCTCTTTATCCATTCGGTGCAATACTTCTACGTTAGTCAAATCGTCAACCCATGATATCCTTAACAGCTGCCTGTAGATCCACATTTCAAAAACTTTGATTCTCTTTTCAGATGCTATAGCATATTCCTGGTTTCCAATTGCAACTTGTCCATGCTGTTCGTGGAAACTTTACTTAAGGGGAAATAAAAATGAAGTACAATATAACAGGCCAACTAGGAACATGCAGGTCTGTGGATCAGGCCTTTGTCATTGCCTATTTAGGTATAACTGGTGTCAGGTGAGGAATGAGTACCACCCACCCACCCCCAAGCATCAGTATGGCATTGAAGATGATGAACTGGCAGCTGAGATATCTTGGTACTAGTTCTCAATAAGGCACAGAACTCACTGAATTATTTTAAGCCAATCGCTATATGAGTCTGAGCTATCTCATGCGGTTGTTCTGCAAGTAAAATAGAAAGGAAGGGATTTACATCTGCTGCCTTAAACTCAGCATACCAAAGGGATGGATACAAGCATAATATAATATAATATAATAACACACGGAGTTCACACCCTAAACTCTGCATGCACTAGAAACTTTATATGCTCATGGGGAGTTCCTTATCATTATAACTGTATGAAGAAGAATGAGTTAGGGATATAGCTTGGTGTGTAATTACACACCAGCTGAAACATTGTGGTTGCTAGCTTTGCTTGCGCAAGATTTAATGGAGCACAAAAAAGGCCCCCAGAATAAAAGGTTAAATTCCCACAAGTAAGCATAGTTCATAGACTAGAGCAGTTTATTGGTCCTAGCACAATTATTTTTCAGCTTGCTTAGACTATGGGAGGGATGCCCAAACTATGGCCCGGGGGATTGATTAGCCCCCCGATTCCAATTCATCCGGCCCATGAAGCCCTCATCGCTCCCGGAAGCGGAAATAAAATGCGTTCAGGAGCGACGGGGGCTTCGTGAGACAGATGAATTGGCATCGGGGGCAGAATCCGCCCCCTGGGCCATAGTGACCGGCACCCTGAACCACATGACCAGCCCACAGCCTGAAAAGTTTGGGCACCCCTGATTATGGGTTTTAGATCTCTGGTATAAAGAGCTAACTAAAAATCTGCCATAATTGTCCTCTGAGGCATCACCCTGTATCTTCCTCCTGAGTCCACATGAGTGAAGTCTGCACTGTGAAGAGAGTGGGAAGTTCTGTTTGTCTGTACTGGTAATTATTTCATTCAAAATCTGTTAGCATAAGAGTTTTTCTATCACAATCTCTTCACAGCTTCAAAAGCCTTTGCTCTGGAAAGAGTCATTTCAATAGGCTAACTAGAAATTGAGACTGTTGTGTTGTGATCAGAGTCACGGCTTCCGTGAAATCATGTGATGTCGGTTATTTTGTTCATACAAAACACCAAACCCCAGAATCTGAGAGACCAGGGTTATTTTTTCCCGAGACAGTTGCTGATTTTCTGTAGATCTAGTCATGTGTCTTCTATGTATGTATTGCCTGTTAAATTGACAAGCAACTTAAATATGAATCTCAAGTGGAACTTCTGAGGAGCCAGTTTGTTTTCAGGTGTAAGGTGAGAAGATTCCCTTAGGTAGATCTACACAGGTAGTACACCTAGTATTCACACACTTTCCCTTTTCCCCTAGTTTCCTTCCTCTGTAAACAGTGAATGCAAAAAAAGAAAACCTTTTATCTAAAATGATTTCAGCATCTAGAAAGCCTCAAGGGAACTGATTAAATGAAAAGACTGTCTGGGTATAGTCAAGTTCGTAAAACTAGATTTTTTTTTCCTTCCGTGTCTAGGCCAGACGTGAAACTACCAAAATGAAGGCACCTTTTGGTGAGTTCATTCTGCAGTTCCTTTCACTTAACCTAATGTGAGAAAGATTAGCTGGCAACACAAGGTTGCCGTTACAAGGGTACGGCCGATTATGGTTCTCATAGATGCCACAGTCTTCGAGGAGGCTCTTTCTGTGTACCCCAAAACTAGAAATCACAATAACAATAATGTCAGAATAATATGTTTGTGCTTCTTTTCAGAGTAAGAGTGACAAGGATAAAACTGTTCTCTTTCTTTACAATACTGGTGGTTGGAAGTTGTTTCAGAAAACCAGGCACGTATATGAATGTTCAAAGTAGAACTCACGTTGCCCCAACTTATAGCAATCCTATGAATTAGTGATCTTCAAAGTGTTCTTTCCTCTATAACCTTATTCAGCTCCTGCAAATTCAAGGCTGTGGGTTTCTTTAGAGCAGGGGTGCCCAAACTTTCTGGGCCATGGTTCAGGGAACCTGTCACTATGGCCCAGGGGACAGACCCAACCCCCAGGCCATAGTTTGGGCATCCCTGCTTTAGGGAGTCAATCCATTTTGTATTTGGACTTCCTCCGTTCTTTCAGTCTTCAAATCTTCCCAAGCTTATTGTCTTTTCCAGAAAATTTTGCCTCCCCATGATATGCCCAAGTTCAGGCTTGATTTGTTGTAGAACCCATTTGTTTGTCTTTCTGGCAGTCCAAGGCATCTATAAAGCTCTCTTCCAGTACCATATTCCAAATGGATATATTTTTTCCTTATCAGCTTTCACATCTGTACATGGTGATCAGGAATACAATTGTGTGCATGGTCTTGGTCTCCATGACACATCCTTACACATGATGATCTTTTCGAATTCCTTCATTGCTGCCCTTTCATATCTCAGGTTTCTGCACCATTGTCTGACACCTTAACCACTCGTGGATATTTTATACAGTACAGTAGAACTTTGGATAAAGGCCAAACTCTGTTCTACAAGTTTGGACTTTATCCGAATCAAATGGGCGATGCATCGGATAACGTCCACAAATGGACTTTATCCAAGGTTCCTATACCAGATACCTCGGATAATGTCCATTTTTTAGCGGCTTTGGACTTTAAGCGATGCATCACATGTGCATGAAAACCGCGACTTTATCCAAGTCAGACTTTATCTGAATCGGACTTTATCCGAGGTACCACTGTATCTAGAAGATACTAGGAAGGGTCACCATAAGTTAAAATATACTTAACGGAAACAAATTAATTAATATGAAACCGTAGATGTTGCTTACAGCGTTTCTTTGGAATGTTGCAGTATGAAAGCAGAGAGTGGGAGTATGAAAGTAGAAGCTTTTAGGAGACTAGTTGCTGCACATACTCATTCCGGATAGGTATTTAATGTTGACTTAAAGAAAATATCACCTCCTGAAGTACTGCCAAATTCTGCTCTTAGATTCCCCCCAGGAAATCTCTTGTCTAGATCACAAACGGATGGCACATGCTCAGCAAGTTTCAACAGAGTTGTACCATGCAAGATGGATACAGTTGAGTTGTTTGGGATTCTGTTGTTTAGGAAGAGAGCTTGCACTTACCATGGTACACTGTGTGAAGATAAAGCTGATGTTACCAAGAACAGGCTCCATTTCTCTGCTAAAGCAGGCAGATGTTATGCCAGGGAGGGGATTGTAGGTAAGGGGGCAAATGATGGCACCAAGAAGCAAAAGACTTGGAAGATTACCCCATGTACTCGTAACCTCTTTCCATGTGGCCAGCCCATAATGTGCTCCTGTACAGAGCCTGCTGTATAGCAGGGGAATTTGGCTCTGGCATGGCTCCCCATAGTCATTAGCTGTTTAAAATGGTGCAGGAAATAACAAAAGAGGCTCTTGTAATGCAAAAGCAATACTGAAGGCTCTGCTCCTCCCTCTCTGCAGCTGGTTTACAGTGAGCAAGCTTAGCTTACATAGTCAAGTAAATCCATTCCATTCCTTTCACAGAAAGAGCCTCCTTGAAGATTGTGGTATGTTTGAACCCACAATTGAACGTACCCTGGTAACGGCAATCTTGTGTTGTTGGCTAACCTTTCTTACACTAGGTGCAGTGAAAGGAAACTGTAGAATGAACTCACCAAAAAGTGCCTTCATTTTGTTGTTTTTGTTTTTGTTTTCTGATATGCCTGAACTACAGACTAACACGGGTACTATTTTTAAAAAAAACATTTCAGCAGTTTCACAGCTGGCCTAGACACGTAAGAAGTGTAAACATTTTATCTTTCAGGTGAGGAGTAAGGCTTCCATTGCTGTAGAGCAGTGGTTCCCCAAAAAGGAACCACATTATCCTTCTGGAACGGCTCCGAGGAGTGGGGATCCAGGGCACTGTGTGGTCCTGGTTTGCCTCATTTCTGAAGGGCCAGACCCAGTCGGTATGGTTGAAGGATGGGATGTCCAGCCCTAGACCTCTCCAGTATGGGGCGCCTCAGGGCTTGATGCTCTCGCCTCTCCTATTTAGCATCTACATGAAACCCGTTCCCACAGGGTGAGGTATCATTAGTATGCTGATGATACTCAGCTATACATCTCGGCCCATGGTGATCCAAGCGATTCAGTCGGAGTCCTATCCAGGTGTCTGGAGGCTGTTGGGATTTGGATGGGGGACAATGGGCTACAGCTGAATCCCGGCAAGACTGAGTGGCTATGGGTCGGGGGGGCCTGCGTTATCTCGGGAGCTACCATTTTTAGTTCTGGATGGGTCTATTTTGCCCCAAACAGACCCAGTGTGTAATCTGGGGGTCCTCCTGGACTCGCAACTCCTGCTCGATGAGCAGGTGGCAGTCATGGCTAGGAGGGCTTTCGCACAACTTCGTGTGATTCGCCAGTTACATCCGCTCCTGGACCGGGACTCCTTGCTCATGGTCACACACGCTCTGGTCACCTCCAGACTTGATTATTGTAATGCGCTCTACATGGGGCTGCCCCTGATGACCATTTGGAGGCTGCAGCTGGTCCAAAATGCAGCAGCTTGGGTGGTGATGGGTTGCGGGCGTTATACCCGTGCCTCACCACTGCTTTGGGAGCTGCGCTGGCTGCCAGTATGCCTTCGGGTGCAATTCAAGGTGCTGGTGATTATCTTTAAAGCCCCACATGGTAGTGGGCCAGGATACTTAAGAGACCGCATCACCCCAAGGACATCTGCCCGTCCCACTAGAGCGGACCGGAGGGGCTCTCTCATTGTTCCATCTACTAGAGAGGCTCGCCTCTCTAGCACAAGAAAGGAGAGCCTTCTCCGTGTCAGCTCCGGCCCTGTGGAACCTCCTGCCAATTGAGCTGCATCTCCAGACGGAGTTGCTGTCCTTCAGGAAAAGGCTAAAAACCTGGCTGGCAAAGCAGGTGTGGGGCACCAGCAATGTGGTGACCCCTGCCTGCTGGCTGATTTAGTAAGAACACTCTCTCCCTCTTTTAATCTCTTTAAATTTGTAGGGGTTGGAGTAATTTTTGGTGGCAGTTTTAATGGTTTTTTTATTGGTTTTTAAAATGTGATTGGTTTTATTTTCTGTGAGCCGCCCAGAGTCTTCAGAGTTGGGCAGCAATATAAATCAGAATAAATAAATAAATAAACTTGGTCTAAAGAAGCTTCCAAATTGCCCCCTCCCCCGAAAATCAAATTCCCCCCCTGTGGTGTGTGTGCCCCATGTTGGGAACCATGGGGCTAGACCAAAATATACCTTAATACAAATATCCATAGATTGTTGGGACCTTTTCTCTCCATCTCAGCAACCAGTTTTGGATGGAGATACTGTTTGTGGCCAGTGACCAAATCATTCACAGTGGGCAGGTGACAATGTTATACAGTCACAACCATTGTATATCTATCTGTGCATAGATTCTGCAAGATAAATGTTCATCCAATGCAAGGGTTAATATCTTGATTTGTAGTTTGTGGAACACAAAATAAAGAAACAGATACTCAAAAGTTCCACCATCCATTCTCATAGTATAATAACGTTGGAAGCCTGTTTTCATTCAGAGCCTGGTGCAAAGACACCGATTACGGAAACTTTTAATGTCTGATCCACCACCACCACCACCACCATATAAGTGCTACACATCTATCTGGTCCACAGACACATAATTCTATTGATATGTGATTTTCATTCCTTCCAAATGATTTTTCATGCTTGAGAGCGGGGCGGGGGGGGGGGATGCGGAAACTGTCTTCTATCTGCTGTTGCTCAGTATTTCCTGACTCCTTCAAGATAATAAATGAGTATGATACTAATTCTGGCCAGTTCCATGACAACATGCAAGGTGTTCAGCAATGATTTCTCAACCTTTGGGCCCCCAGGTGTTCTTGGACTTCAATTCCCAGAAGTCCTGATTAGCAGGTGTGCTGACTTGGGCTTCTGAGAATTGAAGTCCAAGAACACCTGGGGGCCCAAGGTTGAGAAACCTTGTGTTAAGCAATAAATCTGCTGGTGACAAAGAAAAAGGCACAATTTCCTCCACCAAAAGTGTCAGTTTCCTTAATTCTTCTGCCACATCAGCATGAAAAGCAAAAGTCTGCTTGCTTATTGAGTAGCCAAGAAACTTCCAAAGGAGGAAAGAGCTGTGCCAGCAAGAGTATTACATATGGAAATACCCACAAAATCAGAGGTTTCTGCCCAGCTAGGGGAGCTAAGTGTAGGAAAATGATGAAAAAAGGTTATTTTTCTTATATAACTGTACATCATACAAGGATGGTTGGATAGCTTTCTCAGCTGTAAGCACAGGGAGTAGGATGAGACTGTGGGGGGAAATGTCAGGAACAACTGCAAGAATGTTTACAATTAAAGACCCTGAAAATATATAATATTTGCCTTCTTATCTCTCCCTTCACAGTAGATGGATGGCTACATTGCTATTCTGTGTGTGGAGGTGGCACCTCTGAAAAAATGTTTTTTCTAACATATTTGTACTCTTATTTTTTTTAGAGTGTTGATACAAATGACAGCATGTGTCCATAAATATTTTCAGGCTCAAGGCTATCATCCAGCTAAAAGCCTGTGAACTAATAAAGTATGCAAATATTGAAGTATTTTAAAAAAAGAGTTTTTCAGGTCATACATGTTTATATTTTCTCATTTATTTTACCTTGAATGATCAGCTATAAACATCTTGATCTAGGAAATTATTCCTAGTCATAAGGAAAACAACTAGAAACAGGGCCATCTTGGTAGTGGCAACATATCTTTGGAACACTGTTCCACCACATGGCCATCAGCCCCATCCTTTTCTGTACTGGTGAAACTCAGGAAATTAGAATATCATGCAAATATTCATTCATTTCACTTAAAAGGTGAAACAAATATATGAGATATACTCACTACATGCAAAGCGAGATATGTCATGCCTTAATTCGTTATAATTGTGATGATCATGGCGTACAGTGTACATGAGATTATGTGATGATTATGGGGTACATGAGATTGGGAGGTTGGGGTTTTCATAAGCTATAAACCATAAGCATCAATATTATAACAAAGTAAGGCTTGAACTATCTCGCTTTGCATGCAATGAGTCTATCTCATATATTTGTTTCACCTTTTAAGTTGTGTTACTGAACTCAATGAACATTTGCACAATATTCTAATTTTCTGAGTTTCACCTGTATTCTGCAAATTGGCTGAGGTGGAATTATTCATAGTGCCTTTGTGGACATTCTGCCCCCAGCTGATTTTATGTGTGTTGTGTTCTGTAAAGCTGTGCCTTTAACAATGTACCTTTGCCATGTGTTAACAATGTAACCTTTCTGTGTGCAACATTATAACCATCAGCTGTATCAATGTAAACCTGATAAGGGGACGCGAGCTAGTGACCACCAGATGGCAATAGCGAGCGTCCAGCTCTCATGGCTCAGATTCACCTGGTTCAGCAGCGCGGGAAGATTCCCCGCCACCTCTTCACCTGGTCAAGAAGGGCGTGACCTTCTACGACGTCACGCAGGCAGCAACCAATAGTCTGTCGACGAGCCACATTCAAATGTATAGCCAGCTGTATATATTGAGCTACTCGTCCGCCATTACCACATGTTCCTCCGGATCATCATGCAATAAACCTGTGTTAAGCCAACCCTTCGGCTGTTTCATTGTCTTTGGTCCCTTACACTAAAATGTGATTCTTTGATCTCAGTTTATATTTTTGTTGCTGCAGAGATACAATGATTTCCCACTGCTATGTTTTACTTGTTTTTAAATTATAGTGTATATGGAGTGGGATGTCAGAAAATAAGGTTTTTACCTATTATATGTGGTATTTATATTGTATGTGCACTGCCCTGAGTGACCTTTAATTAGTAGGACAATATAGAAATAAAATAAGCAGCAAATATTGTTATTTTGTCCCATGGTGAGATTAGTCCCATTTCTGATGTCATGGTTCTATGATCACATGGCCGGATCAACTTTCTTAACAATCCTGGACTTGCATGGCAAAAGTACAAACTATTTCAAGTCAGTTGTTCTTTGTGAAAACAGGATGAACTTGAGATATTTGTTCATAAACAGAACTCAGGATATACACTTCTTTGGGATTGATTTCAGCCAAGTTTTGAAGCCTTTGCACCAGTTGCAGCCTCTGAATGGTTAATTGGGTTTCAATGCATTCCTATGGGAAACTGCATTTCAGTTAATGTATTTTGGTTTTCAGTGCATTCCTATGGGAAATTGCATGCTGACCGGAAGTAATTTTTGCTGTAAGGGACATCCTGGAGAATGCATTAATTACATTAACTGAGGTCCCACTGTATATAGATTTATCACAGCTACCTCCTACATTTGTTGAGATTAAAATCCCACCTACCTAAATTCATTTGAAATGTGAGATACAGTGGAACCCTGGATAACATCAGCACCGGATAACAACAAAACCATATAATGACAGCACATTTTTAGAAAAGATGTGCACAGGATACCATCATTTGTTGTTATCCAGTGCATTGTGTTTGATCTCTTACCTGTTCACGCTGGTTGGGGATGAAAAAAATTGCCATTTTCGGGTCTCTGTTTCCGGCTCTCCAGCTGCCCAGCAGCATCTGGGAGGCTGGGAGGACCTATTCCATGCTATTTCCGCCTTCCTAGGAACTCCCTGTGCTGCACAACAGCTGAAGATAGTTGCGGCCGCCATTTTTTTTAACTTCAATTCCCAGAAGCCCAAGCACCCTGTAAAAATGCATGTGGTGGCCATTTTGTTTAAAGTATGCTTGGGCTTCTAGGAATTGAAGTAAAAAACCCAAAAAACAAAAAAACAAAATGGCCACCACATGCAAAAAATACAACTTCAATAAAGTCTTATGCAACGGTATAATAAGTGATTAATTATTTGGAACACAATAAGTTCTCAGATATAATATACCAGCTAATTTGGGGGGGAGGGGTGTTGGACAATTAGCAAATTTCAGAATGTGTCTTCCATGGTATAAATTGCCTGCCCTCACCTGTGGTTCTCAGCACGATATATGCAAAACTCATATTTCTGATAACATATCAAATTTTAATACATCAGTAAAAGACTGATCAGTAAAAGACCCATCCCTTAGAAAAGAGGGAGTACAGATTGAGAAAAGAGGAGTAAACAATCTTAGCATTCCTTGCCTAAGTGGATTTGGTCATGCAGTTCAACAATTTCAAGTCATATTTTTATTTGCTTGAGCATCTTTTCAAGAGGCCAATTTCCCCCCCAAAAAGTACACAGGAAGGATTAATTTGAGAGATCAATTACAATTTAATTGACACCGCAGCTTGCAGAAACAGATGTTTTGATGTTCTCCTTTATCTCTTGTTTACTTCTTGCCTCTTTGCTCGTTCTATCTGGACAGACAGAACACACACGCTCAAGGAAATGTACTCAAGGAAATGTACCATTCACATGGTTCTCCCTGGCTCTAAAAAGCTGTTTGGCTTTTTAAAAAATGGGCTATGGCTTTTTAAGTCTTTCTGTTGTTTCAGGATCTGGATGAGGTCACCTGCTTACTACTTGCTTCTTTCCTTATCACCTGTCCCTAATAGCTAATTAATTCTAACGCCAGGTTTGTTAGATTGCCTGGGTCCCTTATGGGGTAGATAAAAATAAGCCAGCAAGAGGGGAAAAAGGAGATAGAGGAGTACTATCCTGCTGTTGGAATTGTTTGCTGTCCTAACAAGAACTTTTAAGGTTAGTTAGACTCAGTGCTGGGCATCAGCAGATCCGCCCCGGTCCGACCGGACCGGTAGTGGACCTGGCTGACCCCGCCCCCTCCCCACCCCACCCCACCCACCTCTTCCCGGGAGAGCGGGCGACCCGACGGCATCGGCTCTTCCAATCCTTCTCCTCCAGAGCGGCTGCTGCTGTCTCCTTAATAGGCTGCGGGTGCCGCTGGGGTGGGGGTGGCGGCGTGTGCGCGTCTGGCCCTGGGGGAAGGGGAGGGGGTGCTGACATCATGCACCACCCAGAGGAGCTTGCCTGCTCGCTCCGGCGCCCCACACCCCCACCGCCGCTCCTTGCCTCTTTCTAGCAGTAGCAGCAGCACAACTTTCGCGATGCCTAGAGCTAGTCCTGCAGGAAGAGAACTTCCATCCTGCAGGATGTCTGTCTGGGTATTACGAGAGGGGTCCAGGCAGCATGGCGCAAGCAGGGCAACTCTCGCAATGCCCAGCGTCAGACAGACAGACATCCTACAGGATGGAAGTTCTCTTCCTGCAGGACTAGCTCCAGGTATTGCGAAAGTTGTGCTGCTGCTGCTAGAAGGAAGCAAGGAGCGGCGGTGGGGGTGCATGGGGCGGGCGTCCGAGCTGCTCTGGGTGGCGTGACGTCAGCTCCCCCTCCCTTTCCCCCAGGTGCACACACGCAGCAGCAGCCACTCTGGAGGAGATTGGAGAAGGAAGAGCCATCGTCACTCTCCTGGGAGGAGGTGGGCGGGATCAGGAAGCAGCAGCACGGCTGGACTCGCTGGTCCTGGAGGACTAAAGGAGGAGGGAAAGCCAAAGCCATCACGTGAGCACTCCTCCCCCCCCCCCGGGAGAAAGGAGCAGCATGACGTGGCGCCTTCTGGATAAGTGTGTCTTTTTGTTTTGTTTACTTCCCTCCGTATGTGTGTGTGGGGGGGGTGGGTGGGAAATGAGTCTGTGAAGCTCACTAAACAGCAGTGAGTCTTTAAGGTGCCACAACATTTTTGTGTTTTTGTTTTGTTTACCTCTTGATCTGCTTGCATAGAATAAAGCTTTAGAATTCGTGCCACTTTATTCTGTGCAAGCATATCAGAGAGTAAACAAAAAAATGTTGTGGCACCTTAAAGACTCACTGCTGCTTTGAGGTAGACTGCAGCTGGCCCAGGGCACTCCACGGTAAAACAGAGATAACCACTTAACCCTAGAGTTGGATATTACTGGCTTTCAAGCAAGGGATACCTTTACCTTGCTCGAAAGCCAGTCGTATCCCATGCTAGGGTTCAGGTTGCTTATCTCTGCTTCAAAGCCGAAGAGCCAGCGCTGTCTGCTTTTGCAGATGTTTCCATGGTCATGTGGCAGGCATGGCTAGACACCGGAGTGCACGGAATGCTGTTTACCTTCCCACCAAAGTGGTCCCTATTTATCCACTTGCAATGTTTTGCTTTCGAACTGCTAGGTTGGCAGGAACTGGGACAGAGATGGGAGCTCACTCCAACATCCAGCACTTGGGTCTCCAACTGCTAACCTGCCACCTTCCAGTCAGAGCCTTAGCCACTTGAGCTCAGTGGTTAAGAAGCTTGCCTTGTTAGCTGGAAGGCCAACATGACCGTTTGAGCTCCCGTCTCTGTCCCAGCTCCTGGCAACCGCAAGTTGATAAATAGGAACCACTTCGGTGAGAAAGGTAACAACAACATTCTGGTGTCTAGTCATGTCTGCCACATGTCCACAGAAAATCTACAAACAGACAGTGCTGACTCTTTGGCTATAAATAGATGAGCACTGAACCCTAGAGTCAGATATGACTGGCAGCTTTGGATCTAACAATAGATAAAGGTAAAGGTTGCCCTTGCTCAAAAGCCAGTCATATCTGACTCTAGGGTGCAGTGCTCATCTCCATTTACAGCCAAAGAGCCAGTGCTGTCTGTGTTTGCAGATGTTTTCATGGACTATGTGGCAGGCATGACTAGATTGGCCACCCAGTCAGATGCCCACCGATTAGGCCACACCCACCAGTTAGGCCACGCCCACGGTGTGGTAGTAAAAAAATTGGTGCCCATCACTGGTTAGACTGTGTTCTTTTATGGGGGGAAACTCTGTATGTACAACACTGAAAGTTTTTGTGATTAGTTGTAATTGATATTTTTGCAACTTTTCTCCCTAGAGAATAAAAAATCTTCTTCTACATTTTGCTTGACCGTTGAATTGGGGATATAAGAGTGGCCTACTTTACGCTACCAGGATTCTTTTTAAAATTCTCCTTTTAATTAGCTGGTTTTTCCCTAACAAGAGAAACCCAGGGGAAGGCAGCCTAGGAAAGGCTGGACGAGCTTTGAGACCTACAAGTAGGAGCCTTGGGGGTAACTGTGAAACCCAGAAGCTTGGCTGGAGTAGGTCCAAAGTCTCACATCTGCCAGTGCTGTTAAGCATGCAGACCAAAATGATGAGGACTTCCGCTTTAAAAATAAAATAAAAGGTCATCGTGCTAACTAAAAGATTCTGCAGAAATAAAACTATGTAAAGGAGTGGGAAATGCAACATTTCTCCATTCTGACTGGTGCAAGTAGTTAGGATAAATTAACACCTAAAAAAAAAGGACGGAAGTGGATTCTGTTTATGATTAGTATTTGATCACAGTGAAGCTGAATGGATATATGTAAGTTCCTGTACAAAGGTTTATAAAGACTCTACAGTTGTGATTCCCAACGTGGGGCAATTTGATTTTAAGGGGGGCAATTCAATAATGAGTTATTAACAGTGAATGACCTTTTATGCTTCCTCCACGTGAATAGGAGTTCACTTTTTGAATAATAAGAATTATGTGTGTGTGTGGGGGGGGGGGTGGAATTGGGATTTTAGAGATGCTTAGGTGGGGCATGTTCAAAAAAAGTTTGGGAACCACCGGTCTAGCCAGTATAATATAGTGGGTAAAAATTGTTGAAGGGCTTTGCAAAGTTAAAAATAAACCAACTGAATGCCTCTGGGTAAAAAGAAAATTTGTTTATGCACTATGGGGCGGTATATAAGTGGGATTGCTTTGCTTTTTTCTATTACTTAATTAACCAATTAAACTTACAGTACAGTACATGCTTTGGCCCTTTTATCTACAGTGTGGAGATACATCTCCACATGTTTATCCTCGGTGGACAGAAAGCGGAGGAGGGAAGAAATGGACAGGATGAAGGATCTTTGAGGCATAGAAAAAAAATAGAATCAGGTACAGGGCATCCTACGGGCTGCAGTGGCTTAGTGGTTTTGGTGTCTTGCACGGAAGACAAAGAAGGAGCCGCAGTAAGGGCAAAACACAACTTTATTGCATGGTAGTCAGAGTGAACATGAGGTAATGGTGGACCAAGCAGCTCTATTTATAGCACACTGTACATTTTGAATAACCCGGGTGATAGTTCATTGGTTACTGTCCGCGTGACATCATGGATCGTCATGCCCATCTTCTCCAGGTGCGGTGTGGCGGGACGGTTTCCCGCCCTTCAGGTATTCAGGGGAATCTGTATCATGTGAGCTGGATACTGCTACTGCCACCGGCAGTAGCATTCTTAACAGCTTGCTACAATGTGTCTCTGATTATTTACAATGGATACAATTGCTGGATACAATCAGTTAACTAGCAAATTAGTCTTAAAGGCCTTCAGCTTGGGGCGTCACTTTGGGGGAATGCGCAGAAATTTCCTGTGGGAGATGATGGAGTACGCCGACCCCGAATTGATCTCCATCCTTACTGGGACCCCCTGTACCAGTACCTCAACAAAGAACCAGGTGCGCCGCAACGGCACGCTGTGGACAGCCTGGTTGCGGTCATCAGGAACCCATCGAGACACGCGGTGCCCCGTCTGCCTTTCGTTGGGGCCGTTCCACCTGACCCTTGCCGTCATCTAGACACCGTCTGCAGACCTTTGTGATGTGCCTGCGCCGCCCGCAGTTGTGGCCTTCTGCCTTCTGGAATGGGCATCGGCTCCGGTCGTGGGATGCCCCGCATCCGTCACAGTGGTGGTCCTCTCTGGCGCGGTCTCGAACCTCAGGCCTCTTCTGCACCCGCTGCACGTCCTCGTCCTCGCTGAAGTCGGAGGTGGACGTGGTGGACTCGGAGGGCCCCTGCTCTCCGTGGGAGGAACAGCTGTGGACTGGGACCGCCGGCGGGGGGCCCCCAACCGTGGCGGTCCTGGCCCGGCACACCCGTTTGCCTTGTTGCACTGACTTGGCGGCTTGGGCGATGTGCAGGACATGCTCGAATGAGATGCTCTCGTCTTTGGCCAATAGTTTTTTCCTGGCCCCCTCATCTCGCAGGCCCAGCAGGAGCCTGTCTCTCAGCGCCTCGCTGAGGGACGCTCCCCACCAGCAAGGCATGGCAGCCACCCACAGGGCTGCCACGAAGTCTGCCACGGATTCACCGGCCCGCTGGCACCGCTGCTGAAAGGCCAACCTCGCCAGAAACACTGACACTTTCGGGCGAAAGTGTTTCCTCAGCTCGGTGAGGATCTCGTCTAGGGGTACCTCCCTGAGCGGTCTCGGCATCAGGAGGTTAGTGGCCGGTTCCAAAGTCTCTAGGCCGCACTGGGCCAGTAAGAATGCCCGGCGCTGAGCTTCCTCCTCGATGCCTTCGAGGTCCATAGCATAGAGGAACTGCTGCTCGTAAAGTTTCCATTTTTCTGGCTTCGTGGTGTCGAAGGGCGCGATGTTCACTTTTCAGGACGCCATCCCACCTTCGTTGCCAATTTGGTGTCTTGCACGGAAGACAAAGAAGGAGCCGCAGTAAGAGCTAAACACAACTTTATTGCATGGTAGTCAGAGTGAACATGAGGTAATGGTGGGGAGCTCTATTTATAGCACACTGTACGTTTTGAATAACCCGGGTGATAGTTCATTGGTTACTGTCCGCGTGACATAATGGATCGTCACGTCCATCTTCTCCAGGTGTGGTGTGGCGGGAAGGTTTCCCGCCCTTCAGGTATTCAGGGGGATCTGTATCATGTGAGCTGGATACTGCTACTGCCACCGGCAGTAGCATTCTTAACAGCTTGCTACAATGTGTCTCTGATTATTTACAATGGATACAATTGCCGGATACAATCAGTTAAAGAGTACTTGTCACATTCTATTCAGTACATAACAGTGGTTAAGACACTAAGCTTGATGACTGGAAGATCGGCAAATCAGCACTTTGAGACCCGAGTGCTGTGTGTTGGAGTGAGCACCCGTCATCTGCCAAAGTTCCTGCCAGCCTAGCAGTTCAAAAGAAAGAAATTGCAAGTAAAGAAATAGGTACCGCTTCGGCAATAAAGGTAACAGCATTCCGTGCACTTGGACATCTAGTCAAGCCTGCCACATGAACACATAAACATCTGCAGACATTGACAGTGGCTGTAAATGGAGATGAGAACCGTGCCCTAGAGTCGGACACGACTGGCTTTGCGAGCAAGGGAAACATTTACCTTCACCTTTTAAAAAGTTGTTTTAGAAATAACCAAAGCTTATACAGTGGTACCCCAGTTAACAAATTCACCAGTTAACGCTAAAATCGGATAATGTCAGGGAATTTGAGGAAAACTTTTGCACTGCACAATGTTAAGTTAATGTTGTGCGATGCAAAAGTTTTCCTCAAATTCCCTGATGTTGATCTCTACCCCAAAGCCCGCAGGGCTGGTCTCCAGCCCTGTGGGCTTTGGGCAGAGATTTCCAGAGGTCCCCCTGCAGGGGGCAAGGGGGCCTCCATAAACCCAAGCGTCCGATCCCCGGTTAAGGGAACCGGGCATCAGAGGCTCACCTCCCTTCCCCGAAAGGAAGCTGCCGTTTGGACGCTCCAATCGCCGGCTTCCTTTGGGGGAAGGGAGTCCGCCTTCCCCCAAAGGAAACCAGCAATTGGAGTGTTGGATTGCCAGTTTCCTTTTGGGGAGAGCGTGTGCATGCATTCCCCCAAATAAAACTGGTGATCCGACGCTTCGATTGCCATTTTCCTTTGGGGGAATGTGCGTACACACTCTCCCCCAAAGGAACCCGGGGATTGGAGCATCCCAATGCCAGATTCCTTTCGGGGAAGGCAACGCTCGCTGGAGAGCCAAGCCCCAAAGTCGGCAGGGCTGGTCTCCATCTGGGAAGGTGCTTTTTAGACGGAGACCAGTCCTGCTGACTGTGGGGCTTGGCTCGATCCGCCATTGTGCGATAAATATATCACATAACGTTAAAAATCAGATAACGCTAAGACTCATGGAACCAAGTTTTAGCATTATCTGGGGTATGTGTGTAATAATAAGCACAGCTTCGCAGAACGTTGCCAGTAGGTGACTTCTTTGTATGGAAAAGCTGACACCCAGTGTTATAGGAAAAACATGCAAGGTTATAATTTCCCAACAAAAATGTCCCCCATCACTTTTCAGAGAAGCTATGATGTGGCACAACAAAAGTGACATATTCTGGTTATCAATAAATTTGGCTGCATGCTCCATGCCAAAAATTCACATTTCTTCCACTGGAGGGAAATCAAAATACACTGACATAAAGAAATATAAGAGGGCAAGAAATTCATGTTTGTGGGAAGCTTGGTTTCACTTCTATCAACCTTGGGGGTGGGGTGGGAGGTGTCAAGTCTGGAATTTTGGTGGGATAGATTTTAATCTGTGCACTAAAGCAGCTCTTTTGAACTATTGTTCTTTTTCTAAGGGGATTTTTAGAATCAAAACTACCATAGAATTCTTTAGTGTATGGGACCAAAGACTACCGGACAACCGAAGGGTTGGTTTAACACAGGTTTATTGCATGAGGTTCCAGTGAAGCATGAGGTAATGGCGGTGATACATCTCAATATATACAGTAGCTCTCTACATTTGAATCTTGTAGCACGGTAGCTCATTGGCTGCTACCGGCGTGGCCTCGCCCAGGCACGCCTCCTCTCCTGCTGCCGAATGCAGATCTTTCTTCTGCTGCTGAATGCGGGGAAGGTTTTCCCGCGGCTGTCCGTGATTGAGCAATGTGAACCATGTGAGACTGAACGCTCGCAGCTGCCCTCTATGGGCTGTCTGCTCGCGTTCCTTTACAGCTGATATCATTTGTATCTGGAGTGGTTACATTCTTGCCTTTACAGTATAATGAACATGCATACATACATACATAACATCCCTCCCCCCTAGGATGGGACGAAGTCCCGCAACCAATGTGGCTTGCCGCACGTGCGCTTGGGACGTGCTTGCGTCTGACCTAGTACTGGAGAGCCTGTGATCCCTGACTCCGCGGGTGCTTGTCCTGCAACGGGAAACGGGGATTCGTTAGTGGCTCTGTGGGGCGTCCGTGCCTGCCTCGCGCCCGGGGATGGGAAAGGAATGAATAGTTGGGAGGTGAACCCCTGCCTGTTGCTCTCGGACCCCGGGGACCCTCCTATTGTGAACCGCGGAACCGATGAGGTCGCCCTTGTGGTTCGGCTACCTTCTGACCCCTGCTCGGGGGACCTTGAGACTGTGGTGGGCGGACTCGCTGATGCCTCCCGTCTTGGGGGTGTCGGTCTCCGGGAAATTGGCGCTATATTGCATTCTAACTCACAGGGGCTACTGGGACTGGAAGTACCAGGGGCTGAACTGAAACCCCTCTTTTCGCTAGGACGGGTGGGGGACCACTCCGCTAACTCCCCCTGGTACTGTAAATCAACGTCTAAACTTCTATGGGCATCTGTGTTTCGGGGAAAATTCCGGGGGGTATGTGTGAGGTCAGGGCTCTTCCTTTCTGCCGCGAACTCCCGCAAAAGATCTCTGTGGATCGATTCCCTTTCCTCCCCCTTGGTGGGGGCCCATGTTCCCCTTTCCCTCCCCCTTGGGCTAAGCGGGTGGGGGAGTACCCTAACGCTGATTCGATGCTATTCTCGTCTCCGTCCTGCTCTCCGGGGACCCTGCGCCTGAGTTGGTCCACGTGTCGCCTCCACAGGAAGCCTGTACTGGTCTCTACGCGGTATGAGACGGGGCCGGTTTGTTCTATTACGGTGCCCGGCACCCAGGCTGGCCCCGCGCTGGCGTAGTTCCTGCAATGCACCGGGGCGCCTACGCTGAAACTCTTTGTGGGTTCCACCCCTATGTTCCGCCCTTTGTCCTCTACTCTCGTGGGGTCTAGCTTGGAGATTCCTGTGGCCAGCTTCCTGCGCATCAACAGCTCTGCGGGGGAGTACCCTGAGGCTAATGGGGTGACCCTGTATCTTAGCAGGAATTGGCACAATTTCAGGTCGAGGTCTCCGGGGCCCATGCGCAGCAGCGCGTCTTTCGTGGTGCGCACGAGGCGCTCTACTTGGCCGTTGGTGGCCGGGTGAAAGGGGGCAGAGGTGACGTGCCGAATGGCGTTTCGCTCCATAAATGCCCCGAACTCGGCGGACGTGAAACAGCTAGCGTTATCGCTGACGAGGGTGTCGGGTAAACCAAACGTGGAAAAGACCCTCCTTAACTGTTTAATTGTTGTGGCCGAGGAGGTGCTCGAGACTGGAATGACCTCCAACCACTTGGAGAACGCGTCCACCACGAGGAGGAAAAGCGTTCCCCTGAACGGGCCAGCAAAGTCTACGTGTACCCGGGACCAGGGCCCCCTTGCTGCGTCCCACTCCCTAGGTGGCGAGCGAGCCTCTTCTGGCCTTGAGCTTTGGCACGCTTCGCAAGTGCCGACCATGTGTTCGATGTCGGCGTCTAGCTGGGGCCACCAAAAGTAACTGCGGGCTAGCGCCTTTGAGCGGACGATCCCCGGGTGGCTGACGTGCAGCAGTTTAAGCACCCTCGGCCGGAGAGACGTGGGGATCACCACCCGCTGTCCCCACAAAAGGCAACCCCTCTCTAGGGACAACTCTAGTTTCTTTTTGAAAAATGTGTCGAATTCCGCTGCTGGGGAAGACACGGGCCACCCTTTCTGTACCCAGGAGCAAACTGTGGCCAGCGTTTTGTCCTTGCCTGTCGCTTTGGCGATGTCGGCCGGTACTACTGGAGGGGAGTCTAGGACCTCTATCATTAAGACCTGGTGGTCCCTCTCTACTTCGCCCACGTGGCAGCAATCCCGGGGAATGGGGGACCTCGACAGGGCGTCGGCATGGCTGATCTCCTTCCCGGGCCGGTATACCAACGCGTGCTGATACGCGTTGAGAAAAATGGCCCACCTGAGCATTCTCGGGGACAGGATTTGGGGCGTGGGCTTATCTGCGGTGAAAATGCCTAGCAAAGGCTTATGGTCAGTCACTATGGTGAAGGGGCGGCCGTACACAAAATCATGAAATTTCTTGGTCCCCGCAATTATTGCTAGTGCTTCCCTGTTTGTCTGAGCATAGTTTCTCTCCGCTTGGGACAAGGACCTAGAGTAGAACGCTATCGGGGCCTCCCTACCGTTCTCCAGCACGTGGCATAACACCGCCCCCACCCCCACCGGGGATGCATCGCATATCAGGACCACTGGGCGTTTGGGATTGAAGTGGGTCAGTACAGCATCTGATGCCAGGAGTCGCTTCAGGTCATTGAAAGCCTTCTCCTGGTCGTCGCCCCACTTCCATGCCTCGTCCTTTTTTAACAATTTGTGTAGCGGTTCTGCCACGGCTGCCTTCCGCGGGAGGAAGGAGTGGTAGAAGTTGAGCAGTCCGAGGAACGACTGCAACTCGGGCTTGGAGGTGGGGCGAGGGGCCTTCTTGATGGCGGCTACCTTGGATTGGGCTGGCCTTATTCCCTCGGGAGTGACACGGAACCCTAGGAACTCAACCTCTGTAGCGAAGAAGACGCATTTGTCTTTCCGCAACCGCAACCCCGCCTTTTCGAATATTGTCAGGACCTTTCCCAACCTTGTTGCTAATTCGGCCCGGCTCCCCCCTGTAATCAATACGTCATCAAAGTAGGGTAACACCCCCTCTAACCCCTTCAGGAGGCGTTCCACAAGTGACTGGAAGATCCCGGGCGCCGAATTCACGCCGAATTGGAGGCGCGATACCTGGAACGCCCCTTTGTGGGTGACTATGGTCTGCGCAGCAGCTGCGGCGGGGGTCACCGGAAGTTGCTGGTAGGCTTGGGCCAGGTCGAGTTTAGCGAAACACCTCCCCCCGTGTAACCTGGCCAACAAGTGGCTGACTACCGGCACCGGATACGCATTAGGGCGGATCGCCTTATTGATGGTGCACTTGTAATCAGCGCATATGCGGACCTCCCCGTTGGCCTTGAGCGCTGTTACAATTGGAGTTTCCCACTCCGCAGAATCAACAGGAACAAGAAATCCCCTGGCCCACCAATTTGTCCAACTCCGCCTCTATTTTGTCCTTTAGTGCGAAAGGCACTCTGCGCGGTTTAAGTCTGATTGGACGTACTCCAGGGTCCAGGTCGAAAGTCACTGGGGGGCCCTTGAATTTTCCGAGCCCCTTTTTAAAAACCTCGGGGTGCGCGTCGCACACGCTCTGTATTGGATCAGTCCCGGCGGCGTGTGCTCCCACGGCGTGCACCCCCCCCCCCAATGAACAACCCCAGGGGCTGGAACCATTGAGTCCCGAGGAGGCTGCATTTACCTCCCTTGAGGACGACTAGGGGAAGCGTTGCGGTGTGCTTTTTAAACCGGACCTGGAACTTCCCAACCCCCAACACTGGGATGCGGTTCCCTTGCACGTCCTTCAGTGTGGCCCTCAGCGCTTTGAGCTTGGGCCGCATGCGGGGGGCGATTTTCATGAACTCCCCCTGGGAAATAATAGAGTATGAAGAACCCGAGTCCACCTCCATTCTAACAGGGGCCCCTTGTATTAATACCTCAACGAAGTAACGGGGGTGCTCCGTGGAAACGCTGCAAACCGGCGCGTCGTCCTCGCTGTCGTCGGAGATGCGCCCTACTCCGTCCCGCGTCCTCGTGGTCCGGGTGCCGTCCTTTGGCCTCGTGGTGCGGTCCTGCCTCGCCGAGCGGTTTGGAGAACTCCTGGTGGCCTCGCGCCGTTTCCGGCAGACCTTGGCGATGTGCCCGCGCCGGCCGCAGTTGTGGCACTCGGCCTTGCGGAATGGGCATTTGGCGCGGGCGTGGGCGGCGCCGCAGCCGTCGCAGCGCCGGCCCTCTCTCTGGACCCTCCGGACGTCCTCGTCGTCGCCGCTCTCCGCAGACGAGTTCGAAACTCGCCGGGCCGCGCGCACCGAGCGCTCTGCCTTGGCGGGCTTCGGGTGCCAGTCCTGAAGCTCGTGCACCCCGGCAGTAGTGGCCTCCGCGGCCTGTGCCGTGTCGAGGACTTGTTGCCACGTGGGAGGCGGCTCCCTTTTCATCAGCGCGCGCTGAGTCTCTGTGTCCCTCAGACCGCAGAGCAGGCAGTCCCGGAGGGTGATGTCGGGGAGCTCCCACTTGCATGGGCCGGCGGCCAACCGCAGGGCCGCGGCGAACTCATCGACCGATTCCCCGGGTGCCTGGACTCGCCTCCAGAACGCGCTCCGAGCAGGGAACATCGCTATTGCTGGCCGGAGATGGGCGCGCAACGCCGCCAGGAGCTCTGTAGCTTTGAGGTCGCCCACCTTCCTCGGCGCGATCAGGTCCACCAAGGTCCTCTTGGTCTCGTGTCCGAGCATGCGGACGAAAATGGCCCTCTTTTTGGCCTCATCGGAGACTTCGAGCTCCACCAGCGCTGCGTTGAAGTCTATCTCAAACAGCTCCAAGTCTCCCGGCTTCTTGATCTCGTAGCCGGCGCATGTCTTGGTCCCGTGGGCAGCCATATCCCATCCTTGTCGCCAATTTAGTGTATGGGACCAAAGACTACCGGACAACCGAAGGGTTGGTTTAACACAGGTTTATTGCATGAGGTTCCAGTGAAGCATGAGGTAATGGCGGTGATACATCTCAATATATACAGTAGCTCTCTACATTTGAATCTTGTAGCACGGTAGCTCATTGGCTGCTACCGGCGTGGCCTCGCCCAGGCACGCCTCCTCTCCTGCTGCCGAATGCAGATCTTTCTTCTGCTGCTGAATGCGAGGAAGGTTTTCCCGCGGCTGTCCGTGATTGAGCAATGTGAACCATGTGAGACTGAACGCTCGCAGCTGCCCTCTATGGGCTGTCTGCTCGCGTTCCTTTACAGCTGATATCATTTGTATCTGGAGTGGTTACATTCTTGCCTTTACAGTATAATGAACATGCATACATACATACATAACAAATTCTCAAATCAGAAATAACCCCACTGTTTTCCATTTTTAAACCCTACTGCGTGAAGTTAAATGCAAACTCTCGGATTCTCTTGTTAAAAGAGTATAATCTAAAATGTGAATGATCAGAAATGTGGCATCAAGTTATTTCCAATCACGAGTGGTATGTCTGATACGGGCTGCAATCTGCTTGGACTAGTGAGCCTGTCTGTAGTTCACACAGTGTTATTTTACAAATTCAGGCCTGAGTTCCCACACATAAAAAGAGAGAGTCTTGAAATGCTATCTTGCTGTGGTTTGGAGTAGGGAGGAACAGGAGAAGCAGGGAGTACATCAGGAGAGCGTCTGTCTTCCTTTATTTAAGCAAAATTGCTTTTCCATACAAAGAAGTCACCCGCTGGCAACGTTCTGTGAAGCTGTGCTTATTATTATAAGCTTTGGTTATTTCTAAAACAACTTTTTAAAAGGTACAGGAGTGTTCAAGTTGCATTGATTTTTTTTTGGGGGGGAGGGAGGGTGAGACTGAAGGTCTGGAGAGGGAAGCTGCAGGTGTCTTCCTTCGGGGAATTTTTAATATCTGGTATGTGCTGCATTCTGAACTCCTGTAAAAGTTTCTCTCCCTCCCCACCCTTAGCCCTTTCCCCTTTTGAAGAATCTGTTTGAGCCTGGAGGATGTGATAGCTGGCAGAGATATTAGCAATAGTGACAGGGGTAAGTAAACCTATAGGAAAAGATCTTTTCACATTTTACATACTGTAGTTGGGTTTTAGCATGAAAATTTAAAGTAGTTAATGAAGTTCTTTACAGATGAACTTGAGAAAGCACTTTAATCTGTCTGCATGGGGAACAAGTGATAGTGCTTGGTCTCAAACGTTCTTTGAAGACAGTTCTAGCCATAGAATAATCCCATATGCAGAATGAGGTAAAGTTTTATTTTGCTCAAAAGCTGGTCGTGTGTGACTAGGGCAGTGATGGCGAACCTTGGCACTCCAGATGTTCTTGGATTTCAATTCCCAGAAGCCCAAGCCCCCATGAATGCACAAATGGGTTTCCTGCGATTCATCCGGCCCGCGCCACCCTCGGCGCTCCTTGAAGTGGAAGTAAAATGTGCCTGGACGTTTGCAGAGCCAAATGGGCAAGTGTAAATTTTATCTCCCCCCACCCCGACTGTGAACAATCTGACTTTATGGGAATAGTATTGGCTTTCTAAGCAGATCGCTAGTATGCTTTAGTGGTACAGATCCCACAAATTAGCACCTGTCCAGAAGCAGTGCTGACATGTCCTTCACACAATGTGGATATCAGAAATACTTTGAGTAGCAGGATATCACACCCCTAATTCCCATGCATTTCAAGTTGTGGTGATCCTCCAGGCTATATTAAAGATATTTTTCAGAATTGAGGTTTCCTGAAATCATTCTTTCCATATTACATAATTTATTCTGGCTTTGTGATGGGTGCAGCTAGGCAGGGGTCTATGTAAGGCATTGGATAGAAATCCTGTCCAGCCACTCATTTGGCTTCTGTTATTTCAACAGTCTTTTCTCAGTCATAAGGAGAAGAAACTATATTTAAAAAATATTACCAGGCTAAATTATGTAGTCATTGCCTTAACCTAATGGTTTTTCATATCAGTGACTCAAGTGGGTAAGATGCTGATTGGGAGGCGGAAGGTCAGCAGTTCGATTCCCGAGTACTGCAGGACAGAATGAGCTCTCATCTTTGTCCCAGCTCCTGCCAACCTAGCAGTTAGAAAGCAAGAAATTGCAAGTAGATAAATAAAGACCACTTCGGTGGGAAGCTAACAATGTTCTGTGTGCTCCGGTGTCTAGTCATGCCTGCCATATGACCACGGAAACGTCTGCAGAAGCAGACAGCTCTGGCTCTTCTGCTTTGAAACAGAGATGAGCACTGAACCCTAGAGTCGGATACGACTGGCTTTCGAGCAAGGGAAACCTTTACAAGGATAACCAGAAGAAAAAAGGACAGTGGAGACAAAAATCCCTTGTCTAATATTGAGCTGAAATAGTTGAGAGAAGAAACCAGTGAGGTTTTGAAAGGCCTATTTGTGCTAACTTTTAAATCTATTGAGAAAACAACACAACTTCCTCACAGTTCCAGCTGTACAAGGAGACACATCAGGAGCACTCAGGCCTTCACCCAAAGTCCCATTGCAAATTGTACTCTAGTCTTTTGCTATTGCATAATATATTTAAAATAGCTTTTGTTACAGATGTCCTTGAAAACAAAATATTGCACAATGACTCCTGTTAATCTAGAAAAAGTGAAGCGAGCTGCTGGGCATGAGAGGACTTGATCTGATTTATCTGTTCACAATGATGTTTGGACAATTTCATAAAAGTTGGTGGAATTACATTGTAATGGGATTGGAAAGTGTTGTGTCCTAATAGTGTAACCTTCTACATGTGATATCAATGTATCTGAACCAATGTAACCTTGCCAATGAGTAACAATGTAACCTTCAGCTGTATCATATAAACCCTGTAATAGGACGCGAGCTAATGACCACCAGCTGGCAGCAGCGAGCGTCCAAGCTCTCTTGGTTCAAACCCATCAAAGACCGCAGCGCGGGAAGCTTCCCGCCGCTACCTACACCTGGACAAGAAGGGCGTGACCAACCATGACGTCACGCGGACCAGTAGCCAACGGGCTACCGTGGAGCCACATTCAAACATGTTCCTACCATATATATAGAGCTGTTCGTCCGCCATTACCTCATGTTCCCTCTGTCCACCATGCAATAAACCTGAGTTAACCCAGCCTTTGGCTGTGCCTTGTGTCTTGACTCTCATACACTAAATTGGCGACGAAGGTGGGATAATGGATCCCCACGGAGCCAGGACACAGAGCGGGTTCAACATCACCAAACCGCAAGACTGGGAGCTTTTTGAGATGGACTTCCAGGCGGCACTGGTGGAGCTCAAAGTCAAAGAAGACGACGAGGAAAGGAAGAGGGCCATCCTCACCCGCATGCTTGGGATGGAAACCAAGCGGACGCTGGTGGGCATCCTTGCACCGAAGAAGATGAGCGATTTCAAAGCCGGTGACATCATGAAAATGCTGCGTGAGCGTTTCCGGCCCTCGAGGGCAATGTTTCCCGCTCGGAGTGCGTTTTGGAGGCGAGTTCAAGCGCCGGACGAGTCGGTAGAAGCCTTCGTAACGGCTATGAGGGTAGCCGCCGCCCCCTGCAAATGGGACCACATCCTAGAGATGGCCCTCAGGGACGGAGTGCTGTGTGGCCTGAAGGACAAGGAAGTACAGCGCAGCTTGATGAACAAGGAGCCACCACCCACACTGGAAGAGGTTGTAGAGGCCGCGGAAGCCGCGGAATCCACGAATGCTGGAGTAGACGAGATGCACAAGTGGCGTGAGTGGCGTCCGAGGGCCGGCAAAGCGGAAAACTCGTCGCACGGGAAGTCCGGTCAGTCGGTGCATGCAACCCGACCGACCTCGAAATCGTCTTCAGAAAGCAGCGATGGCGAGGAGGTCCAGAAGGTCCGGAGGGGCGGGCGCCGCTGCGATGGTTGCGGAGCGGCCCATGAGCGCGTGAAGTGCCCATTCAGGAAAGCCGAGTGTTTCAACTGCGGACGTCGGGGGCACATCGCCAAGGCGTGCAGGAAATGGAAAGAGGGCCGGAGACAGTCGCAAGACCGTGCAGCCAGACCGGACCGTCCAGCGAGGTCCAAAGATGGCGCCCGGGCCACGAGGAAGCAGGACGGCGTGGGCCGCATCTCAGACGACAGCGAGGGCGACGCTCCTGTGTTCAACGTGTCTGCGGGACAGCCCCATTACTTTGTTGAGGTACTAGTACAAGGGACCCCTATTAGGATGGAAGTTGACTCGGGGTCCTCCTATTCTATAATCCACCAGAGAGAGTTCTTGAAAATCGACCCCCACGTGCGGCCCAAACTTAAAGCGTTGAGGGCCACACTACGGGACGTTCAGGGGAACAGCATTCCAGTGTTGGGGGTCGGAACGTTCCGGGTTCGCTTTAAGAGACATTCTGCGGAACTTCCCCTAGTGGTGCTAAAAGGGGGGAGTTGTAGCCTCCTCGGAACACAGTGGTTTCAGCCCTTAGGCCTGTTCATAGGGGTGGTGCATGCAGTAGGCGAGGACCCAATACAAGCAGTGTGTGACGCACACCCCGCCGTTTTTAAAAGTGGACTGGGAAAGTTCAAGGGACCCCCTGTAGCCTTCGACTTAGACCCGGAGGTCCGCCCGATAAGACTTAAACCGCGCAGGGTACCGTTCGCGCTTAAGGACAAAATAGAGGCGGAACTGGACAAACTGGTGGGTCAAGGAATTCTCGTTCCTGTGGATTCCGCGGAGTGGGAGACTCCAATTGTAACAGCACTGAAGGCTAACGGGGAGGTGCGCATTTGCGCTGATTATAAGTGTACCATTAATAAGGCAATCCGCCCTAATGCATACCCGGTGCCAGTGGTCAGCCACCTCCTGGCCAGGCTGAATGGGGGAAAGTGTTTCGCTAAACTCGATTTAGCACAGGCCTACCAGCAACTCCCGGTAACCCCCGCCACAGCGGCGGCACAAACAATAGTCACACATAAGGGGGCGTTCCAGGTGTCGAGGTTACAGTTCGGCGTGAACTCGGCACCTGGCATTTTTCAATCGCTAGTGGAACGCCTCCTGAAGGGGTTGGAGGGGGTGTTGCCATATTTTGATGACGTGTTGATAACGGGGGGGAGTAAGGCCGAGCTGGCCCACAGATTGGATAAGGTCCTGGCCGTGTTCGAGAAAGCGGGGCTGCGACTGAGAAAAGACAAATGTGTATTTTTCGAAACAGAGGTTGAGTTTTTAGGGTTCCGTGTCACGCCCGAGGGAATTAGGCCGTCCAAATCTAAGGTAGCCGCCATCAAGAAAGCCCCTCGCCCCACTTCCAAAACCGAGCTTCAGTCATTTCTGGGGCTTCTCAATTTCTACCATACCTTCCTTCCACGGAAGGCGTCTGTTGCCGAGCCGCTCCATCGGCTACTTAAAAAAGAGGAAAAATGGCTGTGGGGTGACGAGCAAGAAAGAGCGTTCACAGAGTTAAAGCAACTCCTCACATCCGAGGCAATCCTGACTCATTTCGACCCCAAACGGCCCATAGTTTTGGTCTGCGATGCATTCCCGGTGGGGGTGGGGGCGGTGCTTTGCCACGTGTTAGACGACGGAAGGGAGGCCCCGATAGCGTTTTATTCAAGGTCCCTGTCCCAAGCAGAGCGGAATTACGCACAGACCGATAGGGAAGCACTAGCGATAGTAGCGGGAACCAAGAAATTTCACGATTTTCTGTATGGTCGGCCGTTCAAGATCGTTACGGATCACAAGCCCCTGTTAGGAATCTTCACTGCAAATAAGCCCACGCCACAGATCCTGTCCCCGAGGATGCTGCGGTGGGCTATTTTTCTTAACGCATATCAACATGAGTTAGAATACCGGCCAGGGAAGGAAATCAGCCATGCAGACGCGCTCTCACGGTCGCCGTTACCCTTGTCGGACGACCAGAAGGCAGGGGTAAGAAGAGACCGCCAGGTATTGCTAATAGAGGTCTTGGAGTCACCCCCGATAGTACCGGCCGACATTGCCAGGGCGACCGGAAAGGACAGAACACTAGGGAAAGTATGCTCGTGGGTGCAGAAGGGGTGGCCGGCGTCATCCCCAGGCGCGGAATTCGACCCATTTTTCCGAAAGCGAGTAGAATTGTCTTTAGAGAGGGGGTGCCTTTTGTGGGGCCAACGGGTGGTGGTTCCTACGTCCCTGCGGCCGAAGGTGCTAAAGCTGTTGCACGTCAGCCACCCGGGAATCGTCCGTTCCAAGGCGTTGGCCCGGAGTTACTTCTGGTGGCCCCAGCTGGACGCCGACATAGAGCAGATGGTTGGCACTTGTGAGGCATGTCAATGCTCTCGACCGGAGGTGGCCCGCCTACCGCATAGGGAATGGGACGCAGCAAGGGGACCGTGGTCCAGGGTGCACGTAGATTTTGCTGGCCCATTCCGGGGAACCATGTTTCTCCTGGTGGTGGATGCATACTCAAAGTGGCTGGAGGTCATTCCGGTAAAGAGCACATCCTCCGCCACTACCATTCGCCAGCTAAGGAGGGTCTTTTCCACGTTCGGCTTACCCGACACTTTGGTCAGCGATAACGCCAGTTGTTTCACGTCCGCTGAGTTCGCAGCATTCATGGAGGCAAATGCAATTCGGCATGTCACATCCGCGCCGTTTCACCCGGCCACGAATGGCCAAGTGGAACGGTTGGTGCGCACCACAAAAGATGCGCTGCGGCGCATGGGCTCGGGAGATCTAAATCACCAAGTTTGTCAATTTCTATTAGCGTATAGAGTGACCCCCTTAGCGTCTGGATACTCGCCGGCTGAGCTGCTGATGCGGAGGAAACTGACCACGCTTTTGTCCAGGCTAGACCCGTCGAGGGTCGAGGACAAAGGGAAGAACATAGGGTTAGCGGTCTCGAAAGGTTTCGGCGTAGGCGATCCTGTACACTGCAGGAACTATGCCAACGCAGGCCCAGCCTGGGTGCCAGGGACGATAATAGAACAGACGGGGCCAGTGTCCTATCGGGTGGAAACTAGCACCGGCCTCCTCTGGAGGAGGCACGCTGACCAACTGAGGCACCGAGTGAGCGAGGGGCCGACCAGTGGGGCACAGCGACAGGATTCAGCGATAGGGTTCTCCCCCACCCGTTTAGCCCAAGGGGGAGACAGGGGGGAAAGCAGCGAGCCCGACTCATATCCTTTTGATACCCCAGTTCTATCCGAGCCCGGGGGGAGGGAAAAGGAGTGTGCGGCCGCCGCTGCCGCTTCCCCCGAATCCGATTTTGATTTTGATTTTGCTAGCCGGGGGGGGTTTTCGGAGTGTTCCCCCACCCATCCAAGCGAGAAGAGGGGTTTTTCGTTAGCCCCCAGTGCCCCCGGTTCTTCCCAAACAAAGCACACACCTCCCAACAAAGCCGCGGAGCCGCGGCAAACCACTAACAAGTCATCCTCTCCGATTGCAGGGCAGGAAGCCAGGGAGCAAGGAGGAGGGAGCGAAGCCGGGGCAGGGCAGCCCGCGCCGAGACCCCAGCGTGTTCGAAATAAGCCATCTTGGCTGAGAGACTTCGTCTCATCCTAGGGGGGAGGAGTGTTGTGTCCTAATAGTGTAACCTTCTACATGTGATATCAATGTATCTGAACCAATGTAACCTTGCCAATGAGTAACAATGTAACCTTCAGCTGTATCATATAAACCCTGTAATAGGACGCGAGCTAATGACCACCAGCTGGCAGCAGCGAGCGTCCAAGCTCTCTTGGTTCAAACCCATCAAAGACCGCAGCGCGGGAAGCTTCCCGCCGCTACCTACACCTGGACAAGAAGGGCGTGACCAACCATGACGTCATGCGGACCAGTAGCCAACGGGCTACCGTGGAGCCACATTCAAACATGTTCCTACCATATATATAGAGCTGTTCGTCCGCCATTACCTCATGTTCCCTCTGTCCACCATGCAATAAACCTGAGTTAACCCAGCCTTTGGCTGTGCCTTGTGTCTTGACTCTCATACACTAAAGAAAGGAAATGAATAGTTTTCATTTAAAACAGAGGAGTAAACTGAAATGAAAGATCACAGAAATGTGTCAGTATTTTATTCTGCATGATTTATATCAGGGGTGCCTAAACTACGGCCTGGGGGCTGGATCTGGCCCCCGACGCCTGCAAAGCCCTCATAAGGGCACGTTTTACTGCCGCTTCCAGGAGTGACAAAGGCTTCATGGGCATTGGTGTCAGGGGCCAGATCTGGCCCCCGGGCCATAGTGACCAGCTCACAACCACATGACCGGCCTATGGCCCGAAAAGTTTGGGCACCCCTGATTTATATGTAAACAGTTACATAAGAGCTGTTTTTGACCTGTAGCCTATAAAGTATACTAAATTGCAGAAGTCAGATGGTCTTGGACTCAGAGAAATACAAAAAGCTTTTCCGGTGATGTCTTTTCTCTTCCCCCACCCTCCACCACCACTACCTTCCAGTAGAAAAGCAAAGTGCCAGTTCTGAAGTTTTGCTTTCTTCATAACCAAATAAAAGAACTATATTGGGAGAAGGTACAGCCTACAAAACTATGTGAGAGTAGGCTGTTTGCCACCAGAAATTGAGAGCCAAGTGTCTAAAGAAGCCAACATCATTCATTAAGTTCTGTGAACAATCTATAAATTATTGTTAACTCATTACTAGAGCTGAAATAACATTGGTTTTCTAGATTTATAAATTTTAAGGTGCAACTACATTGATAAAAATGATCCCACATATGTGTTGGTTTACAATCGATTTAAAGTGGTCTATCTCACACTGTTGGCTGGGGGTCATTTATTTTTAAACTGATACACTTGTATTGATGTAAAATAAATAGATCTGGGCTATCCGCCTACTCTCATCACTATTAATCTGGGCTTTCCCAGATAAATTAGTGTTGGGAGCTGACGCAGGCTCCAGTTGATTGGCGGAGGCAGCCCCAGCTGATTGGCAGCAGATCAGCTGGCACTCATCTCCTCCAATCAGCTGGAGCCCCTCCCTGCCGCCACAGTAGATCATTTTTTGAATATGTATTTGAAATGTCACATTGAATAAATAATTTTAATAATAATTAAAAATTTGCTGGTTGCAGCAGAAAAGGGTTCTGGCTGATCAGCTGGAGATGCTCTCCCCAATCAGCTGGAGACAGTCTCAACAGATGAGCAGCTGTGATCTTCAGTAGCAGCAGAGACAAGCCTCCAGCTAATAGGAGGCCATTTCCACCATCCCTAGCTGATCATGGCATCTGTGCTGCTCCCAGAGATCCCTCTGCCAGTCAGTTGATCTGTGGCACCTTCCCATCATCAGTCAATTGTGTGACAAGGATTTGCCATAGGTATCTGCTGCGTCATCAAAGATGCCACAGATCAGCTGGGAATGGTGTCCCCAATCAGCTGGACCCTGTCTCCACTGTCAGAGCAGATCCCGGCTGATCAGCGGGGACAGGAATCACGTGACTAGGGCAGACTGGTATGGACATGCTCCCCAAATCAAACACCATGCCACCTAAAACTGGGGTTTTAAGAACTTGTTTTCAGCATGGTGTTTTGGGCCAGTCACAATGTGCCTGAGAAAATTAGATCTGCACGTAAGAGTATACTGATATCCCAAAGACCCATCGCAAAATGAAACACACTAATTAAGAAATTACAAGAGATGAAAAAACTCTCACACATTTAAGGAATCCCCTTCCTCACAGTAGGTTATCTATAATGTGTATCAGTCCAGCCAACAGTGATCCTGAGCCCATTGAAACCTTAACTTCAAAAGGCCAACTCAGTATTCTCTCATATATTTCCATGTTCAGTAAGTTATATCGGGGGTGGGGGTGGACTTCTGCCATCTGCCCACATTTGTGGTTCCAGATTTCCATTCTTTTAGAGTAGAATGTGGTTTTCTTCTAACTAACTTCGATTGTTATTATGTTATTTTATTTTCCTAAGCTGTCTAGGGCAATTAGTTGTTTGCAAAAGCTGTTAAAAGTCAAAATTGGTAAAGTAATAAAAGCAGTGTTGTGCTCAAAGGTAAGCGGAAAGAGAACTGACACAGTACACCCTACCAATCTCACATGTCTGGTTCTTTGGAACCAATGCAGCAACATTACATGAGTCAGAACTGGGCAGTCCATCTTCCACCTCATCCCTGGGAACAAATGCTATTTTTCTTGTTGTGGCTAAATTGGCCATTCTGTTTGATACTACTCTTTGACTCTTCACACCCGGGGTGTAACACACCAGTCAAAACTCCATAAATTACAGTGGGAACAATGCTGTTTATGCCAAATTTCATTTTCCCTTTCATTAGATATTTTAAGAGACAAGCCTTACCTTTGCCAGAAATACCAAGAGCACCCAGCTAGGCCAGAGAGCTCTTAAGAAACAGGGTGAGGACAAATCTGACTCACTATTACTTGTTCAAGAAACAGTTACAGTAAATCTTCTACTAATTTTAGTTTAGCAAAACAGTTTCAAATCAGTATAGGGCAAAACACCAGAGGCCTTCAGTGTTTTTGTGTTTGTTGTTTGATTAAGACCAGAAGACCCAAAAAACATGCTGTAATTTATCTATAACTGAAGTTTATGCCCATTATGCTCTGGGTAGCACCAAATTTCAGAAACTTAAATCAGATGATTTAATTTTCTTGGTACAACTGGAGGATTTATATAAAAAGTAAGAGCAAGAGGATAATTTAGCTGTGGGATCAACAGATGAAGCGACAAGAGTTTGTGTGGAGAAAGGAATATCCCAGATGGGTGGGATAGAAATGTAATAAATAAATAAATAAAATATTCTGAGTGTGGCTAGAACAAACAGTAAATCCCCCAGATCCTATATATAAGCATTGCACACATGTATGTGCATGTTCACACACACACACGTACATTTTGATTTTTAAAAATGTATATCCTTTCCATCCTATATTTATTTATTTATTTATTTATTTATTATATTTATACCCCACCCTATTGGTGCAAGGCACCACTCACGGTGGCTTACAGTGTGAAGCAAATACAATCAACATCTATGACAGAGCCTGGGCTCAACGTCCATGATGGCGCCCAGGGCTCAGCGTCCATGACAGAGTCCAGGACTCAACGCCCATGACGGAGCCCAGGGCTCAACGTCTCTGGAGCAGAGGCGGCAGCGTCCTGACAGCTCCTCTCTGCAGCCGTTGGTGGGGGCATGAGAAAGGCGACAAAGTCTTCTGTCACTCAGGGCCAAGGCAGCTCCTCCCTGCAGCTGTTGGTGGAGGCATGAGGGAGGCGACGAAGTCTTCTGTTAGGGCCATGACGGCTCCTCCCTCCAGCCGTTGGAGGATTTATGAAGAAATCTGTAGATTTTGGCAAATTCTGATCAAAAGAGCTACATGAAATTCTGAACAAGTGATGCTGATTAAATTCAGTAGGTAAAGCTGGTCCCAAAATTGAGAAGAGTGTGTCAGTACTGCCTACTGCATAGCTCTCAAAGATGGGGAGTCTATCAGAGAAAGAAAGAAAAGGTGACAACTATAATACAGTATCACAAACATGGTTGAGTCCACAGGGATGTGCAGTGCTTACTATGTGCTCCACACTGCCTTATCAGCCATTGTTCTTTCTCACTGCAGATGCCCGGGGGAGCATCTAGGTCAGGGGTGCCCAAAATACAGCCCAGGGGCTGGATCTGGCCCCCAACGCCAATTCATCCAGTCCGTGCCACCCTCATCGCTCCCAGAAGTGGAAGTAAATCACGCCCACATGGGCGCATTTTATTTCTGCTTCTGGGAGTGACGAGGGTGGCGCGGGTTGGATGAATTGGCATCAGGTGCCGGATCCAGCCCCTGGGCCATAGTTTAGTCACCCCTGAACCATGTGACTGGCCTGTGGCCTGAAAAGTTTGGGCATCCCTGATCTAGGTCCATGTTAACTAAGTTGAGAAATGCATCTGGCCTACAAGTCACCTACTGCTGGATGAAAAATACAGGCATGCAGCTATGGTTGCATCACCTAGAACATTACAATTTAGGTTTGCTTTAGTTTTTTAAGTGAGGAAACAAATCTCACATCTCTGGAAGAGGAGAACATGTTGCTTTGAGGCAAGAGGTACACACCCATTTCTACCAATTCCGATTTCCACTTGTTGCCTTCTCCCTCCAGACTGGGAGCTATCCGCATTTCTTTAAGAAAGGTCGAAACACACACACCTTTGTAAGCAATACTAAAGGAGTTTTAACTAGGTCAATCTAGGACAATTCATCAGACACACATGCTCCCATTTAATTTTGCTGATATAAGGAGTACTCTGATAGAAATAACTAACGCCTGCACACATAGGAAAGAAACACAGAGGTGCTATACGCGCGAGAAAAAATTCCTTTTGAGGTACGTGTTGAATTTGTTCTTTGTCTGTCAAATCACAGTATAATGTTTTTTGTAACATATGGAGTATTTCACACTGCGTTGCTTATTGCTTGTCAGATAGACCGATATATCTGTTTAGATAGTAGTATACTTTCATGTTTGTATTATGTTGTAGATACTTGAAAAAGTTATTCAAAATGTCCCGCTACCGGATGGACATCGGAAATCCGTCTACAACTGCTTGACGTGGCCCGCCGCACGACTACCATCTGTTAACACAGCTTTTGTGGCTTTTCCCAAAACTATGGATTTGTTGTTGTTGTTGTTCAGTCGCACAGTCGATTCCGACCCTTTGCGACCCTATGGACCATCGTTCTCCAGGCACCTCTGTCCTCCACCATCCCCCTCAGTCCTCCCAGTTCTGTGCCCATTGTGTCTACAATACCATCTATCCATCTCATCCTTGGCCTCCCCTTCTTCTTTTGCCCTCCACCTTTCCCAACATCACGGCCTTCTCAAGTGAATCCTCCCTTCTCATTTGATGCCCAAAGTACTTTAGCCTCATCTTTACTATTTGACCTTCCAATGAGCAGTCAGTGTTGATTTCTTCTAAGATTGACCTATTTGTTCTCCTCGCTGTCCAGGGTACCCTCAAAACTCTCCTCCAGCACCACATTTCGAAGGCATCTATTCTTCTGCGTTCAGCTTTCCTAATTGTCCAGCTCTCACATCCGTACATTACCACTGGGAATACCATTGCTTTGACTATTCTAATTTTTGTTTTCAAGGTGATGTCTCTGCTTTTCACCATGTTCCCCAGGTTTTTCATGGCTTTTCTCCCAAGAATCAGTCGCCTTTTTATTTCATGGCTGCAATCTCCATCTGCAGTGATCTTAGATCCTAAGAATGTAAAATCTGTCACTGCTTCTACTTCTTCCCCATCTATTCTCCAGGAACTGATCGGGCCTGTTGCCATTATCTTGGTTTTCTTGATATTGAGTCTCAAGCCAGCTTTTGCACTCTCCTCCTTCAATCCGATCAAGAGATTCTTTAGGTCTTCCTCACTTTCTGCCATTAAGGTGGTGTCGTCTGCATATCTCAGATTGTTGATGTTTCTCCCAGCAATTTTAATCCCATATTGTGATTCCTCCATCCCTGCGTTGCACATTATGTGCTCTGTGTATAAGTTGAATAAGCAGGGTGACAAAATGCAGCCTTGTCTTACTCCTTTTCCTATTCCAAACCACTCTGTCATTCCGTGTTCTGTCCTAACTGTTGCTTCTTGGTTCCTGTACAGATTTCTCAGGAGGCATATGAGGTGCTCTGGTATTCCCATCTCTTTAATCACTTGCCACATCTTGTTGTGGTCCACACAATCAAAGGCCTTAGTGTAATCAATAAAGCAAAAGTAAACTTGTTTCTGGTATTCCTTTGTTTTCTCCATGATCCAGCGTATGTTGGCAATGTGGTCTCTAGTCCCCCTGCCTCTTCTGAAACCAGCCTGCACCTCTGGTAGTTCTCTTTCCACATGCTGCTGAAGTCTATCCTGTATTATCTTGAGCATCACCTTGCTGGCGTGTGGGATGAGCGCAATTGTTCAATAATTTGAGCATTCTTTGGCATTGCCCTTTTTTGGGATTGGAACATATACTGATCTTTTCCAGTCCTGTGGCCACTGTTTTGTTTTCCAAATCTGCTGGCATATTGAATGCAGTAATTTGATGCCATCATCTTTTAAAGCTTTGAAAAATTCAACTGGGATACCATCATCTCCACTAGCTTTGTTGTTTGCAGTGCTCTTTAGGGCCTTTCTGACTTCACTCTCCAGGATATCTGGCTCAGGTTCAAAATCTTCATCATTGTGACTATCAGGAGTGTTGAGTTCCTTTTTGTAGAGTTCCTCTGTGTACTCTTTCCATCTTTTCTTAATTTCTTCTGCATCAGCTAGCTCCTTTCCGTCTTTGTCCCTTATCATGTTCATTTTTGCTTTAAATGTTCTCTTGATTTCCTGGATTTTTTTGAAAAGGTCTCTGGTTCTGCCTCTTTTGTTGTTTTCCTCCATTTCTTTGCACTGTTCTTTTAGGTAGTTTTCCTTATCTCTCCTTGCTTTTCTTTGAAATTCTGTGTTCAAAAGATTGTATTTTTTCCTTTCTCCTTTGACTTTTGCATTCCTTCTTTCCTCTGCTATTTTAAGAGCCTCATCAGACAACCACTTTGCTTTCTTACTCTTCTTTTCTTTTTGTATGGTTTTCTTTGCTGCTTCCTGCATGATGTCCCTCATCTCTGTCCATAATTCTTCTGGCACTCTGTCTATTGAGTCTAAGCCATTGAATCTGTTCATCACCTCCACAGTGTATTCTTTAGGGATGCTATCTAGGTGATATCTGTCTGGTCTCTTTGTTTTCCTTATTTTCTTTAGTCTAAGCCTGAATTTTGCAATCAGTAGGTTGTGATCTGAGCCACAGTCTGCTCCAGGTCTTGTTTTTGCTGACTGTATGGAGGTTCTCCATCTTTGGCTGCAGAGTATGTAATCAATCTGGTTTCGGTGTTGGCCATCTGGTGATGTCCATGTGTAAAGTCGCCTCTTGTGTTGCTGGAAGAGGGTGTTTGCTATGACCAGTGCGTTCTACAAATAGAATACAATTCTATTCTACAAATAGAATTGGAAGTTATACATTGACACACAGTCGAGTCCGCCCCCACAGTGGTCGTCACCGTGCGCTTTACAGCCTTAGGGCCACTAGACTTTGTTGGAATCGTTATTTTGTTTATGCAGTGTTTCGATCATATTACGAAGAGTCGTCCGGATTAGAGACGTTGAGATATGATGTAATTAATATATTGCATTCCCATTGCACATGTATGCTTTTTGGAACTATAGTATTATACATTCTTTATTAGTGTATCGCCATACGAGCCAGCATACAATTGGTGCTTGAATTTAAAGATACAGTTCACCCCGCAACGATTGCGTGAGTAGGGAGTGTTTTGTTTTCGCTTCCGGATGAAAAATACAGGCATGCAGCTATGGTTGCATCACCTAGAACATTACTATTTAGGTTTGCTTTAGTTTTTTAAGTGAGGAAACAAATCTTAAGTCTCACATCTCTGGAAGAGGAGAACATGTTGCTTTGAGGCAAGAGGTACACACCCATTTCTACCAATTCCGATTTCCACTTGTTGCCTTCTCCCTCCATGACATCACAAAGGGCTCCCCCTGGTCTCCATTTGTGACCATGAAATCCCAGAGAATGGGATGCTACCAATCTGTCGACCCTATTGCCTAGACAGAATGATTTATGGATTAACTCATCGTGTCTATTATTTAAACAGCTGGCTGGGTAGCCCTGTGAGTTAGGTATGTCGCTCCTGGGACAGAGGTTGGGAGTTTAACTCGTAGATCAAGAGCCAGCCTGTATGGCCTTAGGCAGCTACACAATCCAAGGATACCCCCCTGAAGGAGGGAACTGTAAATTATCTCGCTCTCACTCTTTGTGCATGATAAGGTTAGACATAGCAAGTGTTGGCCATCTTAGCAAATATTGGCCGTCTTCTTTCAAGACAATTTTCACATGCTGTGAGAGTTGGCAGTGTACTATTTAAAACTAAAACCTAAGACCTGCAAAACATCCAAGTTTTCCTGCAATGTAAAATTCTGGGTTTCTGTTGGACTTGTGTGGGACAAATCACAGGATACAAATGATTGTGCATGTGAGCTATGTATAACCATTCTACGTGTGATACTGTAAATGTCCTAAGTGTTCTGTGCTGGAAATACTGTTGCATTTTTTTAGACTTAAGCAGTCATACAGTTATATATCAAGAGTACATATAATATTTATATCAATACATCTACTATGTGGAAATTCTTCCCTGTGACCTTTATAAAAGCAAGTAACGTATATATTGTACTTCCAACATTTTTGCTGAAATGTTTTCCCCCATTACATCTTATTCATTTTCCTGTCAATTCTGATTTTTATTTTATCTTTATTTTTTAAAAAATATTTGCATAATTTGCAAGTTTCTGTGTCCTATATATATAGCCCTCCTGTCTGTTTTCTATATGCTGAGATCTTGGCATGATTCTTTACTTCTTGTTGTTCAGTCGCACAGTCGACTCCGACCCTTTGCGACCCCATGGACCATTTTCCTCCAGGCGCCTCTGTCCTCCACCATCCCCCTCAGCCCTCCCAGCTCAGTGCCCATTGTGTCTACAATACCATCTAGCCATCTCATCCTTGGCCTCCCCCTTCTTCTTTTGCCCTCCACCTTTCCCAACATCAATGCCTTCTCAAGTGAATCCTCCCTTCTCATTTGATGTCCAAAGTATTTTAGCTTCATCTTTACTATTTGACCTTCCAATGAGCAGTCAGGGTTAATTTCTTCTAAGATTGACCTATTTGTTCTCCTCGCTGTCCAGGGGACTCTCAAAACCCTCCTCCAACACCACATTTCAAAGGCATCTATTCTTCTGCGTTCAGCCTTCCTAATTGTCCAGCTCTCACATCCATACATTACTACTGGGAAAACCATTGCCTTGGCTATTCTAATTTTTGTTTGCAATGTGATGTCTCTGCTTTTCACTATGTTCCCCAGGTTTCTCATCGCTTGTCTCCCAAGAATCAGTCGCCTTTTTATTTCATGGCTACAATCCCCATCTGCAGTGATCTTTGATCCTAAGAAAGTAAAATCTGTCACTGCTTCTACCTCTTCCCCGTCTATTTTCCAGGAACTGATTGGGCCTGTTGCCATTATCTTGGTTTTCTTGATATTGAGTCTCAAGCCAGCTTTTGCACTCTCCTCCTTCAGCCCAATCAAGAGATTCTTTAGGTCTTCCTCACTTTCTGCCATTAGGGTGGTATCGTCTGCATATCTCAGATTATTGATGTTTCTCCCAGCGATTTTAATCCCATATTGTGATTCCTCCACCCCTGCACTGCACATTATGTGCTCTGTGTATAGGTTGAATAAGCATGGTGACAAAATGCAGCCTTGTCTTACTCCTTTTCATATTCCAAACCACTCTGTTATTCCATGTTCTGTCCTAACTGTTGCTTCTTGGTTCATGTACAGATTTCTCAGGAGGCATATGAGGTGCTCTGGTATTCCCATCTCTTTAATTACTTGCCACATCTTGTTGTGGTCCACACAGTCAAATGCCTTAGTGTAGTCAATAAAACAAAAGTAAACTTGTTTCTGGTATTCCTTTGTTTTCTCCATGATCCAGCGTATGTTGGCGATGTGGTCTCTAGTCGCCCTGCCTCTTCTGAAACCAGTCTGCACCTCTGGTAATTCTCTCTCCACATGCTGCTGAAGTCTATCCTGTATTATCTTGAGCATCACCTTGCTGGCATGTGGGATGAGCGCGATTGTTCGATAATTTGAACATTCTTTGGCATTGCCCTTTTTTGGGATTGGGACGTATACTGATCTTTTCCAATCCTGTGGCCACTGTTTTGTTTTCCAAATCTGCTGACATATTAAATGCAGTAATTTGACGCCATCATCTTTTAGCGCTTTGAAAAATTCAACTGGGATACCATCATCTCCACTAGCTTTGTTGTTTGCAGTGCTCTTTAGGGCCTTTATGACTTCGCTCTCCAGGATGTCTGGCTCAAGTTCAATTTCTTCATCATTGTGATTATCAGGAGTATTGAGGTCCTTTTTGTAAAGTTCCTCTGTGTACTCTTTCCATCTTTTCTTAATTTCTTCTGCATCAGCTAGCTCCTTTCCGTCTTTGTCCCTTATTTAGTGTATGCAAACCAAGACACGGAACACAGCCTCGGGCTGGGTTAACTCAGGTTTATTGCATCGTGGACAGAGGGAACATGAGGTAATGGCGGATCAATAGCTCTTTATATACGGCAGTAATACATTTGAACGTGGTGCCATGGTAGCCCATTGGCTACTGTCTGCGTGACGTCATTGCAGGTCACGCCCTTCTTGTCCAGGCTGTTGCCTTTGATGAGTTCGGACCAAGAGAGCTTGGACGCTCGCTGCTGCCAGCTGGTGGTCATTAGCTCGCGTCCTATTACAGGGCTTATATGATACAGCTGAAGGTTACATTGTTGCTATAGGCAAGGTTACATTGACTCAGATACATTTCAATCCATGTGTACAGTAAAACCATCAGAACACAACATCCCTCCCCCCTAGGACGAGACAAAGTCTCGAGCCCACCTTACACACTCCCCCCCCCCTTATGAGACAAAGTCTCTCAGCCAAGATGGCTTATTTCGAACACGCTGGGGTCTCGGTGCGGGCTGCCTCTCCCTGGGATTGCTACCTTCTCTTTGTCCCCTGGTCTCCTGTCCTGCAATATGAGAGGGAGACTCGTTAGTGACTTTCCGCGGCTCCGCGGCGCTGTTGGGAGGTGTGCTCTTTCTTAGGGAGGAACCGGGGGCACTGGGGGCTAACGAAAAACCCCTCTTCTCGCTTGGATGGGTGGGGGAACACTCCTGAAAACCCCCCCGGCTCGCCAAATCAAAATCAAAATCACTATCGGGGGCAGCGGTCGCGAACTCCTCTCCCCCTTCCCCGGCCCCTGCTAGAGCTGGCGTATCAAAAGGATATGAGTCGGGGCCGCTGCTTCTGCTTCCTTCCCCCCATGCTTGGGACTGTTGTCCACTGCTGTCTCCCCCTTGGGTTAAGCGGGTGGGGGAGAACCCTAACGCTGAATCCTGTTGCTGAGCTCCACTGACCGGCCCAATCACTCTGCGCCTCAGTTGATCTGCGTGCCTCCTCCAGAGGAGGCCGGTGTTCGTCTCGACCCGGTACGACACTGGCCCCGTCTGTTCTACAACCGTCCCTGGCACCCAGGCTGGCCCTGCGCTGGAATAGTTCCTGCAGTGAACAGGGTCACCGGCAGCGAAACCTTTCGAGACTGCCAACCCCACGTTTTTTCCTTTATCCTCGACTCTCGTTGGGTCTAGCCTGGACAGGAGCGTGGTCAGTTTTCGCCGCATCAAGAGCTCCGCCGGCGAGTAGCCGGATGCCAAAGGGGTCACCCTATACGCTAAGAGGAATTGGCACACTTGGTGATTCAGGTCCCCCGGGCCCATGCGCCGCAGCGCCTCCTTTGTTGTACGCACCAACCGTTCCACTTGGCCATTCGTGGCCGGGTGAAACGGTGCGGACGTGATATGCCGAATGGCGTTTGTCTCCATGAATGCCCCGAACTCAGCGGAGGTGAAACAACTAGCGTTATCGCTGACTAAAGTGTCGGGTAAACCGAACGTGGAAAAGACTCTCCGTAGCCGGCTAATTGTCGTGGCGGAGGACGTGCTCTTTACCGGGATAACCTCCAGCCACTTGGAGAACGCATCCACGACTAGGAGAAACATGGTTCCTCGGAATGGGCCAGCGAAATCTACGTGCACCCTGGACCATGGTCCCCGTGCTGTGTCCCATTCCCTATGTGGAAGACGGGCCGCCTCAGGGCGGGACCCCTGGCAAGCCTCGCAAGTGCCAACCATGTGCTCAATATCCGTGTCCAGCTGCGGCCACCAGAAGTAACTCCGGGCCAGCGCCTTTGAACGAACTATGCCCGGGTGGCTGACGTGCAGCAGTTCGAGCACCCTCGTCCGCAGGGGCGCAGGGACCACCACCCGTTGGCCCCACAGAAGGCACCCCCTCTCTAGGGACAACTCTAGCTTTTTCCTAAAGAACGGGTCGAACTCCGTACTCGGGGACGAACCCGGCCACCCCTTTTGCACCCATGAGCAAACCTCCGCCAGCGTCCTGTCCTTGCCTGTCGCCCTAGCAATGTCGGCTGGCACTATTGGGGGAGCGTCTAAAACCTCAATTAGCAACACCTGGCGGTCCTTTTCCGCTCTCGCCTTTTGGGCGTCCGACAATGGCAAAGGGGATCTCGAAAGCGCATCAGCATGGCTGATCTCCTTTCCGGGCCTGTACTCCAACTCATGTTGGTACGCGTTGAGGAAAATAGCCCATCGCAGCATTCTCGGGGACAGGATCTGCGGCGTTGGCTTGTGTGCCGTGAAAATCCCTAACAGCGGTTTGTGATCGGTCACGATTTTGAACGGGCGGCCATACAAAAAATCGTGAAATTTTTTGGTCCCCGATACGATTGCTAATGCTTCCCTGTCGGTTTGTGCGTAATTTCGCTCCGCTTGGGACAGGGACCTTGAGTAAAACGCTACCGGGGCCTCCCTTCCGTCCTCCAACACGTGGCAAAGCACCGCCCCCACCCCCACCGGGGATGCATCACAAACTAGGACCACAGGCCGTTTGGGGTCGAAATGCGTCAGGATTGCCTCAGATGTTAGGAGTTGCTTTAGCTCCTTGAACGCCCTCTCGTGCTCGTCACCCCACATCCACGGCTCCTCCTTTTTCAGCAACCGATGGAGCGGTTCGGCCACGGACGCCTTCCGCGGGAGGAATGTATGGTAAAAATTTAGGAGCCCCAGGAAAGATTGCAGCTCGGTCTTGGATGTGGGGCGAGGGGCCTTTTTAATGGCTGCTACCTTGGATTTAGACGGCTTAATCCCCTCGGGTGTGATTCGGAACCCTAAAAACTCGACCTCTGTTTCGAAAAAAACACATTTATCCTTCCTCAATCTCAGCCCCGCTTTCTCGAACACGGTCAGTACCTTGTCCAACCTTTTCGCTAGTTCAGCCTCACTCCCCCCTGTTATCAACACGTCATCAAAATAAGGCAACACCCCCTCCAGGCCCTTTAGGAGGCGTTCCACGAGCGATTGAAAAAGACCGGGTGCCGAGTTCACGCCGAACTGTAACCGCGACACCTGGAACGCTCCCTTATGTGTAACTATCGTTTGTGCCGCGGCCGTGGCGGGGGTCACAGGAAGTTGCTGATAGGCTTGTGCCAAATCGAGCTTAGCGAAACACTTTCCCCCATTTAGCCTGGCCAAAAGGTGGCTTATCACTGGCACCGGGTATGCATTAGGGCGGATCGCCTTGTTAATTGTACACTTATAATCTGCGCAAATGCGCACCTCCCCGTTAGCCTTTAGAGCCGTTACAATTGGAGTTTCCCACTCCGCGGAATCAACAGGAATAAGAATCCCCTGGCCCACCAGTTTGTCCAATTCCGCCTCTATCTTGTCCTTGAGTGCAAACGGCACCCTGCGTGGTTTGAGTCTTATCGGGCGGACCTCCGGGTCTATGTCGAAAGCTACAGGGGGTCCCTTGAACTTTCCGAGTCCTTTCTCAAAAACGGCGGGATGCGCATCGCAAACCGCTTGTATTGGGTCTCCCCCCACGGTATGCACCCCCCCTATGAACAACCCTAAGGGCTGAAACCACTGTGTTCCCAGGAGGCTACAGCTCCCCCCTTTCAGGACAACTAGGGGCAGTTCCGCCGAATGTCTCTTAAAATTGACCCGAAACTTCCCAACCCCCAATACCGGAATGTTGTTTCCCTGTACGTCCCGTAGTGTGGACCTCAACGCTTTAAGCTTTGGCCGCACGTGGGGGTCGATTTTCAGGAACTCTTTCTGGGGAATTATGGAAAAGGAGGACCCCGAGTCAATTTCCATCTTAATAGGGGCCCCTTGTACTAATACCTCAACGAAGTAATGGGACTGTCCCGCGGACACGCTGAACACTGAGGCGTCGTCCTCGCTGCTGTCCGAGACGCGGCCCACGCCGTCCTGCTTCCTCGTGGTCTGGGCGCCATCTTTGGGCCTTGCTGGACGGTCCGGTCTGGCCGCGCGGTCTTGTGATTGCCTCCGGCCCTCTTTCCGCTTTCTGCACGCCTTGGCGATGTGCCCCCGACGGCCGCAGGTGTAACACTCGGCCTTCCTGAACGGGCATCTCGCGCGCTCGTGGGCCGCTCCGCAACCCTCGCAGCGTCGACCGCCCTTCCGGACCTTCTGGACCTCCTCGCCGTCGCTGCCTTCCGTAGACGACTTTGAGGCCCGCCGAGTCGCGTGCACCGACTGTCCGGCCTTCCCGTGCACCGAATTTTCCGCCTTGCCGGCTTTAGGACGCCACTCACGCCATTGATGCATCTCGTCCACTCCGGCATTCGTGGACTCTGCGGCTTCCGCGGCCTCTATGACTTCGGCCAGCGTGGGTGGCGGCTCCTTATTCATCAAGCTGCGCTGCACCTCCTTGTCTTTCAGGCCACATAACACGCCGTCCCTGAGGATCATCTCCAGGATGTCGCCCCATTTACAGGGGGCGGCGGCTATCCTCATGGCGGCCACGAATGCCTCAACCGACTCGTCTGGCGCTTGGACTCGCCTCCAAAACGCGCTCCGAGCGGGAAACATTGCCCTCGAGGGGCAGAACCGCTCTCGCAGCAGCTTCATGATGTCGCTCGCCTTAAAGTCGCTCACCTTCTTCGGAGCGATTATGCCCACCAGCGTCCGCTTGGTTTCCATCCCGAGCATTCTGGTGAGGATGGCCCTCTTCCTCTCCTCGTCGTCTTGTTTGACTCTGAGTTCCACCAGTGCCGCCTGGAAGTCCATCTCAAGCAGCTCCCAGTCCTGCGGTTTGGTGATGTTGAACCCGCTCTGTGCCCTGGCTGTTCCGTGGGGATCCATGATCCCACCTTCGTCGCCAATTTAGTGTATGCAAACCAAGACACGGAACACAGCCTCGGGCTGGGTTAACTCAGGTTTATTGCATCGTGGACAGAGGGAACATGAGGTAATGGCGGATCAATAGCTCTTTATATACGGCAGTAATACATTTGAACGTGGTGCCATGGTAGCCCATTGGCTACTGTCTGCGTGACGTCATTGCAGGTCACGCCCTTCTTGTCCAGGCTGTTGCCTTTGATGAGTTCGGACCAAGAGAGCTTGGACGCTCGCTGCTGCCAGCTGGTGGTCATTAGCTCGCGTCCTATTACAGGGCTTATATGATACAGCTGAAGGTTACATTGTTGCTATAGGCAAGGTTACATTGACTCAGATACATTTCAATCCATGTGTACAGTAAAACCATCAGAACACAACACCTTATCATGGTCATTTTTGCTTTAAATGTTCCCTTGATTTCCCCAATTTTTTTTGAAAAGATCTCTGGTTCTGCCTCTTTTGTTGTTTTCTTCCATTTCTCTGCACTGTTATTTTAGGTAGTTTTCCTTATCTCTCCTTGCTTTTCTTTGAAATTCTGTGTTCAAATGATTGTAGTTTTTCCTTTCTCCTTTGACTTTTGCGTTCCTTCTTTCCTCTGCTATTTTAAGAGCCTCATCAGACATCCACTTTGCTTTCTTACTCTTCTTTTCTTTTGGTATGGTTTTCTTTGCTGCTTCCTACATGATGTCCCTCATCTCCGTCCATAATTCTTCTGACACTCTGTCTACCGAGTCTAAGCCATTAAATCTGTTCATCACCTCCACCGTGTATTCTTTAGGGATGCTGTCTAGGTGATATCTTTCTTGTCTCCGTGTTTTCCCTATTTTCTTTAGTCTAAGCCTGAATTTTGCGATCAGTAGGTTGTGATCTGAGCCACAGTCTGCTCCAGGTCTTGTTTTTGCTGACTGTATGGAGGTTCTCCATCTTTGGCTGCAGAGTATGTAGTCAATCTGGTTTCGGTGTTGGCCATCTGGTGATGTCCATGTGTAAAGTCGCCTCTTGTGTTGCTGGAAGAGAGTGTTTGCTATGACCAGTGCGTTCTCTTTGCCCTGCTTCATTCTGTGTTCCAAGACCAAATTTGCCTGTTATTCCCTCCACTTTTTGATTTCCTACTTTGGCATTCCAGTCTCCTAATATAATTTGGACATCATTTCTTGGTGTCTGTTCTATGAGGTCCTTTCAACCCAGAATAATTTCTGACACGAAATTATTATTATCAGAAGAGTAATAATAATTAAACAAAGAGGGCTGTTTAAATTCAGATTAATTCTTTGAAAATGTGGTGTTTTAATGTTATTCTACAGTATTATATTGCAAACTACATTGCTGTAGTTATATATGCAGGTATAATGCAAAATGGACTCTATGCTATAAACAGACTGCAGTAAGATGTTTGAAACAATTGTCTGCCCAGCGTTAAAAGGTGAGTTTCACTTCATTTTCTCTGGAAACACCAATCTATGGACCATTTCTGCTTGGAAAGACAAGGGTAAGAACTTGTTCCTTAGCTCCTTGTCCACTAAGGCTCATCAAGGCTGCTAGAGAAGGGTTTGTCAATTAGGTAATGGGGATCATAACTGCTCCCTTGAAAGATTAGGCATTATTACTTAACCTTAAAAGTTACAGAACCATAAAGGAAATGTGATTAGAAAAATTATATTTCCACCTATCAACATTACCCAGACAGCATTTTTTGACTCTGTTACCACAACTGCCAAGGAAATCCTTGGCATCATGAAACTGGGCTGCCAATATATTGTCAAGCAGGTATGGTTGTGGACTGACCAAGTGCAGGAGAAAGTGCAAGAGAAGAAGAGAGCCTTTAAGAAATGGCAAGTGGATAAGACCAATGAAAATCAACAGAACTATGTGGCTGCCAAAGGAGATGACAACAGGGCTGTTGCAGAGTCCAAGGTGGAACACTACAAAGACCTATACAATTGTCTGGAAATGTAAAGAGAAGAAGGACACCTACTGGTTGGTCAAAGCTCGAAAGAATCCAACCAAGACACTGAGCACTACATCTGCATCAAGAATAAGGATGACTTCAGGGAAAACAAGAAATGTTGCAGTGATGGTGAGATCATTTCAATAAGATCTCCAACATTGAATTCCTTCAGCCACCAATCCCAGAAGGCATGCCAATCTATATACCAAACTGCCCTTCCACAGAAGTCTCTTCTACTACCACAGAAGTCTCCAATGCAGTAATAGCTAACCTCAGCACTCCGGCTGTTCTTGGACTTCAATTCCCAGAAGCCCTGATCAGCAGGAATGCTGATTTAGGCTTCTGGTAATTGAAGTCCAAGAACAGTTGGAGTGCCAAGCTTAGCCACCAAGGCAGTAGATAGTATGAAGAACATGGAGACCTCCAGACTCAATTATCTGTCCACAGATGTCAGGAAATTGAAAGAACTCTGCAACACAGGAATACCTTGGCTGACATATCAGAAAACAAACACACACAAAATAAAAACACTGCAGCACTTGGCTGACATAGTTCTTCAATGCCATAGTGAATAGTGGCTGCATGCTGACTGATGGGTCAATGAGCATAACAGTCCCTATATTCAAAAACAGGTATGACCTAACTGACTACACCAACTATCCTCCAATCAGCCTTATGCCTTAGACTGTATCTTTGATAAATTGCTGGACCAGCACATCTGCAATATTGTCCAACTCACCAACAATCAATGTTGTTTCATCAAAGGACAAGAACAACTGATGCCATCTTTGCAGTTCGCCAACTCTTAGAAAAACACCAAGAGAAGACCAAACCGTTATATATAGCATTTTTACACCTGGAAAAAGAAATTTGATTGTGTCTCACACCAATTTATCAGGTATGCCTTCTGCAACCACGAAGTGTCTGAACCACTTATTGACTGGGTCCAAATTCTATGCAAGAGCACCAGCAGCCATGCATGATGCTGAGCTGGCCTTTCTAGCAGTTTCCCAGTGACTGTTGGAGTGTACCATGGCTCCGCACTGTTGTCACTTCTGTTTATATTAGTCATAGATACCGTCACACAAGACCTGCAACTGAATACATCCTGGACCATGCTCTATGCTGATGATATCATTCTTGCTTCTATCACTAGAAATGAACTACAGTGGTAGGTTCCAGCATGCAATGACCATCTCAACCATTTGCGACTGCACCTGAATGTCAAGAAAATTGAGTACCTAGAAACTGTTACCATCCATAAATGGACAAAATTTAAAGAAGGTGGATATCTTTGGATATCTTGGTTCCCATCTCCAAGGTGATGGTGGAATCTATGGTGACATGCAAGCAAGGGTGAACATGGCCTGGTTGCATTGGTGCGAATTCACTAGTATGCTTCACAACAGACAAATGCCAATCTCTCTCAAATGTAAGATCTACAAGATGACTGTCCACCCTGTTGAACTGCATGGCACCGAGTGACGGGCACCAACAATGAGTGTAGCGTGCCTTCTCCATGCCATAGAAATGTGTACAGTAAAACCTCCACATATGATTTTTTTCTGTTCCACAAGGTTATTTGTATGTCAAAAAAATTGTATGTTGAAAACACATTGGATTACCAGAAGAGGCCACTAGATGACATCATATATTTTTTGCATGATGAATTTTTCCTATTAAAAATTTGTATGTCAATATATATATATATATATTTTTAGCCAGGATTTCTATTTGTATGTCAATTCTTTTGTAAGTGGAACCATTTGTATGTCAGGGTTCCACTTATGTGCTGCTCAGCATTGGGTATCTCCCTACTTCATCATGTCACAAATGATGCTATCTGACAGAACTAGGCATGTCACCAATCACAGAGATGAGAGAAAGCTGTCTTCTCTGGTATGATCATGTCCTCTGAGCAGCACCTTCCACCATTGCCAAAATGGCTTACAACCAGAAAGTCGATGGCTGGCACCAACATGGGTGAACAAAACAGAGATAGCAAGACTCTGCCAATATGGGCATGCAAATAGATGGCCTGCACTCTGAAGATGTGAATGAGTGGATAAATTGGCATTCCATGGTAAAAAAAATGCAGACTCCATGCCTTCCCTTTGAAGGAAGAAGACCTAACTTTAAAATAGCAAAAAGAAGATAGTGGCTGGACTTCTGGTAAAAAATAATAATCTTCATTTACTCTCACCATCCTTCTAATTTTCAACCTTCCTTTAGCTTCCCTTTTTTAATAGCAGTCTGGAGTGGTGTAATAATATCACAGTTCTAGGTTTCCTTGGAAGAAATTAATTATATGGATGTTTGTTTGTTTGTTTGGGCACATGAACGGAGGAGAAACTCTGATTCCCAATGGTCATGGAGGTAGAAGAGGCCATGCCAGATGGACTGGCAGTGAAGGCACACCTTGATAATATCCTCAAGGCTGCAGCAGTCCATTGCAGTTCCAGTGTTAAATCCTGCATGTCTCATTTCATATGTGTGCCACAGGAGATGGCTCCGTGATCATAGTGTGTGGGTCACTTGATGGCAAGCTGGGATCCACCCTAAAAAAATTTATGCCAATGGCATTTTTCCTGCTTCAGGAAAAATGTGTTCTCAGATACAAGTGGCAGCTGATGATTTACAGTATTTTGGCTCTGGCCCAGTTCGTGGGTAAGTATTATTGTGTGTATTATGATACCTAGAGACACTGCCCTTCACTGCACTAAACCCATGTACCATTACTACTGTAAACCTTCTTGTGGGGACAGCCTCCTTCCTCCCCTCTCTCCTTAACGTTTATTACCTTGGTTATCCAGCTGGCCAACTTTGTTCTTATATATAGCTGTATTAACATTAGCAATAATAATATTGAGTGTAAACTACTTTGCTATAGAGTAGCATTGCAAAAGCTGGAGTCATTTGAGAAGCATCCTGAAATGTGAAGTAAGAGTACAGATGGGTCTCATTTCAAAGCATATTAAAACAATAACTTAGTCTGCATTTCTATGCACATACATGGGAGTAAGTCTCATTAAACCCGGTGAGACGTATCTCCAAGTAAAGATGCGTTGAACCGCATTATACATCTGTCTTGCAAATTTATGAACTGATGCTATAATGAAGATATTTTAGAAGGCTTTTTAAACCCAAGGTCATGATACTAGCAGGGTTACAGTTCACTTGTTTGAAGTGATAAATTAGTCTCACTGTGTATAATATATAAGGCATTAGTAGAATTCCAGGCCCAAATGATGCCTGGTTTGCAAGATTTGTAGATTTTCTTCTTAGAACTGTACTGGGCTGGATTGAACACAAGCACTCTCAGGGGGTTTCAAATTCTTGTTGTTTTAGAGATTAAAACAGCAACTATATCAGGCATTGCTGACAATGTCCCTACACAGTTTATAAATAGCTGAAGTAGATATTGCTTGTTGGATCACCTATTTCAAAGGGCTTATAATAGTTACCATCCCATATGGTCTCGAGCACAAGAAGGTCTGAAAAATAAAAGACTGGACCTCAGACAGGAAAGCATCACACGGGGCATATTGCATAACCTTCTTGGGACCCTGCTTTATGTGTGATGCTTTGATGGGGAGCAGGGTATGGGGAGCAAAGATCACTTCCAGGCTAGAACAAGGAGCCCTATTGTTTGCTGGCCTCTGAGTTGGTTTTTGGTTTCCCCCTCATTCATTACACCATGACCAGACCACAGCTGGCGTAAGAACATGCTTTCCAGTATGTTTAAGATCTGGAATGCTCCCAGGTTGTAAGAACACACAGCAAGGAAGAGAGGGCATCTGTGACATTAATTTCTGCCTAACATGAGGCTAAACGTTCTTTTCATCATTTGACATTATCAATAAATATTAATTAAAACTTAAATTGGATGAAGGACCCACCTCTAAGGCAGAGTAGACCAAAAGAAGGGCTAGAAAGTTAAATTCGTTTCAGACAGATACCTCAGTGATTTTATCGCTGTCTTTCTTTCTGTGCTATGACTTTCCTGTATTGCTGTCAGTGCCCAGAGAGATATTTGTTTTGTGTGCCAACAGATAAATATACATTTGTCCGGGGCGGTGACCTGGCAAACCTCTCTCCCTTCCACTGATATCTCTTTGGATTTTCTCAACCTTTCTTGAAGAATACTCAAAAAAGACAGGAGACTTTTCAGACATTTTTTGGAGAGAGCTAGAACATCTGGGATTTGTGTGGCGGCTTACTGGTTAAGACACTGAACTTAATGACTGGAAGGTTGGCAGGTCAACAGTTCAAAGCCCGAGTACGGCATCTCTGTCCCAGCTCCTGCCAGCCTAAATGCACTAGGGCAAGAGTGCTAGCAACCAGCTGGTTTTTCTTCCAAAAAGAAGAAAATGGCATTATTTGCAAATATCTGACTCTCTCATACTGTATCTTTTGTTTCCCTCTGCTGCAGCAGCATTAAGCCAGTCACAGCACATGCATTTTTTGCATACTTTTGAATTATCACACTGTCTAAATTGATGTGAATGGATCAACTATGGAATAAAGTAGAAGCCACTACGGTGCAGGGAAGAACTTCAGATTTGAGGGAGGGAACTCTGGGCTCAGTCACATTTGCTCTTACATCATGTGGTCAACCAAAAAAAATGCAAATCAAACCATCCCAGGCTCATAGCATTTCCCACCATTTTTGTCAATGTAGTCACACCCTGCGGCGGCTTAGAGGTTAAGATGCTGAACTTGACAACTGGAAGGTCGGAAGGTCAACAGTTTGAGATCTGAGTGCTGCACGATGGAGTGAGCTCCCGTCTCTGTCCCAGCTCCTGCCAACTTAGCAGTTCGAAAGCAAGAAATTGCAAGTAGATAAATAGGTACCACTTCGTTAGGAAAGGTAAACAGTGTTCCATGCACTCCGGTGTCTAGTTATGCCTGCCACATGTCCATGGAAATGTTTGCAAATGAAGACAGTGCTGGCTCTTTGGTTATAAACAGAGATGAACACTGAACCCTAGTGTTGAATACGACTAGCTTTCGAGCAAGGGCGACTTTTACCTTTACCTAATCACAACCTTATATCCTTAACTCTGATCACTGTTAATATTTAAGCTCTGAGACCCTTCACAGTTTGGAGTTCAGCCCCTGGCTTTGAAAAGGCTCCCCAATTTCTGATTTATAGATTAATAATTTAAAAAATGATCTCATGGTAAATATCTGAGCATGTTTTATATGTAGCATGTTGGTAATGTCCCATTTCATATTTACTGCCATAATACTGATTTATTTAAATATACTGTGGTGAAATTCTGCTCTTATGTTATTTAAAGATGTCAGTTTTCCTCTGCCCAGGAAGCAGAATACTGTCTTCACTATTGTTCTGTCTTGCAATGGACCTGTCTGTTTTGATAATCTTCATAGCTATATATTTATCATTGGGGTAAAAGTTAATAACGTTAAAATTATATTTTCTTGCTTTGCATATATGACTATCCTTTTGCCTGCAGTATAACGAACGGAGAACTGCAGTCCTGGGGAATAAGAAATCCCTCTTTCTACCTTGTCTTTGAGTGCCACATCTAGATTGTGCCTAACAAGATCATTGCTGCATTGATTGTGTTGGTAGTGTTAGCTAAATACACAGGTCAATGTTCTACTTCCAAACGACAGCAATCTAAATGGAAGAATTAGTTAATTAATGGTGATTCTGTGGCTAGAAACTTCTGTATACACCGGAGATAGACTAGATTATAGTTAAGCCTCCACTAGGGTGATATACTATAATTACCATGTCATAATGGATATGCATTACTCCTCCTCTGTGGTCTTAATCATGGAGTTCCTAGCCGCAGTTCCTATAGCTTGCACAGCAGGGATGGGTCTTTGTCCTTAGGGGCCGTCCTCAAGATCCTTCAGGCTGAATTTCTCTTCTTGCACTTGTAATTGCTGGTAAGTTCTCAGGCATTCATTGAGAGCCAGAACAAATGGTTGAAAATGAGATGTGCATACCTTTAGTTTGCCAAACCATGTTTGCCATACCTATCAGTAAGTTGTTGCTTACACTGTATATCAAAGAATTTTTTTTTAAACTGCCACTTGTTTGTTTGTTTAAACATTTATAGGTTGCCCAGTATCACAGAATCTCAGGGCAATTTGCAAAGCTGTATAAAGCAATTTTTAAAAGATAAGATATTTAAAATAGTTTAAAATTAAAAATAACATTTAAACATTAAAGCCTTTGCATAATAAAAATTTCTGCAGTTCGCAATTATCAACCTCTAAGGCTCTAATAAATATGTCTTGATTTGGTGCCAAAAATGATGCTAGAGTCTGTGCTAGTCAAGCCTTCAAGGAGAGACCATACCACAGGTGGGGTGGGATGGCAGAAAAAGCCCTCCCTGTTGTCTCCACATAATGGACCTTTCTCAATGGTGGGACATAGAGAAGGGCGTCCTCAGCAAACTTAGTCTTCTTCTTTCGTGTCCAGGTCAAACATTAAAATGCCAAAATAAAGCTAGCTTCTTGGCTTTGTCGTTGCCCAAACTGGAATTCTCATTGGTACATGTTTCTGGCAATAACTGGCAGACCATTAAATAAGCCGGATTCTGTATCTCTCCACATTCACACAGCATATTGTTATCCACCAGTAGCCCCCACTTGAGTATGTTGGTCTTACATTTAGGCACTTGAACCTTCAGCCTATTCAGGGCCCACCAAGTGACATAGGGAAGGTTGAGTTCGTCATCCATATCCTCCTTTCCTTGTACAGTGAGCTCCTTCCTCCATCTTCTAATTTGAGTTTGCTCTTGAAGAACTTAGTGATTGAGCAGAGAGGTGGTGCTGCTTCAGATATCCAGGTCTCAAGCCATTTAGGACTTTGTAAGTCATCGGCACTTTGAACTCAGACCAGAAGCCTGTTGGCAGACAGTGCATATTCTTGAGAAGTGGGGTCACGTGATGTCTTTTCTTTAAGTGTTGTGACTGACATTTTCATGTTATCGTAAAATTAATCAGAAGGTTAAGTAACCTGAAAGTGATGAAAAGGACAGAATCTCTGGATAACTGCAGGTTTTAAACTGTATTTTAAATTAATCTTTGAAAACTATGGTTGAATAAATAATACTATAGTATAGTAATTATCTCAGGTAGTAATAAGAGACAGATGTTTGCAAAGTGTGTGGAAGTCCAGACACTTTCCCTTCCCTGTTTTTCTCAATCAGAGAGAGATAATGTGCATCACTCCCAGGGACCCAAATGTCCTCTTTTGTATCCATGTTCCCCAGTAGACCCAATGTTGCAGCATTTTTTTGGGCAGTGGGGACTGATGGCTATGGGGACATGGAACAATTTTTGCCCAACATGAATGGTCCCCTCCAATCCCCAATTATTTAGAATTTTAACAATAGGGCATTTAAGGAAACTCTTTCAGTTTAAAAAAATCATAAGAAATATATTGGCAGGGGGAGTCACAAGATGAGGTACAGTGGAACCTTGGTTAATGTAATTACAGTAATGCATTCTCTGGGACGTTTCTTACAGCAAAAATTACTTTAACTGAATTTCCCATAAGAATGCATTGAATGCAATTTCCCATAGGAATGCATTGAAAACCAAAATACATTAACCAAAATGTGGTTTCCCATATGAATGCATTGAAAACCAATTAATCCATTCTGGGAGAAAATCCGTAAACCAAGCCACTATTTTCTATGGATTTCCTTTTGTTATGCAATTTTTATGTTAACCAAGCCTTTTTTAAACCAAGGTTCCATGTATAGACTTCTACAGTCCGGAGAAGTGGCTCCAGGACTTGTTGTGTGTCTTGTCTGATATGTCTACACAGACCAACACAGCTAGTACTTCAACATCTCTTTTGACTGGGAGGCAGAAGGTCAGCAGTTCGATTCCCGAGTACTGCAGGATGGAATGAGTTCCCATCTTTGTCCCAGCTCCTGCCAACTTAGCAGTTTGAAAGCAAGAAATTGCAATAGATAAATAGGGACCACTTTGGTGGGAAGGTAACAACGTTCCATGCGCTCCGGTGTCTAGTCATGCTTGCCACATGACCAAGGGAATATCTGCAGAAGCAGACAGCGCTGGCTCTTCGGCTTTGAAACAGATGAGCACTGAACCCTAGAGTCAGATACGACTGGCTTTCGAGCAAGGGAAACCTTTACCGCTATCAACCTTAATTAGTCCTTCTGCGGCTTCCCTTCTCTTTGCTTCCCTTGAATTTTAAGGTGGGTTTTTACAAATTCTGTGCAGAAGGTCCATAATAACCATTGAGAACTGCACTTCAGAGAACATTTGAGGCATTTCTTAAATAAAAAAAAGAAATGGCAGTATTCAGGAATGTAGCACAACCCCAGATACACTTGAAATTCAAACAGAAAACATTCTTCTTGACAAAAAGCCTTCAGGTTTCAAAAAAGAGACCCAGCTGCTTATTAGCTCTTTGAAATGTAACATTTGTTCAATATGAAAAGTTCGCGAGGCTACGTCAACCTTCTTAGACTCATAAACTTGATCAGTATATTCAAACTTCTGGGAACAGTGGCCTTGTTTATGTCAAATAGTCCAACATTTCTCTGATTTTACTATTTTTAATTTAGCAAGGAGTAAGCAGAGCAAGAGGACTTAATTACAAACAGACTGAACTTTATATAGGAAATGTTTATACCCCTTGGGGGCATCTAGAATGCAAAAACCTGAAATTAAACCCATATCCTTTCTCTCTCATTTTCCCTAAAGCCTGTAGGCCCTGAATAATGGCTTGCTGTTTGCTATGCGTTCGTTCTGTTCTGATGCTTCCTCCTTCTTGCTCTCTCTAGCACTGGCTCTCTCAAGTGGCATTAGTAAATGTCTCCCAGGATGCCAAGAACGTGAACTAAAGCATGCTTTAGACAATTACAGTAAATGTATTTTAAAGTTCCAAAGAAACATTGCAAACTGAAGCACAAGCATTTTGTTTTACATGTGGCCAAAAATCTGGATGATATGCAAAAATTTGGAACACAAGCTTTGATTGATTTGATTTACAGTAATATCTCATACAAAGTCCGCTTCATACAACATCAAATTCATACAAAATCGCCAAATTCCTTGAAAAAAGTTGCCTCATACAAAGTCGCTGCGACTTTGTATGAGGCATTAGGGTTTTTCCCAGGTTGCATTGTGCCTGAACAGTATAAAAGGCAGGACGCATGCGTGCATTGCTCTTGTGGGTTTTGCACGAGGCGAAGAGTGGTTAGGAGTGGTTTTGAACGCGATTTTGGATTTTTAAAAAAAATTGCATCAGAATTTTTGGAAGCATTCCTGGGATTTTTTCAGCATTCTTCAGGTTCTTGGACCATTCTTTGGCGCAGTGGATGATGGGACATATTGGAATCCATTTTGTCCTTGCTTCCATCCAGTAATTGTTTGCAGTAGCTTGTACAAAATGGATGATCGGCCACATGGCTGGAGATTAACACTGTGCTGCATGATGGGACATGTTAACTTTTAAACCTGCACTTCATAAAGTTTTCAAAGGTTAAAAACTTGTTGTATGGTTTGTCCCCTAAAATCAGGGTTGTTTGACATGTTTTTGTAATGTATTTAGCCTTTAGACAATGATTTCTTAAAGTTCTGTCAATTTCCTGTCTTTTTCCTTGACTTTGCCCTGAAGTCTGTGCTGTTACAGTACAATGTATCTCTATGGAAACAACGTTGAACGAGGCATCGCAGCAAGGATATGGACGTTTTATGAGGCACCGCGGCTAGGATTTTGCATGCCTCATACAAAGTCTAAATCCGTATAAAATCCAAACTTGTGGAACCAAGTTTGGATGTTGTATGAAGTATCACTGTATTCGATTTGTATGCCACCCACTCAGCATATGATGACTCAGGGCGGCTCACAGAAATTTTGACGTAAATCAGCAATATATAAAGCGGGTACACAGCAGTACAATATACAATAATTTAATCCAAGAAACAAAACACAATATCAAATTACAGTTCAAAATATCACATCAACAGTATTCACTGAACTGTTTCTGTTTTTTATTTTTGCTTTAATCCTCTAAGGTTCATCCTTATAAAATAAAAATATCACTGCACCCAGCAAATATCACTGCACCCGTCGAGTGGGCGGTATAGAAATCCAACAATTAAATTAAATGACTGGAAGGCCGGACGGTCAGCAGTTCGAGACCAGAGTGCTGCAGGGCGGAGTGAGCTTCCGTCTCTGTCCCAGTTCCTGCCAACCTAGCAGTTCAAAAGCAAGAAGCTACAAGTAGATAAATAGGTACTGCTTCAGTGGGAAAGATAACAGCATTCGATGCGCTCCAGCATCTAGTCATGCTTGCCACATGATCACGGAAATGTCTGCAGATGCAGACAGCTCTGACTCTTTGGCAGTAAACAGAGATGAGAATTGCACCTTAGAGTCAGACAAGACTGGCTTTTAAGGAAGGGAAACCTTTATCTTTACCTAGTTTAATTTCTTTAATTTGTGTTATTGGCTTGCATGGGCCATCCTGAGAGCAGCCTGACTTTTTTTTATTTTGGAAGTTAAGTGACTGGAGCTATGCAGTACTTGGATAGGAAGCCACCAAGACGATCAGGAATAGTGCTAGAAAAGAATGCTGTCTGTAACTCTGAAGATCCATTGCCAGTCAGAGCCGGCAATATTGAGCTAGAACAGTGATGGTGAACATTTTTAGAGACCGGGTGCCCAAACGGCAACCCCAAACCCACTTATTTATTGCAAAGTGCCAACACAGCAACAGGAAAGGAAGGAAACGCTCCCATTAGGCTGATGGGCAGAGGGGCAGGGCAAACTCTGTGCTGGTGTGACTCCACAGGTGCCCACAGAGAGGGCTCTGAGTGCCACCTCTGGCACACATGCCATGGGTTCTACACCACTGAGCTAGAAAGATCAAAAGACTCAGTATTCGGCAGCTTCATATGTTCTTCATGGTGCTCTGGTTCTGCTGCGTTTTGAAACTTACTTTTCTCTGTGCGCATTTCGACCCTCCAGAATTCAGCTTTTTAGTTTCTCTTATCCTCTAGATGTCTTTACCACTTTTTTCATCAGTCATACAGACATACCCTGTAGTTCAATAGAAAGCAGCAACAACAAAATGTTTCATTCAGTAACAAATTATAGTTCTTTTCAACAACTTCTGGAAATATTCTCTTCATATCCAGTTTTTCCACGCATATTATAAGTTAGTGGCAACACTGATGAAGAAACACTCTTGTCCGGCCTTTGTTGCAACTTTGCCAAGGAGACAAATGAAAGGATGCAGTCTTTAATGTCATGCCCATTTATAAGGTCTATAACTGTGAACTCAGCAAGGAAACTCATAACCTCACAATATTCTGTTGCGATGCATGTCTGCCAACCCTATGAATTCAGAGAAGATAGAATGTGAGTTTCCATATTCCACTATTTCTTAAATTTACTTTAAGTTGAAAATCAAAGGGAGAAGACTTACCAAGGGAGCTGAAGTCTTCTGAAAGGATAGCTAAGAAAAGTGCTCTTTGGTAGAAATAAGTTAGAAATTCCTCACCAAATTTTTGAAAACATGGGCTCTAGGTTGGAAAAGCCGTCACCTGGTCTGAGCCATTCACTTTTATCAGGTGCTACAGGTTGGACACAAGGGAGAAAGGTGATGCATCCTTTAGGTTGCATTGACCCCACCAGCTGGTAAGTGAGCTTGTTACTCACCCATTTATGTGATTTCACAGGGACTATGAAGAAGGAGGACAGGTGCTTACCTGCAACTATAGTTCTTCAAGTGGTGACCTGTGAATTCACACATCCCACACATCCTCCCCTTGTTACTTCACTGATTGCTCCTTTGGGGCAGCAGAGGCGTTGGAACTGTGCGATCTCTGGGCAGGAATTGCAATTTCTTGCTTTCGAACTGCTAGGTTGGCAGGAGCTGGGACAAAGACGGGAGCTCATTCCATCCTGCAGTATTTGGGTATCGAACTGCTGACCTGCCACTTTCCAGTCAGTGTCTTAGCCACCTGAGCCACTGCAGTCCCTGCTACATATATGTTATTGTGCCTGCTAAGCTTTCTTGCACTAGGTCAGCCGAAAGGAACTGCAGAATGAACTCACCAAAAGGTGACTTCATTTTGGCAGTTTCATGTCTATCCTAGACACCAAAGAAGAAGATGATGATCAATGATATTGTTACATATCTAATGCTGTTGGGTCAGTTGTTAAATGTTAAAGAATGGCAAAGTTAGGAAGCAGTAGTCTTTTCTATAGGTAGCTGTTATATCACAGGAATCTATGAAGCTATCTCATACAAGATTTAGTCTTTGACAAGAGCATACCTGTCAAGCGCAGCTCCAGACAATACAGGGCCTGCACAGAAGGCTTCTGCGCAGAACCCTTCTACGCATATGCAGAAGGCTTCTACACATGCGCAGAAGGGTTCTGCGCATGCGCAGAAGGGTTCTGCGCATCTCCTGCGTAGAACCCTTCTGCACATGTGTAGAAGGGTTCTACGCATGCATAGAAGGGTTTTGCGCATGCGCAGAAGGGGATGCGCAGAAGGGGATGTGCAGTAACTACTTTCCCCCGCCGTCAAATTACGGGATGGCAGCGGCTCCAGGCAGGAAAGGTGAAAAAGTGACTCTGGATTATGGGAAATCCCGGCCAATGCGGGATACTTGACAGGTATGGACAAGAGCCCAGTTCAGGCAATTTGAGAGCATGATCAGGTAGAGAGGTTTGGCTCTCTACCCCCTGCCTATCACTCTTCCCAACAGAATGACAGTGATATATGAGATTAGGGCCCATGCAATCAGGACCTCCAAAAGAGGCAGTTAGTTGGATGTGGAACCTTTTCACCTCATCAGAATTTCAGATTTTTCAGCATCCTCATGGCCACAGGTAGACTCTGTGTGCCTCAAAACCTTTCCTCCTCTGATGACCATGCTCCTTATGGAAATAATGAGAGCAAAGGGGTAGGGTAGACACCTGAATTGAGCTAATGTTTTAACAATCACTGAAACCAAGACATTTTTTGAAAATTATTTGAATAAAGTTTCCAGAGCTATCTCACATTTGGAAGTGTGAGACATGTTGATTATTTTTCCTGAGCTTGGCCTGAATTAAGTCTGAGGGGGACTTGTCAGGCAACAAAATGTATATAAATTACAACTGGAATTTCATTTGGCTAAAGCTCAAGAAATGCAGTTTCTGCTATACATTGGAATGTATGGAAGGCATGGAAAATGCTATTCTCAACCCCCTGCTAACATACCTCAGATGCTGGCAGCCCATATGTTAACCACCCGGTGAGAAATGAAACATTAGTGATTTCCAAGAATGGGCATATTAGAGTGTATGCCGTGTAATGGTATGTACACCCCAGAATATTTATTCTGTGGAAATAACAACCCTGTCTGTCATATGCCAAACCAGCCTGAAGAAAAACATCTGGAATTGAAGTCTGATTATGGCAGCAAAATCAAGCAGAGATTAAGGGCAATTTGAGTTTCTGTACACTTCAAGTAGAACATATTATTTTGTTTTTCTATACCACTAGCTGATTACCCGGCCTTGCTCATGTTTTTTCTTTTCTTTAACGGAAGTATAGTTCTGTCGGCATGTCCTGTCTTGTAGTTCCACTTTCTTCATCACTGCCTCTGCCATCATTGCCTTCATTGTTGTTACTGGCTGCATTATAATTCTGCTGCCTCTGTTGACACCTCTGTTGTCACCTCCTGTGTTGTTGCTGTGTGTCTTGTGATTTTGCTGCCTGTATTTTTTTGTGTGCTGTTTCCTCCTTTATGCCACTATTCCATTTTGCCCCCCATTCCCCTCCCTTCTCTGTTCCACAATATCCCAACACCATCCTGATACGTTAACAGTAATAACCCGTCGAAGGAAAGAATAAAAACAGGTTTCATTTTTTAAAAAATAGTTGTTTATTCTTCAGCTCTGGGAAAGGATCCCCCCTCACCCTTTTCCCTCCCTCTTCTGATGGCTCAAGAAAAAAACAAACTCCAGCGGGTTTTTTTTTCCTCCCCAACCACCGGAGGAGAGCAGACCGTTCCATTGTACCACCCTACGGGGGTGCCACTATCCCATTTTCTCCCCCATTCTCCTTCCTTCTCCGTTCCACAATATTCCAACACCATCCTGATACTTTAACAATAATAACCCATCGAAGCAAATAATAAATACAGGTTTCATTTATTTTTAAATACTTTTTTATTCTTCATCTCTGAGAAAGGATCTCCTTTTTTGTGGTGGTACATGCTTTCTCTCCCGTCGGTGGGGGTGTCCCTTTTGCATCCCAATTTGTGGGGCATAAACCCCCAAATGGGTTTTGAGACCCCCACAGTGCTGATCTCACAAGCCCAAGGTAGGTGCGTGCCAATTTTCAGTGAGATTGGTCCAGGGGTGTGGGTTCCTTTAGAGCACATACAAGACCACACCTCTGTTTTATAGATATAGATTATCCATCTCAAGAATCCCTAAATCTTTTACCAGATGGGTGCTTCTATGCCATGGAACTGCTGGAACAAAGCAACCACCTTTGGACTGGAATGCAACTGTTCTCAATTTACCATAACATTTTACAATTACTTTGAAAGAATAACAATAAAAAGAACACCCTTTCAAATAGAAATGACAGGGAAAATCACCAACATCAGCCAAGCATAATGATGTTTACTTGTAGGCTTAAGCATCATTTTGTGTCCCTACATCTATTCTTCAACATTACTCAGTAGGTCATTTGGGCTTTGCTGGTGCTCTATATTTCCACCATCATCTCTGGCCAAGTGTTCTGTTACATCAGTGAATTTTTATCTCATAGCAACATTGCCATTAGATGGTGCATAAAACAAAGATTCTGAGCTAATTTAAAATAGAGATAATCCATTTAATTCATTGTATTTGCACTAAAAAAAACATGCTACCCTGAAGAAATGTAATTTTTTTCATTGCTGATGTCCTATCAAGAGCAGATTTTTCCATTATTCGTATTTGTTTCTTGACTCTATGACTTGAATCACACACTCTTTGAGATGAGCCTGCCTCTTTAAGATGAGGCAGCCAGACAAAAGAGGATGATTCCAGTCAAATAAGCTTGATTGACCTTTTCTAGGGTGAGTTGCAAAACATCATATAGAAATATAAAATCATTAATAACGTGGGTCAGGCAATATCAAATTGCCACAAGTAGCACCATCCATATTTCAATGCTACATAGCAAAGCCAGAGTAGGATACATGCAGCAGTAGCCTCATTTAAAAAAGAGCATCAATTGGAGATAAATCTGATCATTTCCTTCCTTTTCAATTTATTTTATTTATATCCTGCCTTCTTCCCAAAACTGATTTCCAGTATTAAAATCTGACTCTCTTTTAAGCTCCACCTAGCCTATTAAATTAAAGGACAACAGCTCCCTATCCGCCAACCTCACTAGCTAATACTGTATTGTACTACTAATACTGTACTACTAATAATAATGATTTACCTTATTCTCATGCCAGGCAGTATCCTCATCCCTGGGCTTCACCAAGTAGAGAGAGGTGTCTAATATGGTTATCTGCAGTGCCCTAGAGAATCTTGCCACTCATTACAGACTCCCCACCCCTTCTAGTGCCAATTCCACTCAATAATTTGTTAGATGATGCTAGCCAGCACTGGAACAGCTTTCACTATGTAATGCAGGAGTTCCCAACCTAAGGCCCATGGGCCAGATCCAGCCCATGGTGCCATTTCATGTGGGGCCGCACCGCTCCAAGGGCACTTGAGAAACAAAATGGTCACCCATTTGAAGCTGTTGGTACAAAATGGCCACCCCCATTGTGTAGGCAAGGCAAAATGGCCATCCATCCCTCGAAGCTAACTGAGAGAGTGTAACCTGGCCCCTGGCTTGAAAAGGTTGGGAACCCTTGATTTAATGTATTGAAAGCTGGTAGAAAAAAACCTATATAACAATGGGTCTTCCAGCTCCCCCAAACCCTTGCAGCTCCACAAAGGTGTGATTCCCCCCTTCCTACCATTCACCCTATTTGATTCTACAGTATTCCCATTCTCAGTTTGTAGCAGATTTCAGCAACGATCACAAGAGTCCCTTTGACGTAGGAATCCGTGGTTTCTCCACTCTTGCCCCTAAATAAACAAACCAACAATAGCATTGAAAGAAGTCCAAAATGTCAGGAGCCTCTTTTTTCCTTGAAAGAGTTAGTTTTCCTGTCAGGAATTCCAGAGTTAAATGCTCAAAATGTGATTCATATGCTTCCTCTCCCCTAAGGAGAAAGAGGGATCTGCTAGACATATGTTTTGAGCAAAGCAGGGGGAGATATGACGTGAGTCAGAAGCCTGGAAGGAATATTTAGAGGAGTGTTCTGTAACTTTGATTCATGGTAAGATTTACTGCTTTGCTTACTGCACAGGCCAATCCCCCCCCCCCCCCCCTGGAAAACTGCGAGTTTCTTTTCTTTTTCTTCTTCTTTTTTTTGAAAGATCATGAGCAGTAAAAAAAAGAATTTTGAAGAAGGAGAAAAGCCAAGAGAATGTCAGTTTTATTGTCAAACAGCTGCATTTCCTTTCACAAATAACCCCTAATCAGTAATAAGTCCAAATGTGCCTATTTTCTGTTTGCCTTTATTTTGTTTGCATCTGCTAATGTCTTAGCTTTAGAGGACTAAAATAAGACTTTTTTTTTCAGATTATATTTTTAAAATTCCTGTATCTTTGCCAGTTTGAGACCCAGGTACTTCATGATGGTTTGACCTGTCTCTGTCCCAGCGCCTGCAAATAGATAAATAGGGATCACTTTGGTGGAAAAAGATCTTGGGGACATGAAAGGAGCCTCATTCAGGCGTCCCCTAAGACTCATTCAAACGTTCTCCAGCAAAAATCCTTTCATCCCAGAATAATTTCTGACACAAAATTATTATACCAGAGTACACCGGTTCAAGAATACCACAATCTTCAAAGAGGTTCTTTCTATTTTTTAATTGTAATGCATCACATCCAACCTCTGCACATTTCTTTCTGCCTCGTTTCAGTCCTGCAGTTGTTGGCCAAGGGTAACAGTGTTCTGGCTTTACTTCTTCCTTATTCTAGCTGAAATTAAACTGATGGCTGGAACTTTCAGCCTTTTGTCATAGTCATAGTTTCTGTACTCAGCTAGTTCCAAGGAGCATCAAGTCCACTCAAACAACATCCAAGTGTAACTCTGATTTTCCACTAAGGAATTGTGGAGAAGATTAGGTCACCAAAGAAATGTCAGAATGTTCTGCATTCTCAAAGGAAGATGCTAAGTCAAGCCTGACTCAGAAAACATTTTTAGGTACAACTAAGCTGGTGAAGAAATGGGAAGAGCAGAATCTGGACCAACAATAGAAACCGAGACTGCAGTTTTGATCATGTTTAGAAGAGCAGGTTCAGATGGCAGGGACTCTATTGAACACAGTGGACATGCTTGAGTGTAAATATAAATAGGAATGCTCTTCCCATAAGAACTTTCATGTGCTAATTGAAAACACCTGTGCTCTAGATCCACTCAGCAGAGATATGGTGGTAAAAAAACCATATAACAAATATTGTACGTTATTTGTACATTAATCTTTTCTGTACATTAGTCAACTTAAGTGAACACTTTCTTCTGTTCCCTAAAATGAACTGGAGTGTAACATAAGTCAGTGGGTCTTTTATCCTGTTGTTTTGTAGTTGTATCTAACCCCTGTTAGAGTTACAGATTGTAGTGCTAATTTTCTAAAACTCCAGAGAATTCCTTTTCTTGAAGTTGGTTGCCAGTGTAAGCTTAAGCCCAAGAGGCATAAAGAATGAATAGTTGCGATCAATAATCAGTTCCACTATTTAGGATGCATACAGACAGGATTTTGTCACCCTGCTTATTTAACTTATACACAGAGCACATAATGTACAATGCAGGGCTGGATGAATCACAAGTTGGAATTAAAATTGCTGGAAGACACATCAACAATTTGAGATATGCAGATGCTACTACTCTAATGGCAGAAACTGAGGAAGACCTAAAGAAACTTCTGCTTAGGTTGAAAGAAGAGAATACAAAAGCTGGTTTGAGACTCAACATCAAGAAAACCAAGATAATGGCAACAGGCCCTAACAGTCCCTGGAAAATAGATGGGGAAGAAGTAGAAGCAGTGACAGATTTTACTTTCTTAGGATCAAAGATCACTGCAGAGGGTGATTGCAGTCATGAAATAAAAAGGCGACTGATTCTTGGGAGACAAGATATGAGAAACCTGGGGAACATAGTGAAAAGTAGGGACATTACCTTGCAAACAAAAGTTCGCATAGTCAAAGCAATGGTATTCCCAGTGGTAATGTATGGTTGTGAGAGCTGGACCATAAGGAAAGCTGAGCACAGAAGAATAGATTCCTTTGAAATGTGGTTTTGGAGGAGAGTTTTGAGAGTCCCCTGGACAGCAAGGAGAACAAATAGGTCATCTTAGAAGAAATCAACCCTGACTGCTCCTTGGAAGGTCAAATAGTGAAGATGAAGCTAAAGTACTTTGGACATCAAATGAGAAAAGAGGATTCACTTGAAAAAGCCTTGATGCTGGGAAAGGTAGAGGGCAAAAGAAGAAGGCGACAGCAGAAAATGAGATGGTTAGATGGCATTTATGGATGCAATGGGCACAGAGTTGTGCACAGAGGTTGAGGAAGATGGTGGAGGATAGGGGTGCCTGTCGTGTGATAGTCCATGGGGTCACAGGGGGTCAGAATTGACTGTGCGACTGAACAACAACAACAGACAGGAACTTCTCCTGTATTATGCACAGTCTTATGTTTCCTCTGTTTTTGCTTGCAGTCCACTTACAGATGTTCCTGCATAACAATCTCACTTTTAAAAGGCCAAGCTTTTGAATGATTTGTGTGGTCTGGACAAAATTAATAGCCATTATGAGATACTTTTTATATTTTAACAGGCAAAATTCTGTTGTTCTTATTAACCTAGAAATCATAGGGCTCTTCTCTATGGTAATATCTTTGGAAGAAGCTAAATCTGCCTTCCCATGATGCTCTTTTCTCCATCATGTTAAACAAAATCACAGCAGACATGCAGAACTTTGGAGACAATGGAGTAAAATCTGCATTTATTAACAGAAAACCAAGCCAACATAATGGGAAGCAGAGCACATATACATGAAATAAGTATAGCAGTGATAAGTAATGAAAACATAAGAGGCAAAAGGTAAAAGGTAAATGTTTCCCTTGCTTGAAAGCCAGTCGTATCTGACTGTAGGGTTCAGTGCTCATCTCTGTTCCAAAGCCGAAGAGCCAGCGCTGTCTGCTTCTGCAGACGTTTCCGTGATCATGTGGCAGGCATGACTAGACACCGGAGCGCATGGAACATTGTTTACCTTCCCACCGAAGTGGTCCCTATTTATCTACTTGCAATTTCTTGCTTTCGAACTGCTAGGTTGACAGGAGCTGGGACAAAGTCGGGAGCTCATTCCGTCCTGCAGTACTTGGGAATCGAACTGCTGACCTTCTGCCTCCCAGTCAGCATCTTAGCCACTTGAGCCACTGCAGTCCCAGATAAGAGGCAAAAGTGAAGTGAAATAAAGGTTGGTTGCATTTATTCTTTGGATCATCTTCCACAGCTATCAGCTTGCTAAAACATTCCCATAGGCTTAGTCCTCCAAACTCATTTCTGGAAATGTGCCATACAAAGTAATACTGTACAATAGAGAGTGACTACTATAGTCCTTACCTGCCCAAAGCTTGGCAGAGGAATCATCTGTACCTAAAATAATTCCAGAAGTGGGAAGAGACATGTTTAGAGCTTTGGCATGGTCTGATCAAACATGTTCTGTTTCCCCCTCTAACCTTTCAGAAAAATAATGCCACATGGTACAGTAACCACAACAGCAGAAATAGCAAACCCTACATTAGTGTTGAATAAAAAATGCAGGTGGCCAGGCCACCTATGAAGAATGATTATGATCCCATTTTGAAGCATATGTCAACCACTAGCTTTTTATGCCCCTTGCTGTGTTATCCGCCTGTTGGGGGGGGGGAATGGTCTGTTTGGGTGGCTATATAAATAAGAGGTGGATTGTTGCAATTTACTCATCATAATGACAAGGCTCTACATGTTTCATGAGTAGGGCTTACTTACATTTATATGTAAATTAGTGGTGATGCCATGTGATAGTCTTAATTTGTGCATAATCTGTAGCCCTAATATGCAATGGCTCCACACCACAGTTTATAAGCAAATGGAAATTACAGCTTTGACATTGAGTCTCTTTCTGTGAGTGTAAGTTAGGTTTCCATGAAGCTACACTAAGGTACTTTGGAAAGTTGTTTATATGTGTATAGCAAACTGATTTCAGGTTCTAGACTCATGTGTCTAAATGGCACTAAACTAAGACACTTAGTCCCAGGGGCTAAAACATCTCTTTAAACTCTGCTACCATCAACAGCATGATCATTTCCTACCTGATAAATCTCATAGGGGCTGGCTTTTGCTCACTTTGGGTGTGCTATCCCTTATTTATGTGTGTTTGGCAATTTAAGATTATGAGCTTTTTGGCAGAACATTCTTCCACTCCTGAGTTTTATGACGTTATTTTTATACTGCACAAAAAATGCACTAGCTAAGTAAATAACAGAGGCCAAAATTTAAAGAGCTACTTTAGACACACCCAAATACTTAAAGCAGGGGTCCCCAAACTTTTTGGGCTGCAGGCTGGTCACATGGTTCAACAGGACAGTCACGTGGTTCAGCGGGCCAGTTACGTGGTTCCTTCCACCGGAAGCGGAAGTAAAACACGCCTTGCAATCTGTTTTGCAACAGGACGAGGCCCATGCCACCCTCGTTGCTCCCAGAAATGGAAGTAAAATGCGCTTCCGCTTCCAGGAGCGATGAAGGCGGCATGGGCTGGATGAATTGGCATCAGGGGCTGGATCTGGTCCACAGGCCGTAGTTTGGGCACCCCTGACTTAAAGCATCCTCAGTGCGATTTTTGGACTTTCCTTTCTTTGAACAGCAGACTACCTTTGATGCCAGATCATAGTCTGCTTTGGGAAGTCCCTCAGCTTAAGAAATGGTTTGGCAAGTAGAGCAGCAGCAGAGCCGCAATTTAATTCCACTGGACATGTGGGACCAGACATGCAGAATTTTGGATGCTGGCCAGATTAATTATTATACTGTACCAGGATTTTTTTATGGGCGAAACCAACTTAACTTTGGCGGCACAATGAAGAGAGAAAGGATGTATCTCTAATCCCTTGGGTTTGATCCAGGAAGTGGAGCAGAGACTTGTCCTTCATTCCAGATTCCTATTTCTCTCTCTCTTGCATTTTCTAAGACAGTGGTTTAATAGTTTTCCTGAGTTGTTTTGCTTCTTGGTTTTCTTTGTATCCTACCACTGGAAATTTTTAAAGTATGCCATGCTCTTTCTCTTTCCATTTTTATTTGACTGATGGGGAAAACAAGCTCTACTAACCAAATTATCTTTATTATTATTTTTGTATCATAACTGTGTGGTAGTATGTTTTTACGTGGTTTTATATAGCTTGTAGTTTACTAGCTTAAACATCCTACATTTGCGCCTTTTGTTTTAGATATCTTGTTTGCTTTCCTGCAGTGAATCACTGCAGGCTGACTGACATGTCTGTAGATATTGCAGACTTATAAACTGGATCTCTGTCATCACCCTATAGCCATGATGGCGAACCTTGGCACTCCAGATGTTCTTGGACTTCAATTCCCAGAAGCCCAAGCCCTCGTGAATCCACACAAATGGGTTGCTGCAATTCATCCAGCCCATGCCGCCCTCATCGCTCCTGGAAGCAGAAGTAAAATGCACCCATACAGGAGCGACAAGGGTGGCGCAGGCCGGATGAATCACAGCAAACCCATTCATGTGGATTCATGGGGGCTTGGATTTATGGGAATTGAAGTCCAAGAACATCTGAAGTGCCAAGGTTCGCCATCACAGCCTTATAGTTATACCCTCACCCCACTATGAACAACAACAACAGAAATGGAACTTACAATAAGTGTAGACTTTGTAAAGAAAGGGATGAGACAATGGACCACATTATCAGTAGATGCGGTAAGAGTATATGGACCAACTACAAAGGACTGTGAAGTGCATAAAGACATTAGTCAGGATGAATTCTTGACACTTCAGTCCACCCATATTTTTAAGTGTAATAAAATGAAACAGATGTATTATCCCTTCACATTCATAGTAGTGTGTGGATTTTGAAGGCACATCTTACCACTGACCTCTGTGCAGGTTAATATAATTCACAAAGTTCGTAAAGCTACTTTAATTTTATTTATTTATTTATTTTGATGGAATGCCTGTGGATAAAAGCGATTAGAGGAATGTTGCTTAGAAACTTGTAAGAGGGGGTCATTTGTTCCTCAAATGTCACTAACACCATAATCTGGGCTTGTTAGCCTGAAGACAGTTATTATAGCAGGGAGGTAGGGAGAGGAACAACTGGCAAAACTCTAAAGGCCAGTTTTATCCTGTAATTCTGATACAACTATGGTAAAGTTAAATCACAAAGGTTTAAATTTTCAGTCATCAACATCCATTGAGCTGTCAAGAAAGTGGGAGTGAGAGGTTTTCCATTTATTCACTCATAGTGGCTTCCTGATGTCTTTGCATTTTGGACATGTTGTACCTTAAGGGAAATTCTTTTCCCAAAAAAAACATTCTTGCAACCCAGCATTAAACACACATCTGTGTAGGAGTTCCATTTGCCTGCCTTTGCTGCTTTAGGAGGAGCAATTCCCTAGAAACAAAAGAGGCAAATATTGCCACAGGGGGACCTTCTATTAATGTAGCATGTTATGTAAAGGATATAATCTGTTTCCATTCTGTGGCACCACTATCATGTGCTATATAGCAAATGCATATGGTTAAAGCTCAACAGATTGCATAATGACCACTCTTTTCCTATCCTGCTTTCATATGACTTTTTGAAAGAATATTTATTTGTTTGCTTATTTATTTAGAATCTGTCTATAATTAACGTGAAACACCACTTTAAGCAGTTCACAATAAAACAGCATAACACAAACACACATAAATAATATAATATATAATAACAAAAACAATACATCATGAAATGTCAGAAATCAGATGCCTCAAATCTACATCAGTTGAGAAAATATGCCCTCTTGTTGGTATCGCTCCACCTAAGATAAAGAGAGAAGTAGCAGTGGACTCTGAGATACCTAAGCAAGAGAATGACCCTTGACACCCTCTGGATGGATATGAGCCACAAGTGCGCTGGCTCAGATCTAGGAAGAGCTTTATGGCAAGAACAAACATTCTTGAGAGTACACAGGACCAAAGCCAAATTAGAAGATGGAGGAAGGAGCTCGCTAGACAAGGAACAAAATTAAAGGAGGATATAGCTGAGGTTCTCGACCTCCCCTACGTCACTTGGAGGGCTCTGAATAGGCTGAGGGCTGGAGTCCCTAAATGCAAAACCAACATGCCCAAGTGGGGGCTCCTGGTGGACAACAATACACAATGTGAATGTGGAGAGACACAGAATCTGGCTCATTTACTGGTCTGCTGATTGCTGCCAGAAACATACACCGATGCGGACTTGGATTTGAGCAATGACAAAGCAAAGAAAGTGGCTTCATTTTGGCAGTTCAGGGTCTGATCAGGACACAAAAGAAGAAATCAGATCATCAGACTTGAGCACATTAGCTTTCAGTCTTCCTACTTTTGTTTTCAGCACCACAGATAAAATACTGAAAAATCCCCAAGTTCAGATTTTAGATCATCCAAGTCCATCTCACCCTTTTCATATAATAATATAATTCCTTTTGTGTTTTTAAAAAACATTTAAAATCTACTTTTTATTTCTGTTGCCAGGTCACATCTATGTTTTACAGTACATTGGCCATTTGTTGTGCTTTACTTTCTGTTGTAGCAGAAACGATTACCAAAGGCAATTCCCTTAACTCTGGGGTGCTCTTCCTGCAAAAGACATGCCTGAAATACGAAATGTCCATGTTCCTGTCCACTACTAGACACTGGGATTTGTGTCACATTCTTTTCGCATTGCCATATTTTAATAAACTAAACAAGCTGAGATACAAGAAGCCAGTTTCTTTTTCTTCAAAGTTGTATTCTTCAACCATCAAACTTTCCAGCCATTCTAAATGTCATTTGACAATAATTCCCTTGGATTCAAAGCAGAAATGTACGGAGGGGAGATGTGTTAGTCCAGTGATGGTGAACCTTTTAGAGACTTGAGTGCCTAAACCAGGTGTTTCCAACCTACAGCTCATAGGCTGGGTCTAACCCACGGCACCATTTCATGTGGCCCACGCTGCCGCCATACCCAGAAGTAGAAGTGGATGCATTTACATTCAGCCATAAAACGTGCAATGTAAACGCGCCCATGGCTGTTGTTACCACGAAAGTGGGTTCTTTTATGACATCCATAAATGGGCCTGCTTCTGCTTCTGGGGGGCATGGTCCAGCCCGCTCAGCTGTCCAGGAGGTGTGTCCAGGCCTGCGGCATAAAAAGGTTGGGAACCCCTGGCCTAAACAGAGGAGTGGGATGAACTCTATGCTGGGAGAGGGAGGAAGCGCTCCCATTGGGCTGCTGGGCAGAGGCCCGGGCGAACTCAGCACTTGGGGGAGGGAGGAAGTGCTCCCATTGGGCAGATGTGCAGGTGAACTCTGTGCTTGGGGGAGGAAGCACTTAAATTGGGCTGCAGAGCAGAGGGGCCGCGCAAACTCTGTGTTGGGGTGATGATGTGCATGCCAACAGAAAGGCCTGGGCATGCCACGTCTGGCACACATGCCGTAGGTTCACCACCACTGTGTTAGTCTGTTTTAACAAAAGCAACAAAGTATATTTAAGAAAAGCACAAAAGAATATTGTGGTACATTAAAGATTGACATATTTATCATAAAGTTTGGTGGACTGAGGATGATTTTGAGAAAGTGGGCTGCAGTACACAAATGCTTATACAAAAAAAAGGATTAGTCTTTATGGAGTGCAAGACTCATTCTTTGGTTTTGCTACATCAAAATGCAGACTACTTAAAGGGTTAATCTGCATGCAGGAAAAAAAATGAGGAGGTGGAAGACAATTTCCAAATCTTAATAAAATACAGGTGTTTTTACTATAAGGCTTTAAAAAAAATCCTCCCAGTACTTTAGTAAGCATGTATAAACAAGAGCAGAGTGCTATGGAAAAATGTGCTATTGAATAATGAGAAAGCAGTTTGGAATAGCAGAAGTGGTTTGTGCTAGGGGTTTATGAGGAATGCAGCAGTCTTTGGCTAAGGTTTACCTTAAAGTTCAGAAGGGGGGGAGGAGCACATAAATCTTACATGAACTGTTTCTCTGACAACATGAATTTAGCCTCCAGTCTAGTATACCAGGGATTAACTCTTGACATTCCACTTGGAGCACTCATGGCCCTCTCTTTTTTCCTCTCTTCTTTTCAGCTTGTTGCTGTGGTACACAGAAAGAGCCTCCTCAAAGATTTTGGTATTTTCAAACCACAATTGGGCATACCCTGGTAACGGCAACCTTGTGTTGCTGGCTGATCTGTTTCACACTAGGTCAGGTGAAAGGAACTGCAGAATAAATTCACCAAAAGACGGCTAAGAGGTTGTAATTTACTTTGCAGAACAGACTTCAAAAAATGGGGGGGATGGTCCTCAGGACAGTTGACAGAGTAGGATGGGTGTCTGACCTCTAGCTGGGTCTCTCAAACAGATTAACTCTTTAGCAGATGTATAATGTCAGAATGTTTATTTTGCACCCACTAAACATTTACATCTTAATAGGACCAAACTTCATGATAATCAAACTAACCCCAATCAGGGATCTTTTGTTATTACTGTTGTAGATAGCCACACTGATCATATGTTATTACAGTTGTAAATATGACACTGATTTGCAAACCTATCATTTGCAAACCTATCAAGCCAACCAACCATTGTGTGCCTCTGTACCTGATATGTATAAATTGACACCATGAAAATTCACTCTTATGTCTGACGAAGTGGGCTTGATCCACGAAAGCTAATATTAAAATACAGGAGTTATTCTTTAAGGAAAGGATTCTCAACCTGCACCCCAGGAGCCGGATGCAGCCTGTGGCACCATTTCATGCGGCCCAACACCACCTCCACCACACCAGGAAGCACTGTGTGGTGGAGGAAAGGCAAAATGGCCGTTGGGGTCCCAAAGCTGTCTGAGGGAATATGACCCAGCCTCTGGCTTTAAAATGTTGAGAACTCCTGCTTTAAGGTACCTGTTATGTCCGGCCCTTATAAGCAATAGTCCAGACAACGATGAACAGAACAGCAACAGGTTTATTCAACAGTCTTTAGAGGTTATGCTTACAAGAAGCTCCGGACACAGAGATGGCTATACAGTTCCAATGGTATCAGTCCATCCGGACTCTGCCGCGAAGGAGGCAACAATTAGCTACCATAGAAGCGTAGCTCGATGGAGGGACCCAGGCTTAGTGCACGCTGGCTACCTGTATGGAGTGGGTAGTGTAGATCCAGTCCGGCCACACCCTTGTTGACTCGTGGTCTTATATAGTGTCTCCCTGGCGGTGGCTCCTTGATACGAAGTAGCAACCTGCTGGACAACCTTAACTAACCAATCATAACAGAGTATATATGTAATTAACCAATGGGGAATGGGATCCAAAACTGTAACCAATCACAGGGCTTGGTTTAGCATAATGAGCACGCCCTGTGCAGGGGTTTTCACGCCACTTAAGGCTTCTAATTTGGATGGCGGGAAACCACCATTTTCCTCTTGCAAGGCACTGCCCACGCTTCTTGCAAAAGTGCCTCAATACACAACAGTCCCACAACGTTTTGTCTTTTTGTTTATTTGTTTAGTAAAGGTAAAGGTTTCCCTTGCTCGAAAGCCAGTCGTATCCGACTCTAGGGTGCAGTGCTCATCTCTGTTTCTAAGCCGAAGAGCCAGCGCTGTCTGCTTCTGCAGACGTTTCCGTGGTCATGTGGCAGGCATGACTAGACACTGGAGTGCACGGAACGCTGTTACCTTCCCACCGAAATGGTCCCTATTTATCTACTTGCAATTTCTTGCTTTCGAACTGCTAGGTTGGCAGGAGCTGGGATGAAGACGGGAGCTCATTTCCGTCCTGCAGTACTCGGGAATCGAACTGCTGACCTTCCGCTTCCCAGACAGCCTCTTAGCAACTTGAGCCACTGCACTGTTTACTCTCTAATATTTATTTTGGCATTTTTGATAGATATATAGATAAATCTTTATTGTCATTGTTCTGCACAGAACAACGAGATTGGGGAGAGAAAAAAACAGTTATCAACCCAACAAAACCTAAACAAAATACAACTATACAAAATTATCAACATACACCCACCCCACATATACACATTTAACTCCTAAAAAGCTCTAAAACTCTAAAAACTCTACAGAGAAGCTCCCTCATAGACTGCATTGCACTGCATTCAAAGCCAGAACCACTTTTGGGTAGAAACTATTTCTCAAGCGGCTGGTCCTGGTCTTTATGACCCTATACCTTCTTCTAGAAGGCAGAAGCTGAAAGAGATCATTTCCGGGGTGCATACTATCTTGCGCAATCTCTACAGCTTTCTTATAACACCTGGTGGCATAGATTTGATCTAGAGTGGGAAGAGTACGCCCGATTATCCCCTCCGCAGTCTTTACAACCCTGGACAGCATTATTCTTTCCCTAGCTGTACAACTCCCAAACCATATACACAGACCATAGGTTAACACACTCTCTATGGTACAGTGGTAGAATGCCAACAGCAGGTCCTTTGAAAGATTGTTCTTCCTGATGATTCTCAAGAAGTATAACCTCTGCATTCTCAAGAAGTATAACCTCTGCTGTGCTCTCTTCATCAGATCTTTGGTGTTTGCTCCCCACGTTAGATTATCCTTCAGCTCCATTCCCAGAAATCGAAACACCGAGACCTGTTCCACACAATTCCCTTCAATAATAAGTGGCTGGATGTTCAATTTGCATTGTCTAAAGTCCACAATGATCTCTTTTGTCTTTTTTACATTGAGGAATAAATTTCACATCTGGCCTAGATACGGAAGAAAGAAGAAGCTTGCTGCTTGTTTTTATTTTGCTCTTTTTATTAAAGAAGTTGGGAAGGAGACAGAATTAAAGTAGAACCACTGAGGTTCATGAGACAAGGAATTTAAGTCCCATTGATTTCACCAGGTTCAGCTCTCCATATCACTAATTAGAGTTCACCCATAAATAATGTTTGTATCTTTTCTGTCTGCCATAAGAGAAATATGGACCTACATATTTAAACACATGGGTTAAATGTTCAGCTCTAAAGGCCAGAAATTGTGTGCACACATGAATGTATAATTCCCCCAGGCTGGAGTCAGCAACATTAACGAGGAGCTTAACGGCATATGGAAACATTTAAAACTTCTTCATCTCTTCATAAGCAAAATATGGACTAAAGCTTGTGAACACTATCCTAAGTATCCCACAGAATAGCCGCTGTTATACAAATGTTGGAGCTTACATATTAGGCTCTTGTACACCATAAAAGGAGGCACCACAGAAGGAGAAACTAGAAGGTTGCCCATATATTCTACTAGCATTGCAGGTATTTGTTTTGTGTTGGTGGTTGGGGTGGTTTTGGAGGGTACACACACAACACAACCACACACACAACACAACACACACACAAACACACACACACAATACAAACACACACATGCCAAAGCTGTGCGGGGTGAGGAGGGGCTCCCTTTCCTGCCCCCCCCAAGCCTCGGCGAGGCCACACACACACACGCCAAAGCTGCGCAGGGAGAGGAGGAGCTCCCCCCCGAAGCCTCAGCAAGGCCACACACACCTTGGTCTTCGTCTTCCGGATGCATCGGCCATTTTTTAAAAAGCGCGCGCCGCTTGCCCCACCTCCTCCATACTCGCGTCCTTCAGCCTGATTGGCTAAGGGGTGGTGCGGCACGGAGGACACTGGGAAGCGTTGGGTTTTTTTGTTCGTGTTCGTGGGGCAGTTGCCCCACTCTCAGCGTCCGGACCCTTGCCGGCTCAGTACAGGATGTTTGGGCTGGGTGTAGCCACGTATGCCAGACATGCATGGCCCAACTGCCTTTTTATATGTAAAGATAACACCAGCAGAAGTCTAGGTACTTACTGTATCTTACTAGTGATAAATTTAAACTGAGGATTAGCCTGTCTTAGTCTAAGTTTGGACCTCTCGTGTAGCTTGGGCTGGGCTAATCTTTCTAGCCTTTTAACATTTTTCCCACTGAAGAGCCCAAGTTGAAGATTTCCCAGCCTACCCCCTCCCTCATTTTGTAAAAAATTAATAATTGGTTTGAGTATCATATGCCATATACCTGCAGTGTTGGTGGTGCAGGCCCTCTGATCCCAGTATTGTTCTTGTTTAAACTCTTCTAATAATTATATTAAAACGTGCTGTCTAAGGTGGAATGTTAGATGCTTGTCATGTCAGGGACAATATCCAATAGAGCAGGGGAGCCCAAACTATGGCCCGAGGGCCAGATCCAGCCCCAAACACAAATTCATCTGGCCCGTGAAGCCCTCATTGCTCCCAGAAGTGGAAGGGCACGTTTTACTTCCACTTCCGAGAGCAACGAGGGCTTTGTGGGCTGGATGAATTGGCGTCAGAGGCCAGATCCAGCCTGCAGGCCATAGTGACTGGCCCCCTGAATCACATGACCAGGCCATGGCTCAAAAGGTTTGGGCACCCCTATAATAGAGGTTTGTGATGCCTGATAGTCTGACGGGCTTTAGCCGTGTTGGTTCTATGTTGGAAGACATAAGGTTATAATAGTCAACTTCTGAAATACTCAAAAATTATAGGAAAAATTACTTTTCAGTGTTGAATGCGCAACAGAAAAAGTGAGAGCAAGGGCATGTCAGTTTCTCAGAATACGTGTAATCTGAACAAACCTTTTCGCGTCTCAAACAAATGTTGATTTCTCAGCAATTCCGTTTGCAGATGTTTTAAATTGCTGAAAGAACAAAATTGGTATTTGAATGGCTTCGATTCACATGAAACCTTTTGTGTTGTGTTGTAATGGGTTGAGAATGGCTAAGGTAATTTAACCAGGATTGATGCAACATTATCTTTCCCTTGGCCACAGAATGTTGGCGGATCTGGGTCTGCATTATACAAAAACAAGTTTTATTTGGCTCAAACGTTTATGGATGCATCTAAAGAAGTGGGCTACAGTCCAGACGTTTATGCCAAATCAAATTAGTTACTCTTCAATGTGAAGGTTTTGCTGTATAGACTAACAAGGCTACTCCTCCATCCCCCAAATTATACAAGCATATTTGTTTGCTTTTCCTGTGGGAGAAGTCATAAATGTTTAATTAAAGATTTGTTGCAGTGCTTGTCTTAGTGCCGATCCACAAATAGTTGTGTTCCCATAAAGCAGGGGTGCTTAAACTACTGCCCATGGTCCATATCTTTTTTTTTTTACATATAGCCCAACACTTTATTATTAGAATTCAATCACATTAATTATCACAGCCAATCTTCTTCCCAATTTCCTGTTCCATAAATTTTCTCAACTATGCTGTGATAATCAGGTCCACTATAATCTACTATACCTTTGTTTACCAAAAATCAAAGTAAATTACAAAAAAGAAATTCATTATACAGTTACAGTAAACACCCTATGTACCTATGCCTATAAAAGAATCTGCGGGATGTCACATTTTTTTAATTTTATCTTACCATTTCCAAAAATGTATCTGCTCACGTACCCGACTATCCCCATAATCTCCCTTCAATGAATGATCCACAAATGATCGCCAAATTTTCCAAAATCTGTTTTCCTTAACTCTCCCTTTATATTTATTTATTTCCCATGTTAATTTATCATTCAATGCAAAATCCCATATCTCTTTATACCACTCTTCTATCCTCAATATTCCTTCTGATTTCCAGTTTCTTGCGATACACATTCTTCCAATTATCAGCATTAAAGACAATAATTCCTTTTTATCCTCATTCAAATTTACTTTATCAACATCTGTTAGTATCACCATTCTTATGTCCAACTTACATTTCATCCCTGTAATTTCACATATCTCTGTCTCAATTTCCCCCCAGAAATCATTTACCACTTTACATTCCCACTGTTGGAATCTGATTCATGTAAAGATCTCTTCAATCAGTCAGCCTCATTAGCAGCAGTTTATATCCTCAGATCTTTTGAGGTAGAGACAGAAAAAACACGACTCCAGTCCTTGGCTGACAAACGATACTCATCCCTTCTCTTTATTCAGGCAGAGAGTCTCAGAAACGAAACTTAAGCAAGCAATGTATATCAGAAACGAAACTTAACAGAGACAAAACTGAGGGCCCACAGCCAATCAGAAGTGTCAGAGCCCAAATAAGGAGAATACTTTTTCACTATTCTACGCATGCAAGCAAAGAGGCTTTTGTTTACAAAATGTGTCAGAGACAGGCAAGACAGAAACCAGATGCCTTCCCACATGTCCTCCTTTTTCATTTAAATTTGAGAGGGGGTTTGGCTAAGATGGCCGCTGTGTAACATCTAGTTTCGGACGCTCGCGCTCAACAAAGTGGTGAACGATGTGAAGGAGCGGAATAGAAAATTTTTCAAGTGGTAAAGCTTAAAGTTAAGATCCTTGCCTGTCTCCTTGGAAAGTTTGCTGAGCTTTTGAAGCTGGATGATCGAAGTTCGGGAGGTTTTTCTGGGCGGTGGAGCTGTGACGGCAGTCGCGGCTTTCCCGCTGGAGAGCCGAGGAACGGGATCAGCGAGAGGAGAAGGCTATGGAACTGGTTTTGGAAGTGGCAAAAAGCGGCTGGAGTGAAGGCAATTTGTGTGTAAGTGCCTGAAGGGAGCTACATTCTTAGCTATAAGCTATAAAATCGGCTGAGTTTTTTCAGAAGAAAAAGAAGGGGAGGAAGAGCTGGAGGTACTGTAATGGCGACGGCCAGGGAAAACGAAAGTGATCGTGTATAGACTGTGGTTTTTTTTTCTACATACCAGAGGACCGCGCCACATTCTGAAATCAATAAGGCGGATTAATTTTCCTTTCTCTTTTTTTTTCACCTCCTCTCTGGTCTGGAAAAGAGGAGAGCTGTGCGAGTTTGTTTGTTTTTCTCTCTCTTCTCTTCTGCCTAAACTGCCTGCTCATTTAGGGAAGAGGGGGAAGAGGGGGGGCCTCTTCTCACTACAAAGTTAAGGCACTCGCTGGAAAAGGGTGTTTTGATTATCCACTTCAAAGGAAGGATTATGTGGCTTTGATTGAAGGGTTCCATTACTGTGTGGATTACAAATAGCTTCTCAACTTCTCACCTTAACCCCTTGGTGGCTGGATTTCTCTTTCCTTCTGAGCCCCCCCTCCCCCTCAGCAACCTGATTAACTGTTGTTCTGAAGCCTTTTTGCTGTGGTTGGAAGACGTCATTTGACTGCTGGCTTTGTGGGAAAGGATTATTTGTGGTTAACAAGTTTTACTTTTAAACTGCCTGTTTGGAGAGCTGTTTTCTTTTGTTTTCCTTTGTTCCATCGTTGTGGATTACAGTAAATTTTGGATCTTCTGCTGACATAAGAACTTGACGGTTGTATTGGTGGAACCTATGGCTGCAGTGTAGTAAGCCTTACTATATTGGAATTGTTACAGCGATCTGCAACATTGGGTTTGAAATATATTACATCACTATGGATAAAGGTACGAGAGCGAAAGCAAAAGAAGAAGAACAGGTTGTAAAACCTAAGAAGATTGAAAAAGCACCAATGGATGAATCTGTTCAGCCAACAGCTCTGCCCACAGTGTCATTGGACCAGACTCAAATTATGGTGGAAATTGGCAAGTTGTCGCAAAAAATGGAGAAAAATGAGGCTTCAAGGGTGAAAGATAAAAATGAAATGTTTAAAAGGCAAGAAAAGATGATGTCAACACTGACAGATTATACCAAAAAGGTGGACTTAAGTTTGAATAAATTTGAGGGAATGCTGAAAGTGGTTCAAATCGAGGTGGATGCGGTAAAGAAGGAAGTAAAAGGGACTCAGGAGGTGGTGCGGGACAGTAAGTTAAAACTGCAGGAACAAGAAATGAGGATAGATGCTGTCGAAGACATGATGAGAAAGCAGAACATTTTGATCCGTCAGGTACCGGAACGCACTCCGGATCTGTTAAGAGAGAGGGTGGTTCAGTGGTTAAATGGTTTAAAAATGGGGAAGGAATTTGTTCAAGAGGATTTAGGAAGTGTATTCCGGGTGGGTCCAAGAAGAGGGAGAGTGGCTCAAAGAAATGTGTTGGTTAAATTTGCAAATTGGGCAGATAAATTAAAAGTAATGGCTCATCTGAAAAGTGTTGGTTCAGACGCGTTGAAATTTGATGGCTCAGATGTAGAAGTCTACAATGATATTTCACTAAAAGAAAGAACATGGAGATATAAGATGAGGCCTGTTACTAAATTATTGATGGGTAAAAATATAAGGTATAATTGGAGATTTCCACAACAATTGCGCTTTTTCTATGATAAAAGAATGCAAGTTATTGATGAAGGCATTAATCCATTGGAATACCTGAGTTTGTTGGGATTGGTACAAGTAGATTCAGAAGAATGGAAAAATCTTAAGAAGGAAATGATGGATTCTGGAGCTTTGGGGAGGGAATATGGGAGGGAGGAGTCCGGTGGGGCAACAGGTGGAACACCACAACGAGGGGAGGAGGAGGAGGAGCCGTCTTTGATTATGATGGAGGAGGAGATAGGTAAGGAAGGATGAGCATTAGATAGTAGTAATCTTAATTAGCTAATAGAGGTAGAATGGGTAAGTAGCGCATAGCGCCGGCAGTAGGGCGCATCTTGCAGGTCCCCCCTCTCCCCTCTTTGGTTGACAGAGGCGACTTTTCGTTGGAAGGTGGGGAGAGTGAAAAATGTGTGTTTTATGTAGTGGGTATGGTGAAGGGTTTTTGGTGGCACGCCCGATGGAGAGTTTAAAGTTGGGAGAAGAATTTGGTTATGGATAGTATTAAAATAATATCGTGGAATGTGAAAGGTACAGGCTCTGTTCTTAAGAGACGGAGGTTGGAATCGGCGTTGAAAAAAGATAGACCAGATATTTTATTTTTACAGGAAACACATCAGAAATCAAAAGATACGAATAAACTTTATCTGAGTTGGATGCAACACTATGAGATGGCGTTTGGAACATCTAAAGCAAGAGGGGTGGCAACTATGATTTCTAGGAAGTTAGGATTTGAAATCACAAAAAAGATTGCTGATCAAGAGGGTAGGTATCTGTTGTTAAGAGGAAAATTGGAGGATGAGGAAATATTGTTGGTAAATATTTATGCTCCGAATGAACACCAAGTAGTGTTTCTTGAAAAAATTCGGAAAATAGTGGAGGGGGAAAATGTTGCAAAAATTATTGTGGCTGGTGATTTTAATTTGATCAGGTCAGGAATGGATTGCACAAACATAGCTAGAAGTGGAATGGGTGTGAAAGGGAAGGCGATGGACAAATGGATGAAAGTTATGGGTTTGAAGGATTCGTGGAGAGAGTTTAAAGGCTTGGAAAGGGCATATTCCTTTTTTTCGCATGTACATGGGACCTACTCGAGAATAGATTATGTTTTTCTGTCGGAAAATTTAATTGGGGATATAGAAAGTACGGAAATTGGGATTATTAAGGAATCGGATCATGCTAAAGTATATCTGGAATTGAAAGCACCAAAAAATATTCAAAGAGTTAGAAATTGGAGGTACGATCCTAATTTGTTCAAAGATCAGAAAAGCAAAGAGGCAATTATGGAAAGTTGGAAAGAAAGTTGGCAATGGAATGATAATAATGAGGTTGATTTTAATATTGTATGGGATACCATGAAGTCAGTTTTTAGGGGGGAAAGCATAAAAGTGGCAAGCCTTAAATATAAAAGGTATAAAGCAGAACACATAGAAAAAGAAAGGGAAATAAAACAATTACAGGAAGAACACGTAAAGAGTAAAGATAAAAAAATTCTCTTGAAACTACAAGGACTCAAGGCAGAAGTAATGGGTAAAGATATTGATAAAGTTAAACGAGATCTGATTTATTTAAATAGAGAATATTTTGAATTTAGTAATAAGAACTCAAAACTATTAGCAAGAGCAGCTAAGGTTAAAAGGGAAAAAAGAGAAATTGGGGTGTTAGTTGACAGGCAAGGTTCAAGGTGTAATAAGAATAGCGATAAATGTAAAATAGTTAGGGAATTTTACCAGGTGTTATATGCAGAAAAAGAAATAGATAGGGAAAAGCTTAAAAGGATATTGGAGAGGCAGTTAGGGAATGGGATAAAGCAAGAGCATAGGGAGAAAATGGAGGAAAAGATAACTGATAAAGAGGTTAAGGGGGTAATAAGCGGATTGAAGATAGGGAAAGCCCCGGGGGAGGATGGATTATCAACAGAGTTTTACAAAGAATTTAAAGAGGTGGTGGTCCCGAAATTGGTGAAGTTATATAATTATATATTAGATGGAGGATCAATCCCGACTTCATGGTATAACACTACAATTGTTCTTTTGCCAAAACCTGGTAAGAATTTGGAAAGAGTGGATTCGTACAGACCAATTTCGCTTATAAATCAAGATGCGAAGATCTTCACGGCAATATTGGCTAACCGTTTAAATAGTTTTATGGGGGAATATATAAATGTTGATCAAGTTGGGTTTCTAAAAGGACGACACATGGCGGATTTGACTAGAAGGGTATTAGATTTAATAGACAGTGTTAATCAAACAAAGGAAAAAGTGGGATTACTATCATTGGATATTTTTAAGGCATTTGATTCATTGCAGTGGTCTTCAATTAAGGAAATAGTTAAAAAATATGGGTTTGGAGATAAATTTAATAGGGTTATAGATTTACTATATCAAAAAGGAAATGCCAGGGTTAGAGTAAACGAGGAGCTCACGGATGTGGTAAAGCTAGAGGCAGGTACTAGGCAGGGTTGCCCATTATCTCCTATTTTGTTTATAATGGCAATGGAGATTTTAGCTAAAAGTATAAGGGAGGATTTAAATATAGAGGGGATTATGGGTAATAAAGTGAGCATGTACGCTGATGATACATTGCTTATGGTGAAGCACCCCGAACAGGTAATGGACAGGATTAAAGATCATCTACAAGTATTTCAAGCTATAACAGGATTAAAGATAAACTGGGATAAATCTGAATTGATGTTGTGTAATTTGAAATTGAGCGAGATGGGTAGGACGGTGTCGACACTTAATATACAAATCAAAGATAAGTTGAAGTATTTAGGGATAACTATTTCAAACAAATTAGAAGAACTTAAACGATTGAATTATGACAGCTTGAGAATTGAATTTAGGAATAAAATACGAGAACTTCAGAAGTTAAAGCTGTCATGGTTTGGAAGGATTGCTATGTGTAAAATGATACTGTTACCAAAGATTAACTTTTTATTTGACACGCTCGCGATCCATTTAAAAGAGAAAGAAATCAATGAGTTTCAAAAAATGTTTAATGACTTTTGTAATGGAGGAAAAAAATCTAGGCTTCCAAAGAAATTATGGTATTTGTCTCAGAAAAAAGGGGGGTTGGGTATGCCAAACCTCTTAGCATATTATCGAGCATTTCAAGTCAAGAATGTTGTGAAGATCTTGGCAAGAGAAAAGGTAATTTGGGAACAATTGGAAATGAAAGAATACAGAAATATTGGAAACTTGAATTTTCTGGGAATGAAAGATAAGGCGAAAAGGTCAAATAATACTATGATGAAAGGTCTCATGGAGGTGTGGAAGAAGGTAAAAAAAGATATGGTTCCGAATCTCTCCCCAATCTTGGAATTGACTGATATGATGTGTTTCCCAATAAAATTAGATAAAGAAAAAATAGAAATATTGGATAAAAATGGGACGTTGTTATTGAAGGATTGGTTAAAAGCATGTGATGTTGATGCCGAGCGGAAAAAAATGTTTGAGATATTAAACTTGAATTGGTTTCAGAAGTTAAAGGTGGACAACTGGAATAAAAAATATAAAAGAGAACTAGGATCAGATAGAGTACTTACGGAATTTGAGGAATTGGTAAGGAAGATTAGAAAAGGCGAAAGTAGTATTAAGGGTCTTGTAAGTAAGCTTTATAATATATTGAATAGAGGTGCAGATCCACAGGAGGATTTGAAACGGAAGTGGGAACAAAATTTGAATATAAAAATTGGGGAGACTGAATGGAAAAATAAATGGAAAAAGAGAATTATGAGAACAATGTCTGTAAGAATTAAAGAACATAATTTCAAGATGTTGTGGCAATGGTACCTGACACCATTAAGACTTTACCAGATGGATAATAAAAGAGATAAGTTATGTTGGAGATGTAAAGAATTTGATGGAACATATGAACATATGTGGTGGAGTTGTAAAAAAATAAGGGATTTTTGGGGAAAAATAGAAAATGAATTTGGTGAAATATTGGGTAAAAATGTTAAGTTGGTGTCGGGTACTATTCTTTTAACGAATGTGGAAGATCTGGGTTTAAACAAGGAGGAAAAAGAACTACTGGAAATTGTACTGACAACGGGTAGACAATGTATAGCCAGAAATTGGAAAAACGATGTAGATATTCAGGTTGGAGAATGGTATAAAGAAATGTGGAGTTTAGCATTGAACGATAAATTGACATGGGAGATTAAAGTCAAAAGAGATAATTTAAAAGAGAATAGATTCTGGAATATATGGAAACCGTTCGTGGATCACTCTATTATGGCAGGTGATAGTTCAGGACCAGTACCATCTCAAAGAAGTTTCTGGACTTGAGTTAAAAATAAACTCTCCGGGCATTGTATATATTCACAGGGTGTTTTTTTTTTATTGGTTAAAAAGATTAGTGGTAGTACAGAAAGTTTTTTTTCTATTATTTTGGATTTTGAAATAAAGGTTCTTAATATTTGGTGGTTAAATAGTAGTTAATGAATATAGATATTGTTATGTGCTACCATATAGTAATGTTTGTTAGTATGATATTATGGACTCGTTAGTGTAATGTACTGTTAATGTATTGTTAATGTTTTCTTTTCTTTTTTCTGTATGTTTATTAAAGACTTAATAAAAAAAATTTTTAAAAAAAAAGAAAGAAAAGTACAAAAAGTTAAAACTGCCATAGCAATTTGTAAAATGAAGCTTGTGCCAGTAATAAACTATTATTTTTGAAATGATACCAATAAAAATTACAAATGCAGAAGTGAAAAAAAAAATAAATTTGAGAGAGGGACGGCTAATCATACCCCTGCATGTCATCATACTCCATAACTACTCCTCCATATACATCATCACTGTCCTCCTGGACATCGTACCCCTCTTGACTCCTGGTACCTTGTTCCGGAGGATGATACCTCATTGAGTACAATTGCCGTCGTGCAAAACTCGATATCTCCCTTCTACGCAGTGGACATGCGTTACACATAGAAATAAGGTTAGGAATACAATTAATGCAAAAACACAAAGGTATAAGGCAGATAATAATAATGAACCCATAAAAGAAAACTTGTCTAAGGACAGATAAATCAGGTAACCAAGAAGTCACCCAATTAAAGAGATTAACATCAGTGTGTACATTGTTAGTAATGCTCTCCTGTAAATTCTGAAGTTCTTTCTCAATAGTATTATAGCAGAATAATCAGGAGTAAACATAGGAAACACATCATATATATCTTCAATAGTAGTGTTAAACAAGGTATAATTAAGCTTATAAGAACTGTTATAACTACCCCATAACCAAAAAAAATCATCACAACCCGTATAATTGCCTACACTCCGCAAAACCCTTTGTGCTTGAGTCCAGTACTTCCATTTACTATTCCAGACTCCAGAACTATGACAGCAGAAACAAAGTCCTTTAGTGTATTTCTTGAATGTCATGCTTCGCCAGCGGGTGTTGTTAAATTGTTCTGGAGGATTAGAGAAGAGTGTAGATCTATCAAGATGTTGCAAATGTCCAATAACCAACTCTGGCGTGTTGAACAATGCCGGAAGAAAGGCCATTTGAGACACTGCCAGTGGATGCTCATAGTATAACGTTGCATTCTTACCATGAACCTCAAACATATAGTTAGCATGACGAATCCAAAAGTTGGGGTTGCCCCCATGAGTCATTGTTCTTACAGCTGGAAGCACAGTAAGAAAGAAAACAACAAATGTCAGCACATTTAGTCTACTGGTGAACCACCGTCCTGGAGCTGAGTAATCTTCTTCTCTCTCCATGGGCGGATCGCTCGAGCAGGAATCCTTCCACTCAGGATTCCCTTGTTGCCAATAAATGACCAATGGCTTAGGAAGACACTCCCCTAAGAAACAGGAGCATGCCCTGTTATAACTAGTACCATGTAACTAAACATGAAACATGAGTGACATATAACACAAATGCAATATCACAAACCCATATACATGTGTAGGGTACTGAAACTCTGCCATGTACTTCTGAAGGTACCTTGAGATATGCAGTTTCATAAAGCAATACATAACATAAGCAAAGACAGGTCTTTCTCCTGCAAGAGAATAAGCAAACATTTAAGCATAAACAAAACATGAACATTTCTTTTCTTCCTTACATGAAGGAGGTCCGGTTGCATTTTAGAAAGCATTTCTCACTTCCCCAATTACATGAGTAAGGCATTAAATTTCTTCTTCTTCCACTGGTGTGAGTGAAAGAAGCATTCAATAACTTATAATCAGCATAGCATGGTAACTCAAATACAGTACAAATCTCATTAAAGCATTTCACACTCATAGCCTGAGCAGGTAGACAATTTCTTAAAAAAGGCTGTCAGGTTTTATAATGCAAACAAAGCCAATTCTTTTTTAAAGTCCACACAAACTTTTTTTCTTTTTAGTCCAATTAAAATGTCCAAATTAAAGTCCAAATCTTGTTTGAAGCTTCCTTAAACACTCTCTCCTCTCCAGCGCAGTTCTTGGCATGGCAAAGGTTGAAATTAAGCCATAAATTAAGTCTCACTGACTTCACAAGACAATCCCACACAACCCCCCTTTTCAGCTTTTCTGGCACACACACATTCCTTTATGCTCCAGCCACCCCCATCTGCATTAAGGCAGGCGAAGAGGTGTGAAGGCACAAAGAACTTCTCCAGAAGTTGCAAGTAATTTTCACACAGAAGAAAATCACAGGGAATTCCAAGTTGCTTTCCCTGCAATCCTGATGCCTGAAACTTGGAACAGCTCACTCTGGATCTCTTTGTTTGAGGGTTGGGCAGTTCAAAATCAGCCAAAAACTGTATGTCTTCTTCCTCCTTGTATTTTTGCAACAGCCTGCTGTCCATCGAGGAAATATTCACCCCCCTCTTCCTCTGTATTTCTTTCATCTCCAGCATCTGATTCTCAACCTTATGACAAACTGCATCTGTTAGTTTGTACTTGCACCCCTTTTTTGTCTTGGGTTTTGTGTGTTCCTCCTTTGTGCCATCCTTCCATTTCTGCAGGATCTTCCTGCCCAAACGTGAGGTATCAAATTTACTGCTCAGCTTCTCCTGCTTTTGTGATGAGGGTTGCTTCACGGGGGGGCTGAGATCCCCTATGCTCTTTGAAACACACTTCTTGCTTCCTGCCACTCTGCATGCATTAATAGCTTCAATCTGTGATGAGGTCCCCACCATTTGTTCCCCATCAGCTGGCACTAGCTGTTTTTTAGACTCGGCAGGCAGTATTGCAGCAGAGAACAGGTCTTTTGTAGGGCTAAAAGTGCTTGATTGCTGCAAGGCAGGATATAATGTCCCATCTCCATTTCCACCTCCACCCCCATCAGGGGGCTGTTGTTTCTCATATGATGGAGGAGCAGTTGCCATAGCCCCTCCCTTGTCTGGTGGCAAAAGCTTTGGGAGGGGGCCATCAAGCCTCTGAGAGAATAACATATTCTTTGGAGTGAGTCTCTGAAGGCAGTCTCTAACTTCCTCCCACGTAAATAATATTGATTCAGAAATTCCATTATGCTTCTGCATTTCTCTCCCAATCTGTCTCCACTGTTGTAAGTCCAAGCATGCATCATATTTAACCCAAGGACTGATTTTTTCTATAGCTTTAACCAGCTGCTGTATCTTCTTCTCATCAGCCTTTCGTCCATTCATATGCAAAAGATCTGAGATATCTTTACAAAGTTCATTCATTTGCGACGCCAGAATACACCCCATGATAAAAAAATAATATTTTTCTTTTTCTTTCGTCACTCACCTAATGTGGGACCCAAAGTTGACTTTGGATGATTCTCGAACGCTCGATTTATGACCTTTCCTCTGGTCGAAGTGAGTGAAGACCTTGTCCCCGGTCGATGAGGTGTTAATTGCTGAAGCAGAGTTCAAAGCATTCCTTTGAATTTCATTCAATGGCCTCGCGACGGGGCACCACTTGTTGGAATCTGATTCATGTAAAGATCTCTTCAATCAGTCAGCCTCATTAGCAGCAGTTTATATCCTCAGATCTTTTGAGGTAGAGACAGAAAAAACACGACTCCAGTCCTTGGCTGACAAACGATACTCATCCCTTCTCTTTATTCAGGCAGAGAGTCTCAGAAACGAAACTTAAGCAAGCAATGTATATCAGAAACGAAACTTAACAGAGAAAAAACTGAGGGCCCACAGCCAATCAGAAGTGTCAGAGCCCAAATAAGGAGAATACTTTTTCACTATTCTACGCATGCAAGCAAAGAGGCTTTTGTTTACAAAATGTGTCAGACACAGGCAAGACAGAAACCAGATGCCTTCCCACATCCCACCACATGTGTTCATATGTTCCCAGGGTGCTTTTACATATCCAACAATTTTTACTTTTGGTATTATCTATTTGAAATAACCTCTCTGGTGTCAAATACCATTTCCACATCATCTTATAGTTATGCTCCTTTATTCTAACAGACATTGTTCTCATATACCTCTTTCTCCATTTATTTTTCCAACTTTTTTCTGATATCATTATATTTAAGTCTCGTTCCCAACATGATTTCAACGTTTCTTGTGGGTTGCATTCATTATTTAATATTTTATATAATTTGCTAACCATGCCCGTTCATCCCATATCTCCTTTTCTTATCTTCAGTAACAATTCTTCGAATTCAGTTTGATCTCTCTCTAAGCTTAATTGTCCCATATATTTTTCATTCCATTTATCTATCAATGCTATCTGAAACCAGTTCAAATTTAACTGCTTATATATTTCCACTTTTCTTCCTCCGTCTTTACACTCACTTATCCAATCTTTCAACAGGAAAACATCATTTCTTAATAGTACTTCCTTCCCCCTTTTATCTAATTTTATTAGAAAACTTTTGAGATCCTCTATTTCAATTATCGGGGGCACATCTGGACTTAATTCCTTTTTAACTCTTTTCCATACCGCCAGCATCGTCTTCATCATCTTGTTTTTGACAACTATTTTTCTATTACTGCTATCCAAAAATACTCCTCTACCTACATGTTCAATTTCCTTCATTTCCAAGTTTTCCCATATTACCCTTTCCCTTGCTAAAATTTTCATAATATTCTTAATTTGAAAAGCTCTATAATAATTTCTCAAGTTTGGTATCCCCAATCCTCCCTCTTTTTGCGATAAATACCAAAAAATCTTTGCTATTCGTGGTTTCCCCCCCCCCCATTACAGTAATTATTTATTATATTTTGAAAATCTTTAATCTCTTTATCTTTCATTTGTATCGGCAACGCATCAAATAAAAAATTATTTTTTGGCAGCAGCATCATTTTACTTAACGCTATCCTGCCAAACCAAGATAGCTTAATCTTTTTAAATTGCTCTATTTTCTCTTTAATTTCCTTTTTTTGTATCTCGTAATTCAATTGTTTAAGCTCTTCAGGGTTGTTTGAAATATTTATACCTAAGTATCTCAGAGATTTTTTAACCTGTAATTTATATTTACCTCTTATTCTCTCTTGTTCCTCTTTATCTACATTACAAAATATCATTTCAGATTTGTCCCAATTTATTCTCAGTCTTGTTATATCCTCAAAATCCTTTAAATGATCCTTTATCTTTTCCAATGCCTTTCCGGGATATTTCATAACTACCAAGGTATCATCAGCATAGAGACTTATCTTATTGTTTAATACCCCTTTTATCCCATTGTCCCCTCTTATAGCATCTGCTAACAATTCCATTGCCATGATGAATAATATTGGGGACAGTGGACACCCCTGTCTTGTCCCTGCCTCCAGTCTTATTTCTTTTGTAAATTCATCATTTACCTTAACTTTAGCAAGTCCAAATTGATATAATTATCCAATTAGATTACAAAATCTGTCGCCAAATCCATAAGATCTAATGATCTCTTTAATTGTCACCCATTGTAATGAATCAAAAGCTTTAAATATATCTAATGATAATATACCAACTTTCTGTTTTGTAGATCCTACTATATCTATTATATCCAAAACCCTCCTTGTCAAGTCCGTCATATGCCTTCCTTTCAAAAAGCCAGCTTGATCCCCATTTATATAATTTGTCATAAAGCTATTCAATCTATTTGCAACTATCGCAGTAAAGATCTTGGCGTCCTGATTTATCAAGGAGATAGGCCTATAAGATTCCACCTTTTCTGGATCCTTTCCAGGTTTCGGCAATAGCACAATTATAGTTCTATACCATGAAGTCGGTAACTTCCCCCCATCTATTATAAAATTAAACAACTTCACCAATCTTGGCACCACACACTCTTTAAACTCCTTATAAAATTCTGCTGTCAAACCGTCATCCCCTGGTGATTTTCCTGTTCTCAAGTTGGCTATTATATCTTTTACCTCTTTTTCCGTGATTTTTTCTTCCATTCTATTTTTATGCCCTAAATTTATCTGTTTTTGCATTCGCTTCTTCAATTGTTCTCTCAACTTTTCTATATTCACCTCCCTTTTAGTGTACAGTTCCTGATAGAAATCTTTCACTATCCTAATCTTATCCTTAGTCTTATTACACCACCTACCAGTCACATCCACCAAAATTCCCATCTCTTTTTTGTTCCTTTTTACTTTAGCAGCTCTTGTCAACAACTTCGAATTTCTATTACTATATTCAAAATATTCTTTCTTCAAGTACACCAAATCTTTTTTCACTTTTTGTATATCTTTCCCTACCAATTCGTTTTTTAATCTTTGCATTTTCTCAAAGACATCTTTTCTTTTTGTCCTTGCATGCTCTTCTAATAACTGTTTAATCTCATTCTCAATTTCATGTTGCTTATCTCTAAAATGCTTATTTTTAATTGAAGCCAACTTGATACATTCCCATCTAAAGACCGACTTCATGGCATCCCAAATCACATTGTAGCTAACCTCACCTGTATCATTCCAGTCCCAGTACTCATTCCACTTTTCAATTACTTGTTCTTTACACTTTTGATCGTGGAACAATTTATCTTCATATCTCCAATTTCTCCTGTATTTTTTTTCCTCTATCAATTTTTAATTCCACCCAAAACTTCACGTGGTCTGATTCTTTAAAAATCCCAATCTCAGCATCTTTTAAATCTTTAATCAGGTTTTCCGAAACAAAAATATAATCTATTCTAGAGTATGTATTATGGACCTGTGAAAAATATGTATATGCCCTCTCTGATCCCTTAATCTCCCTCCAACTATCCTTCAGACCTAATATCTTCATCCACTTATCTAAGATCTTCATTCCAGCTACTCTCCCAACTCTAGATAAATTTGTACAATCTTCTGATGCCCTTATTAAGTTGAAATCTCCAGCAACAATTATTTTTAAAGTTCTCTCTTTTTCTAGGATACCATGTACTTTATTTAAAAATATTTGCTGATGGTCATTTGGGGCGTATATGTTTACTAACGTTATCTCTTCATTGTCTATTTTCCCAATTACAATCAAATAAAATTAACCCTGACTGCTCATTGGAAGGTCAAATAGTAAAGATGAAGCTAAAGTACTTTGGACATCAAATGAGAAGGGAGGATTCACTTGAGAAGGCATTGATGTTGGGAAAGATGGAGGGCAAAAGAAGAAGGGGAAGGCCAAGGATGAGATGGCTAGATGGCATTGTAGACACAATGGGCACAGAGCTGGGAGGGCTGAGGGGGATGGTGGAGGACAGAGGCGCCTGGAGGAAAATGGTCCATGGGGTCGCAAAGGGTCGGAGTCGACTGTGAGACTGAACAACAACAACAACAACAATCTACCTTCTGGGTCTGAAATACTTTTTATCATCTCAAAGCCAAGTCTCCTCGAGATCAGGATTGCCACACCCCTCGCTTTTGATGTTCCATATGATTTTTCATATATCTGCATCCATCCCAAAAATAGCCTATTAATATCTTCTGATTTTTGATGGGTTTCCTGAAGAAAGACTATATCCGGTCTATCCTTCCTCAGGGCAGATTCTAACCTCCTCCTCTTCACTTGACAGCCGGTACCTTTCACATTCCAGGTCAATACTTTAATGTTCTTCAGACCTAAGTCTTAATATCTTTTCTTTCTGACAGTCGCGGACTCCTATTTGTGCTTTATCCTCCACCACATATACATTAACTATCAGACTACACAAAAAAAGAATTTACATTTAACATTCCATCTACACACACAAAGAACAATCATATCTGCCCTCCCCACCCTTCTTTACAAAAAGTGGCCCTTGACAATAAAAGGGGGGAGGGGGGAACGTGTAAAAAAATGCGTATTATCTATAGCTCTAGCGCTGTATCTACTAATATTATAAAATTATTATTATTACTAAGCAAGCTCTATTTCAAATTAATCCATCTCACCCGTCCTCTGCAACCACCTGCACCTCCACTTCCACCTCTGTTCCTCCTGCTGCCCCCCACTCAGATTCACCTGCGTATTCTCTCCAAATTCTTTTCTTAATCCCCTCCATTCTCGGGATGACATTTTAACCAATCCAATCCGACACATATAATCTAAATAATCCATTTCATCCTCCAACACATGCATTTTTTTCATAAAAAAATCTGAGTTGTTTAGGAAACTTCCAATGATAATCGATCGATCGCTCCCTAAGGATTTTTGTCACAGGTTTCATCTTAAACCTCCACACTCGTTCTTCAACCGATATGTCATTGTATACCTCAACCTCACATCCATCAATTTTTAAAATGCCAGATCCAGCCTGTTTTATAAAAGCCATCACCTTCAATTTGCAAATTTTACTAATACATTTCTATGTCCTTTTTTCCCCTTCTTGCCCCCAATCTAAAACAGCTGACAATATCTTCGTTTACAAAATTTATCCCCATATTCAAACTATTTAACCAATCCACTATTCTTTCTTTCAGCTTATCTGGCATTTTCTCCACCAAATTGCGTATCACCACGTTCTGTTTTCTCATCACCTCTTCAACCATATCTAATTTTTTCCCCTGGATCTCAATTTTTTATTTAACCTCCTTTTGTTCCTCATGAAGCCCTCTCATGTCATCTTGCATCAATTTCATATCATTTTGCACCACATTCAGAACTTTATCCATCCTCTGATAATTAGCCTCCACCTTTATAGATAAATCAGTTAACTGTGAGACAAGCTTTTTATGACACCCCATTAACTCTTCCTTATCTTTCCCCCTCACTTCCTTCATTTCACGAAACCCCTTTACATTTACATCCTCCATCTTATCTATTTTTTTCATCAATTTCCCCAACTCCACCATTATTTGCAATTGATCAAATGAATCAGCTTCTGCCCCTCCTGTTACTGTTGTCTCCATGGGTGCGGACTTCTCTTTCTTTTCATGCTTCTTCTCTTCCTTTCTCAAATCCAGTTTTTTCGGCCTTACCACATCCTCCTCCTTTCTCTTATCCATTTCTTCTGATAGGTTTTCAAACAGTGCACTCAAGAGATGCACCATTTTTCGACCCACTGGCTTCTTTTCCCAGGCAAATTCCAGTTTTCCAAACCCAAAAAATAGTCAATTAAATCCAAAAAGATGAGCCAATCATGTTATAATCCAATCTATATCAATTAGTGTTCGCTTAATTTTATAATCCACTTAGAGAACAGGGTCCAGCAACCCAATTTTAGTCTATATATCCAAAGGGATAGGAGGGGTAAAAAGCTTCAAGCCATGGCACAACCCTCCATTAATCCAAGTTTGATAGTCCAACCTTATAGATCCAAAATAACCGGAGGCATATACTGAAAAAATCCAAAAGCAATAATCAAAAAGTGAGGCCAATCAACTATATCCAAAGTGTCTCTTTGTCTTCTCTTTTTTTATATATATAATCCAATTATGGCAGCAGTACAAGGATCCAAAACATGCAAAAGTTCAAAGTAAGGTGGAAAAATATCCTTTAACACAAGAGAAAAAATTCCTCCGGAATGCTTCAATGTATCGGGAAGGCCCTGTAACTGTTACTGAAAGGCTCGCTGCAATGCTGTAGTCACCAGGGGCCTCTGAGCCCGGACGCCTCCCCCCTCTTCTGCAGCCCGGAAAGTCTAAATCCTTCCAACAACCATTCAGGGTTTATACTTTATGCTTTCCTCTTCTTTCTTCTTTCCCTTATTTCCCTTCTTCCCTTCTTCCACCGTCCTCTCCTTTTTTCTCCACCGACACCCTCCTTTACTTACTCAATGGCGCTGAATAACTTTCTTTAAGTTTCGTTTCGTTTCCTTCCCCACCGCCATTAACCGTCCTGTCCTTCTCTCTCGCTCCTGGCCACTTCCCCTTCTTGCCTTTCTTTCTCTCAGGTCCGACTTCTCCCCTCGGGGGTCCTGTTGAAAACTGCATCCCGTTTGGGAACCTTCTTAGCTTTTTCAAAGCAAGAGACTGATTTCCCTTCTCGAGTGTCCTGCCCGCCCGTGGCCCGCTCGGCTCCGGCTTACGCCGCTTACCTTACCCGAGCCACCTCCACGGGCTACGACTTCCCAATCTAGTGAATCACGGCGAAATTTATTCGATCCAGGAGCTCAACGAACAACTTTCCTGAGCCAGGAACACATCAGGCTACTTCCAGTGAGCCTTTTCCGATGTTTTTTCATAAAAATCTCATTCCAATCCACTTTAGTAGCGCGAGCTATCGAAAGTATGTATTAAACCTCCTCCATCTTGGCCACGCCCCTGGGCCATATCTGACCCCTGACACCAATCCATCCGGCACATGCCACCCTCGCCACCCCCGTAAGTTGAAGTAAACACACATGTGCAGAATGCTGCCATGCAGCATTCTGTGCATGCGAGGGTGCATTTTACTTCCACTTCCAAGAGTGGCAAGGGTGGTGTGGGCTGGATGAATTGGCAATGGGGTCGGATCCAGCAGTGTTTTGCACATGTGTGGGCGTGTTTTAGTTCTGCTTCTAGTGGGAGGAACCACATGACCAGCCCACTGAACCACATGATTGGCCTGTGGCCCATAAAGTTTGGCCACCCCTGCCATAAAGCATCAACAGAGAATCAGTAAAGTAAAGAAAACGCAAGGGAATGCCAGAAGGCGACTGGTAAATACAAACAAGTTTTTGAAAAATCTTAGCAAAAGGAAGAATAGATTTCCTGGAAGAGGGGACTCAGATGTCACAAGGTCAGAAGTACCCCAGCTGTTCATGCATATCTCCATTCTGTCTGTGGGTGGGTGCTTGCCCTGAAGAGGGCAAGGATTGAAGGAGGAGCTTTCTTCTATCTCACCCTTTCTCAGACTTTACATTCAAACATCTGTTGAAAGTCAGAATGTATACAAAGTGAACTGACCCAGTGCACAATTACAATACAGGATATTTTTTCAAGCAAGGTTGTTGTTTTTTAAATTGACTCTTGGTTAACTTCTGTGCCATTTCAAGCAGGCTTTTGTTCCCAAACATTAAGTCATAATTCTTCTGCCATAAGCTATAAATTGCATCTCCTCCTTCATTATTCATTTAACGACTGGAGAAACAATTCCTGTTTTTGAATTGTAAAAAGATATAGTCCGCTGCTTATTTTCCCATAGGACACCTAAGAATGCCAACCTGGCTTAAACAATATGCCATGAAAGTCTGCCTGATGAAATGACCTTTGAGTCACGAAAGCTTGCAATTTGATTTTTTAAAAGTGATCTTATAAAAGGTATCACCTTTCTCCTGCAGTAGAATACTAAGCTCAAATACAGTTGTAGATTTTGGAAGAAAAGGAAATCCAGTAGAAATAGAGACTGCTTGGCACTATATCCCAGAAAAGACCTCAAGGAATTCAAAAAGGACTCCAGGGAGATTAGCACTGTGTCCCAGAGAGGACTACAGAGAAATCTGGATTCCAGCTGCATGATTAGCTGTCCCATGTATCAAGTCCAATCATTCCTGTCATTTCTCTGCTGATATTTTTGATTCGCCTTCATCTGGCATCTTTTTGTGACACTCCACCTCTAGAAACTCATTTGTATTTTGTATAAATTTCATTCACAAGGTTGCCATAAATCGGAAACAACATGACAGCACATAACAATAAATTTCGAATACAGAAAAATCCCGGGTTACAGAATTACTCTGTTCCAGAAGGTTTTCCGTAAAGCAGTTTTTCTGTAACCTGAAGCACAATTTTCCATAGGAATGCATTAAAAAATTTTAAAATGTTCCCCACTCTCCGAAAATATATATTTTTTAAATCAGAAGAAAAAAAATGCCAGACACGATTCTCTCTTGCATCTCGATTGATCTCCCCAGCTGCCGAACAGCTGGGGTGGAAAAGGGGGGATTCTTAGAGATTGATTGAGGTGCAGGAAAGAAAGGGGAATCCTCTAAGAACACCCCCTCCTCTCTACCCCAGCCAACCACCAGCTGGGTAGATCAATCAACCTAAAATAAAAGGCAAAAAATGCAGAGCACACAATGCAAAAGATGAAACCAAGCTCCCTACCTTTTCTGGTACTTCATCCTGAGGTATACCTGTCAAGTATCCCGTTTTGGCCAGCATTTCCCATAATTTACTGCTCCGTCACGCTCTTTCCCGCCATCATCCCGTATTTGAACGGCCAGGAAAGGGGTTACTGCGCATGCACGCCGCTGCCTCTGATGGGCACGCATGCGCAGTAACCCCTTTCCTGGCCCAAGGGGTTTTTGTGCATGCACGCAGGGGTTACTGCACATGTGTGTCACTGCTTATGACATCAGAGGCAGCTGCACGCATGCGCCAATGCCGGCGCCCGGAAACCTTCCCGTATTTGGACACCAGCAACCTGAGGGTTGGCATCAGGCGCTCCTCCCTGTTCAGGAGGGTGACGAACAGGAGCAGTTTGTCTGACCACTGGGGAAGCTCTCCTCGCTCACCAGCAGCTTCCTCACCAAAAACCCCACTCAAACTCTTTGGATAGGTAGAGTGGAACCCAGCTTTGTCTAGATGGGGTTATTCTCCTCCTGAAAGACCAGGTCTAGGGTCTGGCATTTAGGTGCATTCACTCTGCAGTTCCATTTGCCTGACCTAGTGTGAGAAAGATTAGCCAGCAAAACAAGGTTGCCATTGCTAGGGTACAGTCAATTGTGGTTCAAAAATGCCACAATCTTCAAGGAAGCTCTTTCTGGGCATTATCCTGGATAATGGCAACCTTTCTTTGGAACACTCTCCCACTGCATGTCCACCAGGATCTCTACAATTTATTCCGTAAGTTGTCTAAAATGGAATTGGCCAGTGGCCTTTGCTGACATTCTGCCCCATTGCTGATTTTATGTGATTTCATTTGATAATTTGGTCTTGGTCTATTTTTATTGGTGCTGCATAGCTGTACTGATTTATCCCCACTGCATTTTAGATTATACTTTTGTATGGACTTCAATGATAAGAGGTTTTTATTTATTATATATGGCATTTATATTGGTTTGTTTGTACACTGCCTTGAGTAACCTTTTGTCAGTTGAGTGGTATAGAAACGAATGAATGAATGAATGAATGAAGTCTTAAAGCAAATTATAAACTGTGGTCTCCCCATGCCCCAATGGCATGGAACGGCCCGCGCAGAGGCCACTTCGGGAGAATGCTCCCTGAGCCGTGGGCTCTGCGGGCAGAGAAATTAAAGGGGGTGGATTAATGATGGGGTTTGATTCACCCAATTCCTTGACCTGACCAGCGGCTCTGCTGAGAGAGCAAATCTCTAACCTCTGTTACGTATTAGGCAATTACTCACTCTGAGGTAAGCTTAATCTCTGGTGCAAATAGAAGCCATATTTACCCTAGCCTAAGCCTCAGACAATGGTCAGTGTTTGTCTTAGTTAATTAACTTCCCCAAGAGAGGTTCTCAATTAACCCAGGTAAATGGGTGATGTGATTTTCTGTCAGATAACCATTCTACCATGCGCAGCCTTCTACATAATATATACTGATGATTGTCCCTCAATAAATCACTGGTCTTCGCTCCATCTTGCCTCGTGTCGTTCCTTTGACCAGTCTCCTCCGGGATCCTAAGGGCCTCCTCACGGCCCCAATCCTACATCTGGTGACCCCGAGACGTGATCTACTCGTGAGTAAGCGACCCCCGAGCGGTCTACTCGAGAGTAAGCGATCACACGGTCAGGTTCTGCGCTTGAACCTTGTCCAATTATCCTGGAGGACAGAGCAGCAGCCCCAGTCGGAAAGCCATCCGATTGGGAAGACAGTTACGTGGTGAGGCATTACAGAGAGGCATCCTACAGCTTGCTCCCGACTTTCGTGGCGGCTTGCAACAAAGGGAAAAACGCGTTCCGCTCAGGGCAGCTGTGAGCCCCTGACAGCGCAGTGGCCACCGAGAGCCCGTGGCCGCAGCCCACGCTCCGAGCTCTACCCAGAGAATCGTCGCCAGAACCTATTACTTGCCCAAAGATGCGTCGACTCGTCCTGAGGAGGAAACTTCGGAGGACCCATCGCAGGTAATATGGGGACCTGTCCTCAGCGGCAGCGTCCATCTGCTAGCCAAAGAACTCGTGAGGGAGAGTTCAGAATCCTGGCCAGGGTAATTCAGTTGCGTTTTCACAGCGGAGAGCTAGCGAGACTTTTGGTGTACCTAAGGGAACACTGCCTACTTTACCCAGAAGTAGGTACGTTAACCCTTAAGCTTTGGGATCAGATAGGAGACTGCATTCAGCAACCCCCGAAAGCTCCAGAGGGCATAACTCGCACATGGAGCAAATGTAGGAAACTCTCAGCAGAGGTAGACCCAGTCCGGATAGAGACCCAGAAAACCCCAGCGCAGTCAGAACCATCAGCCCCAAGGAGTCTCTATCCGTCATTTCAGCTTAAACAGGGCATTGTAGGGAGCATTCCCTCAGTGACAGCTGCAGACGTCACTGAAGGAATTCATGGCATGAGAGGCCCTGGCGCTTCTCTGACAGTTAAAAGTCCCCTGCCAATTAAGTACTCCATTCAGCGCATGGGTGAGGAAGATCCATTCACGGGGAAATTGCCAGTGGCACAATTAGCTAGCGCCCAACTGCTGTGCTCAGCCTATCTGAAAGCAGACACACGTTCAGGCAGGGCTGCTCAGCGCCCACTGCTCACGGAAATCTGCATGGCCCCTGGCCACGCAGGGCTCCAGAGCAGACCCATTACCACACTCAGGCGCAGAGCAGTGCCAAAACCCCAAGGCGCCTGCTTCCAGTGTGGTAAAATGAGACACCTTAGAAGAGAATGCCAATCTAGACCAGGCAGATCTTCAAAAGGTTGTCTTAATGCCAAATGGCCACTCTGGCATGCATTTGGTCCAGGCTAGAAAGGAGGCAGCCATCGCCCTGGCTATGCCAGAGGAACCATCCCAGCAACAGTACCCCGAGTTCCCCCAGGGCACAGGCAAAAGCTGCTGGTCTCACCTTGGGAGTAGCCCAGAGAAACTTGCCCCTAAGTAGAAGCACCCAGGTGGTTGTAAATAGCCAGCTGTGTAAAAGCCATCTCCTCATGTGTAGGATAGAACGCTGCAGATCAGGGGAGGAATGTGCGAATGCGTAAATAAATGTGTGTATGCGTGGTGCACCACTGAATGTATGACTGCAAGAACTGTGTATGATTGCAAAAGCCTTGTCTCTATGACCACAGTATGACTGGAAAAGTGTTCCTTGTGTGTAACTGCATGGTAATGTCATTGTGAAATATGTGTTAAACAATTTGCACTCTGTCCATGGGCAGGAACTATTTAAAGTTTGAGAAAGCATGATGAACGAAACCCCTTGCCTTGCCTGCTTAGCAGCTTAAGAGCAGCGAAAAGCAGGAGGGGGGGGGGAATCCTAACCTGCAATAGGGCAGAGTGACCCCCCTTCTTCCCTTGAGACTTTTTCTTTGTCAAAGGATTAAGCCACTCTTGGAAACCGGTTCTGCAACCCTTACAGATTTTTCTTTTCAGAAGCGCGATCTGAAAACAAAAATCACTTCTATGAGTTTTCCTCACTAGATCATAAGCTATGGGGCCCCTCCCTACGTCTGTGTTCCTCGAACCCCCATCTCTGTGTTTTAAGGTTTTTTGAATGTCTCTTAGCGTCTGGAAGTCGTATCTCACTAGGAGTGAGAGAATTGCATTGTCTTCATGTGTGTATTGTGTTATCATCTTGTAACCTCGGTTCTCAACCTTTTAAAGTCAGGGGCCAAGCTCCGGTGCCTTAGGCAGCTCTGGGGGTCCGGACAATCATCCTGCCCTTCCTGCGCCACACAGCCCTTCTTGGCTTGGTGGGGGTAGTGGCAGAGCAACGTGGGCTCTGGCCCACTTACCCACATCTGGCCGCAGGTTGAGAATCGTTCTAACTCTCCTTCATTCTCTTAGGAAAGTTACTGTTCTGGTATTTTGACTTTAATCTGTGCAAGTAACTCACTCATTGTACCCCTTTCACAGGAAAAAGCACGCAAACATTCTTGCGCTCTGTATACTCAGAAAATGCTTACCTTTTTTACAGGAAGAAAATTCCTCTCCAGGCCTTAACCAATTTATTTATTTCTACAGCCTTCCTTTCACAGGCTCCAGGGTTAATTAACAGGAGGACCCGGTTGTCTTGGTTACCTGACCTAATCTGATTTCGTTATGATAAGAGTTGTTGCATTCTCATTGTGCTAACTTCTGACTTGCCTTTCCTCCTTTCGCCAGTGGAACTCCCTGCTGGAAATGTTTAACTTGTGTGTCTTTTCATTTTTGTGTATTATTTCCTTACAGCTGGCACGTCATAGTTGGCTTGTTTTTAATAAGCCTTAGTAGGTCATTTTAAGTATGGCACCTGGCCCACAGCACCCTCTCTAGTGAGCAGACACATTTTGCAAACTCCAGAGCACAGAGGAAGGATTAGTCCCTGAGCTCCCGAGCATGTGCAGAGTGCCACCCATTAGCCAGGACTGCCTAGGACCATTTTAAGAGTGCAGTCAGGTCACACCTTTCAATCAGATACAGGCATTTTTAGGCCACCCCTTCCCCTTTTTGCTGCTAGTCTAAGCGCAGGCAAAAGGCTAGCCACCATCTGGCACTCTTCTAAACGTATGCACGCACGCCATGGGCGGATGTGCGCAGGGGGGCCTTCTTGAGAAATTTACCCAAGGGAAGCCTGGCGCTTCATGCACCAAGGTTTGCCATAAGACCCCAGACTCGTCTCGCTTCAAACGCAGACAGTCACCTTGTGTGAATTAATGTCACTGGTTCCTCTTCGGGGGGCTAGGACAGTTTTCACTTATGGGGGTCGCACATATTAGGTTCTTACCTGGCAAGAGGACCAAGCTTGGCGCACGCTCCTGACTCTTCCGCAAGCGGGCAGAGTTGGCAGCCGTGAACCTCGCCTTGCGCACCTTTGCCAAAGACCGCTTAAACATAATTGCTGACAGCCAGTTTCCTAGGAATTTGCTTCACAGTCTACCGGGAGCACACATCACTCCCGCGATAGACAAAAATTTGCTAAGTTTGTTTCTCACTACTCCAATTCAGAGTCATGCATTCTTTCACCAGAATGCCAAGCGCTCGCAAGGCAGTTCAACCTGCCACTTTCCCAAGCCCAAGGCATAGTCCGTTCCTGCCTGCATCGTGCAGGGGCACCGGGGGGCCCTTGTGGAGGGGTCACCCACGAGGGACAGAGGCCATTCAGATGTGGCAAATGGACGTCACACATCCCCACATTTTGGCAAATGGCAGCACATGCACGTTTGCATTCATACCTCCCCACAGTTTGTTTGGGTAACAGCACAGAAGGGAGAAACGGCTCCCCATGTGGAGCAGCATCTCCTTTCCCACGGCCAAGGGCGAACCTCGGCACACGAAGTCCGATGACGCCCCAGCTTATAGCTCCAGGCAGCTGGCCACCTTCAGGGCCACCTGGGATATTAAGTTCACTTTTGGCGTTCCTTACAATCCGCGGGGGCAAGCGATTGTGGAACGGGTCTATCGGACGCTTAGGTCCTACATTGACAAACAAACAGAAAGGGGGGGAACAACGTCCCATAGTTGCACAGCAATTGCTATCCTATAAGTGCAAAAACTAACTAACTCTTTCAGAATTTTTATCTCCCAAACAAGTCTCTTCCCCATGCAGGTCCCAGAGGCCAGAGTCAGACCCGGATGATTGCAAAGAGCAGCACCAGTCACTGTCCTGGATGTCATCAGCTGTCCGTCTTCCTTTACTCAGTGCTACTTCTGAGGACCATGCTTTTCCCCAAAACAAGACTTTTCCAAGCTCAAGCTACACATGAAACCCCACCAAGAAGAGAAGCCTCATCCTTCGAAAAGCTGCTGAATGTCTTTTATTGCTATTATTATCTGTAGTTGCTATTATTTATACATGCCTTGTACAATGGTCCAGTTGGGATATGCAAGGGACACTTGAATTTCTGTATGTTGTTAATAACGGCCAGCTTCCACCAAAGGAAGCCAGACCGGCCCATGCTTGCACCGGCCCATTGCTTGCAAAGTTTGAGCACCCGGTAGCCGATAATCCCCAGCCTATTTTCACACCTCCCCATAGGTGTTAGAAAAACATTTGCACAACACCAGAAGTTGCAGAGATAGCTTAGAATCAACCCAGGTCACAGTATCAGTGTTATCTTGCCTTGCTACAGAAAGCAGTCTGGATTCAGACCCACAGCTCTGAAAAACCAGGCTGCAGTCAGCGTGTCAGGCTTAGCCATAGGCAACGCTCGGAGAATTGGTCAATTGGCTTGCGGATTAGCAAAAGCCATTAACCATACCTCATCAGCAATAGCGCTGCTCAATCAGGAGCAGGCAGAGCTTCGCCATGCCATACTGGATAATCAAGCAAGCCATCGATTACCCCCTGTGGTTACATCATTTGGGTTGCGAGTCTGTCCACAGCATGTGTTGCTTTATTCTCACAGACAATACCCACAAGATACAGAGCCAGCTCATGGACCTCCACACCCTAGTTAAGAACATCAAGGAGGATTCTTCATGGGGGTGGTAGGACTCCTTGTGGTCGTGGTTCCCATGGGGACGGCTTCAGTCAAAGTGATTGTGGGGGTGGTAATACTGGGCACAACAGTGTGTTGTTTCGTGCAATGTATTCCCTCACTGCTATCGAGATGTCCCCCATGGAGGGAACCCCGAAGCGTCATTCCCGCTCATCAGCTGGTACCCCTCTTGCGCAGAGTCGTCGGTCAGGTCCTTAAATAAAACAGAAAGAGGAAATGTGGTCTCCCCATGCCCCAATGGCATGGAACGGCCCGCGCAGAGGCCACTTCGGGAGAACGCTCCCTGAGCCGTGGGCTCTGCGGGCAGAGAAATTAAGGGGGGTGGATTAATGATGGGGTTTGATTCACCCAATTCCTTGACCTGACCAGCGGCTCTGCTGAGAGAGCAAATCTCTAACCTCTGTTACGTATTAGGCAATTACTCACTCTGAGTTAAGCTTAATCTCTGGTGCAAATAGAAGCCATATTTACCCTAGCCTAAGCCTCAGACAATGGTCAGTGTTTGTCTTAGTTAATTAACTTCCCCAAGAGAGGTTCTCAATTAACCCGGGTAAATGGGTGATGTGATTTTCTGTCAGATAACCATTCTACCATGCGCAGCCTTCTGCATAATATATACTGATGATTGTCCCTCAATAAATCACTGGTCTTCGCTCCATCTTGCCTCGTGTCGTTCCTTTGACCAGTCTCCTCCGAGATCCTAAGGGCCTCCTCACGGCCCCAATCCTACAATAAACAGCAAGTCTCATCTCCTGGTGGCGCAGAGAGTGTACTAAGCACTAAGGGCCAGTAAAGGTCACCGTTGCTCAAAAGCCAGTTGTATCCAACTCTAGGGTTCAGTGCTCATCTCGGTTTATAGCTGAAGAGCCACCACTGTCTGCATCTGTAGACGTTTCCGTGGATATGTGGCAGGCATGACTAGTGTATGGGACACTGTTTGCCTTCCCACCAAAGTGGTGCCTATTTAGCTACTCGCAAATTTTTTTGCTTTCAAACTGTTAGGTTGTCAGGAGCTAAGACAGAGATGGGAGCTCACTCCATCATGCAGTACCCGGAAATCGAACTCCAACCTTTCAGCCAGTGATTTCAGCATCTTAACCACGTGTAATTGCTATCTCAGCCTTTCAGATACAACAAAATTTTAAAGAATAATAATAATCATACCTGTCAAGTTTCGGGAAATTTCTGTCAAATAAGGGAAATTTTCTGGCCAAAACAGGAAACTGGACAGCTATGCTTATCCTGTGCTGGCCTCCAGTCTAACTCCAGTCTAATTGCAGTCTAAATAATACGAGATAACGGTGGGAAAGGGTGTAATATACAGGGGTTTGACAGAAATTTCCCCAAACTTGACAGGTATGAAGAATATGGACGCATTTTGCTTCCGTTTCCGGGAGCGGCGAGGGCTGTGCAGGCCGGATGAATTGGCATTGAGGGCTGGATCTGGCCCATGGGCCGTAGTTTGGACACCCCTGGTGTAGGAAATAACCATCTTTGAGCACAAACAGGTTCTGGCATGTGTTGGTGTTATCTCCTCCTCCCATGTGGACAGGGGATGGGTTACAGATGCCTTCTCTTCCTCTGATCAGGGATACAGTTTGCATGCATCTCTTTCTTCTTCTCCATGAAAGTTTTGTGTGCCACTTTCTGCTCTCGCTAGTGAAATGCCAGTGCCACCATCTCATGGCTGGGAAGATGCTTGTAATTATTATTATTATTATTATTATTATTATTATTATTATTATTATTATTATTATTATTATTATTATTATTATTATTATTATTATTATTATTATTATTATTATTATTATTATTGGTTGAAAGGTTTTTTGCTGGAGAAACTCTGCTCAGGGGATGGCCCAAATGAGGCTCATTTCATGTCCCCAAAATCTTTTCCCAACAAAGTGGTCCCTGTTTATCTACTTGCAATTTCTTGCTCTTGAACTGCTAGGTTGGCAGGAGCTAGGACAGAGACGGGTGCTCATTCCGTCATGTACTACCCTGGTTTCAAACTGCCGACTTGCCGACCTTCCATCTAACAAGACAAGCCTCTTAACCACTGAGCCCCTACAGCCCCTTGCTTGTAGTTGTAACCATCATACAGTAGTGTGGGACAACCGTTACTGCACAATCAGTGATGCACTGCAGCAGGTTCTGCAGAACTGGTAGCGGAAATTCCCCCAGGCCACGCCCACTTGGTTGGTCACGCCCACCTCCATAGCCCATAATGCAGGATGTTTGGCCACACACGCAAATTTGGCCAGCCCACAGACTAGGTAGTAAAAAAATTTGCAGTGCATCACTGTGCACAATGTATGGTGATAGAGCTCGGATTTTTCCTGTTCCAAATGTACATTATTCTCAAAAATTTACATCAGAGGTGATTGCTCTTTAGATAATGTTTTAAAAGCTTTGAGTTTAAAAACACTATATTCAAAATATTGTATGCTTTTCTCAGGTTTTCATTCTGGAGCAATAGCATTACACGAGGCAGCTTCTTTCGGTGACAGACAGATTCTGGCATTTATAGGGTGTTTCTTACTCATTCATCTTTTCAATGCGGTGGGTTGGGCCTCTTGTTTCTTCTGACTTCCAGTCAGCTTCCTCCTAATACTTCCAGGACCTGGCTGAGAATTGCTGCGGATTACTCAGGCCAATGGTGTTTGTGGCCTTCAAGACTGCATGTCTTCAGGGGCTGTTAGAGATAAGGAGGGCAGAGGCGGAGTGGGTGGCTAACTAGTCACAGCAACTGCTCAAAGGCTGAGGGGGAGAGACAGAGAACATTCTTCTGCGTGCATTCAGACACTCTGCTATTTCCTGCTTTCCTCTCACAGTACTCCACCTGTTTTTACTTAACGATTTCCTGGTTTCAGCTCCTAGAAATCTTCTATTTGAGTAGCTCTTCTCTCTTCTTCAGGAGTATTACTTGAAGCTCCCATGCCCATGGGGCGTTTAAAACAGACAGCGTTAGCTGCCAGTTTGTGCATCCAAACACAGGCCTCTTAAAGCTGGAAATGCTTCTTGAACTTTGTTAAAAAGTGACTAAAGTTAGCAAACACAGTTCAAAGGAAGCACTGTTCAGGAACCGTGTTGGCAAACACATGTGAAACAGTACTACTAGGTGTGTCTGGTTGTTTTTGGATTTCTCTCGTCTTCACGGGTTGCTTCCTCTCCTCACTCCCACCCTGGCTTTCCAGGAACAAGGAAATACACTTGCGGTGTTTATTCACATGATGCAGACTGGTTGCTTTTTGAAACCACAATAATTTCATAAAATACAATGAATACAAAATTAAAAGGACTTCAGCAAGAAGAGAGATATCAATATAATAATATCCAGATTTGACAATGTTAAATCTCTCACAGGAAGTATCACAACAGACCCTTGGAGGCGATGGAGTAATAATTCATCCAGGTATAAACATGCTAAATTGTAGAATACAGTATATATTAGCATACTCATCATCATACCTGTCAACCCGCGGCTCCGGAAAAATGGGACCTGCGCACATCGCTTGTGCACAGGTCTCTTTCCACGCATGCGCGGAAAGCGCTACGCTGCTTGCGTAGGGGCTGCGCAAGTGGCATAGCGCTTGCACGCATGCGCGGAAAGCTTTTTCCCCTGCTGTCAAATTATGGGGGTTTGGCAGCGGGGGGCGGGTTATGACGTCAATAGACGTCAAATTACAGGGTTTTCCCGGCCAAATCGGGATGGTTGACAGGTATGCTCATCATGGTGCTTTTCAGATGTGTTGATGACAACTATCATCCCCAAATCATCTGATACATCTAAAGGACACTGACATGTAAAATAGGTGGGGTTTTTTTAGGGTTGGGGGTTGGGAATGCAATGGTACCAAAAGCCCTCCAGGATGGGTGTACAACTAGCCATCTCTGACATTCTGATGCCAAAGCTTGCTTTGCCTTACAGGTGCATCAGCTTGGAGGGTAGAGAATGATGATGTATTGAAGCTGCCTGCCATACCCTAAGCTAGCTTGTTCCTTTGAGGACTGGCTAAGTGTTAAATTCAACTGCTAATCCACCAAACATCTATGCATAATATTTAACTCAGGGCGCCATCTTGACTTTCACCCAAAGCATCAAAAAGCCTTGGAATGGACTTGTAATTATCATTAGTGATTCCATTAACAATAGTGGAGTTAGCTTTGGATACCGGAGTCAAAGTCCAGGACTCTGCAGCCCAGAAAACACACAAATAACCACTTAGAGATGACAGGCACTGCCCAATGCAACATCATTTTATGTCTAGATAAGATAATACTTAGGAGGAGTTTATTAAATATGCTAATTATATTGCTTTGATTTAAAAATGACAGTATTTATTTTGTATTTGGTTATTCAAGATAAGTGTCTTTAGCACCAAACAACAGAAGCAGAGAGTTGCTTTTTAGTTTAAAATGTGAAAGTGTACATTCTCGGAACATTTCTAGATTGTTTTACATCAAGATTGAGAAACTGTTTGTTAGTTTGATGATTGAATTTGTTAGGGACATAGAAACACTTGCTATGTATTGAATCAGGATTGGGGAAAGCGAACCATTGATGGTGTTAATCACAATGAAAGGAATACAATATGGACATCTAAAGGGGATGTTATCAGTCTGTAGAATCTTTCCCAAAAAGTACTGGATAAATAGAGGGTAGGTGCAGGTATGTGAACTCTTCAGTCACCCTGCTACTCATGTGAGTAAAGGGAAGGGTCCATATGTAGCCATCTTCTGTATCCCCATAGGATAACTGAATAAAGCTTATGTTTCAGTTTGATCGCTGGAAATTAAGAGGGTTAGTGCAGAGGTTACCTGTCTCCATGTTTGACAGTGCAAACAAGCTGATGATTTATATGTTCATTCTAGCTGGTTCAGTAAACTTATTAAGTGCAGGATCTAAAACTATGTAGCTGCACCATTGCCTAAGCTTTGTAAACCCCTTGCATTTTTGTGCATGTATGCTCAAGATAAGCTAAACTGTAAATACACACAGGGCTCAGGGATGGCTGAAAGAACCTTTCAAAGCAGCAGATTTGCAACTCGGTGCAAAAAGGTTTGTGAATCTCAAAGTGTGGTTTACTTTTTCACTTTGTGCCACCTTGACCTATTGTCAGACAAACATCAAAAGACTATCCATAGGCATTGTGATTGAGTTTCTAAACAGGTCTCAAAGCAGTTGGTCTCATAAATCTAATTCCGCTGCTCATAACAGAACTGAGCAAAAAAAAAAAAGTGCTTGTCTAGCGTGGGCAATAAAAGTACCTCAATCTAACCAGAAAACGTATATTACTTCCTAGTTTGATCAGTCAACCTGTATGCCTTTTCTATAATAATCTTCCATTTGAATCATCTTCAGATTACACTACATTGCATAATATTATGTCACATGTGTGTTGATCTATGAAAGCCTCCCACATCACACTTCATACAGGAGAGCAGAACGTTATCTAATGCAGCGTACAAGCGTAAGGAAGCAAAATGATCTACCTACAACCAGTGATTATGTGGTTGCCTGCAGTTGTGCCTGCAAAGTCCTATTCTATGGGCCACTGATAGCCATAAGAACATAAGAACATAAGAGCAGCCTTGCTGGAACAGCCCACAGGAGCCCATCCAGTCCAGCATTCTGTCTCACACAGTGGCTCACCATTTCCTTCAGGGTATTCCCAAGCAGATGCCTTCACCTGCTTAGGATTCCCTGGAAATGATATTGAGAGATATCCTGCCTATCTCTCCAACCCGGAGGTTGTCCTTAAGTATCCATAATTATAGCCATTGATACTCTTGTCCTCCATGAACTTGTCTAATCCTTTCTTAAAGCTGTCAAGACTGACAGCTGTCACCACTTCTTCTGGCAGGGAGTTCCATAGACCAGTGATCCTCTGGGTGAAAAAGTACTTTCTCTTATTTGTTTGAGAACTAGTACCCAAAAGTTTCATCGAGTGTCCCCTAGTTCTAGTGTTGTGCGATAGGGAAAACAGTTTTTCCTTATCTACTTTGTCCACACCGTGCATGATTTTATAAACTTCAATCAGGTCACCTCTTAGACGTCGTCGTTCAAGAGTGAAGAGGCCCAACCGTTGCAGCCTCAGATGGTAAGGAAGGTGTTCCAGTCCCCTAATCAATCTGGTTGCCCTCCTCTGCACTTTTTCCAGCTCCATAATATCCTTCTGGAGGTATGGCGACCAGAACTGTACACAGTGTTCCAGATGGGGCCTCACCATAGATTTATAAAGAGGCAAAATGACACTTGCTGACTTATTTTCTATACCCCTCCTAATGATCCCTAGCATTGAGTTTGCTTTTTTCACTGCTGAGGCACACTGGGTTGACACCTTCATTGAGTTGTCCACCAGGACACCAAGGTCCCTTTCCTGGTTTGTCGCAATGTGTCTCAGCATCATAGAAATGTCTGATTATATATTTAATAATGCAAGGCTCTTCGAAGCATAAGAGTTCTTGCTGCCGTCTGTGTGGTAGGAAGGAGGATGCCACCCAGTCTAGTCACATAACCACTGTAAGCCATGGGAGTTGGGAGCCCAGCTATGGCTCGTCCCGCGGCGGTGCTTGGAAAAGCCACTGCTAGTTCCATCGGCAAACCCCCTGCCCTGGGTGAGTGCGAGGGGGGAGAGAATGGCCCCAACTGTGGGGCGACTGGTGCAGCTTCCCCGGTCTGGCATTGGCCGCGGGGAAGTCGGAATACCTGGGCTTGTGACACTGCGGGTATATGAACTCCCGCCGCTGCCATCTCGCTTGAGCTCCTTCCCCGGTCCGGCATTGGCCGCGGGAAAGTCAGAGTACCTGGGCTGGGCTGTAATTGATATTGTGATATGCTGAAGTGTATTGGAATTTTTGTGATATGCTGAACTGTATTGGAACTTTGTATTGAATTTTGTATTGTGTTTCTGTATGGTGGTGTGCTATTTATTGATATCCTCTTGTTATTTATGTTGACTCTGTAAATCACTTTGAGTCGCTTTCGAGCGAAAAAAGCGATATAGAAATGCTACTATAAATAAATATAAATAAATAAAAATGCCAGATGAAAAGATAAATATATGAGAGGATAATACAATTGGAAACTGGAAGGTTTAGAAAAAGGAAATACTCATGAGGAGGGAGAAAATTGTTTGTAACTGGTCTTAACCAGCTAGAATAGCTGAAGCACATTGAAAGGTCACCGGGTCCATCTTCCTTCAATATCACAGAGTGATTCCTTCCTTTCACAGATAGAACAAAAATCATGACAAATATTAACATTCTTTCTGATAGAGATCTTGCTTATATTAACAAATTGTTATTGAGCAACCAGAGAAAGAGCAAGCACTCCTGTTTCTCTTGTTTTTCTCCAACCCTAACAACTTAGGAATCTACAGTATTTCAAAGTGCATTTTATAATGTTCATAATGCTTTGACTTATGTTTAAGATCAATATGTATTGCTTTCCAGTGGAGAGAATGCCCCATGACCCAGAACTGTGAGGCAAGACAGATGTTTCGCAGGTTTCTCTCTGCTCATTGCACAGTTTTTGTGGCATTTTGTGACATAAAAACATAGCTATAGCACTAAATTAGGAGGGGGAAAATATTTTTAATAATACAATTTACAAAGTACGTTGCAGTTGTAGCCCTTATCTGTGCAAGCAGAAGGCCAGCAAAAGGAGTAAGATTCACTATCATGCCATGCCCCATTCTGGTCTTTCTCTGGGCACACCCCAAAGGGTCAATTTAGACAGTCACACAAGCCAAAAGCAAAACAAAATAATATGGCGCTATAGCACTAAAATGACATACAGTAGCACTATTTGAAATGTTTTCTGTGTCTGTTCAGTTCAGTCCTGTTTCATGTGCTAAACATTAAAAAAAATAGTGGATTTGAATGCTGGCAAAAGGCGAAGATAAGAGGTTGGTGATGATGGTAGAGAAATTGGTGTGTGTGTATGTGTGATAGAGAGAGAGAGAGATGTAAGGATGATTGAAATGCACCTTTCCATGATAATTAAATATTTGTATGCAAATAACAGCAGGTTGTGATACAGAGACGACATGTCCACCTGTGGTAAACCTCTGTGTCCTCCCACCCAGTGACATTTTGATCGAAACAGAAGGCTTATCTTTCTTTTCACTTGCAGTCACTTACAACCAGGAGTCAGAACATCCCTCAGTGAACCAAATTCATACCAGCCACAACTCTAGCTTAGGATGGCTTCCACTGAGACTGTGGGGAAAGACAAAGAGAGGAGTGAAGCTAACTTCTGACTGAGCCAAGGGGCTCATGGTGTCTTATGGCTCCCGCCAAGGTATTTTTCCTTTCAGCTCACTCTTCCTGAAAGGAGACTGACTAAGAGAAGCTACCTCACTCAGGAGCCACCTAATACTGTTGGCCTACGACCTAACAGGCTTCTCAAAAAAAGAGACCTTGACTCTTACCCCTAAACATCCAATTTGAGAATGGTGTAGCGGCAGTGTGGTTGTTGTCTTCTTCTTCTTCTTCCATGTCCCGATCAAACCCTGGACTGCAAAAACAAAGCTACTTTCTTGGTTTTGTCATTGCCCGAACCCAAGTCCTCATTGGTGCATGTCTCTGGCAGCAATCGGCAGACCAGTAAATAAGCTGGATTCTGCATCTCTCCACATTCACACAGTGTGTTGTTGTCCGCTAGCAATCCCCACTTGAGTATGTTGGTCTTGCATTTAGGAACTCCAACCCTCAGCCTATTCAGGGTCTTCCAAGTGACGCAGAGGAGGTTGAGACCATCAGCTATGTTAATGTTATTCCTTGTCCAGCAAACTCCTTCCTCCATCTTATAATTTGGTTTTGCTCTTGTGTATCCTCAAGAATGTTTGTTCTTGCCATTAATCTCTTCCTGGATCTTAGCTGGTTCAGAGGGTGTCAAGGGTCATAATCTCTTGCTTAGTTCCCTCAGCATCTGCTGCTACTTCTCTCCTGATCTTCGGTGGAGTGATACCAACAAGGGAGTATATGTTTTCTACTGGCAAAGGCAGTATGGTAAAAGAGAGTGTTCTACAAACTACTTAGCAGTCCTATCAGCCTTTCTGTGGAGATGAGAGAAAGAAGAAAGTGCTGGAATTTAGACATGCTACCTGGTGTCTATTAATTGGCTGGATTCTAAACTTTTGTTTTAGTAAGTCTCAGTCTCTTTTAGAATCAGAAGTGTAGAGAAAAGCATGAAGTCACAGTTTTTAGGCCAATAGTTTTGCGAGCAGGACCAAGCCATTTTCTGTGATTACCTTGTGAGTGAAACCATCCCTGTTAGTAAAAAGGCTCAGAATTTTACAAACCAGAAACTAATGAGTAAATGAGCCAATTGTTTGACTGCTTGGTCCTTGCAAAGCTGCCTGCTAATAACATACAGAAAGCACGAAACCCATTGCAATACATGCTGACTGGGAAATTAAGGAATCTGCAATCCAAAAAGGAACTGTCTCTGGCTCTTAAATTAAGGATCTCCCTGCATTCCTTGCTCTGTTATGAGTTGGACACAGTTATTTTGGGGTCTCTACAGTTCCATGATTCAATGAGTCTATGATTCTACGGCTTTCTAGAAACATCAATTTAATTTTATCTTCCACAACCTTTCAATTGCTTGGCTGGGAGTTCAGTTAGCTGTTTCCCTGAGAAGACTTGGCAAAAACAGGATGTTGTGGCGTAAATGATTTGAAGCTTGTGATGAGGGATTCTGGATGGTGTGTTTGAAAAATAAAGTTTTAGGCCAGGGATTCCCAACCTAAGGCCCATGGGCCGGATTCAGCCCCCAGCGTCATTTCATGTGGCCTCCCTATCCCTCCAAGGCATTTGAGAAACAAAATGGCCACCCCTTTGAAGCTGTTGGTACAAAATGGCCACCCCCATCTTGCAGGCAGGGCAAAATGGCCATCTGGCTCTCGAAGCTGACAGAGAGAGCATGACCCGGTCCCCAGGTTGAAAAGGTTGGGGACCCCTGTTTTAGGCTCTGCTATGCATCTCATTTCCTGCTACGGCCTAGCCTAGAGCAGTGAAACAAAACAACAGTTAATGAATTAGGTTTTTTTTATTAAAATTGTGCCTTGCTCAATTAAATTGTTTTTGACTAGAAGTGATGGCATTATCCTGGCCAATTAATATTAGATCTTCTTTTGCACACATGGTGGGACATAAATTCCATACACAAAAATGCTGCATTGATTTATTTTATTTTCCATGTTCACAGAAAACCTATCCTGTATCCAAGTAGCCCCACTTGGTTATTTTTCAATCTTCCTATTTTGCTTTAAAGTGACTTCCACATGGCCTAGTAGGAAATGTTCTTCAGCAGTCATCCATTCAACAAAGTGTTGTTCTTGCTTTCCATAGGCTTAGCCTAGCCTCTTCTGGTTGAATATTTAGAGCTTGAGAAGTATGCAGAAAACTTTCTCTCACTTTTAGATGTTGGCAAGAAGGTTGGCCTCCATGAAGTGGATAGGTTTGATGCTGTATTCTCTTATTTCATTCATTCTGTGCTAGCTCCTTTATATATTTTTGAGAAGCAATGCCAGCCAAATAATAGACTTTTTCCATGCCATTAGGGTTTAGGCAGCCAGTAAGAATTCTGCAGTGGCTCAAGTGGTTAAGACGCTGAACTTTATGACTGGACAGTTGGCAGGTCAGTACTGCACGATGGAATGAGCTCCCATCTCTGCCCCAGCTCCTACCAACCTAGCAGTTCGAAAGCAAGACATTGCAAGTAGATACAACTTTGGAGGGAAGGTAAACAGTGTTCCATGCACTCCAGTGTCTAGACATGCCTACCACATGTCCATGGAAACATCTGCACATGCAGACAGCACTGGCTCTTTGGTTGTAAACAGAAATGAGCACCTAGATTTGGATACGACTGACTTTCGAGCAAGGGCCACCTTTACCTTTACTAAGAATACTGCATGATTCATCTAGACTCAGAGCTACATCAACTTGTTTGGTGTGTGCTGATTTATACTAAAAGGTTTCCCTTGCTCGAAAGCCAGTTGTATCCGACTCTAGAGTTCAGTGCTCATCTCTGTTTCAAAGCCGAAGAGTCAGCGCTGTCTGCTTCTGCAGACATTTCCGTGGTCATGTGGCAAGCATGACTAGACACCAGAGCGCACAGAACACTGTTACCTTCCCACCAAAGTGGTCCCTATTTATCTACTTGCAGTTTCTTGCTTTCGAACTGCTAGGTTGTCAGGAGCTGGGACAAAGACGGGAGCTCATTCCGTCCTGCAGTACTCGGGAATCGAACTGCTGACCTGCCTCCCAGTCAGCATCTTCGCCACTTTAGAAAAATGGTGTCTCATTGGATTGACACTTGCATGCATTGTGTGGTCAAATGTGGCAAAGAAAGCTAACCTAGAACATTTTCTCATTATAATAAAATATTTGATCTGTATCTTTGAAGGAAATAGCTCCTTCTGTTTTCCCCTGATCTCTGCAATTTGCTCTCGTTTTCTCCTACATTTTTCCTGGAAATCAGATGACAGTGTGTCACTCGTGTATGATTCCAATAAAAACTGATGGCAAAAACAACAATCATCTCATGAGAACATCACCAGGAGCCTACGTGTGTGGCAAAATTTCAGTTGTGCTTTCTGTATGTGTTTCAGAAATGTGCATAGCTGCTTTACATTGCTTCTCCTCTGTTCATTTAATGTGAGGGAAACACTGTAAAATAGGTATGGGCTTAAAAAGCAGTGTTTCCCAACCTTTGGTTTTTGGACTTCAATTCCCAGAAACTTAAGTCAATTTCCCCAAAGCACTGATCAGCCAACATACTGGCTTAGGCTTCAGTGAACTAAAGTCCAAAAACCAACGGTTGGAAAACACTGGGTTAAAAGGTGGCCAAAGGAGACAGAGTAAGCTAGGAGTCTAAGCTGGAGTTTGAACTGGAGCTTCCTTGTTTCAAGTTCATTGTTAACCATTATGAATGACTGGTTATCTCAGATTAGTGGGCTTTATATAAATGATTTTTTATCGTGTCAGAAGCACACAAAGGTGCTGTCTGAGTTGAAAGGATTTTTGCTGGAGAAACTCTGCTCGGGATACCCGAATGAGGCTCATTTCATGTCCCCAAAATTTTCCCACCAAGGTGGTCCCTATTTATCTACTTGCAATTTCTTGCTTTTGAACTGCTAGGTTGGCAGGAGCTTGGACAGATATGGGTGCCCAGCTAACAAGGCGAGCTTCTTAACCTCTGAGCCACCACAGTCCCAAATAAATGATGCTGAGGCTGAAAGCAGTGGTGGGCTCCAAAATGTTTTACTATCATACTGTGGGTGTGATATGGTGGGTGTGGCCCTGCATTGGTCCCAAATTAGGACTACTTTATTTCAAAACTTGGATGGGCGGGGCAAGCCAGAATTTCTGCTACCGGTTCTGGCGAACTGATGCCCACCACTGGCTGAAATATATTATTAGAAAAACAATGCAACAATTAATGTGGCTAGTTTGCTTAATAAATTGAAAACCCATACACATTTACTTATCATGCAAATAAGGTAATGTAACAATTAGCATAATAGGCAAATTAGGCAACACAGAGTTGAAGAACTGGAATATGACAACTATATGGGAACATCACTGCAAAATTCTGCTTTCTGTGTAGAGGAGTGGAATTAAGGTCTGTCTTGTATGTTTACTGGAAATATAGAACAGAGGTTCCCAACCTTTTCAGGCCGTGGGCAGTCACTGGTTGAGTGGGCCAGTCATGTGGTTCCTCCACCCAGAAGCAGAAGTAAAACACGCCCGCACGTGCGCAAAACGCTGCATAAATGCACCCTCTGCTGACATAAGCACGTTTCTGACAGCTGTGGGTCATTTACAGCAGCATTTTGCACATGCACAGGCATTTTTTACTTCCACTTCCAGGAGTGGCATAGGCGGTCTGGGCTGGATGAATTGGCATCAGGGGTTAGATCTGGCCCACGGGCCGTAGGTTAGAAACCCCTGATATAGAATATAGCAACAGATTTTAAAACTGATTTCCAGTGAAATGAATTGCAAACTAAAATTCTCTTGTAGATTAATCTATACCTATAAATCCAAGCGTTAACCATTGGAATGTGACAAAGGCTCCCGCACCCGTCCACACTGTCCCGTACTAAGCCTCCTGCACTCGCCTGAACCCTGTCCAGAAGTCAACAAATGTTTGAGAAACGCACCAGTGGGGCAAGAGCCCCACAAATGCAAACAAAGAAAAAGGACTTCAATTCCCAACGTTCTTTGCACCACGCCGCACCACAGCTAATCAGGCTGAGAGGCGTGAGCAAAAAGAATCTTGGAAACGCGGTGCGACCAATCAAACTCGAGCCACAGGAAAAAAACCGCCGCACGAAAGCAAACCACAAATGCAAAACTACACGTCCCAGCTTCCTGCGTGCCATGAACGCGCAGAATGCTGAGAAAGCCAGCGCGTGAAAAATAAACTTACAAAAAGCAACAGGAGCACAAGTCCCCAGCAGGCAGACTCAGCGCCTCACAGCCACGCAAAATAAAAAGCTACAAAACGCCACCGCAAGACAGCCGCCGCCCTTCTTTCCCGGAGCAATGGGGAGAAGAGGGACTCCCTCTCCTCCATGCTACCCCGTCGAAGACACGACGAGACCACCACCGGCCTCAAGGAAAGTTGAGCCGGGGTGGGAAAAAAACCCCAAAACAGGGAGCAGTTCGTCAGGGGAAGCACCCTCCCTGGGGGATGACTGGCTGATGCCTTTGTACTTTTGAATACAAAAGCAACAGCCAGCAATCCGCAAGGAAGAGCCCCACCCCTTACGGATCGCTGTCTGCCCATCTCCGGTTAGGTAAGCTGGGAGAAAAAGGAGACAGAGAGGAGAAAACCATCTGCCTCCTCCTTCTCGGCTGACCTAACTAACGAACCTTCCCAGGAGAAGAACAGGCTGACTGCCTCCTCCTTCTTTCCTCCAAAGCAGCAATGGGGAAAGAGAAACCCACAGCCAGCCAGTTCTTCAAGCTAAAGTAAAATAATAAAACAAAAATAAATCAATAATTTTTTTAAAAAATAATAAACCAAAAAAACCCACAAAATACACAATCAAAAACATCCACAATAACACAAAACCACATACAAAACACCTAACTACAAAATGAAAAAACCACAAATTACACGAACAAACAACAACTAATTACACAAATAAACAACAACGAAATAAGAAAAATTAAACAAAACCAGACATAACCAAACCAATTAAACAAACCTAAAACTCAACCAAAACAAAAAAGAACAAGCAGAAACACCTCCCAGCCCACCACCACAAAAGCAAAACAAAGAAAAACCCCAGAACAAAGAAAACCAGACAACTCACCAGTACGTCCTCCCTCCATGACGACCGGAACAGAAATGAAGAAACAAAGAGACTACTTACCGGAAGAAGCCCCACCCAGAGGCCAGGAGAGAAAAACAGTGAAACTAAAACAGAACCACTAGCAGCCCCCCCTGCAGGGCAGAATAGTAAAAACAACTCAAAAAGACACAACAGCCCCACCTAGAGGCCACAAGAGTAAAAACAAGTCAAAAACATAACAATAAATCACAATTTTACACAAATCACAAACATATGTCAAAAATATAAAATAAAAAGATTTATAAAATACTGTGTTGAGTTTTAACTCAAATAAAAACCCAAAACATCTAAACACAGTTTAAAAACATTGAATGCAAAAACATGTACTTTCACATTTTAAAAAATATTACCTACGGTACAAGTATTAAAAAAAACCCCACAAACTAAAACATTATTTGGTTAAATAAAACAATTTGAAAAAATTATATCATCCTTTGTTCTTTTTTTAATCCACAAAAAAAACCCCAAATAGCTGATCACAGTTTATAACAGCCCGGCATTGCCGGGCAACCTCTGCTATCTTTTACTAACAACGATTCTGCTATTCTTAAAGAACATTTCTTGTGTAAAACCTCACTGGCAGACCATTTTTGTACACCCTGACTCAACCTTGACTGAGAAAGAAAGATAGAAACAAAAAAATTAAACAGTCAATTATTCTTCCAATGTCCATCTGAAACAAGCAGATAGATTTCTATGTTGCATAAAACATTACTTTGATTTATCTCCTTAAATAATACCTACAGGCATCTAATGGTACCTGGCTCAAATTAATGTCAACATGTCTTTTATGCCTCCCCCATAAATTAAATAATTAAAAGTTGGGAAGAAATGTAGCTATATGGGAAAGGGGAGGTAATCAGTTTCCTTTCTGTTTTCTATCTGTATATTTTATAATTATTAATATTACAGCATGTGTTATCTGGTAAAGTTTTAGAAAGGACAATCATAATGCCAACTAAAGGGGAGGGCATAGGAATTGCTAGCAGCACCGAGTGTTATTTAAAATAGCCCAGTTGAGACTGGAGCACTGTGCTTTATAGATAATATCACAGACCTTGAATGTGTTTATTTCTGAAAAAGTTTTGACTCTGCTATATTTACTGTGATAGAAGGTACACTGTGTCTCTAAATGTAATGAGAGAGAAAATATAAACATCAGCTTTTGTTCAAGTAAAAAAGTATTTTTGCTTCTTGAAGTATATATTATATTGTCTTCTACTTAGGACAATTTCTCCCTTTAAGGTTCAGAAATATAGCTTAACTGAAGATATGCAGTTATTAATACCACACTCTTTGCTTTATGTTTATGTTTACAAATATGCACTTATACTCTCTTATTTGAACATTTCAGCGAGGTGACAGCTTTCATAGCAGAGCACTATAAAAAAATTTGCATGTTAATTATTGTATTTTACTTCTAGTCTACCTTTTAGAGCAGTATGTTTTTACACGGTGGCCCTTTTAGCATAATTCAGTCAGAATTAGGTCTTAGAGCAGGGGTTCCCAAACTTTTCATGCCACAGACCGGTCACATGGTTGAGCGGGCCGCTCACATGGTTCCTCCCGCCTTAAACGCTGCCGTAAAACACGTCTGCAGCTGTCATAAACATGTTTATGACAGCCACGTGTGTGTTTATGGCAGCGTTTGGGCATGCGTGGGTGCATTTTACTTCTGCTTCCGGTAGTCGTGAGGGTTGTGCGGACTGGATGATTTGTAACAACAAGAAACCAGATTCTATTCACTGTAGGGGTATCTGCATATAATCCTTTGCTTTGACCTTGTTAACGCTGAAAGAAAGAAGTACTATATGACTAAGCTCTTTGAATTTTCTTTTGAGGATCAGTTTTTTTAAAGTAGGCCAAAGTGTAGTGGTGAAGAGTAGCCCATGTACATGTTTCAGTCCCAAAAAGCATGTGGCATGCCACATGAGGCATATTCAATTAAGCAATGAAATAGTCAGCACAGGACACATGTAAATCTGAGCTGCCAGGGCATATGTTCTATTCCCCCAACCCCAACCCCAAATGTCTTACTATACCTACATCTTGCTGTTTGTCCAGGCAGCTCAAGGTGGTGCACATAGTTCTCAATCTTCCCACATCAACCTCTCAACAACATTGTGAGGTTGATCAGCCAGAAGGAGTATGTTTGGCATAACATCAATGCATAAATCTACCCGATGCATGTCACGATTCAGTAAGGACTAGATTGGTCTAACATTCTAACCACTACACCATATTGTCCCCAAAATTAAATAATTAAAAGGTTGGAGGAAATGTAGCTATATGGGAAAGGGAAGGTAATCAGTTTCCTTTCTGTTTTCTATCTGTATATTTTATAATGTTATTAATATTACAGCATATGTTATCTGGTAAAGTTATAGAAAGGACAATCATAATGCCAACATGGAGGTCACTGTTACACTAAGAAATAAATAGGACAAATGGCCTTCGTCATTTGTAAATTATTCAAACACAGTCATAACTGGGATGTTATTCTCTTTAGTTTTACTTTGGTATGTGCCATTTTTTGGCATCCGTGTCAACCTTTTCCTTCCAATTATACCTGGTCACCTAGAAGTAGGTGTGTGCAGCATGACTGGGCCATAAAGCATGTTGCCACCATTCTCTAGATCCAACAGCTGAATACATGAGGGCAAGAAATTCTGGGGAAACCCGTTACATAAAACAATTTTTTTGCGTAAAACGGAATGCGTTTTCCACAAATAAAGCTACGTAAAAAAAAATTCGTAACAGGAAGTGTACGTAAATCAGGGTTTTGCTGTATAAGTATATACAGTATGTAGAGCTGCACCAGAGTAACTGTTTGCATGGAGAGATTCATGGAATGTTCACAAATTGTCATTTTGCTCCATAGAGCCAAAATGTGTGGCGTAGGCACTGCCTCTGTTATGTGGAGTTGTAGACCCAGTCTTCTTGGGGACAAGTATTGCAATGGGTGTCTGTTTCATTTTGTGAAATACTGTACTAAGCTCTGTTCTTATTAACTAGGCTCAATTTTGCAACTCTTATGTCTTTTTGATGTGACTTAAATAATAGTAGGGGGAAGATGATGGCTTCTAAAAGAGCAGTTCTCAAAGAGGCTAGCAGCTCTGTTAATTACTCTTCTTCTAGATCTCCTACACTGCCAACTCAACAAGGGTGCCTCTCTTCAACTGACCCAGCTATTTCTTGGTCTCCCTACACAGAACAGTTATATGCAAACGTTCACTAATGAATTTTCACTTTCTTATCCCATGCTTATTATTCTAGTTCTTTGGTCCAGCCTTCTAAAAATTGTCGGGCTTGTTGGGGTATTGTACAGGGCTATATTGTAACTATTAATGTACTGCCATATTTACAGATGTAAAAACAGAAGGTGTGCGGAAAGTGCGGAGGTGAAACCGTGCCTTCGGCCCTGGGCTAGGCACATGGGAAGCATTGCTGGCGGTGTTGCTGGAAGGTGGGTGGGGCAGGGTGGTGGGCTGGCGGCCTCCCCCTCCCAGCACTGCCAGAAATGCTTCCCACTCACCTCACCAGGCCAGGGCTGAAGGCGCGCTTTCACCTCCACACTTCCCACGCGCCTTCTGCCCTGGGTGAGGCAAATGGGAAGCGTTTCCAGTGGTGCTGGGAGGGAGAGGCCGGCCAGCCCACCAACCCGCCCTGCTCACCTCCCAGCAGCGCCGGCAGCTGCTGCTCTTCCTCCTCCTCCTCTTCTTCCTGGCTCCTGGTCGCGTCCAGAGTGTTGGGGGAGGGGGAGGGGGCATGGAGTGTAAGGGAGGTGGGCATGGCCAGCCAGGTGGACATGGCCTGGGGGAATTTCCGCTACCGGTTCGCAAGAACCATTGAGAACCGGCCTCAGTGCATCACTGGGTCTGCTCATCTACCTCTGCATCAAACTTGAGGTCTGAAAAGAAATTTGGAGACTTTCCCCATTAGATGTGCAAGCTGATCTTGTAATGGGAGTTTGCATGCTCTAGTCATAACGTGATGAACTGGTCTAAACTCTCTACCAAACAAGAAGAATCAATCTATAGTAATTCATTATCACCTAGATTAGTGTTCTCCTCACAATGCCGGGATGCTATTCTAGGTTGTTGTTTGGTCTATTTTTTATCACATAATTTGCCTGTAGCCTGGGATGGGCAGGTTTAGCGGTTTTTGACCATGGGACCTTCACAGACACAAACATGCAAAAAAGAAAGAAAGAAAGAAACTGAAAGTGACTAGAATCTATTTCTAGTTTTGCAAAATGGGTATCTGGGGATTTTAAATAATACAAGAGGGCTGTTGGCTTATTTAAGAGGTAGATCACTAATTCTGGAAGCTTCCAAGAGAAGCAGTACATCTTTTTTTTTTCTTCAAAAAAGGAAAATCATTTGGAGGACTTAGGTAGGCACACCTTGCTCAGTGCTGGCCTATAGCAGCAAGTGAGCACTCTTAGGATAGGTTTCAGCACCTCCTCCAGGAGATAGTAGTTGACTCATCAGCAATAGCCTTCTGTTACTGCAACTCTGGCTATTTACTGGCCTGGTTTTTGCATTATATCTCTCCAGTCAGTCTCCCACACAAGAGAAAGAAGACATGCTTTTTGAGAAGTAATTCTGCTAAGGGAACATGCTCACTCCAAGGATACCAGACAACCATGCACAGATACCAGACAACCATGCACCATTTTAATAGGCTGTGCAGACATACTAATCCAATCTGCGGAGAAGGCTTCTGTGCAGAAGGAGATCGTAGAAGCCTTCTATGCATGCGTAAAAGCCTTCTACGCATGCGTAGAAGCGAGCTGCACAGACCGATTCTGCACAAGTCGCTTTTTACGCATGCGTAAAAAGCGACCTGCGCAGAACCGTTTTGCGCAGGTCCCGGATTGTCTGGAGCCGCGGTTGACATGTATGCTCATGTCATGCTGTCCTCATGACATGATTGGGCCCCTACCACTTTAGAATGTAAAAAATGTGTAAACAGCTCTCTCTCATGGAACTGGAGTTGTGTTGATTAACCTTCCTTTTCATCCACAAACAGGGGCATCGAAAGCATGCCACAAAATCCTCCACTGTCCTTCCAGAAAGCATAAGATGGCTTTCCTAACCTCTCAAGTCCCTGTCAAAAGTCATAGAAAGGACAGCCAGGCAAAATGGAGAAAGTCTATTGGTCAAATACAATTCAAGTCTAGGTTAATTGTATTTTAAGGCATTTCAAATTAACTCCCTGCCAAACAGTTACTGTGTAGAAACATTAAATACTGTAGTTGATCCTGCTCTGAGTGATAATTATTCTTTGAGCAAAAGAAGATAGAAAGGCGCTTGTCAACCAATTAAAAATAAGGTAACATTGAATTGGATCCATGTCATTCCCCAGATAGTCCTGGTTTTTCCTTGTTTTTTTTAAAAAAGTTATTTTTCACAGAAATATTCAGTCGCAAAATATAATAAAATTAACCAGATAGGCTTGTTCAGCGATCCTGTTGTCACTAGCTGAAGGTAAAGGTTGCCCTTGCTCGAAAGCCCATCGTATCTGACTCTAGGGTTCAGTGCTCACCTCTGTTTATAGCCAAAGAGCCTGCGTTGTCTGTGTTGCAGACATTTCCGTGGACATGTGGCAGGCATGACTAGACACCGGAATGCACATAACGCTGTTTACCTTCCCACCTAAGTGGTACCTATTTATCTACTTGCAATTTCTTGCTTTCGAACTGCTAGTTTGGCAGGAGCTGGGGCAGAGATGGGAGCTCACTCCATCGTGCAGTACTTGGGTCTCGAACTGCTGACATGCCAACCTTTCAGTCATCAAGTTCAGCATCTGAACCACTAAGCTACCACAGTCCCATATCTTGTTGTCACTAAATTTACCTTATTTCTTTGTTTCAGAACTCAGTCAAAAGGACCAGCCATGTTGCAGTTGGGAAGGAACAAGTCCTGTGCTGCAAGCAATAAAAGTGAGGAAAGATAGCTTTAAAGATGAACCTGACGGGCCCTTGCCTGATTTCACCAGTAAGATTTCATAGTTTGCAGCAACACAATATGTAAGAATATAGGCAACCAGAAAATAAAATGATGAAGCCCAAGGAACAGTGGCAACAAGAGTAAAGACTTATGGTCTATATAGACCTACTCTTGTGGATATAAAACGACCTTTGCATCTTCATGAACTTTCTAGATTCATGATACATTCTGGGGTTTGAAGCTTACACATTTTCAATAATTAATATTGGCATAAACCCGATGAAAGGTAATCTATTTGAATCCTGCGTACAGATGTTTTTGGTGGGTTAGTCTTCTCATTCCTCTCCTAATGGAGGTTGGACTGATAAAAATTGTTGGTAAATGGTTTCATGTTTTCCCCCTCATTTTCTATGCATTCTATTTTGATCTCTTTCTACTGTTTATGGCAAAAAAAAATCTACCCAGATTTCATACTTTTGAGTAGAATTTTGGTCAGCTTTCTCTATGTCCGTGATGGTGAACCTTGGCACGTCAGATGTTCTTGGACTTCAATTCCCAGAAGCCCAAGCCCCCGTGAATCCACACAAATGGGTTTTCTGCGATTCATCTGGCCCACATCGCTCCCGGAAGTGGAAGTAAAACACGCCCGTACGGAGGAAGGGTTAACCCAGAACAGTTTTAACCATATAGGCATGTTTTACTTCCGCTTCCGGGAGCGACGTGGGCAGCGTGGGCCGGATGAATCGCAGCAAACCCATTTGTGTGGATTCACAGGGGCTTGGGCTTCTGGGAATTGAAGTCCAAGAACATCTGGAGTGCCAAGGTTCGCCATCATGGCTCTATGCAATTTAGTCTTCAAAGCACACTATATGCAAAATACAAAATATCAAAGTGAATTTCCATTACTTGATTTGTAGTTTTGAAAAGTAGTACAGTAATACTCTTTTGAAGCAGCAGTTGCATTGCAAACTGATACCTCCCTGCAAAAAGGCAAATGAGTATTTGTAAACTAAATTGGGCAGTAAAACATTTCAAAAGCTGTATTACATTGTAACCCTTAAAATAACCCCATAGGTTACACAAATTAGAAATCTCTGACTGAAAGAGTCAGAGTGTTCATTCTTCTAACTTGCATACTGCGGTAATACTCCGAGGGTGGGGAAGGCACCTGTTTTTGCAAGAAATCCACTAGATGCCAAATAAAAGACAGTGGCTCAGTCTATCCTAAAGAATGGATAGTGGAATGCATGTTGATAAGCACATCAGGGACAATTATGCTGTCACCAGCTGCTGGAATGTTACATTGTAAAAGCAACTCACTACTTCTCACCAGCCGGTTTATGATTCCCTTTATTGTTGTGCCAGTTATGCAAGGAGTTAGTTATCTTACATGATATTAATATCCTGTGCTGACTTAACCAACAGGCCAGGAAAAAACACAAAGGAATGCTTTCCAGTTCCCTTATAGAGACTATTGATATTGCATCTTGAAAATCTTTATGAAAATACAAAGAATGAAAGAAAAACCCTTCCCTTTCCACTTAGGATTCAGAAGAGAATGAGACAAAAATGTGAAAAACTCCTGCCTAGATGTCATTTAAAATGGCTTGTAAAAGTAACTTCTGAAAATAACAGTATTATTTGTCACTGATCGTTATATCTAAAATCTAGAAATAATTGTGTGTCTACTATTTGTGTTGTTTGTTACCTGAAAAGCATCTAGTTATAGCTAAACCAATGTCACTTTTAACTAGTTATCTCTCACAACTTTCTTAACACTGTCATTACATCATCCAGGACATCTCTTTTGATCTAGGAAATGTAACGGGAGATTACATCAGTTTGTTTTTCAAGTACATATACATTTGGAACACTTAAAAGAACTTTTTTTAAAAAAAAATATCTACATCATTAGTTCTTCTAATGCAGAGTCAAGATTTAAAACTGGAATGGTATGGTGCAAATTCTTATTATCTACCCGAGAAAAGGATGCATTGATTGAATGTCATCTTCATTTGAGTAACAAGACTAGACAAGGCACAATAAGGTAAAGGTAAAGGTTTCCCTTGTGCGAAAGCCAGTCGTATCCGACTCTAGGGTTCAGTGCTCATCTCTGTTTCAAAGCCGAAGAGCCAGCGCTGTCTGCTTCTGCAGACGTTTCCGTGGTCATGTGGCAGGCATGACTAGACACCGGAGCGCACGGAGCACTGTTACCTTCCCACCAACGTGTTCTCTATTTATCTACTTGCAATTTCTTGCTTTTGAACTGCTAGGTTGGCAGGAGCTGGGACAAAGATGGGAGCTCATTCCATCCTGCAGTACTCAGGAATCGAACTGCTGACCTTCTGCCTCCCAGTCAGCATCTTAGCCACTTGAGCCACTGCCCAATAGGTGGTAGGTAATTCAAACAGGTATTTCTAACTAGACAACACATTTGTTTGTAGGAAACAGAGAAAGGGCATATACAGAGCAAAAACTCTTACCCTGAGGAAAGCCAAAACTCTTTCCCCATTTAAAGGGGGTAAATTAAAGGGTTGGGTGAAAGTGTGGGAAATCACTTTAATTTGACAGGAATGTGAAAGAAAGCCATAGGGGCTAGATCAGGAGTTCTCAACCTTTTTAAACCAGGGGCCAACTCACGCTCTCTCAGACAGTTTTGGGGGCCAGATAGCCATTTTGCCCTTCCCTTCACCACATGGCACTTCTGGGTATGGTGGAAGCAAGGGGGCACATGAAATGGCGCTGCGGGCTACATCCAGCCCATGGGCCGCAGGTTGAGAATACAGTAATGAACTAGATGCTAAAGAACTTCCTGGAAGAGGGAAGTTCTTAGCTAATGAAAGCTTCTGGGTGTCACAATACTTCTAGGATTATGCAAAACAGCTTGCTTTGCTTGGTAATTAGTCTTCGGGATTTAAGGAGGGGATTCCATGCTTTAATAAAGCTGAAACATCTCCCTGGGTCACTTTCCTCAAGGGTCTGTATTTTCAGCACCTACTAAGAGGAATCTCTAATATCTGTTCTGCTTTGAGTGGTCTCAAAACACAGTGGGAGGAACTGAAAATGTTGCTAAGTTTTCTGGCTGAAAGATTGCTTCCCTAGCATAGCAACAGCTTTAAATATCTCTTTTCAAGGAATAGACTGTCTCTGTTTGGGGACATTATTAGGGCACAAAAAGCAAATGTAATTGTGTAAAGCAAGGGTGACCTTTACCTTTACCTTTAAAAAGTAGAGTATCCACCCAGGAGAAACATAGCATCTGATGTTGCTCTCTTGTTCCACAGCAAAAAACCTGTTGCTACAGCTACCCAAAACATAAAGAGCAAAACAAAGCACATTTTTGGGGAGAGAAACTACTCTACGTTTACCTGTTGTGTAATTCAAAGTGAAAAAGTTTCTCATTTGATGGTATAGTACCGTGATGGCGAACCTTGGCACTCCAGATGTTCTTGGACTTCAATTCCCAGAAGCCCCCATGAATCCACATTAATGGGTTTACTGCAATTCATCCAGCCCACGCCACCCTCGTCGCTCCTGGAAGTGGAAGTAAAACGCGCCCAGACAGGCGCGTTTTCCACTTCTAGGAGCAACGAGGGCGGCGTGGGCCAGATGAATCACAGTAAACCCATTTGTGTAGATTCATGGGGGCTTCTGGGAATTGAAGTCCAAGAAGACCTGGAGTGCCAAGGTTCACCATCATGGGTGTAGTATAATAATAATAATAATAATAATAATAATAATAATAATAATAATAATAATAATAATAATAATAATAATAATAATAATAATAATAATAATAATAATAATTTTGTGTCAGAGATTACTCTGGGTTGAAAGGAATTTTAGGGGACACCCGAATGAGGCTCCTTTCATGTCCCCCAAGTGCAGCTCTCAGGTATCGAAACCCTCCCTTCCAGTCTCCAGCTCAGCAGCTTAACCACTAAGCCACCGGGGGAGCTGCTGATGGTGTGGTTACTGCCATCAACTGGATCACACGGGTAAGCATTGGGTCTGAGTGGCCATTGTAATGGAGGGAGGGATAACGTCCGTCTCTCCCCACCACCCCAACTGATCACATGGCAAAGTCCCACGACCTTTCAACAACACAATAGGCAGAATGGCAAAGAAAATTCCAGGGAGGAACGTTTCGGTCTCCAGGGAGCTGCTTTGCTCTATGTAAGCTGCAGAAAGTCTTACAGCTATGGAATGGGAAGTGAGACTATGAATATAATATGTTCATGTTTTCAAACACATACATATGGGTGTTGCTTATCTATGTTCTCTTGCCCTGCCGGAACATTGGGATTTTGCAAGGATAGATAAGGCCCTTAATTATTTTCCTTACTTATTTTGTCCAGAGAGATTTCATCCAAGGAACTAGGGTGTTTGTAAATTTTAATAATCCATCATTTTATCTCTTCCTTTGATAATAGTATAAACCAGGGGTTCCCAAACTATGGCCCATGGGCCAGATCCAGCCCGCACTGTTCCTGGAAGTAGAAGTTAAATGCATCCGCTCATGGGCAAAACACACTGTAAATACATTTGCGGCTGTCATAATGCATTTACGACAGCCACAGGAGCATTTACACCAGCGTTTTACTTCCACTTCCGGTTTGGGAGTTACCACGTGACTGGCCCGCTCAACCATGTGACCGGCGCACAGCTTGAAAAATTTGGCCACCTCTGGTATAAACTATTGGTGTTTAAAGAGAGAACAGAACAAGATCACTAAATATGCCATTCTGACTAGAGGAGATGGCTCCCTCCTGATTCAAAATATTCTCTTTTGTAATATGGACGAATTGAGGTTTTAGAGCCATTATGTAGAAGAAAAGATCCTTGAAATAAACCCAGAACTGTTGGCAGTTCTTTGGCCAGAACATGTTTAGGTCTGAGGACACACACACCCTCACCCACATTTCCTCCTTTTATTTTCCTTTCTAGTTCCAGGTCTGTTGTGTATTCAAGTAAAATTGCAAGTTGCTCCAGCAACGCTTTGCAAGACAATATGGCGATTTCCCGCCATCGGAATTAAGAGCAAGATTTGGCGTGTATTCTTCACTTCTTGGCACGCTCCTTATGTTAATTAGAGTTCTATGATTGGGCGCAACTTTGGATCCTGTTCATGATTGGTTAAAACTCATGTATTACGTTATGATTGGTTAATTAAGGTTGTCCGGCGGGTTACTACATTGTATCATAGAGTAACCGCCGCCAAGACACTATATAAGTGCTACGAGTAAACACGAGTGTGGTTCGTTCGGATCTACACTTCCCTTTTCCATGCAGGTTAGACCTCGCCAGGCTAGCCTTGGGTCTTCTCTATACGTGCACCCGCAGGTATAGCTTAGTTATACCACAAAGGTAGATTCCAAAGAGACCGATTACTTGGGACGTGTGTAGCCATCTGATGTCTGGATATCCTTGTAATAGTGGCCTTCAAGATTTTACAATAAACCGTTGTTTGTTGTTCTGTTCATCGTTTGCTGGACTATTATTTACAAGGTCTGAGATTCTCTTGGCCATATTTCCAAACTTCAAGGCTGCATCCACAGAAGTATATTGCTGTTGCCATCTTTTATGTGCCTTGCCCTTTCTTGGTGGTTCCCAGGTCCTGTGCTTCATGAGTCTGGAACAACCCTGTTCACAGTGTGCACCTCTTTCTTCATAATTTATATGCAGCCCTATGTGGAAATGGCAGACACAGTATGGCATATCCAGGAGACACAATGCCTATCCTCAGAGACCTTTGCTCCTCTACCGCATGACAGCATTTCTGTTCAACGCACAAGTGAGGGTGGCACTTTCCCCAATCTGGCCCTGTGACTACAATTCGGTCATTCTTCCTTTTGCACCTTGATTGTGCCATTGTTTCACTCTTTACTTTGAAGATGAACCTTTCTATCTCTCTCTCTCTCTTCCTTTATAAACATTGTTTGATGAGAGGACAGGCCAATCAATACCTTTCGTATAGAATTCTAGGTGACATGCACAATGTAGCCTTGAGCTGCCCCAGCCCTTGGACAGAAGTTGTTGCTAAATTTCTGCTTTTTGACAAGAAACAGAGTAGATTACTTTGACTCACAATCTTACATGCAAGAATTGGTGGCAGTGCTAAAGCTTTGCAAGGTGAGGCCATGATTAAAGAGGGAACTGCAGCTGTCGTATAACTCTTTAAATCTATTAAAAGCACAAATAGATGGAATACACATCTCAACTTACTTTCAAATTTGCATCCTGTGTTTCTGAGCTTGAAGATTCATTAGCATTATCCTTGCTAGAAGAACTGATGAAAGTTGTTTACCAAACAGTAAGATCATGATAGAGCAGTTGCAGAAAGTAGCAATACTAGGTAAAGGTCGCCCATGCTCGAAAGCCAGTCATATTCAACTCTAGGGTTCAGTGCTCATCTCTGTTTACAGTGAAAGAGCCAGTGCTGTCTGTGTCTGCAGACGTTTCCATGGACATGTGACAAGCATGACTAAACACCAGAGTGCACGGAACATAGTTTACCTTCCCACCAAAGTAGTACCTATTTATCTACAGGTAGAGCCACACAAACATAAGAACAGCCTTGCTGGAACAGGCCACAGCCCATCCAGTCCAGCATTCTGTCTCACACAGTGGCTCACCATTTACTTCAGGGTATTCCCAAGCAGATGCCTTCACCTGCTTAGAATTCCCTGGAAATGGCATTGAGAGATATCCTGCCTATCTATCCAACCCGGAGGTTGTCCTTAGGTATCCATAATTATAGCCATTGATACCCTTGTCCGTAACAGCGTTCCGTGCGCTCCGGTGTCTAGTCATGCCTGCCACATGACCACGGAAACGTCTGCAGAAGCAGACAGCGCTGGCTCTTCGGCTTAGAAACAGAGATGAGCACTGCACCCTAGAGTCGGATATGACTGGCTTTCGAGCAAGGGAAACCTTACCCTTGTCCTCCATGAACTTGTCTAATCCTTTCTTAAAGCTGTCAAGACTGACAGCTGTCACCACTTCTTCTGGCAGGGAGTTCCATAGACCAGTGATCCTCTGGGTGAAAAAGTACTTTCTCTTATTTGTTTGAGAACTAGCACCCAAACGTTTCATGGAGTGTCCCCTAGTTCTAGTGTTGTGCGATGGGGAAAACAGTTTTTCCTTATCTACTTTGTCCACACCGTGCATGATTTTATAAACTTCAATCAGGTCACTTCTTAGACGCCATCGTTCAAGAGTGAAGAGGCCCAACCGTTGCAGCCTCAGATGGTAAGGAAGGTGTTCCAGTCCCCTAATCATTCTGGTTGCCCTCCTCTGCACTTTTTCCATCTCCATAATATCCTTCTGGAGGTATGGCGACCAGAACTGTACACAGTATTCCAGATGGGTCCTCACCATAGAGTTATAAAGAGGCAAAATGACACTTGCTGACTTATTTTCTATACCCTTCCTAATGATCCCTAGCATTGAGTTTGCTTTTTTCACTGCTGGCACAAACAGAATTGTCCTTCTGACCGCCCTTCAAATATTAGGAGATTAATATCATATCACCTCTTTATTTTCTCTTCTTCATGCTAAGCAACTCTACTTCACTCAACTGCTTTTCACAGAGCTTGGTTTCCAGACTCTTTACCATCTTGAATGATTTCTTCTAGACTAATGGTTCCTAACCTTAGATCCCCAGATGTTTTTGGACAAAACTTCAAAAAAACACCACCATTGTTTTTGCTGGCCATGATTTCTGAAGGCTTAAGCAATTGTTCTCAGAAATAGATTCACAGTACTCTGGGAGATGCCTGACCCAAGCAGAATACAGTAGTATGATCATTTCCTTTGATCTGAACACTGTTTATCTGTCAATATAGCTCGGAACCGCACTAGCTTTTTGTTGATGACTCAAAGGGATAGCTTGAAGGGATGGATAAAAATGAAATGAGCTTTAAATAGTTGTTACTTATGGTGAACCTTTTCAGGGTTTTCTAGGTAGAGAGTACTCAAAAACAGTTTACCATTCCCTATTTCTGCTGGTATCCTGGGACTGTGCAGTTTGCCTATGGCTACACAAGCTGGCTCTTTCCCCTGGAGCCACAGTGGGGAATTGAACTCCCAACCTCTAGCTTTGCAGCCAGGTAGGGTTGCCATATGTCCCAGAAAACCAGGATTGTGCCGTATTCAATGTTGGAAAAAGTGTCTTGGCCAGTTCAATAAAAATCATGTTAAACTCCCGGATTTTTAAAACTTACTGATTGTGTATTATAACACACCATTAAAATAAATTCGAACTCTAACCATCAAACGAGCAATTTCCTGCCACATTGGAGTTGGAGTATACCTGGAGGCAAACTTTAACGTCCTCACCTCACACCACTGCCCGATAAGTGTGACCAGTGTGTTTCCTGGAACTGAGGATGTTAAGAGTTGACCACAACATGACTTCTTAGAAGTACAACAGATCATCTTACAACAAGAATTAACTGTTGTAAATAAATTAATTTATGTATTGATATATTTAATGTGAAAGTTTTTTTATAGCTGTCATTATATTATGTTTGTTTTTTAAAAGGCTATTTTGTAGACAACCCATCCATTTTTGTCAAGTACAGTGTATATTTCTGTCCTGGTTTTGTGGGAGAGAATTATGGCAACTCTACAGCCAGGCAACAAGATGTGGCAAGTGATTAGGGAGATGGGAATACTGTACCAGAACACCTCATGCCTCATGAGAAATCTGTACATGAATCAAGAAGCAACAGTTAGGACAGAGTATGGAATGATGGAGTGGTTTGGAATAGGAAAAGGAGTAAGACAAGGCTGCATTTTGTCACCCTGTTTGTTCAACCTATACACAGAGCACATAATGTGCAATGCAGGGATGGAGGAATCACAATATGGGATCAAAATTGCAGGGAGAAACATCAACAATTTGAGATATGCCGATGATACCACCTTAATGGCAGAAAGTGAGGAAGACCTAAAGAAGCTTCTGCTTAGGTTGAAAGAAGAGAGTGCAAAAGCTGGTTTGAGACTCAATATTAAGAAAACTAAAATAATGGCAACAAGCCCTATCAGTCCCTGGGAAATAGATGGGGAAGAAGTAGAAGCAGTGACAGACTTTACTTTCCTAGGAGCAAAGATAACTGCAGATGGGGATTGCAGTCATGAAATAAAAAGGAAACTGACTCTTGGGAGACAAGCTATGAGAAACCTGGGGAATATAGTTAAAAGTAGAGACATCTCAATGCAAACAAAAGTCCACATAGTCAAAGCAATGGTATTCCTGGTGGTAATGTACAGTTGTGAGAGCTGGACCATTAGAAAGGCTGAGCACAGAAGAATAGACGCTTTTAACATGTGGTGTTGGAGGAGAGTCTTGAGAGTCCCCTGGACAGCGAGGAGAACCAATAGGTCAATATTAGAGGAGATTAGCCCTGACTGTTCCTTAGAAGGACAAATAACAAAGATGAAGCTGAAGTACTTTGGACATCAAATGAGAAGGGAGGATTCACTTGAGAAGGCCTTGATGCTGGGAAAGGTGGAGGGCAAAAGAAAAAGGGGACGGCCAAGGATTTAGCATTTAGCATTCTAAAGGATGCGGTTTTTTCACTGTCTGTGGATTGTTTTTGTCATTTTATGCTGGGTGAAGGTGGGGGTGGGTGTTTATTAGCTACAACTTGTGTAGTTGTTTTATGTATTTTAGGCTGTTTTTTAGTGTGTTGGGTTGGGGGTTTTAATGTTATTGTCTTACTTGTGTTTTTACTGTATTTTGTATATGCTGTTAGCCGCCCTGATTGATGTTTTTCATCAGAAGGGCGGGATAGAAATTTACAAATAAAAAAAAATAAAGATGATATGGCTAGATGGCGTCGTGGATGCAGTAGGCACAGGGCTGGGCGGGATGAGGAGGATGGTATAGGATAGAGGTGCCTGGAGGGCAATGGTCCATGGGTTCGCAAAGAGTCGACTGTGCGACTGAACAACAACAACAAAACAGCCAGGCAACTAACTCATTGGACTATCCAACCAGCAAAATGGCCTAATTTAGCCTTTGCTCTTTCTTTTCTTGATCCGGCAATGCTTTATGAAGCTAGCACTGAATGTTCTAAAATGTTGACAAGTTTATTTATTCCTATCAAACAGTGGAAAGGAGTGGGAAGGCTTCTGAGATGATCTATTCAAGTGCCAAAGAAATGTAATCTGCCCTCAAATACTATGCACTTTGTTTTGCTGGGCAGAGGGTGATGTTTATTGCACTGATTCAGACAGTAAAGAATGTTGTTCTGACTCTGGTTAAAAGGTTAATTTTAGCACTATTCATGAAGCTTTTCTTTTACATAATAGCTATAAAACCTCAATACATCAATATTACAAAAGAATAGTTTGAATCCAGAGGGAACCGTCTCAAGTCAGAATTACATATTTGGTGTTCTTGTTATTTTCCTATTCAGCATGTGGCATTCGTCACTTCCTTCAGCCATATGGAAGTATTTTACTAACTAATTCCTATTGCCTTTTTTGAATTGGAAGAAAGTAAATTTGCAATTTATTTTTCATTCACCCCACTTCCAGAACAAACTGGTGATGTAGTTCATTACACTGCATCACAAAAAAAAATATTATCTGCTACTTGGTCTAATCCATGTGTCCTATACTAAATCAAGTACGCTGAATCCAAATCTAAAGTCCGATTTTGTTTGTGCATCAGGATCTTAAGTTAGGAAATTTCTCTTTCTCTCTTGGTTAGGTTCTTGCATTGATCATGTGGGGTATATTTGCCACAAATGTAGCAAAAACTGTCTGATTTATTAGCACAGCTGTGCCTACTCAGCTTTAGCTCAAAACAGACTCATTATGGCTTAGTTGTACAATCCAATAAGATGGTTTCGCACTAGAGACAAGACTTTGGTCCATCTCACCTTATATACCTATTTCTGATGTTAGCTCACTGACTTGCCCAGACATGCCCAGCCACTGCTGGAACATGCATGCCACCAGGGGACGTGATTCAGCTGAGACGGCAGCAAGAAGAGTGGAAGCTGCAACTGTTATAATGTTCCCATGTAAAACCACATTACCCAATTACCAACCATTTGAAGAGCTATAGCATGCCTTAAAATTTGTATGTGATAGGCAAATTCTGAGTACAGATTTGGCATCAGCACACTCAATATCATGTAAATCACATGTGTTATTCCCAGTAGCAAAATCATTGTGCAGTGTTATTCCTAGTTTGCAGCTGAGAAAGAGAATACATTTTACCCAGTTTTGCCAAGGAGAGGTTCATCCCATAACTGAAGCCAACCTAAGGTATGATCACACAGAAAAACAGATGACGATTTGGACCACTTGTGCAGTGGTGTGATTTGTTTCCAGGCAATCAAACAACACGTGGTAATTGCATTCCAGCCTGACCCTGATGCTTGCCTACATGGGATCTATTTGTCCCAACTGTAGGGCTTCTATTTGGGTGGTGGTGGTGTGTGTGTGTGTCGGAAGGCTAGAGCCATTCCCTAGCACTGCGTTCCCCGACCTTTGGTTTTTGGACTTCAATTCCCAGAAGCCTAAGACAATTCCCCAAAGTGCTAATCAGCCAAAGTACTGACTTAGGCTTCTGGGAATTGAAGTCCATCAGTGTTCCGCAAAACATAGTTTGGGAAACACTGCCCTAGCAGGCAGAAGGATTGCTTTAATGGAGATCACTCCCATTAAAAGAGACACTTTCCAATGCTATCAGGCTCACATATTTGCAGCTGTCTAATTGCACTCTTAATTTGGCTGGAATTTCTTAAGGATATCTATGCATGTAAATAACTATAAATTATAAGCAACTTGATACAGTAAAACCTTGCATAAAGATTGCCTTGCTTAGAGTCTAACTCGCTTAAAGAGTAGAATTTTCTCTGAATAGTCGGCTTGCTTAACAACTAAAAACAACCAAAAACTTGCTTAACAACTAAATCAGGGTTCGCAAATGCCGCCGCCGCCACCTCCAGAAGTCACAACCGGTTACTTACAATGGCAGTGGCAGCATTTTTTCCAAGTGTTTCGCTTAAAGAGCAACTTGCTTAAAGAGCAATCCCGTGGAACGCATTATGCTCTTTAAGTGAGGTACCACTGTACAGGTATATCTTTCTGTGAAGCTATTTTAATAGCTGCTTTGAAAATATAAAATATGACTAAGACAAAGAAATGCATGTTTGATTTATGTTATAATCAAAACTCACCTTCCTCCCAAGCTGAGAAACATGAAAAAATTGGCATGAAAATTGTGTTTGCCTCAACCAGCAATGCAGGAGGCAATGGCTGACAATGTCAAGTCAGTCATATATATCTAAGTAGTCATAACCTAATCAAATCAACAGAAGAAGCAACAAAGTTCAAAGTATACATGCTATTTTAAATGGGGTTAAAAAAAAATGGGGATGGAGGAGTCACGTAAAATATTAGCTACTGTGTAAATTCACTTTTTTTCCAAATCAGCTAAGAGTACCTGTACAGTGTGACTTGCAGAGTAGACATGAACAGTTAGTAGTTTCTGATTATTTAAATTGTTGACACTTCAAGGAAGACAAAAGCTGAGGAACTGATAGCATTGTGAATTGGTGACATAATTGGGTTTCAATATTTGACTTTCAGAATCAGTGCAAGTTGCTCGTGACCAACATCTATGGCCCGGATAGTAAATATCAAATGGTGTAGTTAATGTTTGTCCCAACTTTTTAGTATGGAAAAGAAACAGGGATACTTGGAGAAGAGGGGAATAGAAACAGGGTGGAAGTGGTTTCACATTAGTGAGGCAGATGGCGGAATAAACTCACCCCTGTGAAAGTAGATATTTTTTACTGTTTACACTAGCATCTACCTTCATATTATAATGAAGCTGGAGAAATAGATTGAAAGGAAAGAATTATTGTTTTAAGGGAATCATATGACATCTGAGCATTCATTTATTTTTAACACTTGGTGTAAACAAGCTAAAATATCAAGCTTTTTTTCTATTTCACTAGATGTCTGGTGATATGTGATGCTGTCAGAAATTCCTATGAGCTATTTCTTTCTAAAACAACTCTTTCTAATGAAACCACACTTATAAAAATTGTCATTATGAATGAATTGCTTTACTACTGTCAAAGACCAGCAGTCCTTGACCATAAAAGTTTCCTTGCCACTATCACAACAACCCATGTAAAAGCTGGGGACTGAATTTACTGTCAGCTGGTTTAAAAATTGTTTAACATATTTTTAAAATCACTCACCCACTCACCAGGTGATTTGTGCAATTGACAATGAAATAGCCTCCGCTGCCGTAGCCAAAAAATTAATCATACCTCCATTAAAAGGTATGAAATTGAAGTAGATGAAATAGTTGCGTGACAATAAATCAGGAGAGGCCACTTAAAATCAAGAAGCCTCACTTTGCAAAGCATGTGAATATCAGTGGCAAAAGAGCCAGCCTGGCCTCTCTGGGAATTGTTTGAGATATAAGAAATGACAATCTTTATAGGCAAAAGCCGCCAGGTCAGTAGCAGGTGCTCTTAGAGGGCCTGAGGACCATTTTTCAAAAGTGGAAACAGCCTGAGGACAGTAATCTCAAAGGGCAGGGCTGAGGAGGCTACTTTGCATTTTTAAATGGGATCCAAGGCATACCTGTCAAGTATCCCGGATTGGCCAGGATTTCCCGTATTTCTCCGCTCGTTGCTCCTCTTTCCCGCCGCTGTCCTGTATTTGAATCATACCTGTCAAGTTTTGGATTTGGAAATAAGGGAAATTTCCCAGCAAATAAGGGATACTTGACAGCTATGCTTATCCTGTGCTGCCCTCCAATGGCGGCAATAGGGCATTGCAGTCTAATTAATAAGGGATGATGGCGGGAAAGAGGGTAAAATAAGGGGTTTTCCCAGCCAATAAGGGATACTTGACAGCTATGATTTGAATGGCAGACAAAGAGGTTACTGCGCATGCGCCCATCGCAAATGGGTTCTGCGCATGCACAGATGAGTTGTTGCATGTGCAGAGGGATTCTGTGCATGTGCAGATGAGTTGTTGCAGTGCACGCGCACCCGGGCCAGAGCAGTTGCTGTATTTCCAGGAGCCACGCTTGACGGGTATGATCCAAGGTCACTGCAGATGGTGATTATAGCCACAAAATAAAAAGATGCTTACTTCTTGGGAGGCAAGCAATGAGAAACCTAGGTAGCATAATAAAGAGTAGAGACATCACCCTGCCTACAAAGGTCCGCATAGTCAAAGCAATGGTATTTCCAGTAGGATTGTACAGCTGTGAAAGCTGGACCATAAGGAAGGCTGAGCACAGAAGAATAGATGCCTTTGAATTTTGGTGCTGGAGGAGACTCTTGAGACTCCCCTGGAATGTGAGGAGAACAAATCAGTCAATCCTGAAGGAAATCAACTCTGACTGCTCATTAGAGGGACAAATACTGAAGCAGAAGCTCAAGTATTTTGGCCACCAAATAAGAAGAGAGGACTCGCTAGAGAAAGCCTTGATGCTAGGAAAGATAAAAGGAGAAGGGGGTGCCAGAGGATGAGGTGGATAGATGGCATTGTTAATGCATTGCACGTAGATCTGAATGGGCTCAGGGAGGATGGTGAAAGATAGAAGAACCTGGAGAACGATGGTCCATGGGGTTGCAAAGGGTCAGACTCGACTGTGCGACTGAACAACAACAACAAAATAATGAAATAAATTTTAGAACAGTAGTTATGGACTGCAAAGGCTGTTACAGTACTTGTTTGTTAACTGAAATGTTGGTTTATAGAAGAAGAAGAAGGGGGTATTTTAACAGAAAATGCCTCCTTGTACTCTCTAGTGGTCAGATTTTATTTTTATTTTTTAAATTAAAAGCTGTTGGGCTTCTATGCTACTGACTAAATGACATATTTGCCCATCTATGCCTTGCTCCTAGAAGGGCATTTCCAAGTTGCTTTAAAAATGAATAAGATGATCACACTCCTTCAATGTCTAGGCCAGACATGAAATTGCCAAAATGAAGGCCCCTTTTGGTGAGTTCATTCTGCAGTTCCTTTTGTCTGACTGTTGTGTATTTAGGTTAATTGCAAGTTGCTCCAGCAATGCATTGCAAAGAAAAGATGGTGATTTCCCGCCATCAACATTAGCCACTAGATTTGGCGCGTACTCTTCCCTTCTGGGCGCACTCTTTATGTTAATTAGAGTTCAGTGATTGGGTACAACTTTGGATCCTGTTTGTAGTTGGTTAAAACTGGTATATCATGTTATGATTGGTTAGTTAAGGTTGTCCGGTGGGTTACTACATTGTATCAAAGAGTCACCACTGGGGAGACACTATATAAGCCCCACGGGTAAACAAGGGTGGAGCCGGGCCGGATCTATACTTCTCATTATCACTGTAGGTTAGACCACACCGGGCTAACCTGGGGTCTCTCTATACACTCGCTCGCAAGGGTGTTGCTTAGTACATTGCCTCTATGGTAGAATTCAGAGAGACCGATTACATGGGACTTGTGTAGCCATCTGAGGTCTGGATATTCCTTGTAAGAGTAGCCAGAAAGACTTTACAATAAACCGTTGTTCGTTGTTCTGTTCATTGTTTGCTGGACTGTTCTTTACAAGGGCCGGACACGACACTGACCTAGTATGAGAAAGATTAGCTGGCAACACAAGGTTGCTGTTACTAGGGTATGCCCGATTGTGGTTCAAAAATACCACAATCTTCGAGGAGGATCTTTCTGCGTACCCCAGCTAGTCACACTCATGCTCCCTTCTCAATTTCGAAGGAGCCATCTGCTATGTTTCCCTATAGCCATTGGCCATCCACAGATCTACTCCTAGCTCTGCCTCAACTCCATAAGCTGATCCACATGCCCATTACAATTTGCATCCACCAAATTCTCATCACTCACATCCCTGCTTTATTCCTTGTTAGGGTTGGCAGAGCACAACAGCAGTCTTAGGCACCAAATGCTGCATCAGAGAGGGCAGTGCCAAGGCAATAGAAGGGGGTAAATGCTGTTTGTCACACTTCCTGCCTTGCAGTGTAAAAGGGGATGCAATTTCTGAGCCATGGTTGAAGTAACATTCAGCTGTCAAATTGGTGAGCTTTTTCACGTGGAGTGGAGGGTGTGTCCCTTCGTCTTCGGTAGGAAACTATCTGAAGTTATGTTTTTGTTGTCTACAGTTCTCCTTCAAGGGGCTTTCCACCTCTACAGTATGTGAGCAGCAGAAAAGTAAAGGCATGGAAAGGGTTAAACAGCTCCCTTGGCACTTCTTTGCTCCAAACTGCTGTTTCTCAAAGCTGTTCTTCTTAGAATAAGCGGTCATTGAGAGATGTTATACTCAACAGTTATGTGTAACGTGTAGTGCTGCCCAAATTTAGAACGGAAACTGGATGCTACTAGATGCACATTTGCAATAAGTCTTTTTAAAAGCTGGCATACCCAAAAGATATAGAAGTGTCTGGAGCAGGTAGCATTCTGGAATTTAGTCCTTGAAATACCAGAATGACTTATCTGGGGTTAAGTGAGAAGAAAAGATACGAAATTTCAGCTGGGAATAGTCCGTGAGCTCACTTTGTCACTGGAGATGAACTTCAGTCTCCCCTTTTGTTGCTTGCTATTACAGAGTAGATATCCCTCAGTTGGATCAACATTCTAGGTGGTATCTCTGAAGGGCCCAATGATATGGTACATCATATCTTTGTCAGCTTAAAATCTTTCTCTCCATCTCTGCTCTCCACACGTAGACATACAATAAGATTTCTCAACCTTGGGGCCCCAGATATTCTTGGACTTCAGTTATCAGATGCCTCAATCAGCAGGTGTACTGAACTGAAGTCCAAGAACACCTGGGGGCCCAAGGTTGAGAAACACTGACATACAATCTTTCTAGTCACACAAGAAGAGGCACACAGTCAAGGACCCCAACTCTTTTCACCTGCAAAAAATAGCAGTTTTAGCAGCAGAAAGAAAGAATGAAACTGATTTAGCTCCACAGTTCTTCTGCCCAAACTAGCAAATCCCTGAGGCAGAGTTTTGTTTAAAACAAACTAACAACCCTGGACAGATGTATACCATAATTAATTTGGCCCAGAGGTGAAAACTCCTAAACTTTTTTCGATAACTCCAGTTTTGGCTGCCATTGGATTGTAAGACATTTTTTTTAAAAAAAAAGTATGTAGTGCTGGCTGTTGAAAACAGTGAATATCTGAACACCTAACATCAAATCTGCTAGTCTTGGTTTGTTGCATGAGAAATCCACATATTCTATTTGAAAATGCCAGGGGAAATAGCTTGAATCTAGCCACTTCTCATTACTGCTTCCTCCTTACCTCTCCCATTATGCATCTTCAGATATGAACAATAATGAGTAAAACTACTGCACTCATAAAATAGGCAGAATATTGTTTAACTCAAAACAAAATTTCATTTGTTTAAATTGTGCAAAAATATAGGGTTTTTTTAAAAACAGGAAAATGTACCTCCAAGGTCATATATCAGACAGCAGTTTTTTGTCACATGAATTAAGCAAGAATATCATTTTGTAATTCATAATTACAAGGTGTTGTCAGTCACCTGTCCATCTCACCTGCCCTTGCCAAATGAAGTGCCCTTTGTGGTATCTTCAGTGTCATCCATCTCAAAATAGCTTCTATTATGTTGCTATTTGTACATATCACAACTGGCTTTTGGGCAAGGGAAACTTTACCTTTACAAGTACTCACAAATTAGTTAAGAAATGTGCATAAATACCACAATTGAGCAGGATCACTGCACAAATTATAAATTAGATATACATTCTGACTACTTGACTTTCACTAGTAATCAAGTGACTCTGTGAGGGAACAATAAGCCTGTGTTTACAAGTGCTGATCGGGGTTGTTTAGGACAAGACATTTTGGAGATGGTACGCACGGCGGCAAAATGGCTGCCGTGCGCTTTGCTGGCCCCGCCCCTGAGGCACAGGCACAGCATGGGAGAGGGGGCGTGGCCGGCTTCCCCTTTATAAGGGGTGGCCGGGCCAATGGCTCCCTCTTTAGAAATTCGGCTGGGTCACGGTGCATTTATTGTCCTGTGCCCAGCCGACTTCACTTTCTTTGGGCCTGTCGCCAGCCCGGCGAGCTTCTCGCCATCGGCCCTCGCCCGGGAACGGGCACTACTGCCGCCTTTTTGCTCGCATGGCGAGCTTTTTGGCTTGGTGGCGGTAATCTCGCCCAGCAACGGGCCACAGCTCCTTGCCGCCTACAGCGGGCCGGCCGGTTCGTCCCTGCCCTTTGCTGGCCCCGCCCCTGAGGCACGGGCACAGCATGGGAGAGGGGGCATGGCCGGCTTCCCCTTTATAAATTCGGCTGGGTCACTGTGCATTTACCCTCCACCCCCTCCCTTAGGTCACAGTGTGATTCTTGGTCGCTTCGGGGCTGAGTGGGAATTTTTGGCCTTGAACCTGACTGGCTCTTTGATTTTTGGTCTTTTTGCCCACTCCACACTGTCGCCGAGGGTGCCAGATTTGGTCACTTCTGGCAGATAGCACTGGTTAGGGGCAACTGCATTAACATTTAACAGGTTAAATACAGTTGGTTGGCCATAGGGAGGACAAGGTTAGCCAAACTGGTATGGCCAGCCAGCTTAATTAGATAGGCAACACATAGATTAGGTCAACAACACGCTTCCGCTGAAGCCGGTTGTTGGCATAGGCTCTCACGTTGTTACCGCAGTAGCAAGGTGTGAAAGTCAGTTAATTAGGACTCTAATTGGATTTGCCCCTTACCAGTGCTATTGCCGCCCATCTGATCCTTAACCATTGTTAAGGTAGGCCTTATTGAATTTAAATAAATCTGGCCCAATTATAATCCAAAAGTTTCTGTGTCCGTGTCGTTATTGGGGTGTGGGTACGGCAATGCTCATTCATAGGGTTGCCATAAGTTTATAGTTAGCTATCTATACCTATAAAAAGGGGGGTTAACCGTTGGGTTTGTTCAAAGGCTCCTGCACCAGGCCCAACCATCCCCGACCTAGCCTTCCGCACTCACCGTAACCCCTGCCTTCTCAGCGATGCGGGGTTTTTGGTTGTTTCCATTGGGGCAGCAGCCCCACGAATGGGAACAAAGGGAAACAACTTCAATTCCCAACGTTCTCTGCGCCGCTGCACGCCTCAGCCAATCAGGCTGAAAGGCGCAAGTAAAAAGAACATTGGGAACCGCAGCACGCCCTATTGAAATCGAGCCGCAGAAAGAAAAAACGCCGCATGAACACAAACAACGCAAATGCCAATCAGGCTGAAGAGCGTGACCACGCAGAGCGCTGAGAAAGCCGGCACGCAAAAAATAAAATAAAAACATGCCAGCCTCCCACAACGGGAGCGCAAGTCCACCGCACGAACTCGCAAACAAACACACACAAAAATCCACGCTGAGACCACTGCTGACCTTCTTTCCTGGAGCAACGGGGAGAAGAGGGACTCCCTCTCCTCCACATTACCCCGCCGAAGACACAGTGAGACCACCGCTGGCCTCAAGGTCAGTTGAGCCGGGGGGAAACAATACCACCAGCAGGCAGCAGTTCGTCAGGGAAAACACCCTCTCTGGTGGATGACTGGCTGCTGCCTTTGTACTTCCGAGGGAGGTAATACAAAAGCAGCATCCAGCAATCCGCAAGGAAGAGCATCACCCCTTACGGATCGCTGCCTGCTGATCTCCAGTTAGGTAAGCCGGGAGAGACAGAGAGGAGAGAACCATCATCAGGCAGAGATAGCTTTTCTCTGCCTCCTTCTCCCACAACCTACCTAACAAACCTTACCGGGGGAAGAGCGGGCTGACTGCCGGCTCCTCCTTTCCCCCATTGCTGCATCGAAACCAAAATTCGAAGCAGCAATGGGGAGAAGAGGAACTGACAGGCAGCCCATTCTTCACGCAAAAATACACACCAACAACAAAACCAAACATTTACCCAAAACGCCAAACACCAAAAATAATAAAACACAAATAAATAAATAAATAAATGAACAAACAAACAAACACATTCACCAAAAAAATTAACAACAAAATCCACAAACAAAAACACCCAAAATACCATGAAAACACAGAAAAAACACCTAACTACAACACAAAATAACTAACTCAAACAACAAAATACCACAAATTAAACAAATAATCACAAAAGAAATCAGAAACATAAAAACCAATCAGAAATAAACAAAACAATTAAACACATCTAAAACCCAAAAAAACACAAAAGAAGAAACAGAAACACCTCCCAGTCCAACACCAAAAAAAAAAAACAGAAGAAAGAAAACCCAGAGAACTCACCATCACGTCCTCCCTCCACGACTCCAGAACAGAAATGAAGAAACAAAGACTACTTACTGGAAGAAGCCCCACCTAGAGGCCAGGAGAGAAAAAACAAGTCTAACAAAAAGAGAATCCAACACTATTACTAACAGCCCCACCTATAGGCCACAAGAGTAAAAACAAGTCAGAAAAATAAGAAATAAATCCAAATCACACATAAATCTAATAAAATATATATTAAAAAGTCACAAACCACAAATGCAAAACACACCCACCCAAACCACCCTTAACAAAAAAAAAACACAAACTCCACAAATAAAAACTGCCCGGCAAAGCCAGACAAACTATACTAGTCAACTATAAAACTGAACTCCCAGAAAAATCTGAAATTTCATCAACTAGTTTTAGGGCATTCTCTCTCTCTCTTTTTTAAAACTTGATTCTTCTTCTTTTGTGTCCCAGTCAAACCCCGGACTGGCAAAATGAAACCACTTTCTTGACTTTGTTGTTGCCATATTGGTCTTGCATTTAAGGAGTCCAACCCTCAGCCTATTCAAGGTCCTCCAAGTGACATTTTAATTTAAAAATTTAATTTAATTTAATTTTTCAACTTTTATCGTACGTAAATCTGATCTGCCTTCCTATCTAACGAGAACTTCTGTATGTCTGGAATAAGATTGTGTTTCAGACGTTGGGGAGGTTGAGTTCTTCAGCCATATCCTCCTTTAATGTTGTTCCTTGTCAAATGAGCTCCTTCCTCCATCTCCTATTTTGGTTTTGCTCTTGCATACCCTCAAGAACGTTTGTTCTTGCCAAAAAGCTGGATGATGATTCAGAAACTCAGAATCTTATTCCAGACATACAGAAGTTCTCGTTAGATAGGAAGGCAGATCAAATAACAGAGTTTAATTTACGTAGGATAGGGTTACAATCCATTAAAGATGAAAGTTTGCTGTGTGTGTATTACCTCTAGATGCAGCCCTGAACCTGGAGGTTCAGGTTTCAGTGGTGGCCAGGAATGTATCTTTACAGCTATAGTTAGGGTGCTAACTGACCTCTTTTTTCTTTTCTTTTTTTGAGAGGTTGGCTGTTCATATGGTGATATGTGCTTTAGTTATATTCAGTTTTGGGCTATTTATGTGGAGTTCTCAGTGACAAGTGTCCAGGAACTTGAGGTGTTCCAGAGCATTGCAGCCAGTTGTATGGAGTGTACTCCTTCACCGTTACAAGAGCATCATTGGCCACCTGCCCGTTTCCGGACACAATATAAACACTACATTCTTCTATATGAGGTTGCCTGTGTTTTAAAATTGTGTGTGTGTGAGGGGGGGTATGTGTGTGTGTGTGTCACTCCGCTTCATCCTATCAGAGGCATATTTGACAGGGATACAAGGGAAGGCATCTTTTGTGGCTGTTCCCAGGCTCTGGCATCCTCAGCAAGGAATGCTAGGCTAGCTGTTTCTCTGTTGTCCTTCAGTGAGAAGACAAAGATCTTTTATCAGTCAAAGGGGCCATTGCCAATTGAAGAGGTTGCTGCTGAAGGAAGAGTTTAAAGCAGGGATTCTCAACCTGAGGCCTGCAGGCCGAATGTGGCCCATGGAACCATTTCATGTGCCCCCCCCCACTGCCTCCATCACACTTTAAAGTGCCATGTGGTGAAGGAAGGGCAAAATGGCCATCCGCCCCCTGAAGCTGTATGAGGAAGCATGACCCAGCCCCCGGCTTAAAAAGGTTGAGAACTCCTGTTTTAAATGACTGGTGCTATGATTCTGTACTGAATTTTAACTGTATCTCCCTGTGTGTGTTCAATTTGCTCTTCTCTGACTTACTTTTCTCTGAAGCAGAAAATACAGAATTGTGGTGGGGCCACAAACTCCATGTTTTCTCCTTTCAGCTTTTTCTCGAATAAATATCCTTCACCAGCTGCTTCCCATCAACACACACACATACTCATACACAGGCAGGGATAGCAAGAATGTGAGTCTTTGCCCCAGGAAGTCCCAATGCATCTCAGATCCTTGTCACACAGGTCTGTACAGAGTACAAGACTTGTCAGTGGTGAGCCATTTTACCACAGTAAACATATGCCTACCAGATTTTCTAACCCTTTGAAACCATCCTGCTTATGCCTTGTTTATGCCATAAAATGAATGTAGTATCTCTGAAACATATGTCTGCATAAAATTGGCAAGAGGAAACTTTTTTTCCCTCAGCCTCTGTCCTCTATGCCTTTTATAAGAGAACAGGCTTTTGTGTACATGAGGGGGAAAACAATTGTGCATCACTCCTTATAGCAGATGTGTTTACAATTGGTATTTGAAATCTCTGCTAGCATGCTTTCCTAGTGCAGCTTTGATGCCATTTTTAGGGGAGTGTGGAATGTAGGCTGGGGGAGGGGAAGAGAAAATAAATGAATGAACAACCTTGGCCATTAACTACCCATTGTTGATATAAACGGTTAGCAGAGTGGTATGCAGTGGCCAGCAAGAGGTTCTCACCTGGCAAGGTGGTCCCTTGTGAGAAAAACAGGCAGACAGATCTTGGCACAGAAGAAAACTCAAAGTAGGTTTACTCAGGAAGTAAAAAGGTGCAAGTATATACAGTGCAACAACTGTAACACAAAACAGATATATTATCTTGGGCTGCTCAGCTGACCTCACTGAGACAGTTCAGTTGTGCTATATACAAGTCCATACAGTTCAGTAGCAGTCCAGTCCAGCAAGGTAAATGTAAGCTGTAATTACAGACAAAGCCAACCAGTTCTACAGCTTCTGTCCTCCTGGTGGAGGCTTACCCCAAGTAGTCCTTCTTTGTCCAGCAAGCACAGATGGCATATCAGGCAAAAGCCATCATCAGGATCAGGGCAAAGATCCAGTCTTCGTAGCAGGTTCTGGGAGACGCAGGAATCTTCGTTCAGACTGTCAGCAGAGGAAGTTGAGCATTGTAGCTGGAAGTGTGCAATCCTGTTCTAACCTAAATACACTGGCCCATAGAACACATCAGGGAAAAGTCCCAGCACCTGTGTGTCCGGGCAGTAGGGTCTTAAAGGCATCACAGACACAACATGCCTTGCAACCAGTTATGGTGTGAGGCAAAGACTTGCATCCCCTAACACCCATCTGCATCTTTTCTCTCTGCTTCTTCTTCTGCATTTAACACTCTGGCAAAAGCTGGTCCGGACGTCAAGTCTGCTTGGGATATGGTTCGCTAGAGGAGTTGTTCAAAGGGAAGTAGCAGAAATGGGCCCAGCTGGCACAGATGTTCCTCTAGGTTTGATGCAATTTCTTCCATGGGTGGCCAGGTGTGTATTTTGTCATAGTTATTTGCCATAACTGTAATTACCACACACTGGTGGAATTTACACCATGTAAAACTGATGACATAATTTACAGAAGAGTGTTTTTTTAATTAAAAATTCCTGGGCGGCCCCCCAATGAGGGCCCTAAGTTTCCCTTGGGAACTTTCATCATAGAGAAGCTGCTGGGGCCTATAGAATGGTGGTAATTCTTAATTTCCAAGTGTTTCCACCAGAATGATTTTATTGGCAACAATGATGACAACATTAGACTTCTGTGATGAAGGTTTCACTGCTGGATTTCAGCTAGTACTGGGAGGGTGGTGGTGGTAAGAAGATCAGTGTGTGGATGAAATAAATTGTTTTAGCAAATCATAGGCCAGACCTATGGAATGATCAGATTCACAGGTAATTCTTCCTTTTCTACAACTTGTGCAAAGGGGCAATTCATTAACCTCTTGTGAAAAATTTAGTTAGTTCAATGGCTGTCTTCCAGAGCTGCACACTAATGCTCTGCCCACCAAGCCCTTGTGCTGTGCATTTGCAACAAGGATTCTGTCAGGGCATTGTAAATATCACATGGGTGGAAATTGTTTTATTTTGTATTATTAAAGGATATTACGAAATGAGAAATGGGCAATGTGAATAATGTAATTTCATAGGTGATTGAAAGAAGGTATAGAAGTAAATGTTAAAAGATGAATATTAGAAGTTATAAATATGAGATGTACCCCTTATAAATGAAACAATATTTTGTATTGCGTTATATTGTTTGTTTTAAGTGTATTTGTGTTTTTGCATGTTTAATAAAAGTAATAAAAATATTTTTTAAAATGACTTCTGTATAAATGCAATGCAATGGGCAAAATGGGAATTGTGCAATTGGTTGTGCAACCTGAACTGCATGGGCATAACACTTATGGCAAACATAATGTTACATGAAAGATTTCAACCTAAATATGATGACAAGCTGTATCATGTTGTGTTCTGTAAAGCTGTGCCTTTAACAATGTACCTTTGCCATGTGTTATCAATGTAACCTTTCTGTGTGCAACATTATAACCATCAGCTGTATCAATGTAAACCCAATAAGGGGACGCGAGCTAGTGACCACCAGAGGGCAGTAGCGAGCGTCCAGCTCTCATGGATCATATTCACCTGGTTCAGCAGCGCGGGAAGATTCCCCGCCACCTCTTCACCTGGTCAAGAAGGGCGTGACCTCCTACGACGTCACGCAGGCAGCAACCAATAGTCTGTCGACGAGCCACATTCAAATGTATAGCCAGCTGTATATATTGAGCCACTCATCCGCCATTACCACATGTTCCCCCGGATCATCATGCAATAAACCTGTGTTAAGCCAACCCTTCGGCTGTTTCATTGTCTTTGGTCCCTTACACTAAATTGGCGAGGAAGGTGGGATATGGCAGCCCACGGGACCAAGACATGCGCCGGTTTCAAAATCAGGAAACCGGGCGACTGGGAGATCTTCGAGATGGACTTCCAGGCCGCACTGATCGAGTCCGAAGTCACGGAAGAGGCGAAGAAAAGGGCCATCTTCACCAGGATGCTCAGACAAGAAACAAAAAGGACCTTGGCGGACCTGATTGCACCGAGGAGGGTGAGCGAATTCAAGGCCAAGGAACTCATGCAGATGCTGCGTGAGCACGTCCGGCCCGCCACGGCGATGTTTCCCGCTCGGAGTGCGTTTTGGAGGCGAGTCCAAGCGCCCGGGGAGACGGTCGCCGCATTCGTGGCGGCCCTGCGGCTGGCGGCCGGCCCGTGCAAATGGGAGAATGCCAAAATCACCCTCCGGGACTGTGTGCTGTGCGGCCTGAACGACGCCGAGACCCAGCGCACATTAATGAACCAAGAGCCGCCTCCCACGTTGCAGGAGGTCGTCAGAGCGGCCCAGGCCGCAGAAGCTACAAAGGCCGGGGTCCAAGAACTCCAGGACTGGCGGCCAAAGTCGAGCAAGGCAGAGGCTCCGGTACAGGCGGCCCGGCGAACTTCGAGGTCGTCCGCAGAGAGCAGCGACGACGAGGACGTCTGGAGGGTCCGGAAGGAGAACCGGCGATGCGACGGCTGTGGAGCGGCCCACGACCGCGTGAAGTGCCCCTTCCGGAAGGCCGAGTGCCACAACTGCGGCCGCCGCGGGCACATCGCCAAGGTGTGCAGGAAGAAGCGCAAGACCCAGAAGAGCTCCGCAGACCGCTCCGCGGGACAAGACCGCCCAATGAGACCCAAGGACGGTGCCCAGGCCACGCGGAAGCAGGACGGCGTGGGCCGCATCTCCGACGGCAGCGAGGACGACGCCCCAGTGTTCAGCGTGTCTACAGGACACCCCCGCTACTTTGTTGAGGTACTAGTCCAAGGGGTTCCCATTAGGATGGAAATTGACTCGGGGTCCTCATATTCAATCATTTCCCAGAGGGAGTTCTTGGGAATTGCCCCCCACAAGCGACCCAAGCTCAAAGCATTGAGGTCCACACTACGGGACGTGCAAGGGAACAGTATTCCAGTGTTGGGGGTTGGAGAATTTCAGGTCAAATTCAAGGAGCACGCCGCGTCCCTTCCCCTAGTCGTGCTCAAAGGAGGAGATTGCAGCCTCCTCGGGACACAATGGTTCCAGCCCCTGGGGTTGTTTATTGGGGGGGTGCACGCCATTGGGATGCACGCCGTTGGGACTGATCCAATTCAGGAGGTGTGCGAGGCGCACCCCGAAGTCTTCAAAAAGGGACTGGGGAAATTCAAGGGGTCCCCAGTGACTTTCGACCTGGACCCGGAGGTCCGCCCAATTCACCTAAAACCACGCCGGGTGCCGTTCGCACTCAAGGACAAGATAGAGGCGGAACTGGACAAATTGGTGGGTCAGGGAATCCTTGTGCCTGTTGATTCTGCGGAGTGGGAAACTCCAATTGTAACCGCACTAAAAGCCAATGGGGAGGTCCGCATATGCGCCAACTACAAGTGCACCATCAACAAGGCGATCTGCCCGAATGCATATCCGGTGCCGGTAGTCAGCCATCTGCTGGCCAGGTTACACGGGGGAAAGTGTTTCGCTAAGCTCGACTTAGCACAGGCCTACCAGCAGCTCACGGTGTCCCCTGCTGCAGCTGCTGCGCAGACCATAGTCACCCATAAGGGGGCGTTCCAGGTGACGCGCCTCCAGTTCGGCGTGAATTCGGCGCCTGGAATTTTCCAGTCACTCGTGGAATGCCTCCTGAAGGGACTGGAGGGGGTGTTGCCTTATTTTGATGACGTGTTAATAACGGGGGGGAGTCGGGCTGAATTGGCCAAGAGGTTGGGGAAGGTCCTGACGATATTCGAAAAGGCGGGGCTGAGGTTGCGAAAGGACAAATGCGTCTTCTTCGCAACCGAGGTTGAGTTCCTAGGGTTTTGTGTGACTCCTGAGGGAATAAAACCATCCAAGTCCAAAGTGGCAGCCATTAAGAAAGCCCCCCGCCCCACCTCCAAGCCCGAGTTGCAGTCGTTCCTAGGGCTGCTCAACTTTTACCACTCCTTCCTCCCCCGAAAGGCACCGGTGGCTGAGCCGCTACACAAACTGCTAAAGAAAGACCAGGCATGGAAGTGGGGCGAGGACCAAGAAAGGGCATTTAGCGAGCTAAAAAGCCTCCTGGCGTCCGACGCCATACTGACCCATTTCAACCCCAAACGCCCAGTAGTTCTGACCTGTGATGCATCTCCAGTGGGGGTGGGGGCGGTGCTGTGCCACGTGTTGGAAAACGGAAGGGAGGCCCCGATAGCATTTTACTCCAGGTCCCTGTCCCAAGCGGAGAGAAACTACGCACAGACAGACAGGGAGGCACTAGCAATAGTCGCGGGGACGAAAAAATTTCACGATTTTCTGTATGGCCGCCCCTTCACCATTGTGACGGACCACAAGCCCCTGCTAGGCATCTTTACCGCAGATAAGCCCACCCCTCAGATCCTGTCCCCGAGGATGCTCAGGTGGGCCATTTTTCTCAACGCGTATCAGCACGCGTTGGTCTACCGGCCCGGGAAAGAGATCAGCCATGCGGACGCTCTATCTAGGTCTCCCCTTCCCCTAACGCCCAGCCAGGTGAGCAAGGGGGAGCGGGATCATCAGGTTCTCATGATAGAGGTGCTGGATTCGCCCCCCATAGTGCCCGCCGACATTGCCAAGGCGACAGAGAAGGACAAAACGTTAGCAGCAGTAAGCTCCTGGCTGCAGAAAGGGTGGCCAGCGTCCTCCCCAGCGGAGGAGTTCGCTCCATTTTTCAGGAAAAAGCTAGAACTGTCCCTAGAGAGGGGGTGTCTCTTGTGGGGGCAGCGGGTGGTGATTCCCACTTCCCTTCGGCCGCGGGTGCTCAAACTGCTTCACGTCAGCCACCCCGGCATCGTGCGATCCAAGGCGCTGGCCCGGAGTTACTTCTGGTGGCCCCAGCTGGACGCCGACATCGAGCACATGGTCGGCACTTGTGAAAGTTGCCAATGCTCCAGACCAGAGGAGGCCCGCCTTCCCCACAGGGAATGGGACGCGGCTAAGGGGCCGTGGTCCCGGGTGCACGTTGACTTCGCGGGCCCGTTCAGAGGCACCCTGTTCCTTCTTGTAGTGGACACTTTCTCCAAATGGTTGGAAGTTATCCCAGTCACGAGCACCTCCTCGGCCCAGACCATTAGGCATTTGCGGAGGCTCTTTTCCACGTTCGGCATACCCAACACGTTAATTAGCGACAACGCTAGTTGTTTTACGTCCTCCGAGTTTAGGGCATTCATGGAGATCAACGCCGTTCGGCATATCACCTCCGCCCCGTTTCACCCAGCCACCAATGGCCAAGTAGAGCGCCTCGTCCGCACCACGAAGGACGCGTTGCGGCGCATGGGCCCCGGGGATCTGAACCTGCAAGTCTGCCAGTTTCTGCTAGGGTACAGGGTGACCCCGTTGGCATCAGGATACTCCCCCGCAGAGCTCTTAATGCGTAGGAAACTGACCACCATCCTTACTAGGCTAGACCCCACGAGGGTAGAGGACAAAGGAAGGAACATCGGGCTAGAGGCCACAAAGAGTTTCAGTATAGGCGCCCCCGTGCATTGCAGGAATTACGCCAGCACGGGCCCAGCCTGGGTACCGGGCGTAGTTGTGGAGCAAACCGGCCCCGTGTCGTACCGCGTGGAAACCAGCACAGGGCTCCTGTGGAGGCGGCACGCGGACCAGTTCCGACGCAGGGTCTCCGATGAGCAGGGCACAGACCAAGCAGGGAATAAGTCAGCGTTAGGGTTCTCCCCCACCCGTTCAGCCCAAGGGGGAGGGAAGGGGGACCGCGGGCCCCCACCAAGGGGGGAGGAGGATATCCTCGTAGATACCCTGGGGGATCTTTCCGAGGAGGAGGGACCCGACCCCATACATATCTCGCGGAAGGTCCCCACAAATGCGGACACCCCTACTAAGTTAGATTTTGATTTTCAGAACCGGGGGGTTTTTCGGAGTGGTCCCCCACCCGTCCAAGCGAGAAGAGGGGTTTTTCGTTAGCCCCGACTGCCCCCGGTCTGCCCACAATGGAGTTTTTCCCTTCCCCTAAGGCCGCCAGACAGCGGCAAGCCACTAACAAGTCTCCCTCTCCCATTTCAGGACAAGGGACCAGGGAACAAAGAAGCAATAACGCCCCGGGGGGGCAGCCCTCTTCACGGCCCAAACGCACATGCAACAAGCCATCTTGGCTGAGAGACTTCGTCTCATCCTAGGGGGGAGGGATGTTGTGTTCTGTAAAGCTGTGCCTTTAACAATGTACCTTTGCCATGTGTTATCAATGTAACCTTTCTGTGTGCAACATTATAACCATCAGCTGTATCAATGTAAACCCAATAAGGGGACGCGAGCTAGTGACCACCAGAGGGCAGTAGCGAGCGTCCAGCTCTCATGGATCATATTCACCTGGTTCAGCAGCGCGGGAAGATTCCCCGCCACCTCTTCACCTGGTCAAGAAGGGCGTGACCTCCTACGACGTCACGCAGGCAGCAACCAATAGTCTGTCGACGAGCCACATTCAAATGTATAGCCAGCTGTATATATTGAGCCACTCATCCGCCATTACCACATGTTCCCCCGGATCATCATGCAATAAACCTGTGTTAAGCCAACCCTTCGGCTGTTTCATTGTCTTTGGTCCCTTACACTAAATATCAGGAGTTCGATTCCCTCACTGTTCCTTCTGAGAGAAGATCCAGTCTGATGTTACTGACCATGCAGCCGTATGATGGTGATGACCTTGGTTGTGGTGGCCTCATCTTTGCAGAACTTAATTTTATCACCCAGGGCAGTTTAGGCTAATCTGTTTTTAGGGCTCGCTTAATTTAAATTAATCACTACCAATGTTTAGAAGGAGTATTTGTTGACATGTGCTGTCAAGTCAGAACTGCCTTTTAGCATTCCTAATAGGGCTTTCAAGGTAAGTGAGATATTTAAGGAATGGCTTCGCCAGTTCCTCATCCCTAGTGAGTTTATATAGCTCAGTCAGGATTTGAACGCAGGCCTTCTGAATCCTCTGCTGTCACTCTATCTTCTACTAAACCGCAAGGAGTATCCAGACACATTAAAGGATACATTACAAGGATCTTTTAATTTTACATTTTTATACTCTTTTAGATTGACTTGTGAGATAGTATTTGAACTCTGATATAACAAATCAACTCTATTTTTTATATTTTTATTACAGGTTTATTACATGATATTTGTAAGCTTCCCTAACACCAAGAAAAGTATGTTTACTTTTTTTTTTTAGAATGGTGCATGATCTGAAATGGGGAACACCAAACAATAATTATAATGAATGTACAGTAGTTATGACCATCAAAGAATATACTTTTTATGAACTATCTTGGATTTAAACTAAGTTTATAATGAGCAAGTGGGGTACACAGAAAGAGCCTCCTTGAAGATTGTGGTATTTGTGAACCACAGTTGGGCATACCCTGGGCAATGGCCACCTTGTGCCAGCTAATCTTTCTCACACTGGGTTGGGTGAAAGGAACTGCAGAATGAACTCCCCAGAGGTGGCTTCATTTTGGCAGTGTCTGGCCTAGGCATGGAAGAAGAAGAAATGAGAAGTATTTTGTGTAATAATTATGATAGATAAAGACACTTGGTTTCTTCTTCTGTTGTGTCCTTGTTACCTGAAATCCTGTGGTCCTTGGGGGGGGGATGGGGGTCCCATCACCTTTATTACCTGAATACCTAAAGCTTTGCAATGCCCCAAAGTAAGGGGGTGCATTGTATAAAATACATCAGAAAAGAACATTCCAATAAAAGTTGCATTTATTTAAAAGCAGGATCTAGCTGGCAGAGGACTGAATGGAACCTTATGAAGAATAAATGAGAAATACAAAGAGTTTCAAAGAGTAAAGACATTGCAAATACAGGATAGGGCGAAAACTATGATAATCACCAATACAGAGAAACATGAATGAACAACATAACATGATATAATAACAATATGAAAATATTCTGGATCTTTGGTCCCAGGCCACACAAGGGGCCCAATTGTGTGGCAGGAGTCAAGGCCCAGTGCTGCTCGCTGCTTCTAGCCAAAACTAGTAGCAGCCCCAAAGATTTGAAAAACCTCTCCTTTTATAGCTGAGGCAACCACAAGTCCAGGCGATCCCCAGATTAGCTCAAGAGGGATCACATGGCAAATTATTGGTGGACGTGCCCCTTCCTCCCATAAACATACCTGTCAAGTTTTGGATTTGGAAATAAGGGAAATTTCCTGGCAAATAAGGGATACTTGACAGCTATGCTTATCCTGTGCTGCCCTCCAATGGTGGCAATAGGGCATTGCAGTCTTATTAATAAAGGATGACGCCGGGAAAGAGGGTAAAATAAGGGGTTTTCCTGGCCAATAAGGGATACTTGACAGCTATGCTCATAAAGAGTAAGATGCCCAAAACAGCATGTACACAATGAAGACAACCCAATTGCATAGGCCATTAATCTAACACTAAAATCTTCAACTTAAGTCCCACACAGGCAGCCCATTTTATGAGACAGAAATACACATCCTAAGAAAGGCCTAGGGAGAATCTACATCCCAACCAAGCCCACTACCAGCATTGTAGAATACTGTGTTTGTATTGAAATTCACAATTAGCTCCATTAGAAATCACACCATAACTAGGGACATCATTCCCTTTACATATGAATGAGTTAAGTACCAGTGGGGAACAATGGGATCCTAGCCTTTGATCTGCCATGGGAGAGCAATGCCAAATTTCCTCACTATCTGGCAGGCAGAGACAGCTAATGCTTTACTCTTTTCTTGAAAATATGAATATTAAAAGATAGACCTCTAGAAATAAGCCAACATCCTAATCAAACTCTGGACTGCCAAAATGAAGCCACTTTCTTAGCTTTGTCATTGGCCAAACTTAAGTCCTCATCGGTACACACTTGGTTAAAAATACACAACAATCATGAATTATATTTTATATGCGTGGAAACCCATCGATGTCTGGGTTCATATATATATCTTAGTAATTTCTGTACTTTCTATTTTAGTAATTTCTGTCTAGGTTGAGTTGAGGTCATATGAATGGGGTAGATTAAGGAACATCATGCTTCATTCAATAACTTCAAGAAAAGTCTCTCTGTCTGCATATGGCTGGGCCTCACCCTCCTCTGTCCGTTGGGGAGGATATGAAGGGAGGTCTGTGATAGCTGCACCCTCACCTCCAGCACATGGAAAAACAAACACAGCCATTCTTCAGCTTGTTGTTTTAATCCAGGGTGCTCCTTCCATAACAAAAAGCCATTTCCCTTCAGGCAGCAGGCTAAGACATGTTTACTTATAGTTCTGTCAAGGAAAAGAGGCTTCAAGCACCTATATCCTGTTGATAAACAATAAAAGAAGAAAAGGAGGTGAGGGAGTGTCTTTTCCATTCAGTAAACAGAGTTTGTCTGGCTTACCTTTTCTTAGTGGGTCATAGCTTGTAGAATAGCTAATTGCTTTCATTGTGAATTTAATGTTGTTTTTCTGAGAGGAAGCTCTTTTCTGGAATGCTGAATGGATGTTCCTCAGAGGACTGTAAGACTTTGCATGAAGAAACTCAGTCATCTCAAACAAAGCTTTTGACATTGTAAACACCTTCTAAAGAAAGCTAATGGAGTTATATGCTCATGTGTCATTTACAAAGTATGGGTCATTTACAAAGTAGGCATTCTCACTTGGTTGTGCAAAACCTGCTATGGAGACTTCCTCTATTACATTTTTTGTTAAAAGTAACCATTGTGTGGGATTATTTTAAGGTAAAGATTATTAGGGCTGAGTTCTGCTGCCTGTTTGTATATAAGTACTAAAGGTGCAACTACACAGCAAGGAAATTAAGTAATATGTTCTTGCTGCAAAGGGGAATTCGGTTCTCTGCAATGTAAGTTATCCCACAAGCAGAAAAGAGGGGGAGGACAGGGAGCCTTCTACTTGCAGTTCCATTATAAGTGCTTAGAGGTGGCAGAGTTCTAAGGAACTGCCTTAAGAAGGCCTTCCTTCCTCATTTCCATATCTTATCTTGCCTGTGGTAGGGCTTGCGAAGTTGTTGAAAAATAAATAAACAGGACTGCCCCCCTGGGCAGATGTTAAAAAAGAAGTGTCTGGAGTCAGGAGAGACTTTGAGAAGGGAGGCACTGGCACTGATTGTGTGTGCATGTGTTTGCACAAAATCGATACTAGTTAATTCGACTTTTCCGAACTTATTGTTCCTTCTTCAGGAAATCTACATGAAAAGAGTTACAGAACAATATAAGCATTACTAAATATGTTTCTTCTGGTGCTGCCAGAGTGGGGTGGACATTGCCTGGCCCAATGAAAGCCCTGATGGCATTGTGGGCATTTGGTAACAGGCTTGTCTGGATGGCCCTTTGAGGAGCTGCCTCACCCCTTTTGCAGGGTGGAAGGCACCTCTCTCTTTGCTGCCTGGTTTCAATTGGCATTCTCTTTTAAGGTGTCCCATCTTCCCGCACTGATAGCAAGTGCCTTTGGGTTTTTGCGCCCTGCGTTCCCTAATGGATCTGCTCTGGAGCTCCATGGTTTTGCAGGTCTCCACGAGCAGCTTGCGCAGGGTGGGCATGTGGACTATGGTCTGTCTGCCCAAAATTGCATCTGCTTCTAGGCAGGCTGGACACAGTAACTGAATTTCCTCCAATTCTGCTGCTGGCAATTTCCCTTTGCATAAATCTGCCTCACTCCTCTGTTGGGAAGGACTTCTGGCTGCCCTTGAAGTGCTAGGGCTTCCTAAGTCCTCCAAGCCCCCATCAGGCTTTGGCTATGAATGCTAATATGATGTAGCCTGGCCAGGCGCTTTAGCTCCCCACGAGCTCTTCGTCTAACGGATGAATCTTGCCCCTCCAAGCAAGCCCCCATACTACCTGATAAAAGGTTCCCTGGAGTCACCTCCACGGGATGAGTCGGCGTGCCTCAGGCAGTAAGTCGGGTGATGTGGTGCACAGTACGTAACCTTGGGTTGGAGTAGGTTTGCGGCTTCGGCTGCCGCAGGCATCCTGCAGCCTCTGCCGATGGTATCACGGTTCACAGCTCACCCCGATGTAGAATGCATCCGTTCCAATGATGCTTTGGGTGCCGCCGAGCTTGCGGTTAGCGCTGCCTTCCTTGCTGTGGAAGGGTCGCTGTATCGGCTGGGGACCGCACTGACCTTTGGAGATCATGCTGAGTTCCGATCGGGGTAGTGTTCCAATCGGAGCTTCTCCGCAGCCTCCGGGGAGAGTCACACCATGACTCTCAAGGAAAACCGTGTCGGAGAGTGACCCCAGGAGTAGGACCATGCCGTGGCCCCTTAGAATCACGTCAGGGTCACCAGATGTTGCAATGGCCCACAGAAAGGGCCACCTGGTGCGGAAATGGCCCATGGAGGTCAGAGTGACTGGCCGCAAGGAAAGGCACGTGAGATGAATGTGCGGTGAAAGTCCAGTCCCAATCTATGTCGGGTGGTGCATTTATTACCCTGCCTCCAGGGTTCCGTGCCTAAGGCGCACGTGACCTCGTTACAGAAGGCTTTTGCATACGTGGCATTTCTGGTGGTCAAGATAATACCTGAATCCGGACATGTGCCTTGTAGATAATGGACAACCCGCAGTTGACTAAGGTCTGAGCTGGCGAAACTCATTGTTCTCGCCCTATATTGGAGCGCAGGTATCCTGCCTCCGGGAAACTAGCTTCCCTAGCTGTTGACTCAGCGTGTTTACCCATCCTAATCTTTGGCCAGAAGAGGAAGAGCAAGTTTTACCCTGGAGTCATCAACTTTTTACTTTTGCCCTGTTTCCTCTGCAATCCTCCAGCCAAGGTTTTATGATTCATTCCAATTGATCTAGCCCGCACCCCAATTTCCTTTCCATCAAAGCCCGTGGTGGTCCTCAGGCGTGTGCGTAGCGAGCGAACCCATCGGGAAAGGTTTTGGCCAATTTATGAACGCGGGCAAACCACAAAGGTGCTTGCTTGGTCTTTTCTTTCTTCATCAGTTCAAAGCAATTGGACATTTTGAACCATAACAATTTAATTTTTATAAAGCAGAAGGGTCTCTGGTGGATAAGGAAAGCTATGGACTGGGACTATATAACTCTGGGCTGGTTCATATTCCCCATTGTATCATGTGGTCAATAGAGAAAATGAGAATAAGCTTGCTCCAAACCCTTAGTATTTCCCACATTTCCCCTTGTGTAGTTGAATCTTAATTTACATAATAATGAACAAGTTCACTCTTGTATTTCCCTCTTGGCTGAGTAACCATATAGATAGTCCCTCATATCTGAGACTATGAAACAAGATTTCTGGGACACAATATTTGTTGTCAGGTGAGTTTGACCCTCACCATCATTTCTTTCATCAAATAGTGTTAAGTTTCATAAAAGAAAGACAAGGACCTGACTCTGAATATTTTGGACGATGACTGTTTTTGTGTACATAGTTCAGTATTTCCAAGTACCAATACTAAAAGCTCCTGAATTTTGAGGATGTTTGGATTTGATTCAAGATATAATGATTCATTTTATTTCTAATTAGGTGCCTAATTCGCTTGCAGGCTGTGAGTCCAGTGTGATACACTGTCTAGAGAACTGTTTGTTATTTAAAGTGTACATAATGTTTTCATTAACTGCTGCTGGATTAACAATTATATTGACAAACAAACAGCATGCTGTGACATCTGGTACAATAATGTTTCTTTGCCAACAAACAACTTCAGACTCTTTCTGGCTTTGCCCTGGAGCAAATAGGGAGATGGAACTTATGTGAATACTAGCAGAGGTGCCTGGCTGTGCCTGTTTTTTTGGGGGGCTGGGGGTGGGGGGCTCACCTCCCGGTGTGGTGCATTTTCCTGGGGTGCTGGAGACTGACACACACACATGCCCGCACACGCATGCATGTGTGCACACACACACAAATGCACACACACACACACACACACACACACACACACACACACACACACACACACACACACACACACACACGGGGGAAGGGACCAAGCCTGCATTCCAGCCTCACCTGGACGGACCTATGTTTCTGTGCCCTGATCTCCATCATCGTTTGAGGGGTAAGGAGGAGGAGGGGAAGAAGAACGGTGAGTCCTTCTGTTGTCCAGCTGGCCAGGGGAGTGCATGTGCACGCACGCACATACACACACACACACAGAGCGAGAGAGTGTGAGAGGGGGGAGGCGCCCGGACCTGTATACCAGCCTCACCCGGCCAAGCAGGGAGTTGGTTTGGGGAAGGTGAGGGATTGCTGGCTTGGTGGGTCAGGTGGTCCCTGCCTCCACCAGCAGCCTGTGGGCACTGGCGTAGGTTTTTGCTCCTCTTCTCATTTCCTTGGCCAGACGTTCCCTCATGGATTCTGGCCCCTGTCTCGTGTTTCGCACGGCAAGGAGGGCCTTGCAGCAGCACCTCCATAGTCATGGAAATGCCGCCTAGGAGGCTGGCCACATTGGCCATGGCCTGACTTCTCTGTGGCCATTGGCAAGGCCGGGCCGTGCGTGCTTGGCTCGCAATCCTTGTCCCACCCCCCTTTGTAGAGGGGTGCTTGGGATCTCCATAGCTGCTGTGTGTGTGCGTGGTGGTCGTTAGTGTTTCTGCCTGCAGCCCTGCCTCTCCCATGCTCATGTTCCTTGCATGTGGCCTCCCTGATTGGCTGGGGCATGCTGAAGGGGGCGCTGGGACTTGTAGTTCTCTCATTTTGTCTGATTTGTGGGGTGCAGGCCCCCACCCTTGGCCTCAGGACCCTCACAGTGTTCTTTCTCATTTCGAAAGGTATGTGTGTGCCAGGTATTACGGGATATGCTCCAGGGATGTGGAAATGCATTCAGCATACTACCGTCCACACCTTTTCCTTATAGGTATAAGATAGCACATGGTCTTCATTCACAGGGTCATTCATTAGTCAAGAATGGCTCTACCATTTCAGAGAACCCAGGGGGCTACTTCAGGTGTTAAGTGCTGCTCAACAGGAAGTGCTTTTGAGGCCTAGTTGTATTGTAATAGCAGGGCCCCTTTTAAAAACTTGAGTTCCTCCTGTTGGATTCATAAACAGTCCACTTGCTGGAAGACAGAGCTGTGTGGCCAGTCGTGTGTGTCCTATACTAGCCTGACAGATGCTGTTCTTCCTCTAGTTTTGAAGTAAAAAAATCAAACTTTCAATCTGTGCAGCTTTTGCATCAGAAATAGGCCAAGAAATAGGCCTTTCCAGTTGTCTGGAGGCTGTTGGGGTCTGGATGGGGGCAAATGGGCTACAATTTAATCCTAGCAAGACTGAGTGGCTATGGATAGGGGGTCCTGTGCTATCTTGGGAGCTACCATCTTTGGTTTTGGATGGGGCTATTTTGCCCCAGACTGACTCGTTGCGCAATTTGGGGGTCCTCCTGGATTCACGGCTGCTGCTAGAAGAACAGGTGGCAGCTGTGGCCAGGAGGGCCTTCGCCCAACTTCAGGTGATTCGCCAGCTGCGCCCGCTCCTGGACCGGGACTCCTTGCTCATGGTCACTCATGCTCTGGTGACCTCCAGACTAGATTATTGTAATGCACTCTACATGGGGCTGCCCTTGATGACCATTTGGAGGCTGCAGCTGGTCCAGAATGCCGCGGCCCAGGTGGTGATGGGGTGTGGACATTATGCCCATGTCTCACCACTGCTTCGGGAGTTGCACTGGTTACCAGTTTGCCTCCTGGTGCAATTCACCTTTAAAGCCCTATATGGTAGTGGGCCAGGTTACCTAAGAGACCGCATCGCCCTAAGGATGTCTGTCTGTCCAATCAGAGCGGACCGGAGGGGCTCTCTAATTGTGCCTTTGGCCAGGGGGGCTCGCCTCTCTGGCACAAGGAGGAGGGCCTTCTCCGTGTCCGCACCAGCCGTTTGGAACCTCCTGCCAGTAGAACTGCGCCTCCAGACGGAGTTGCTGCCCTTTAGGAAAGAACTAAAAACCTGGCCGGCGGGCCAAGTTTGGGGTGCAGGTGGAGGGGTGGCTTCCGTTGGGTGGTTGGTATAGGGGAACATGCCTTCACCCACGGTTCCTTTGGTTCCTGCACCCCTTTTTAGGGGTGGGTTCTTAACTCTGTTTTTATCTGTTTTTATCCATGATTGTGAACTGCCCTGAGTCGGCTTTGGTCGAGTGGGCGGGATAGAAATTTAATAATAATAATAATAATAATAATAATAATAATAATAATAATAATAATAATAATAATAATAATAATAATAATAATAATAATAATAATAATAATAATAATAATAATAATAATAATAATAATAATAATAATAAAAGCATTTATTTTCACCAGCCATTCACTTCATTTTCTGTATTGTAGAAACTAGATATATAGGGTATGAAAAAGTTTGATTCCATGTGTCTGTTGCTGCTGATTGTAAAATCTTCAATGCCCCAGCTGCTCCTCTGCAAAACCAAAGGTATAGAGAAGCATTTAGGCACATATGGAAAGCAATGTGCCATCAATTGCCTGCCATGCACTGCTTTTTAGTTTCATCAATGTTTGGTTGTGTTGTTGTACAGTTGCTAATTTTAGCTAGATCCTTCACTCCAAGTCTAAACAACAAAAGAATTAAAAAGAATATGTCTGTTGATGTTCCATAAATGGGAAAAGTTCCTTTTTTCACAACAGCTCTCAGGCAACATGGCAAATGGACAAATTGCTGGACTATGCTGGAAGTTATAATCTAGAAACATAAAACAAAAGCTCACATTTAAGGAGCCACAACATTTTTTGTCTTTTTTTGCTGTTCTGTTTTGTTTACTCTCAGATATAAAAACATCAAGTTTTTCATAGTTGCTTCATTTGTGTTTTCTTCTTTCATGTCAAGGACAGATGTGAAACTGCCAAAATGAAGCCACCTTTTTGTGAGTTAATTCTGCAGTTCTTTTTTGTTTGACCTAATGTGTTGTTGTTATTCAGTCGCACGGTCAATTCCGACCCTTTGCAACCCCATGGACCATTTTCCTCCAGGCACCTCTATCCTCCACCATTCTTCTCAGCCCACCAAGCTCTGTGCCCATTGTGTCCACAATACCATCTATCCATCTCATCTTTGGACGTCCCCTTCTTCTCTTTCCCTCCACCTTTCCCAGCATCAAGGCCTTCTCAAGTGAGTCCTCCCTTCTCATTTGATGTCCAATGTGAGAGTCACTCAAAGCCTGAACCTCACAATTTTCAAGAAAATCACAGATACATAGTAATAAACCTGCACCGCAATGAAGTTATTTCACAGTATAGAATTGCATAGCCTAAGAATGATTAAAGCAACTATTTAATCACAATTTAAATTTTTTTAGTGTTTTATTTCCAAGAGAGTTTTGTGTTGTCTTTTTTAAAATAGTCATTATTATACATTTCTGCCCATTCAAGTAAACTGTTTAAAATATCTGCACTTGCAAAAGAAAATGATAAGCCTGTTCCAGAAGCAGCATAACAAGTTAGTGAGCTGTTGAAACATGCATTGTATTTATTCACTAAAATGTCAGGGCACATGTCACACAACTGCATGTAGTATCTATGCATACCTGGATAGTTTGCTGAGTTTTTGGGTTTTCAGAGTCAATAATACTATCCTGCTTCTTTATATAGAACTTTTTACAAGAGTTACTGCTTAGCTCTGTATGTTAGCCAATAAGCCAACTAGAGCTAAACATTCTTTTCTATAAGTAATTTATCAGTAAAAACAATACAAAACAAAAAAACAACTTCAGAATGCATATACTGTAGATCGAAATGTATAAGCAATCTTCCAGATGCAGATTGAGATATGTCCTCAGCCAACATATATATGTTTATTTCAGCTTTCTTGTGTAGATTAAATTACAACATGTCTTTGGAAGTCATATGACTCTTTCAGAGTTGGGTGCTGTGGAATTAAAGCACCACTCCACTCTAGAAAGAACAGCCAAAAGAACTCTGGAAAATCTCTTGGGATTCCACTGGACAGGAACTTTTTGGTAGGGAAAAGGTGGGATAAGGATTGTCATGGACAAAAATGAACATTGAAATAGTGTCAGTACTCATAATATGCAGAGCCTATGATATGAATCTGTACCAATGGGTGTGGAGCTATACAAATGAGAAGAATTCGCATAGGTGGCATACCAACCACAAAGCTAAACTAGTGATGGTAGAACAATCTTCTTCTGATAATGGATACCTTATTGTGAAATGCTCCTTTCTTTTGAGCTTCCAGCACTAGGGTGGAAAACTGTGTTTTAGGTGGTCCTATAACATGTTTCTTTCAGAATCATTGCAAACATCAAGCAACATTTGCCGTTTGTTTGTACAAGGCCATCTTCGGTTTTCCAGACAACAGGAAATGGAGGTGTGAGATGTTATGTTCAGCACAGCACTTTTGTGTCTACTTGGCTGCCCTAGAAATGCAGCCAACTTAGCACTGTTCCATGAAAGATGCCTTTTCTAATGCCAAGGAAGGAGCAGGAAGATGAGTATTTTGAAACACCAAGAAGAGAACTACTTGCAGGGACCACCACTATGTCTCCATTCCCAAACGTTTGGCTTACTTTTGGATTACTTCCATCCCCAGTATACGTTACACTTCCTTCCAAGGGTAGCCAAATATTTACATTAATCTAGGGTCACATAGAGGCCATTCTGCTATCACAAACTGAAAGGGACTATGATGGGGGAGTGTGAGCAGGACAGAGTAATAGAGGCCTCCACCAAAGTAAATAAGGGAGTCTGTTCTTTGCTTGGCTGCGCTGTTTTGTGAAAAAAGAAGAGCCACAGCACAGTGTGGGCAGTTTCAGGTGCAAAAATGAGCAAAGCATTGTTTTTGGGTATGGTCCAGATGAGCACCACTAAGAGGTAGCATGGAAACAGAGCAAGTAGATAACAAATGGGAGGAAGCTTATACAGGGTGGCTCTTATGTCTCTACCCAGGACAAAGAGAGTAGGGCTCTGCTGGGGGAGCCACTGCAATGTCCGAATGTAACCTAACAATGATCACAATGTATCTCAGCTGTTAATGGAACGCGAGCTAGCTACCCATAGAGGGCAGCTGCGAGCGTTCAGCTCACATGGTACAAATTCCCCAATTACAGTCAGCCGCGGGAACCTTCCCGTGCAAGGAACATCTGGAGAAGAAGGGCGTGACTCAGAATGACGTCACGCAGGTAGCAGCCAATATGCTACCGTGTAACCATATTCAAATGTATTGTTGCAATATAAAAGGAGCTGTACCTCCGCCATTACCACATGTTCAGTCTACTGGTGTGCCAATAAAGATGTGTTAAGCCAGACTTCAGCTGCTTCTATTGTCTTGGTTCCAGTACACCAAAGGGAGGGAGGAAGCACTCCCATTGGGCTGCCGGGCAGAGGGGCAAGGCCAACTCTGTACTGGGGGGATGGAGGAAACACTCCCATTAGGCAGCTGGGCAGAGGGGCGGGGCAGATTCTGGGGAGATGGTATGCGTGCCCACAGAGAGGACAGGTAGCAACTTATGGGCCACCCTGTAGTTTGAGAATGGAGATGCTTTGTGAAGTATGACATTGTGCCCAATCGGACGATATACAATAGTGTTGTTGGAAAAGGGCTGCTTTCCCCAAGACAACGTCTCTACACAGAAGGCCTTTCTGGGTGGATAAAGGAAACCGTCCATGGTTATCACAACCTTGTGACCATACACCCACAGATTGAATTATATAATGAGTAAGAGTTTTGGGGAGTTGCAGTTGAACACCTCTGAAGTGGCATCAGTTTGAGGAAGAGTTATATGGTACAACACACCCCTGTGTGATCTTCTGATGGGATAGTGTTTGGACAAAACAGTCTGTAGCTGTCAAGGTTTTACAAAGACGGGTATGCAACACACATTTTAAATTTACACAAGGAATAGCTGATACCCTGGCCTATTTATATGTGCATTGAGCTCAAAATGTAGGAGTTGCTGTGGCAGTCTGATGAGGTGCTAGCTCAGGTCCACAGGCATAAATATTGAACAGGATACTGGCCAGTAATACATATTTAAAGCATGGCAGTGCTCCTCAAAAACAGGAGAATATTAATGGTAGATGCAACATGAAGCAAAAGTATTATGTTACTCAGTGAAGGGCTTTGTATGTAAACAACAGTGCCTTTAACAAGTGTTGTTAACCTTTATTAGGAATTTGTACCTGTCATGGCTCTGAGAAGTACAGTATTTTTTAAAAATATATTTATATGATTTCTATCCTACTTTAAAATGCAGAATTCCCAACATGCCATAAAGAAGAAATAGAATAGAATAGAATGGTACTAGAGCAGCTTCTACCTGCTTGGAGACATATCAACATTTGCTGTGACTACTTTTATATATGGAGCCATTACAAATGGTAAATGATCCCATCACAGTACTATCAACAGTTATGGATGACGGGAGTTGCCACGCACCAGCATCTGGAAACACAGCACGTGGAACTTGTTGTGTTCTGTAAAGCTGTGCCTTTAACAATGTACCTTGCCATGTGTTATCACTGTAACCTTTCTGTGTGCAACATTATAACCATCAGCTGTATCAATGTAAACCTGATAAGGGAACGCGAGCTAGTGACCACCAGATGGCAATAGCGAGCGCCCAGCTCTCATGGCTCAGATTCACCTGGTTCAGCAGCGTGGGAAGATTCCCCGCCACCTCTTCACCTGGTCAAGAAGGGCGTGACCTTCTACGACGTCACGCAGGCAGCAACCAATAGTCTGTCGACGAGCCACATTCAAATGTATAGCCAGCTGTATATATTGAGCTACCCATCTGCCATTACCACATGTTCCTCCGGATCATCATGCAATAAACCTGTGTTAAGCCAACCCTTCGGCTGTTTCATTGTCTTTGGTCCCTTACACTAAATTGGCGACGAAGGTGGGATATGGCAGCCCACGGGACCAAGACATGCGCCGGTTTCGAAATCAGGAAACCGGGCGACTGGGAGATCTTCGAGATGGACTTCCAGGCAGCGCTGATCGAGTCCGAAGTCACGGAAGAGGCAAAGAAAAGGGCCATCTTCACCAGGATGCTCGGACAAGAAACCAAAAGGACCTTGGTGGACCTGATTGCACCGAGGAGGGTGAGCGAATTCAAGGCCAAGGAACTCATGCAGATGCTGCGTGAGCACGTCCGGCCCGCCACGGCGATGTTTCCCGCTCAGAGTGCGTTCTGGAGGCGAGTCCAAGCGCCCGGGGAGACGGTCGCCGCATTCGTGGCGGCCCTGCGGCTGGCGGCCGGCCCGTGCAAATGGGAGAATGCCGAAATCACCCTCCGGGACTGTGTGCTGTGCGGCCTGAACGACGCCGAGACCCAGCGCACATTAATGAACCAAGAGCCGCCTCCCACGTTGCAGGAGGTCGTCAGAGCGGCCCAGGCCGCAGAAGCTACAAAGGCCGGGGTCCAAGAACTCCAGGACTGGCGGCCGAAGTCGAGCAAGGCAGAGGCTCCGGTACAGGCGGCCCGGCGAACTTCGAGGTCGTCCACAGAGAGCAGCGACGACGAGGACGTCCAGAGGGTCCGGAAGGAGAGCCGGCGATGCGACGGCTGTGGAGCGGCCCACGACTGCGTAAAGTGCCCGTTCCGGAAGGCCGAGTGCCACAACTGCGGCCGCCGCGGGCACATCGCCAAGGTGTGCAGGAAGAAGCGCGAGACCCGGAGGAGCTCCGCAGACCGTTCCGCGGGACAAGACCGCCCAATGAGACCAAAGGACGGCGCCCAGGCCACGCAGAAGCAGGACGGCGTGGGCCGCATCTCCGATGGCAGCGAGGACGACGCCCCAGTGTTCAGCGTGTCTGCAGGACACCCCCGCTATTTTGTTGAGGTACTAGTCCAAGGGGTTCCCATTAGGATGGAAATCGACTCGGGGTCCTCATATTCAATCATTTCCCAGAGGGAGTTTTTGGGAATTGCCCCCCACAAGCGACCCAAGCTCAAAGCATTGAGGTCCACACTACGGGACGTGCAAGGGAACAGCATTCCAGTGTTGGGGGTTGGAGAATTTCAGGTTAAATTCAAGAAGCACGCCGTGTCCCTTCCCCTAGTCGTGCTCAAAGGGGGAGATTGCAGCCTCCTCGGGACTCAATGGTTCCAGCCCCTGGGTTTGTTTATTGGGGGGGTGCACGCCGTTGGGATGCACGCCGTTGGGACTGATCCAATTCTGGAGGTGTGCGAGGCGCACCCCGAAGTTTTCAAAAAAGGACTGGGGAAATTCAAGGGGCCCCCAGTGACATTCGACCTAGACCCGGAGGTCCGCCCAATTCGTCTTAAACCACGCAGGGTGCCGTTCGCACTTAAGGACAAGATAGAGGCGGAACTGGACAAATTGGTGGGCCAGGGAATCCTTGTGCCTGTTGATTCCGCGGAGTGGGAAACTCCAATTGTAACCGCACTAAAGGCCAATGGGGAGGTCCGCATATGCGCCGACTACAAGTGCACCATCAACAAGGCGATCCGCCCGAATGCATATCCGGTGCCGGTAGTCAGCCATCTGCTGGCCAGGTTACACGGGGGAAAGTGTTTCGCTAAGCTCGACTTAGCACAGGCCTACCAGCAGCTTACGGTGTCCCCTGCCGCAGCTGCTGCGCAGACCATAGTCACCCATAAGGGGGCGTTCCAGGTGACGCGCCTCCAGTTTGGCGTGAATTCAGCGCCTGGAATTTTCCAGTCACTCGTGGAACGCCTCCTGAAGGGATTGGAGGGGGTGTTGCCTTATTTTGATGACGTGTTGATAACGGGGGGGAGTTGGGTTGAATTGGCCAAGAGGTTGGGGAAGGTCCTGACAATATTCGAAAAAGCGGGGCTGAGACTGCGAAAGGACAAATGCGTCTTCTTCGCAACCGAGGTTGAGTTCCTAGGGTTTTGTGTGACTCCTGAGGGAATAAAACCACCCAAGTCCAAGGTGGCAGCCATTAAGAAAGCCCCCCGCCCCACCTCCAAGCCCGAGCTGCAGTCGTTCCTAGGGCTGCTCAACTTTTACCACTCCTTCCTCCCCCGGAAGGCAGCAGTGGCTGAACCGCTACACAAACTGCTAAAAAAAGACCAGGCATGGAAGTGGGGCGATGACCAAGAAAGGGCATTTAGTGAGCTAAAAAGCCTCCTAGCGTCCGATGCCATACTGACCCATTTCAACCCCAAACGCCCAGTAGTCCTGACCTGTGATGCATCTCCAGTGGGGGTGGGGGCGGTGCTGTGCCACGTGTTGGAAAACGGAAGGGAGGCCCCGATAGCATTTTACTCCAGGTCCCTGTCCCAAGCGGAGAGAAACTACGCACAGACAGACAGGGAGGCACTAGCAATAGTCGCGGGGACGAAAAAATTTCACGATTTTCTGTACGGCCGCCCCTTCACCATTGTAACAGACCACAAGCCCCTGCTAGGCATCTTTACTGCAGATAAGCCCACCCCACAGATCCTGTCTCCGAGGATGCTCAGGTGGGCCATTTTTCTCAACGCGTATTAGCACGCGTTGGTCTACCGGCCCGGGAAAGAGATCAGCCATGCGGACGCTCTATCTAGGTCTCCCCTCCCCCTAACGCCCGCCAGGTGAGCAAGGGGGAGCGGGACCATCAGGTTCTCATGATAGAGGTACTGGATTCGCCCCCCGTAGTGCCCGCCAACATTGCCAAAGCGACAGAGAAGGACAAGACGTTAGCGGCAGTAAGCTCCTGGCTGCAGAAAGGGTGGCCCGCGTCCTCCCCAGCGGAGGAGTTCACTCCATTTTTCAGAAAAAAGCTAGAACTGTCCCTAGAGAGGGGGTGCCTCTTGTGGGGGCAGCGGGTGGTGATTCCCACTTCCCTTCGGCCGTGGGTACTCAAGCTGCTGCACGTCAGCCACCCCGGCATCGTGCGATCCAAGGCGCTGGCCCGGAGTTACTTCTGGTGGCCCCAGCTGGCCGCCGACATCGAGCACATGGTCGGCACTTGTGAAAGTTGCCAATGCTCCAGACCTGAGGAGGCCCGCCTTCCCCACAGGGAATGGGACGCGGCTAAGGGGCCGTGGTCCCGGGTGCACGTTGATTTCGCGGGCCCGTTCAGAGGCACCCTGTTCCTTCTTGTAGTGGACGCTTTCTCCAAATGGTTGGAGGTTATCCCAGTCACGAGCACCTCCTCGGCCCAGACCATTAGGCATTTGCGGAGGCTCTTTTCCACGTTCGGCATACCCGACACATTAATTAGCGACAACGCTAGTTGTTTCACGTCCTCCGAGTTTAGGGCATTCATGGAGATTAACGCCGTTCGGCATATCACCTCCGCCCCGTTTCACCCAGCCACCAATGGCCAAGTAGAGCGCCTCGTCCGCACCACGAAGGACGCGTTGCGGCGCATGGGCCCAGGGGATCTGAACCTACAAGTGTGTCAGTTTCTGCTAGGGTACAGGGTGACCCCGTTGGCGTCAGGATACTCCCCCGCAGAGCTCTTAATGCGCAGGAAACTGACCACCATCCTTACTAGGCTAGACCCCACGAGGGTAGAGGACAAAGGAAGGAACATCGGGCTGGAGGCCACAAAGAGTTTCAGTGTAGGCGCCCCCGTGCATTGCAGGAATTACGCCAGCACGGGCCCAGCCTGGGTGCCGGGCGTAGTTGTGGAACAAACCGGCCCCGTGTCGTACTGCGTGGAAACCAGTACAGGGCTCCTGTGGAGGCGGCACGCGGACCAGCTCCGACGCAGGGTCTCCGATGAGCAGGGCACAGACCAAGCAGAGAAAAAGTCAGCGTTAGGGTTCTCCCCCACCCGTTCAGCCCAAGGGGGAGGGAAGGGGGACCGCGGGCCCCCACCAAGGGGGGAGGAGGATATCCTCGTAGATACCCTGGGGGATCTTTCCGAGGAGGAGGAACCCGACCCCATACATATCTCGCGGATACCCCTACTAAGTTAGATTTCGATTTTCAGAACCGGGGGGGGTTTCGGAGTGGTCCCCCACCCGTCCAAGCGAGAAGAGGGGTTTTTCGTTAGCCCCGACTGCCCCCGGTCTGCCCACAATGGAGTTTTTCCCTTCCCCTAAGGCCGCCAGACAGCGGCAAGCCACTAACAAGTCTCCCTCTCCCATTTCAGGACAAGGGACCAGGGAACAAAGAAGCATTAACGCCCCCGGGGGGGCAGCCCTCGTCACGGCCCAAACTTACATGCAACAAGCCATCTTGGCTGAGAGACTTCGTCTCATCCTAGGGGGGAGGGATGTTGTGTTCTGTAAAGCTGTGCCTTTAACAATGTACCTTGCCATGTGTTATCACTGTAACCTTTCTGTGTGCAACATTATAACCATCAGCTGTATCAATGTAAACCTGATAAGGGAACGCGAGCTAGTGACCACCAGATGGCAATAGCGAGCGCCCAGCTCTCATGGCTCAGATTCACCTGGTTCAGCAGCGCGGGAAGATTCCCCGCCACCTCTTCACCTGGTCAAGAAGGGCGTGACCTTCTACGACGTCACGCAGGCAGCAACCAATAGTCTGTCGACGAGCCACATTCAAATGTATAGCCAGCTGTATATATTGAGCTACCCATCCGCCATTACCACATGTTCCTCCGGATCATCATGCAATAAACCTGTGTTAAGCCAACCCTTCAGCTGTTTCATTGTCTTTGGTCCCTTACACTAAAGAACTGCTACTGTCAACAGTGCTGATGTAATACCCAATGAACTGCCTTCATCTGCTCAAACGAGCCCAAGCCTTAAGAACAGCTTGAGGAGCTCTTCTTATATGTCTAGCAATAAGGGATGCGCGGCAGCGCAGATCCGCTGCTGCACGCTTTGCCGGCTCCTCCCCCATGGGAATACGGCGTGAAGCAGGAAGAGGCAGGGCTGGCCTCCTTAAAGGAGAGGCTTGGACTGCCCTTCCGCATTCCTGCCAACTGGGCCAGGCAGCGTTTGCCCTCCACCCCCGCCCTGGGTCGCAGTGTGATTATTTTGGTCGCTTCGGGGCCAGATGGGAATTTTTGCTTGAACCTAGATTGGCCGTTTGGTTCTTGGTGTTTTCGTCCATCCCACACTGTCACTGTTGGGCTAGTTACGGGGTAGTTTTGGTTCCCTTTTTTCTTGGTCGCCTGGTGGCTAGCACTGGTAAGGAGGCACTGGGTGACCCCTACAAGTCCAGCAGGAGCACACTCGGTTGGCCACAGGAAGGATAAGATAGAGGTACAGTGGCTGGCCAATCGTGTATGCTCAGGACCAAGGTCATGCTATGCTAGATACAGCTTGCAAATCCTTCCGGTTCACCAGACACATGTCAGAAGCAGAGGTTCGGTCATTTGCGCTTCTGTTTGGGGTCGATATGATTGGTTATAACCATTCCTCCTTACCAGTGCTATGGCGGCCCACTTGCATTGTTGAATTACAAATAATAAAGTGGGCCAGTTTTAATCCCAGCACTGTTGTCCGTCTCTTTATTGGGGGAGTGGGTCTGGCAAAGGCACTCAAACTGGTAGATACAGCCAATAAGGCCATCTTGGCAGTGGATTCAGATTTCTGGAATTATATTCTGCCTTCATCTCTGAAATATGGAATTAAGCAGTGAGACAGAAGCCAAAGCCAAGAATAAGCACTTATTTTCCACAGACTTATGCAGATGGTTGCATGTTCAAAACTTGTGTTGGACCAGCAGTTATTCAAGTCTGCAGAGAAACCTTGGGTAAAAATATAGCTGGGGATGAGCAGCACAGTGTACAAGTTATTACACTGGTGTGTGTGTGAGAGAGAGAGAGAGAGAGGAGAAAGCAAGGGTCCTTCCTGTTTTAGCCAGAAAGTGGCTGATTCTTGATAAAGAGACAGAGAATGGCATCCAAGTCTAGATAAACACACATGGGTCTGATTGAGGTTAAAGAGGGGGAACAGGGTTAGGATAAGAATGTAAATGCTATCCAGTGGTCTAATGGAAACACAGCTAAGGGACCTAACAATAGGGAGGGAAGCAAGAGATGGGTAGCAGTTATATCTATGACTGTTAGGTCTATGGATGCTGGCTAAAGTCTTATGAAAGACTGGCCAGAGGGAAAAGGAGAAGGAGAAGCCACAGGTTGGGCAGCAGAAGAGACCCATGCCACTGACCTAGACCCCTTTGGCCATTACCACCTGGCCAGAGGGAGAAGGAGAAACCGCAGGTCGGGCGGCGGAAAAGATCCTTGCCTCTGCCCCAGTGCCCCTTCGGCCATTACCACCTGGCTAGAGGGAGAAGGTGAAGCTGCAGGTGGGTGGCTGGCAGGGAAGACCAGTGCCATTGTGAGCCCTCTGGCCACCCCGAAAGGCCGGAGGTGAGGAGGAGGAAGAAGTCGCGGAAGGGCGGGCGGCATCATCAGCCCACTGGATGGAGCAAGGAGGAGCCAAGGAGGACAAGTGAGAGAGAGAGTGAGTGAGACAACCGCCAGTGCCCCCAGGCTCAGGCATGGACCAGAACATTACAGACTCCTTGATGTTTCAAACACAGACTCCTAACTGCATGCATGTGATAAGTAACTGATTTACCGTATCACCATTTAATCAAATGTTTATATTTTTTAGCCTTTATATAGTGAACTTTCCTTTTCATAGCAATGTTTTCTTTTTGATATCAAGGTTGATGACTAGTTTAGAAATCGCTAATGAGATATTTTTAACGTTTGACTACATATATAACTTCTTAATTCATAAATTCAGTACTAACCAATTTAACTTTAGAATGTGTTACTTTGTATTGTGATAATATGTATGAGTGGAAAATAATGGCAAACCACATCACGAATTTTGCCAAGAGAACTCCATGGACAGGGACAAAAGGCTGAAACAAAAAGGCAAAATAGATGGAACAGGAGGTTGAGCCCAGCAGGTCAGAAGATGCGGGAGGGGATAGGATAGTGGGAAGAGAAATATGGTGTTGCAAGGAACAATACTGCATAGGAACATGGAATGTAAGATCTATGAATCAAGGCAAGCTGGAAGTGGTAAAAAATGGAAAAATAAGCATTGACATCTTAGAAATCAGTGAGTTAAAATGGACAGGGATGGGCGGATTCAGCTCTGGAAACCATCATATCTACTACTGTGGACAAGAAAATCTTAGAAGAAATGGAGTGGTGATAATAGTTAATAAAAGAGTGAGAAAAGCAGTAACGGGATACAATCTAAAAAATGAAGAATTATCTCAGTCCAAATCCAAGGAAAACCATTCAATATCACAGTAATTCAAGTCTACACACCAACCACTGGTGCAGATGAAGCCACAGTTGGCCAGTTCTATGAGAATCTACAACACCTCATAGAACAACCACCAAGAAATGATGTCCACATTATCATAGGAGATTGGAATGCCGAAGTAGGAAATCAAAAAGTAAATGGAATAACAGGCAAGTTTGGTCTTGAAACACAGAATGTAGAAGGGCAAAGATCGATAGAGTTCTGCCAAGATAACACATTGGTCATAGCAAACACCCTCTTCCAGCAACACAAGAGGTGACTTTACACATGGACATCACCTGATGGCCAACTTCGAAACCAGATTGATTACATACTCTGCAGCCAAAGATGGTGAACCTCCATACAATCAGCAAAAACAAGACCTGGACTGTGGTTCAGACCATAATCTACAGATTGCAAAATTCAGGCTTAGACTAAAGAAAATAGGAAAAACAATTAGGACAGACAGGTATGACCTAGACAACATCCCTAAGGAATAAACGGTGGTGGTGTGGAAAAGATGTAATGGTTTTAGACTCGATAGACAGAGTGCCAGAAGAATTATGGACAGAGGTGTGGGACATCATACAGGAGGCAGCAAGGAAACCCATACCAAAAGAAAAGAGGTGTAAGAAATCAGAGTGTTTGTCTGATGTGGCTCTTAAAATAGCAGAGGAAAGAAGGAACGCAAAAGGCAAAGGAGAAAGGAAAAAAATTCAATCAATTGAATACAGAATTTCAAAGAAAAGCAAGTAGAGATAAGGAAACCTACCTAAATGAACAGTGCAAAGAAATAGAGGAAAACAACATAAGGGGTAGGACTAGAGATCTTTTTTTTTTAAAAAAAAGGGAAATCAAGGGAACGTTTAAAGCAAAAAGGACCATGATAATGGACAATAATGGCAAGGAGTTAGCTGATGCAGAAGAGATAAAGAAAAGATGGCAAGAGTACACAGAGGAACTCTTCAAAAAGGACCTCAACACCCCGGATAATCACAATGATGAGAACATTGAACTTGAACCAGACATCCTAGAGAGTGAAGTCAGAAAGGCCCTAAAAAGCACTGCAAACAACAAAGCTAGTGAAGATGATGGTATTCCAGTTGAAATTTTCAAAGACCTAAAAGATGATGGAATCAAATTATTGCATTATATATGTCAGCAGATTTGAAAAACACAACAATGGCCACAGGATTGGAAAAGATAAGTATACGTTCCAATCCAAAAAAAGGGTAATGCCAAAGGATGTTCAAATTATCGAACAATTGTGCTCATCCCACACGCTAGCAAGGTTATGCTCAAGATAGTACAGGATAGACTTCAGCAGCACATGGAGAGAGGATTAACAGAAGTGCAGACTGGTTTCAGAAGACGCAGCGAAACTAGAGACCACATTGCCAACATGTGTTGAATCATGGAGAAACCTAAGGAATATCAGAAACAAGTCAACTTCTGTTTCATTGACTACACCAAGGCCTTTGACTGTGTGGTCCACAACAAAATGTGGCAAGTAATTAAACAGATGGGAATACCAGAACACCTTATATGCCTCATGAGAAATCTGTACATGAGTCAAGAAGCAACAGTTAGGACAGAATACGGAATGACGGAGTGGTTTGGAATAGGAAAAGGAGTAAGACAAGGCTGCATTTTATCACCCTGCTTATTCAACTTATACATAGAGCACATAATGTGCAATGCGGGGATGGAGGAATCACAATTTGGGATCAAAATTGCTGGGAGAAACATCAACAATTTGAGATACGCAGATGACACTACCCTAATGGCAGAAAGTGAGCTTCTGCTTAGGTTGAAAGAAGAGAGTACAAAAGCTGGCTTGAGACTCAACATCAAGAAAACCAAGATAATGGGAACAGGCCCTATCAGTCCCTTGAAAATAGATGGGGAAGAAGTAGAAGCAGTGACAGATTTTACTTTCTTAGGACCTAGGATCACTGCAGATGGTGATTGCAGCCATGAAATAAAAAGGCAACCGATCCTTGGGAGGCAAGCTCTGAGAAATCTGGGGAACATAGTTAAAAGTAGAGACATCACCTTGCAAACAAAAATTTGCATAGTCAAAGCAATGGTATTCCAAATCATAATGTATGGCTGTGAGAGCTGGGCCATTAGGAAAGCTGAGCACAGAAGAATAGATGCCTTTGAGATGTGGTGTTGGAGGAGAGTTTTTGAGAGTACACTGGACAGCAAGGAGAACAGATAGGTCAATCTTAGAAGAAATCAACCCTGACTGCTCCTTAGAAGGTCAAATAGTAAAGATGAAGATGAAGTATTTTGGACATCAAATGAGAAGAGAGGACCCACTTGAGAAAGCCTTGATGCTGGGAAAGGTGGATGGCAAAAGAAGAAGGGGCGGCTAAAAATGAGATGGCTGGATGGTATTGTAGATACAGTGGGCACAGAGCTGGACAGGTTGAGGAGGATGGTGGACGATAGAGGTGCCTGGAGGCCAGTGGTCTATAGGGTTGGAATCAACTGTGCGACTGAACAACAACAACGACAAATAACTGATTGTTGAATACCATAGCTATCTAAGTATACTCGCAAAGGCACAGAGAGGCAAAGATGTAGACTGATGATACTATGTTAAGGTCCTTTGAATCTTACCTTCCCAACTGCAAAACAGTAAAACGGGGCTGGGAGACATGATTACGGAGAAGAGGAAAGGAAGGAGGAGATTAACATTAGAGCAAAACAAGACTGAACTCTTAGAGTTACTATTTTAAAAGATTGACTTTGTGGGAAGCCACTCCCTCCCAAGAACACAGAAAAGAGCACTGGGATAATTTGTAATTTTGGTGTCTTGCACAGAAGACAACAGAAGGAGCCGCAGTAGGGCTAAACACAACTTTATTGCATGATGATCAGGGTGAACATGAGGTAATGGCGGACAAAACAGCTCTATTTATAGTACACTGTACATTTGAATATCCTGGTGTGGTAGCTCATTGGCTACTGTCCGTGTGACGTGACAGATCGTCACACCCATCTCCTCCAGGTGCAGTGTGGCGGGAAGGTTACCCGATCTTCAGGTATTCGGGGAATCTGTACCATGTGAGCTGGATGCCACCTGTGGCCACTTAGCTTGCATCCTATACAGCTTGCTACAATGTGTCTCTAATTAGATGCAATTGGATACATTGACTGGTTATATTCTGTTAAAGGGAACCTTGCAACATTCATTCAACACACAACACCCCTCCCCCCTAGGTGAGGACGAAGTCCTTCAGCCATTGAGGATTTCCGCATGTTCGCTTTGGGCGAGTGGTGGCCGCACTTGGGCCCGGAGTCCCTGCATGCTCTTGATTACTTTGCCCTAGTCCTGCAGTGGGAGAGTGTAACTCGTTAGCGGTTGCCTGTGAGTTCTGAGCCGGGGATTGGAGAGGTCTAGGTATGGGAGTAAACTCCAGGGATGTGAAACCGGGGGCTCCAGGGTCTAAAGAAAAACCCCGCTCTTCGCTCTCCAAAAAATCCCCCCGGTTTCCTAACTCAAAGTCTAACAACTCTTCGAAATCTCCCTCTTCCAAGTTGTTCCTGTTACGCGGAGGGTCAAAAGGATGCAGATTTGTGTCATTTGCCTCCACCCTGTGGTCTGCGTCTCCCCCTTGGGATAAGTGGGTGGGGGAGAACCCTAACGCTGAATGCTCTGCTTGGTCACTCAAGTCCTGCCTTCCTACTACCCTACCCCTGAGCTGGTCAGCATGCCTCCTCCAGAGGAGTCCTGTGCTTGTCTCAACATTGTAGGAGACTGGCCCCGTTTGCCCAACCACTACTCCAGGCACCCAGTTCAGTCTGCCGGCCGGGTAGTTATGGCAATGCACTGCCTTGCCGATCTCGAAACTCTTGGTGCCCCCTGTTTCTATATTTCTACCCGTGTCCTCCACCGTGGTTGGGTCTAACCTCGAGAGGATTGGGGGGGGGGGTTTCTCTGCATAAGGAGTTCGGCGGACGACAGTCCCGCCGCTAAGGGGGTTACATGATACCTTAATAGGAATTGGCAAAGTTGCAAGTTCAATTCCCCAGGGCCCATCCTACACAGTGCATCGTTGACCATTTGTAGCGGGGTGAAAAGGGGCCGTGGTTATGTGGCAAATTTTGTTAATCTCTATGAAACCCTGGAACTCCGCTGACGTGAAAGTTGTGGCGTTATCGCTCACAAGTACGTCAGGTAACCCGAAACAGCTGAATACCTTCCATAACTGTTTAATCATCGCAGCTGATGATGTACTGGCCATCGGGATTACCTCCAACCATTTGGAGTAAACGTCCACTATTATGAGGAAAAGGGTGCCCCTGAAGGGACCCGCGAAATCTACATGCAGACGCGACCACGGTCATAAGAACATAAGAACATAAGAACAGCCTTGCTGGAACAGGCCACAGCCCATCCAGTCCAGCATTCTGTCTCACACAGTGGCTCATCATTTCAGGGTATTCCCAAGCAGATGCCTTCACCTGCTTAGGATTCCCTGGAAATGATATTGAGAGATATCCTGCCTATCTCTCCAACCCGGAGGTTGTCCTTAAGTATCCATAATTATAGCCATTGATACTCTTCTCCTCCATGAACTTGTCTAATCCTTTCTTAAAGCTGTCAAGACTGACAGCTGTCACCACTTCTTCTGGCAGGGAGTTCCATAGACCAGTAATCCTCTGGGTGAAAAAGTACTTTCTCTTATTTGTTTGAGAACTAGTACCCAAAAGTTTCATGGAGTGTCCCCTAGTTCTAGTGTTATGCGATAGGGAAAACAGTTTTTCCTTATCTACTTTGTCCACACCGTGCATGATTTTATAAACTTCAATCAGGTCACCTCTTAGACGTCGTCGTTCAAGAGTGAAGAGGCCCAACCGTTGCAGCCTCAGATGGTAAGGAAGGTGTTCCAGTCCCCTAATCATTCTGGTTGCCCTCCTCTGCACTTTTTCCAGCTCCATAATATCCTTCTGGAGGTATGGCGACCAGAACTGTACACAGTATTCCAGATGGGGCCTCACCATAGATTTATAAAGAGGCAAAATGACACTTGCTGACTTATTTTCTATACCCTTCCTAATGATCCCTAGCATTGAGTTTGCTTTTTTCACTGCTGAGGCACACTGGGTTGACACCTTCATTGAGTTGTCCACCAGGACACCAAGGTCCCTTTCCTGGTTTGTCGCAGAGAGTTCAGACCCCATCAGTTTATAAGTGTAATTGGGGTTCTTTGCCCCAACATGCATCACTCTGCACTTACTAATGTTGAAACTCATTTGCCACTGTTTTGCCCACTCCCCCAGTGTCGAGAGATCCCTCTGGAGCTCCTCACAATCTCTCACAGTTTTCACTACCCTGTATAATTTAGTGTCGTCAGCAAATTTGGCTACCTTGCTTTTTACTCCTACTTCTAGATCATTTATGAAGAGGTTGAAAAGCAGGGGTCCCAGTACTGAACCTTGGGGGACCCCACTCTTTACTTCCCTCCACTTGGAGAAGTGTCCATTTAGTGCTACCCTCTGTTTCCTGTCCCTTAGCCATTTGCTGATCCAGGACAAGACCTGTCCCTTTATTCCATGACTGGTACGTTTATTCAAGAGCCTTTGGTGTGGGACCTTGTCAAAAGCCTTCTGAAAGTCCAAATAAACAATGTCAACTGGATCCCCCTTATCCACATGCTTGTTGACACTCTCAAAAAATTCCAGCAGATTAGTGAGGCATGATTTGCCCTTGCAAAAGCCATGTTGGCTCTCCTTTAGCAGCGCCTTCTCTTCTATGTGCCTATTAATTCTATCTTTTAGGATGGTTTCCATCACTTTACCTGGGACACATGTCAAACTGACAGGTCGGTAATTTCCTGGATCGCCCCTGGATCCTTTTTTGAAAATTGGTGTTACATTCGCTACCTTCCAGTCATCAGGCACAAAGCCTGATTTGAGGGAAAGATTATATATTTTGGCTAGGAGATCAGCAATTTCATCTTTAAGTTCCCTGAGAACTCGTGGATAGATGCCATCTGGTCCTGGTGATTTGTTAGTGTTTAGTTTAACAAGACATGCAAGGACCTCCTCCCTGGTTATTTCTATCTGGCTTAATTCTTCGGTTTCCCTCCCTACGAAGATAGGCTCTGTTTTGGGCATGTGGCCTCTGTCTTCTTCAGTGAATACTGAAGCAAAGAATTCATTGAGTCTCTCTGCAATCTCTGTTTCCTCTTTAATAACCCCTTGCCTTCCATTGTCATCTAATGGTCCAATGGCCTTCCTAGTTGGGTTCTTACTTCTAATGTACTTAAAGAAGTCTTTGTTATTTCTCTGAGTATTTTTAGCTATACGCTCCTCAAAGTCTTGCTTTGCTTTCCTGATTGTTGCCTTGCATTTGTTCTGCCAGAATTTATGTTACTGCCTGCTGTCCTCATTCGGACAAGCCTTCCATCTTCTAAATGAGCTTTTCTTGCTCTTGATCACTTCCCGAACAGCTCCTGTAAGCCACATTGGAGTCCTCTTGGACCTGGCAGTGCCCTTTTTCCTTTTGGGTATGCATTCCAATTGAGCCTCTGTTATTGTTTTTGTAAACAGCCTCCATGCCTCTTGGAGTGTATGGACTCTCTCAATTTTCCCTTTCAGCTTCTTTTTTACTAGTTTCCTCAAATTTGGGAAATTTCCTTTTTGAAAATTTAAGGTCTCTGTGTTAGATTTTATCAGTGACTTGCGGTCTATGATCAAGTTAAACATAATTGAGTTGTGGTCACTGTTCCCTATTGGATCAGTCACGTTAACATCTTGCACCAGATCCTGAGTATTACTCAGGATCAAGTCAAGGATTCTTGTACCTCTAGTTGGTCCCTGGGCTGTGTCCCATTCTCTGTGAGGAAGTCGGGACTCCTCGGGCCAGGTACTCTAGCAGCTCTCGCAAGTGCCAATCATATGTTCTATGTCTGCGTCCAGCTTGGGCCACCAGACGTAACTTCTAGCTAGCGCTTTGGAGTGCACGATCCCTGGGTGGCTGATATGCAGCATCTTGAGCACCCGAGACCTCAGAACTTCGGGGATTATTACCCGCTGCCCCCAGAGTAGGCAGCCCCTTTCTAAGGAGAGTTTGTCTCTCCTCCTACCATAAACCTTGAATTCCTCCGTAGGGGAGGTTGCTGGCCACCCTTTTTGTACCCATGAACAGACTAGGGCCAATGACTTGTCTTTCACGGTAGCCTTGGCGATCTCCGCTGGCAGTATCAGGGGCGACTCTTGGGCCTCGATCAGGAGCACCTGGTGGTCCTGCTCTACCTCGCACTCTGGGTCCCCTGCCTGTGGGAGGGGTGACCTGGAAAGGGCGTCGGCATGGCTGATCTCCTTGCCAGGATGGTAGGTCAATGCATACTGATACGCGTTGAGGAAAATGGCCCATCGCAGCATCCTTGGGGACAAGATCTGCGGAGTTGGCTTGTCTGTGGTAAAGATTCCTAACAGGGGCTTATGGGTGGTCACGACTGTGAATGGTCTGCCATAAAGGAAGTTGTGGAACTTTTTGGTTCCCGCAACAATTGCCAGGGCTTCCCTGTCTGTTTGCGCATAGTTGCGCTCTGCCTTGGACAGGGATCTCGAATAGAATGCCACCGGGGCTTCTCGCCCACCCTCTAACACGTGGCAGATGACTGCCCCTACCCCCACCGGTGAGGCATCACAGACCAACACAATGGGTTTCTTGGGATCGAAGTGGGTCAAAACAGCCTCGGAGGATAGAAGCTGCTTGAGCCCTCGGAATGCCCATTCCTGGCTGTCCCCCCACTGCCAAGCCGCATCTTTCTTGAGTAGTTTGTGCAGCGGCTCTGCTACCAATGCCTTTCCCGGCAGGAAAGAGTGGTAAAAATTTAGGAGTCCGAGGAAGGACTGTAGTTCGGCCTTTGTGGTGGGGCGAGGGGCATCCTGCACTGCCGACACCTTTGACTCTGCTGGTTTGATTCCCTCAGAGGTTATCCGGAAACCCAGAAACTCTACCTCTTCAGCGAAAAACACACACTTATCCTTTCTCAATTTGAGCCCCGCTTTTTCAAACACGGTTAGTACCCGGTCTAACCTTTTGGCCAATTCCTGTCCCCCCCCCCCCGTTATCAAAACGTCATCAAAGTAGGGGAAAACACCTGGGAGCCCCTTCAACAACCGTTCCACGAGGGACTGGAAAATTCCTGGGGCCAAATTTACGCCGAATTGGAGGCGCGTTACTTTAAAGGCTCCCTTATGAGTAACTATGGTCTGAGCAGCAGCTGCAGCTGGGGTCACCGTCAATTGTTGATATGCCTGCACTAAGTCTAGCTTGGCGAAACCCCTCCCCCCGTGCAAAGTTGCTAACAGGTGACTTACTACCGGCACCGGATATGCATTTGGGCGAATTGCCTTGTTAATCGTGCACTTGTAGTCAGCGCAGATTCTGACCTCCCCGTTAGCCTTAAGCACTGTAACAATGGGGGTTTCCCATTCGGCGGAGTCCACAGGTACCAAAATTGCGATTATTATTTTTTGAACCACAATCAGGCATACCTTAACTCACCAAAAGGTGGCATCATTTTGGCAGTTTCATGTCTGACCTAGACACAGTCGTAGTAGTAGTAGTAGTAGTAGCAGCAGCAGCAGCAGCAGCAGCAGCAGCAGTATTAGTAGTAGTTTGGCTTAGGTTTCCCCCAAAAGACAGTCTATAATCCTCCTGGAAAATGGGAAGTGCAAGTGGAGGGGACAGGATTACAACTAGAGATTGATGAACAATAATCAAGAAATACTTTATTAGTTTGTATGCATTCAAATCTCCAGAGCCACATTAACTGCAACCCAAGAGTATTGAAGGAACTGGCTTAAGAACTCTCAGAACCACTGGTTATCATTTTCTTGAAATCATGGAGGATGGATAAAGTGCCAGATGATTGGAAAAGGCTTCAAAAACAGCAAAAAGGGAACTACCTGGGAACTACTGACCAATCAGCCCGACATCAATTTCTGGGAAAATTATGGAGCAATCATTCTGCAAGCACATGGAAAACAAAGTAGTAATAGCTAGAAGTTGTTGATGGCATAAAACTGGGTGGAACAGTTAATGACAGAAACAAAATTTAAAAAAATATATTGAGAGGCTTCAGAATTGGGCGGAAAACAACACAATCAAATTTAACAAGGATAAATGCAAAGTTCTACACATAAGGAAAAACAAATAAACACACAGTTACAAAATGAGGGATACTTGACTCAATGATACTACAAGCAAGATCACAAGCTGAATATAAGCCAACAGTGCAATGTGGCTGCAGAAAAGGCCAATGGCATTTTAGCTTGCATTAAGAGAAGTATATTCCCTAAATTGCTAGTTCCCCTCTATTTGACATTGATTAGATCTTGTCTTGAGTACTGCGTCCAATTCTGGATACCAAACTTTAAGAAGAATGCTGACAAACTAGAACAAGTTCAGAAGAGTGCAACAAGATTGATTGGAAACCAAGCCCTGGGAAGAAAGCCTGAAAGAACTGGACATGTTTAGCCTTGAGAAAAGACTGAAGGGAGATATGATAGCACTTCTCAAATACAGTAATACCTCATACAAAGTCTGCTTCGTACAACATCAAATTCATACAACATCGCCTAATTCCTTGAAAAAAGTTGCCTCATACAAAGTCACTGTGACTTTGTATGAGGCACTGGGGTTTTTCCCCAGGTTGGTTTGTCCCCTAAAATCAGGGTCATTCAATATGTTTTTGTAATGTATTTAGCCTTTAGATAATGACTTCTTAAAGTTCTGTCAGTTTCCTGTCTGTTTCCTTGACTTTGCCCTGAAGTCTGTGCTGTTACAGTACAATGTATCTCTATGGAAATGACATTGTACAAGGCATCGCAGCAAGGATATGGACGTTGTATGAGGCATCGCAGCTAGGATTTTGCATGCCTCATACAAAGTCCAAATCCGTATAAAGTCCAAACTTGTGGAACTTTAATGTTTGGGAATCAAGACAATGGAAATGCTGTAAGCTAGCCTAGCACATCTTTATTGCATGGAGTACAGTACGAACATGTGGTAATGGCGGACAAACAGCTCCTTTTATGCGGTGGCTATACAATTGAATATGGCTCTTCGACAGGCATTGGCTACTGTCCAAGTGACGTCATCCTTGGTCACGCCTTTCTTGTCCAGGTGAGGTGAACACGGGAATCTTTCCCGCGCAGCTGAAGGCATTTGAGGAATGTGTACCATGTGAGCTGGGCGCTCGCTACTGCCCCCGGTGGCCACTAGCTCATGTCCTCATACAGAAGGTTACAGTGTTACTATTGGAGATTGTTACATCCACTCATTCGTGTGGTTACAAATACATTCAATACACAACAGGAACCAAGTTTGGACGTTGTGTGAGGTATCACTGTACTTGAAAGATTGCCCTACGGAGGAGGTATAGGGTACGTAATAATGAGATCAAGTTACAGGAAGCCAGATTTCCATTGAATATATCAGGAAAAGCCTCCTGTCAGAGAGCAGCAGTACCACAATGGAACAGATTACTTCAGGAAGTAATGAGCACTCCAGCACTGGAGGCACTCAAGAGAAAATTAGACAGTCATCTGTCAGATCTGCTTTTATTTGGATTCATGCTTTGAGTAGGGGTTGGGCTCAATGGCCTTACAGGCCCATTCCAACTCCATTAGTCTACGAGAAACAAGGCATTGAGAATATATTTAAAACAGCAGAGAAACCAAGTTCATGTCCCAGGGACTGGGTGATCTATATATAAGCAACATGCTTAATGTCAAGGAAACATGAAGGTAAGATGTTACACCATATTAGAAGCTCCACATGACATCTCTTCAGAGGCAGAAAATCATTTCACTCTCACTCAGCCCCTTCTTCCAAATTGTCCAGTGTCTCTTTAGTTGCTATATGTTTGCTGCAATCGGGATTTGAATCAGCACAGCCCATCCCATAGTGTAATTTTCTTTCTGTAGGTAATCACCCTAAGGTGAATCCAGATAAGGAAAGAAACTCTGATTATCCTTTCTTCCCTTCCTCCATGTCATGTGCTTCAAGCTTTTCCATATGGAACCTTTCTTTTCTTTAACATGCTAAATTTAAGACTAATCTTTATCAATTGTTTGCCCACCAACTGCATGATATTCCTCCTGTCTCATTTAGTACAGAGACTTCTTTCATGACAGTCCATGCTTTTTTCATCTCTCCTAAAAGCATAATTTATTTTTAATCTCACTTTGTTTAGCGCTCTGGTGCTTCCCAATATTCACGGTTGTGGTCATAGCCTGCTGGTTAGATGCTTTTAGTTAGCATGAGAGAGGAAAAACCCAAGTAAATTCCAGGTAAATCAAGCAGGGAGGAGGATCTCTTAAATAATATTTTTACAGCTTTCCTAAAGAGAAGAGAAGTGTCTTCTCAAAGGGAATGTTGAACACGCATCTCAGTAAATCTATGCTCCTTCATAAGTAAATGATAAAAGGGGACTTTTAGTGTTCAGTTATCCCTGCTTTGACTCTAAAAACAAATCCCAGTCTGAGGCAGTTTCAGCATCTAGTGCCGTGATGGCACTCCAGATGAATCGCAGCCAGATGAATCGCAGCAAACCCATTTGTGTGGATTCACGGGTGGGTGGGCTTCTGGGAATTGAAGTCCAGAACATCTGGAGTGCCAAGGTTCGCCATCACGGGTCTAGTGTCTCTGAGTTCTTCTGTGTCGAGGCCAGACGTGAAACTGCCAAAATGAAGCCACCTTTTAGTGAGTTCATTCTACAGTTCCTTTCACCAGACCTGGTGTGAGAAAGATTTAGCCGGCATAAGGTGGATGTTGCCCGGGGTACGCCCGATTGTGCTTCAAAAATACCACAATTTTCGAGGAGACTTTTTCTGTGTACCCTTCATGTTCAAGGAATGAAGAAGCAGATGAATGAAATAGTGAAATTCAGCTCTTTACTAGTGGGGTTTGAACACAGTTTGGATGGGGCAAAACTCGGACTTATATACACTATAAACAGTAACAGTAACAATAATACAACAAGCCCATTGGCTAACAGAGTGTGCACATTTTTTGATCCACTTATTTGCATAAGAATAGATACATGAGAAAGATACATTCCGCTCCTGTCAGAAAACACAGTTAACATACATAACATTCTTTCCCCCAGGTAAAAACAAAATCCTTTAACCAGGACGCTAGGCTGAGCCGGCTCAGAGGCTTGTAAGATGGGCAACCCGACTGGAGTGAGGGATTGACTGGAGGGGGAGGATTGTAAACCCAAATTTAAGCCCCGTTTGTCAGATGGAGGAGCAGGGGATCTGTCAAAACCAAAATCTAATTCTGTGGATGAATAAGACAACTCAGGGTCCCTCCTGTGTGTACTAAGAGTGGAGGGTGACTCTGAACAAAATTGGTCATTATCAATAAAGGAATCCAGAGTGCTAGGCTGGGACAGTGTAGGGGTACACCTGGCCAGAGTAGGGGAGCATTCCACAAATTCCCCTTGAAGTCGGTCCCTAAAATGTACCTCTGGGTCAATGTTGGCTGGCTGCTGACTATTACCTCTGCCCCCTGGGTTTAAACGGGTGGGGGCCAACCCTAGCATTGAGTGTCTGTATTCGTCTTGTGGGTCCAGTACTCTGGGTCTCAATTGATCTGCATTCCTCCTCCAGACCAGACCAGTGGCTGTTTCGATTCTGTAAGAAACAGGACCAGTTTGATCGATCACAAACCCGGGCACCCACATAGGACCACCAGCTGCATAATTGTGGCAATGTACAGGGTCTCCGGACAAGAAACCCTTCTGGTGTTGGATCGCTATATTTGTGCCTTTGTCCTCTACCCTAGAGGGATCCAATCTGTCCAGCAAGGATTACAGTTTCCTTCGCTGGAGCAATTCAGCAGGGGACAGCCCTGAGGCAAGGGGGGGGGGTGAGCCTATATGTGAAAAGAAACTGGCATAGCTGGAGCTCCAAATCCCCTTCACCCATATGGCGAAGTGCGTCTTTAGTTGTGCGCACCTGCCACTCCACCTGGCCATTGGTGGCTGGGTAGAATGGGGCAGCAGTGATGTGCCTAATTGCATTCCCTTCCATGAAGGATTGGAATTCTGCAGATGTGAACGTGGACACGTTGTCAGACACCAGCACATCTGGAAGTCCAAATGCTGCAAACAGCCTTCTCAGGTGCATTATTGTGGTAGCTGAAGTGGTATTGGCACTCTAATCACTTCCAGCCACTTAGAGAATGAGTCTACAACTAACAAAAATAGGGCACCCCTAAATGGACCTGCAAAATCTATGTGCAACCTGGACCACGGGCCCCGAGCAGAATCCCATTCCCGAGAGGGAAGGTGGGATTGCTCTGGGCAAGAGGATTGACAACTGGCACAAGTGCCTACCATCTGCTCTATTTCTTGGTCCAGTTGAGGCCACCAAAAGTAGCTACGGGCAAGGGCTTTGGAACGTACAATTCCCGGATGACTCGTGTGAAGTAAATGTAAAACCTTTTTCCTGAGAGTGACAGGAATGCCCACCCGCTGGCCCCATAGAAGGCCACCTCGTTCCACTGACAATTCCAAAGGCTTGCAGTGGAATGTTCTGAATTCCTCGGCTAGAGGAGAGACAGGCTAGCCTTTTTGTACCCAAGACATTACTTTAGTCAATGTTACATCCTTGACCGTAGCTTTGGCTATATCTGAGGGAACAACCGGGGGCGAGTCGAATGCCTCAATCATGAGGACCTGGTGGTCACTTTCGATCTTGCAATTGGCTTCCCCGACCCCTGGCAGTGGAGAACGTGACAGGGCATCAGCATGGCTGATGTCCTTGCCGGGCCTGTGCACCAAAGTAAAATTGTATGCATTTAGGAAAATTGCCCAACGCAACATCCTTGGGGACAGAATTTGAGGCGTGGGCTTCCCATTCACAAAGATTCCAAGGAGGGGCTTGTGGTCAGTTACGATGGTAAAAGGCCTTCCGTAAAGGTAATTGTTGAATTTCTTAGTGCCTGCCACGATTGCCAACTCCTCCCTGTCTGTCTGAGCGTAATTTTTCTCAGGCTTTGAGAGCAAACGGGAATAGAATGCTATGGGGGCTTCCGCTCCCATCACTTAGTACATGGCATAACACAGCTCCCCCCCCCCCCACAGGGGATGCATTACACACGTACAACTTCTTTGTTAGGATCAAAATGAGTTAATACAGCATCCGAAGATAGCAGCCTTTTGAGTTCTAGGAAAGCTTTCTCCTGGCAATGGCCCCTGTTCCAAACAGTATCTTTCTTAAGAAGCCAATGTGATGGTTCGGCAACTGAGGCTTTGCGATGGAGAAAAGCGTGATAGAAGTTTAACAATCCTAGGAATGATTGCAATTCAGCTTTACATTTTGGCCTGGATGCATTCCGCATGGCCATCACCTTGGAGTCAGAGGGCATGATACCTTGGGGTGTAATGCAGTACCCCAGGAACTCCACTTCCTGTGCCAAAAAACATGCATTTGTTTCTTCTGAGCTGTAGACCGGCCCACTCAAAACGTGACAGGACTTAATCGAACCTGGCCGCTAGTTCGACGGTGTCCTTAGCGGTGATCAGGACATCGTCAAAATATGGCAGGACACCAGGCAACCCTTTCAAAATACGTTCTACAAGAGATTGAAATATTCCGGGAGCTGCATTCACCTCAAATTGTAGTCTAGTTACCTTAAATGCCCCCCTATGTGTTACTATGGTCTGGGTTATGGCAGCAGCAAGAGACACAGTTAATTGTTGGTAAGCCTGGGCAAGGTCAAGTTTTGCGAAGCAATTTCCTCCATGCAAGGAGGCAAGAAGGTGGCTTACCACGGGCACAGGATATGCGTTCGGGCAAATAGCTTTATTGATGGTACACTTGTAGTCAGCGCATATCCTGACCTCCCCGTTACTTTTCAAAGCAATCACAATTGGTGTCTCCCACTCTGTGGAGTCCACCGGCACTAGGATGCCCTGCCCCACCAGTTTGTCCAGCTCGGTTTCTATCTTCTCCTTTAAAGCAAAGGGAACCCGGCGTGGCTTCATCCAGATGGGCCGGATGGTTGGGTCAAGCTCAAAGTCAACAGGGGGTCCTTTGTATAAACCTAAACCCTTTTTGAATACCTCAGGATGTGCAGCACAAACGTCCCGGATTGGGTCAGAGTCTATTGCGTGGATGCCAGAAAGCCGGATTCCCAGGGGCCTAAACCATTGGGTCCAGTGGTGGACTCCAAAAAAAAGTTACTACCACACTGTGGCCATGGTATGGTGGGTGTGGCCAGGGGGAAAGCCCTGCATTGCACCCGAATTAGGACTACATTATTTCAAAACATGGATGGGCGGGGCCAGCCAGAATTTCTGCTACCGGTTCTGGCAAACTGTGGCAAACCTGCTGATGCCCACCACTGATTAGGTCCCAATAAGACAGTTAGTGCCCTGCTTAACTACAACCAATGGCAAGGAGGTGTGAATGTTTTTGAATTTAACCAAGAAATTACCCACCCCCAGGACCGGAATCTGGCAACCTTGCACATCCCAGAGGGAAGTTTTAAAGGAGTTAAGCTTGGGCCGAGAGGCAGGGGGAATTCTCAAAAACTCCCACTGTGGGATTATGGAAAAGGTAGTACCTGAATCCACCATCATGAAGGGGACATCCTGCAGGCTCAGGTCTGCGAAGAAACGCTCGCTGATGATGCCCACTTGGCATGGCTCAGGCTCGGGTGACACTTTGGCGATGGACGTTTTGCGGTGATGACTCTTCTGTGTTGCTGCTCTCTTCTGTGGAAGGCCACCCTGGCTGGGAAGATTGAGACCTCTGGCTGCAGGTGCCTCCTCAGTGTGGAAATGATTTCTATGAGCGGCACCATATCCACGTCCCTTGGGAGAATGAGGTGGGTTGCCAGCTCAAGCGTCTCAGAACCGCACTGAGTGAGGAAACAGGAGCGCTTCTGGTTTCCGTCGGTGATCTTCTGTGAGGCCATTGTGTGGCGGAACTGCCGTTCGTATGTTGCCCATTTCTCTGGATGCGCTGGGTCGAATGAGCTGATGTTGCTGCCATGTGGGGACGCCATCCCACCTTTGTTGCCAGTTTCGTGTTCAAGGAATGAAAAAGCAGACAAATGAAGTAGTGAAATTCAGCTCTTTACTAGTGGGGTTTGAACACAGTTTGGATGGGGCAAAACTTGGACTTATATACACTATAAACAGTAACAGTAACAATAATATAACAAGCCCATTGGCTAACAGAGTGTGCACATTTTTTGATCCACTTATTTGCATAAGAATAGATACATGAGAAAAAATACATTCTGCTCCTGTCAGAAAACACAGTTAACATACATAACAGTACCCCAACTCTGAGTTAAAACTCCAAAAAGAAAGTATAGTTGTGAGGCAAAATTTGACAAGCAAAGAAACCAGAACATGGTTTGTGTGTGTGTGGGGGGGGGGGGGGGGGACTTGAAAAACATACTATTTTGAGTTCTGTTCCAAAAAGTGTGGCTGAGCATACAATTACCTAATCTGTCTGGGGAGAGGTTATCCAGCCATGGTCTGAAAAAAGAAATATGAAAAATGACTGTCCTAAAAAAACAGCTGTGGAAGAGGAAAGGAGGGCAGGGTTCACAAAGTGAAGAAGGGGGAAAGTGCCTTTAGGGGATTGTCCATTGTGTTGCTCTTAGTCTTCTTCTGACACACCCTCACTGACAGAATGCAGTCCAGCATTGCTTCTTGGCTTGGACAGCACAGCAAGATCTCCATTTGCCCAGCTATTTAAAAGATTGCATTGACCTAAACATGGATGTCACCGTGGCCATGAAATAACTTGGCCACTCACTACCAAATATCTGTTTGGAAAGATATTGTGGATGATGGTGAACACAAGAACATGCAGTAAGCACACACACACTGCATCACAGGAGGCCTTTCAACAAATCAAGTGACTTAAATGAGGATTGAAGAGTTTTGGATTCTTCTTTTGTGTCCCGATCAAACCCTGGACCGTCAAATATGCTGGCTGCCATCCTGAGAGGCACAGTGAGGTGACCTCCCAGTCTCTGGTTTCTTTTTTCTTTCATGCCCCAACCAAACCCTGGACTGCCAAAATGAAGCCACTTTCTTGGCTTTGTTATTGCCCAAACTGGTGCATGTTTCTAGCAGGAATCAGCAGACCAGTAAATGAGCCGGATTCTGAATCTCTCCACATTTGCACTTTGCATTGTCCACCAGCAGCCCCCACTTGGTTTTGCATTTAAGGACTTTGACCCTCAGCCTATTCAGGGTCCTCCAAGTGATGTAGGGGAGGTTGAGTTCTTCAGATATATCCTCCTTTAATATTGTTTCTTCTCCAGCTTCTTCCTCCACCTTCTAATTTGTTTTTGCTGTGATGTACCCTCAAGAATGTTTGTACTTGCCGTAAATCTCTTCCTGGATCTGAGCCAGCAGACTTGAGGTTCATATCTGTTCAGAGGGTATCGACGATCATTCTCTTGCATTGTGTGCATGTGTGTGTTCTCTATATTCTGCCATTCTCAGAGACTGGAAGTGATCGACTTAATATGATCACATTTCTAGTATTCTTTATGTTTTAACCTTCCATGTTTGTACACTGCAGTAAACAGTCAGGGCTACCCAGCAGCCATGGCCATACTGGCTGAGAAATTCTACGTATTGGAGCCCAAAAGTTATCTTTTCCTCTGTCTAGCCATTCTTCAGGCAGAATAGAAAGTGTTGCTTCTGAAAACCTTCTACCCAAACAATCATTAGCATCTGTTGTATTTTCTAAACTGGCAGAGGCTACAGCCTAAATCCTAATGTATTTCTGCCTTTTCCAATCTGCATTTACTTCAAGTCAACTGCTGCAATTCACTTGTGGTTCTGTAAATAAAGGAGTGTGCAAACAAAGCCCACCCCTTCATTCATTGAACACATGAGGACCAGGCCCTTATAATGCCAATGTTGCTAGCAGGGAACTTTGGGGCATTTGTGTGATAGAGCGCTACCTCCACAAATGCACAAAGGTAGACATGGATTACCTCTCCTGCCTTCTGTGAGTGCCCTTCTGCTGCTGATCACTGGCCTGCCCATAACTTGTATATGTGGGATGAACATGATTGTGTTGGGGTAAGTAACAAGGAATGACTTGCCTCCATGTCCTGTCTTCTCTAGCACTATTGCTCTTGTCCCAAACCACCAAACAGTTGCTGGGGGACAGGCCAAAGCATTGTTTTTAGCTGTTAGTTAGTTAGTTCCCCATTTAAACTTTGCTGCTAATTGTTGCTTGGAAAAGCAGAGAAGTGCACTCATCCATTCTTCTCAACTCTCTCCAGTGCCATAAGAGAGAGGGAGAGGGAGTGAGAGAGAGGCAGGGAAAGACTTCAGGGAAATGGTTTGTAGGATCATTTTGTGCATAAGAGAGTGAGGGTTGTTGGTGATGAGAGGAGGATTAAGGTCGGTGGTGATGACAGAGGCATCATCATCCATGTTTGATGCCCATTGCCAGCAGCCTGCCTCCTGAGTCATCCTGAGTCATCACTGTATGAGGTCCTTGTGGATTAAAAAAACCCTGTTCACTGCAACATATACTGTACTTTCTTTCATATTAGTTGGCATCTGGGGCAGTCCTGGTTTTCACTTTTGTGGAGGTGTCCCAATGTGCAAACAACTGTGCTTACAAAGAGGTCTTCACTGTCAAAGTGATGTGTTCCTTCAGCAACAACTTGCAGTCTGAGATGCATCACTGAGAAGTCCACTAATGTGAAAGCTCCTCTTCTTCACACATCTGATACCGGTAGTTCAGTTCAGAGAGAGTTTTGCTTGTCTTGTTGTCAAAGTGTAGACATTTTCCTTTTTGGATTCCACTTTCCCATGACCACACTGGTGGAGGTATTCTAGAAGCTGTTTCCAAAAAGTAACTTTCCAAGCTGTGTCTCTTTGGTGCCTTGCAAGGAAGACAAAGAAGGAGCCGCAATAAGGCTAAACACAACTTTATTGCAATGATGGTCAGGGTGAACATGAGGTAATGGCGGACAACACAGCTCTATTTATAGTACACTGTACATTTGAATATCCTGGGTGGTAGCTCATTGGCTACTGTCCGCGTGACGTGACAGATCGTCACGCCCATCTTCTCCAGGTGTGGTGTAGCTCGCATCCTTATACAGCTTGCTACAATGTGTCTCTGATTAGATACAATTGGATACATTGGCTGGTTACATTCCGTTAAAGGGAACCTTGCAACATTCATTCAATACATAACACCCCTCCCCCCAGGTGAGGACAAAGTCCTTCAGCCATTGAAGCTTACCGCATGTTTGCTTTGGGTGAGTGGCAGCCGCACTTGAGGGCGAAGTCCCTGCACGCTCCTGACTACTCTGTCCTCATCCTGCAATGGGAGAATGTAACTCGTTAGCGATTGGCTGCGAGTTCTGAGCTGGGGATTGGGGAGGTCTAGGTATAGGAGTAAACACCAGGGATGTGAAACCAGGGGCTCCAGGGACTAAAGAAAAACCTCGCTCTTCGCTTGGACGGGTAGGGGACCACTAAAAAAAAAAACACCCTGGTTTCTTAACTCAAAGTCTAACAGCTCCTCGAAGTCCGCCTCTTCCAAATTGTTCCTGTTACCCGGGGGGCAAAAGGATGCGGATTTGTGACATTTCCCTCCCCCCCCCTGTGGTCTGCGTCTCCCCCTTGGGATAAGTGGGTGGGGGAGAACCCTAACGCTGAATGCTCTGCTTGGTCACTCAAGTCTTGCCTTCCTACTATCCTACCCCTGAGCTGGTCGGCATGCCTCCTCCAGAGGAGCCCTGTGCTTGTCTCGACATTGTAGGAGACTGGCCCCGTTTGCCCGACCACTACTCCAGGCACCCAGTTTGGTCCGCCGGCCGCGTACTTACGGCAATGCACTGCCTCGCCGATCTCGAAACTCTTGGTGCCCCCCCCCGTTTCTATATTTCTACCCGTGTCCTCCACCCTGGTTGGGTCTAACCTCGAGAGGATCGTGGCGGGTTTCCTCCGCATAAGGAGTTCGGCGGGCGACAGACCCGACGCTAAGGGGGTTACACGATACCTTAATAGGAATTGGCAAAGTTGCAAGTTCAACTCCCCAGGGCCCATCCTATGCAGTGCGTCCTTAGTTGTTCACACCAGGCGTTCCTCTTGACCATTTGTAGTGGGGTGAAAAGGGGCTGCAGTTACGTGGCGAATTTTGTTAATCTCTATGAAACCCTGGAACACCGCTGATGTGAAAGTTGTGGCGTTATCGCTCACAAGTACGTCAGGTAACCCGAAACAGCTGAATACCTTCTGTAATTGTTTAATCGTCGCAGCTGACGATGTACTGGCCATCGGGATTACCTCCAACCATTTGGAGTAAGCATCCACTATTATAAGGAAAAGGGTGCACCTGAAGGGACCCGCGAAATCTACGTGCAGACGTGACCACGGCCCCCGGGCTGTGTCCCATTCTCTGTGTGGAAGTCGCGACTCCTCGGGCCGGGTACTCTGGCAGCTCTCGCAGGTGCCAATCATATGTTCTATGTCTGCGTCCAGCTTGGGCCACCAGATGTAACTTCTAGCTAGCGCTTTGGACCGCACGATCCCTGGGTGGCTGATATGCAGCATCTTGCACACCCGAGACCTCAGAACTTTGGGGATTATTACCTGCTGCCCCCAGAGTAGGCAGCCCCTTTGTAAGGAGAGTTTGTCTCTCTGCCTACCTTGAATTCCTCCATAGGGGAGGTTGCTGGCCACCCTTTTTGTACCAATGAACTGACTAGGGCCAATGACTTATCTTTCGCCGTGGCCTTGGCGATCTCCGCTGGCAGTATCAGGGGCGACTCTAGGGCCTCGATCAGGAGCACCTGGTGGTCCTGCTCTACCTCACACTCTGGGTCCCCTGCCTGTGGGAGGGGTGACCTGGAAAGGGCATCGGCATGGCTGATCTCCTTGCCGGGAAAGTACGTCAATGCATACTGGTATGCATTGAGGAAAATGGCCCATCGCAGCATTCTTGGGGACAAAATCTGCGGGGTTGGCTTGTCTGTGGTAAAAATCCCTAGCAGGGACTTATGGTCGGTCACGACTGTGAACGGTCTGCCATAAAGGAAGTCGTGGAACTTTTTGGTTCCTGCAACAATCGCCAGGGCTTCCCTATCTGTTTGCACGTAGTTGCGCTCTGCCTTGGACAGGGATCTCAAATAGAATGCCACCGGGGCTTCTCGCCCACTCTCTAGCACATGGAAGAGGACTGCCCCCACCCCCACCGGTGAGGCATCACAGACTAACACAACGGGTTTCTTTGGATCGAAGTGGGCCAAGACAGCCTCGGAAGATAGAAGCTGCTGAGCCCTCGGAATGCCCGTTCCTGGCTGTCCCCCCACCGCCAAGCCGCATCTTTCTTGAGTAATTTGTGCAGCGGCTCTGCTACCGACGCCTTTCCTGGTAGGAAAGAGTGGTAAAAATTTAGGAGTCCTAGGAAGGACTGCAGTTCGGCCTTGGTGGTGGGGCGAGGGGCATCCTGCACTGCCGACACCTTTGACTCTGCTGGTTTAATACCCTCAGGGGTTATTCAAAAACCCAGAAATTCTACCTCTTCAGCGAAAAACACACACTTATCCTTTCTCAACCTGAGCCCCACTTTCTCGAACACGGTTAGTACCCGGTCTAACCTCTTGGCCAATTCCTGTTCCCCTCCCGCTGTTATCAAAACATCGTCAAAGTAGGGAAAAACACCTGGGAGCCCTTCCAACAATCTTTCCACGAGGGACTGAAAAATTCCTGGGGCTGAATTTACGCCGAATTGGAGGCGTGTTACTTTAAAGGCTCCCTTATGAGTAACAATGGCTTGAGCGGCAGCTGCAGCTGGGGTCACCATTAATTGTTGATATGCCTGCGCTAAGTCTAGCTTGGTGAAACACATCCCCCCATGCAAAGTTGCTAACAGGTGACTTACTACCGGCACTGGATACGCATTTGGGCGAATTGCCTTGTTAATCATGCACTTGTAGTCAGCGCAGATTCTGACCTCCCCATTAGCCTGAAGCACCGTAACAATGGGGGTTTCCCACTCGGCGGAATCCACCGGTACCAAAATCCCCTGACCCACCAGTTTGTCCAGTTCAGTCTCAATTTTGTCCTTTAGTGCGAAAGGCACTCTCCTTAGCTTCAGTCTGATGGGTCAGATGTCGGGATCCATGTCGAACGAAACTGGGGGCCCCTTGAACTTCCCTAGCCCCTTCTCAAAGATGGCAGGGTGTGCGTTACACACCTCCGTGATCAGGTCAGCCTGCACGGCGTGTATGCCTCCAATGAAAACCCCCAGGGGGCCAAACCACTGCGTACCCAGGAGGCAGCAAGACCCTTCCTTTAAGACTACTAGGGGCAACTGCACGGAGCGCCTCTTGAACTGTACCTTGAACTCTCCCATCCCCAGCACTGGGATACTTTTGCCCTGAATATCCCGCAAGTTAGTCTTTAGGGCCGTCAGTTTGGAGCATGACTTGGGGGGAAATGCGCAAAAATTCCCGGTGGGAGATGATGGAGTATGATGACCCCGAGTCGATCTCCATCCTTACTGGGACCCCTTGTACCAGTACCTCAACAAAGAACCGGGGTGCCTCAAAGGCACGCTGTGAACTGCCTGGTCGTGGTTGTCGGGAACTTGTCAAGACACACGGTGCTCCTGAGGCTCGTTGTCGAAGATTCTGCCGACCCCGTCTGCTTTGCGTTGGGACCGTTCTGCCTGGCCCTTGCCGTCGTCTCGACGATGCCTGCAGACCTTTGCGATGTGCCCACGCCGCCCGCAGTTGTGGCACTCCGCCTTCCGGAATGGGCATAGGATGCCCCGCATCCGTCGCAGCGGCGGTCCTCTCTGGTGCGGTCTCGAACCTCAGGCCTCCTCTGCACCCGCTGCACGTCGTCGTCCTCGCTGAAGTCGGAGGCGGACGTGGTGGACTTGGAGGGCCCCTGCTCTCCGTGGGAGGAACAGCTGTGGACTGGGACTGCCGGCGGGGGGCCCCCCAACCACGGCGGTCCTGGCCCGGCACACCCGTTCGCCTTGTTGCACTGACTCGGCGGCTTGGGCTATGTGCAGGACATGCTCGAAGGAGATGCTCTCGTCCTTGGCCAGTAGTTTTTTCCTGGCCCCCTCATCTCGCAGGCTCAGCAGGAGCCTGTATCGCAACGCCTCGCTCAGGGATGCTCCCCACCGGGAAGGCACGGTAGCCACCCTCAGGGCTGCCACGAAGTCGGCCACAGACTCACCGGCCCGCAGGCACCGCTGCTGAAAGGCCAACCTTGCCGGAAACACTGACACTTTCAGGCGAAAGTGCTTCCTCAGCTCAGTGAGGATCTCGTCTAGGGGTACCTCCCTGAGCGGCCTCAGCGTCAGGAGGTTCATTGCCAGTTCTAGCATTTCCAGGCTGCACTGGGCCAGCAGGAATGCCCGGCACTGGGTTTCCTCCTCAATGCCCTCGAGGCCCATTGCATATAGGAACTGCTGTTCGTAGAGTTCCCATTTCTCTGGCTTCGTGGTGTCAAAGGGCGCAATGTTCACTTTTTGGGACGCCATCCCACCTTTGTCACCAATTTGGTGTCTTGCAAGGAAGACAAAAAAGAGCCGCAATAGGGCTAAACACAACTTTATTGCATGATGGTTAGGGTGAACATGAGGTAATGGCGGACAACACAGCTCTATTTATAGTACACTGTACATTTGAATATCCCGGGTGGTAGCTCATTGGCTACTGTCCACTTGACGTCATAGATCGTCACACCCATCTTCTCCAGGTGTGGTGTGGCGGGAAGGTTTCCCGCTCTTCAGGTATTCGGGGAATCTGTACCATGTGAGCCGGATGCTCGCTACTGCCACCTGTGGCCGCTTAGCTCACATCCTTATACAGCTTGCTACAATGTGTCTCTGATTAGATACAATTGAATACATTGACTGGTTACATTCTGTTAAAGGGAACCTTGCAACATTCATTCAATACATAACAGTCTCCTACTATAAACATCCAATGTGACGGAATAGGCTGTCAAAGAGGAAGAGATTATTTTATAGGCTCTGTCAAATCTCCAGGATTTGTTTAAGACCACCTGTAGAAACTGGAAAAGAAATTCCAGGGACTTCATCAAAATTAGCATAATTTATTCAATATGAATGAGGATAAGGATCTTTTAAAGAGTGCATTTGCTCCCAGGAACATTATCTTTTGTTGAAGAGCCTGAGTATCTAATGGACTGCTGCTTCACATTCATTTTTAAGAATCAAGTCTGGCAAATAGACCAACATGCCATGAACATTTGGACTTTCATTGATAATTTCCCTGCCTTACCCACAAGAAACCGATGCATGCCTGAAGAAGTGATCTTGAATCATGAAAGCTTGCAATGATTTTTTGTTTGTTTAGTGATCAAAAAAGGTATCGCCTTCTTCTTCTACATTTGTTTTGTTTATGGATCACATGGCTGACTTTGTTTGTGTGATAATGGTGTCACAGAGACCAGGTACTGAATTCCTGCTATGTGCTAAAATTATTGGCTCTTGTCTGCATATTTGACACACATCTGCTTAGTGGACACACACACACACAAACATACACACATACAGACAGAGTCACACATTTCCTGTTTCTCTGGGAACAGGTCTTTCACTGTCACTGCCATAAAGTTGGCCACGATGTGTAGGGGAATTTTCTGCCTGGAAAGGAACTCAGCATGACTCAGATTACCTCATTAGTCTTTGGAGGCAAATATCTCTCAGTCAAGTGCATATGCTCTTGAAGTACAGCCAGCCATTTCAGCTCCTTTCCTGTTTATGGACTGAGTATGCCAAATTACACATACATCCCAAGTTAACCCATTGAAATCAAACACTCAGGTCCTGGTAGGTGTGTGCTGGTCTGTTCCATACCTTTGCCACAGAGTGACTTTGATGTCAAGTTCCATTTGCTTCTCTGTGTGGGTCAGAAACCATCCTTTTCCATGCAAGAATGGAACGAACCCGAGGTTGCATTGTCAGCCACAATTGTTGTCATAGGACAAATCCCAATTGCTGTGTGAAGACCAAACCATACCTGTCAAGTTTCGGGAAATTTCTGTAAAAGCCCCATATTTTACACTCTTTCCCGCCATCATCCAATATTAGTTTGACTGTAATTAGACTGGAGTTAGACTGGAGGCCAGCACAGGATAAACATAGTTGTCCAGTTTCCTGTTTTGGCCGGGAAATTTTCCTTATTTGACAGAAATTTCCCGAAACTTGACAGGTATGGACCAAACGTGATACAGGACAGCAAACAATTGGCACATTCCCTGTTATGGTGGCTACCAGCCCTGTTAGTAACATAATTATGTGCTAACAAAAATACAGGGGGATATAAACATGACTAGTGTAAATTATTCCTGTTGTTCACAGCCTACGCAAAGCTGACCCAAGGCATTTTGCTACCTGAGATGAGTTCCATGATAGTGCACATCCCACTTACAAAAGACAGTTGTCCAGGCAGAGTTGTTCTCCATCAAATGAGTGATCAGGAAACAGGTGATTTAGGGACTGAAGGACAGGCCATGGGGCACACTCAGCTCTAACTTCTAACTACTTACTGACATCTAATTAGAGTTACCATAATTCTCTCCCACAAAACCGGGACAGAAGTATACTTGACAAAAATGGGCGGGTTATCTACAAAATAGCCTTTTTTTAAAAAACATAACATAATGACAGCTATAAAATACTTTCACATAAAAGATATCAATACATAAATGCCATCTGTTGTACTTCTGAGAAGTCACATCGCGGTCAACTCTTAACGTCCACAGTTCCAGAAAACACACAGATCACACTTATTGGACAGCAGTGTAAGACAAGAATGTTAAGATTTAACTCCAGGTATACTCCGACTCCAGGTATACTCCAACTCCATTGTGGCAGGAAATTGCTCATTTAATGGGGAGAGTTTGAATTTATTTTAATGGTGTGTTATAATACACAATCAGTAAGTTTTAAAAAACCTGGGACATAAGAACATAAGAACATAAGAACAGCCTTGCTGGAACAGGCCACAGCCCATCCAGTCCAGCATTCTGTCTCACACAGTGGCTCACCATTTCCTTCAGGGTATTCCCAAGCAGATGCCTTCACCTGCTTAGGATTCCCTGGAAATGATATTGAGAGATATCCTGCCTATCTCTCCAACCCGGAGGTTGTCCTTAAGTATCCATAATTATAGCCATTGATACTCTTCTCCTCCATGAACTTGTCTAATCCTTTCTTAAAGCTGTCAAGACTGACAGCTGTCACCACTTCTTCTGGCAGGGAGTTCCATAGACCAGTAATCCTCTGGGTGAAAAAGTACTTTCTCTTATTTGTTTGAGAACTAGTACCCAAAAGTTTCATGGAGTGTCCCCTAGTTCTAGTGTTATGCGATAGGGAAAACAGTTTTTCCTTATCTACTTTGTCCACACCGTGCATGATTTTATAAACTTCAATCAGGTCACCTCTTAGACGTCGTCGTTCAAGAGTGAAGAGGCCCAACCGTTGCAGCCTCAGATGGTAAGGAAGGTGTTCCAGTCCCCTAATCATTCTGGTTGCCCTCCTCTGCACTTTTTCCAGCTCCATAATATCCTTCTGGAGGTATGGCGACCAGAACTGTACACAGTATTCCAGATGGGGCCTCACCATAGATTTATAAAGAGGCAAAATGACACTTGCTGACTTATTTTCTATACCCTTCCTAATGATCCCTAGCATTGAGTTTGCTTTTTTCACTGCTGAGGCACACTGGGTTGACACCTTCATTGAGTTGTCCACCAGGACACCAAGGTCCCTTTCCTGGTTTGTCTCAGAGAGTTCAGATCCCATCAGTTTATAAATGTAATTGGGGTTCTTTGCCCCAACATGCATCACTCTGCACTTACTAATGTTGAAACTCATTTGCCACTGTTTTGCCCACTCCCCCAGTGTCGAGAGATCCCTCTGGAGCTCCTCACAATCTCTCACAGTTTTCACTATCCTGTATAATTTAGTGTCGTCAGCAAATTTGGCTACCTTGCTTTTTACTCCTACCTCTAGATCATTTATGAAGAGGTTGAAAAGCAGGGGTCCCAGTACTGAACCTTGGGGAACCCCACTCTTTACTTCCCTCCACTTGGAGAAGTGTCCATTTAGTGCTACCCTCTGTTTCCTGTCCCTTAGCCAGTTGCTGATCCAGGACAAGACCTGTCCCTTTATTCCATGACTGGTAAGTTTATTCAAGAGCCTTTGGTGTGGGACCTTGTCAAAAGCCTTCTGAAAGTCCAGATAAACAATGTCAACTGGATCCCCCTTATCCACATGCTTGTTGACACTCTCAAAAAATTCCAGCAGATTAGTGAGGCATGATTTGCCCTTGCAAAAGCCATGTTGGATCTCCTTTAGCAGCGCCTTCTCTTCTATGTGCCTATTAATTCTATCTTTTAGGATGGTTTCCATCACTTTACCTGGGACACATGTCAAACTGACAGGTCGGTAATTTCCTGGATCACCCCTGGATCCTTTTTTGAAAATTGGTGTTACATTCGCTACCTTCCAGTCATCAGGCACAAAGCCTGATTTGAGGGAAAGATTATATATTTTGGCTAGGAGATCAGCAATTTCATCTTTAAGTTCCCTGAGAACTCGTGGATGGATGCCATCTGGTCCTGGTGATTTGTTAGTGTTTAGTTTAACAAGACATGCAAGGACCTCCTCCCTGGTTATTTCTATCTGGCTTAATTCTTCGGTTTCCCTCCCTACGAAGATAGGCTCTGTTTTGGGCATGTGGCCTCTGTCTTCTTCAGTGAATACTGAAGCAAAGAATTCATTGAGTCTCTCTGCAACCTCTGTTTCCTCTTTAATAACCCCTTGCCTTCTATTGTCATCTAATGGTCCAATGGCCTTCCTAGTTGGGTTCTTACTTCTAATGTACTTAAAGAAGTCTTTGTTATTTCTCTGAGTATTTTTAGCTATACGCTCCTCAAAGTCTTGCTTTGCTTTCCTGATTGTTGCCTTGCATTTGTTCTGCCAGAATTTATGTTTCTGCCTGCTGTCCTCATTCGGACAAGCCTTCCATCTTCTAAATGAGCTTTTCTTGCTCTTGATCACTTCCCGAACAGCTCCTGTAAGCCACATCGGAGTCCTCTTGGACCTGGCAGTGCCCTTTTTCCTTTTGGGTATGCATTCCAATTGAGCCTCTGTTATTGTTTTTGTAAACAGCCTCCATGCCTCTTGGAGTGTTTGGACTCTCTCAATTTTCCCTTTCAGCTTCTTTTTTACTAGTTTCCTCAACTTTGGGAAATTTCCTTTTTGAAAATTTAAGGTCTCTGTGTTAGATTTTATCAGTGACTTGCGGTCTATGATCAAGTTAAACATAATTGAGTTGTGGTCACTGTTCCCTATTGGATCAGTCACATTAACATCTTGCACCAGATCCTGAGTATTACTCAGGATCAAGTCAAGGATTCTTGTACCTCTAGTTGGGTCTTCAACCATCTGTCCCAGGGAACAATCATTTAGCATATCTAGGAACTTTATCTCTTTATCATGTGCTGAACAACAGTTCACCCAGTCTATGTGAGGGTAATTGAAGTCCCCCATTATAACCAGGACTTTAACATGATTTTTATTGAACTGACAGGGATAATTTTTTCAATCTTGAATCCAGGGCAATCCTGGTTTTCTGGGACGTATGGCAACCCTACATCTAATGCTCTTCAATCTCTGACACCCAAGACAGCTGCTCATTCTGCCTAACAGTAAGGCCATGTGCAACAGATTCAAAGGGCAGACACATTCACCCAGGATGCAATTCATGTATCAACCATTAACCCATAGCTTAGTCTGTCATTACCTACTTGGTTGTTCTAACACAAGGTTCTTCAAACTTGGCTCTCCAGATGTTCTTGGACTTCAGTTACCAGAAGCCCAAATCAGCTCACCTGCTGATCAGGGCTTCTGGGAACTGAAGTCCAAGAACATCTGGAGAGCCGAGTTTGAGGAACCCTGTAACACAATTAGAGAGGAGCAACCAGCCCCTCCCTTTTTTGTCATCCCTTTCTCTATTTAGAGTTCAGTGTGTCCAAAAAAGTAAAGCTCCTGCACGTGCACAGGCTTTGTATGTGTTGTTTGTTTTGCTTTTGCTCACAGAGCTTACATGTAACAAAGCAAGGATGAAGAAGGGGAAGTAGTCATCCCTTGCTAAACAGTTGGTAATAGCTGAGCAAGTAATGGCTGACTAGGGCACATCTAGCATAGGATGCCAAAACTGTGGGTAAAAAGCATACATTCTGATGAGGGAAACATTTAGGAAGCTTAACTGTCTGTATAGATACATTACCTGTTTTTATGTAGTGGGCTACACACTCTACCCAAAAAATGACTATTTGGCACAAGCTGTCATGGGAGGATAAATTGATCTCCATCAGCAAGGGGTGTATCTTCCATCCAATGTGCTACTACAATGTGCCCTGCTGTTTTTAATAAAAAGGAAGTGGTTATTGTCTTATCTTTGTTTGTTGTCTGGCTATTGTTCTTTGCTCAGCTGAGCCTACAACTTGAGATTACAACACAGGCCTGCTTTGCTTCCATGTAGCCTCACTGAGCCTTGGGTCCTTCTGATAGATGGGCAATAATTCCCATCATGTCCATGGGAATGGGAGTTGTTGTCCAAGAAATCTGGCAGGAACCTAACAGGGGGATGGCTGTTCAATTGGAAATTCCTTGAAAGCTCCCTCACATAGCACATAGCTAACTCAAATACTGTTACAGCCACCAAATGAGCAAGGAGATATACGACCTTGACCTAAATAACTAGACTGCTTCAAAAATCCAATGTTTGAATCTGCAAGGTGCAGAAACGAATGACTTCAAGCATGTTGTTCTCCTATTTGAAGATTTGTTAAATATTTTATCCCCCCTGCCTGCAGCCATGGTTATTGTATAGTCATGGTGCCGCTTAACACTCCCCCTTGATTTTACTGGGGCTTGTAATGTTTGAGTAAACTTATCTTGCAGAACATCTTCCCCTCAGGTCTGTAACCCGCATCACTTGCCTCTCTGTGTCGGCACAGCTTCAATTGCTGACCCGAGATTGGCTAGGAAGTCTGGGATAAGGAAAAGGACCTTCTCAGTGGTGGCACCAATGTTATGGAATGCCATTCCACTTGAGCTACGCCAGGCTTCTTCACTCCAGTCTTTTAAAAAGCAACTAAAGATTCTGCTTTTCAAGGAGGCCTTCACAAATATCCTGCCTATCCCTGGTTATTAGATTGGGGCCTGGCTTATATTCCTTCCAATTAGGTTGCGTGGTCAGGATGCTGGTCTGTGGTATTTTGGCGCATTATAAGGGTCGGCTTTACAGTAAGTTTTTATTATATGTTTTATGGGATGCAATTTTAATGAGTTTGTTTGTTGTACAAGGGATTTTATTATGTTAGCCCGCCTCATGTAGGGATGTACTTTTCCCTAGAGGGGCAGGGCATAGGTGTAATAAACAAACAAACAAACAAACAAACAAACAGTGCCTGGATGTAAAATGTGGTGGTCTTCTAAAGATTCATTGCAGATTACATGGAGAAGCTTCTATGGCACTCTATGTTTGTTTAGGTTTTGGTTCAAAATCTCATTATTAAATGTAATATTTCCCATAGAGTTTTGAAGGTGTGTTTATTACCCAATTAACATGCACCACACCCTATCTACTAGTAAAAGCATTTATGCATTATTTATGCATTACAAATATTTATAAATTGGCTTTGTGCCCATATTGGCTCTCCTTCCTATGCTGGCTGAGACTTGACAATTTTTGAGTTAGAAAAGCAGCACATCCTTAATTGAATATGTTTTAAAAAGCCCAATTTTTATTCTGACCAGCAATGGCATTTCATAGTTTCAGGCCAAGATTGTAAAAGTTACTTTTCTGAACTAGTATTCCCAGACTCTTACAGTTATTATGGCCAGTGGCTGTAGTAGCTAAGAATCACGCTGCCTGGGGATATTCCATGAATTGTTATCCAAAAAGATCACATTCCAAAGCTCTGGAAAGTAAGCACATCATGTTGATAGCACCCACTCCTGAACTGTGTTTATCTAAAGATTACACACTAGTGTTTACAAATGGACAGAGGATTTGCCCCAGCTTCAGTAAACCTACATGCAGTACCCATTTACTCTGTGGTGCAAGGACCCTAATTTGGAATTTAACACTTTGTTCTACCATATTTTATCAATAATGAAAAGTAGATGCATCTTGTAAAATGATCAGATGCACAGGGAGTCTTCTCTATTTCCATCTGTTTGCATGAACACTAGTACTGACACATTTTTCCCAATCCCAAATAATTGGGAGATGAATTTGGCAGGATAGCAAGTTAACAAAAGGCAAACATGGAAACAAAGCAGAAAGAGCAACAAAACAAAAACAAAACCCAACCAACATCTGTCCCTTCTTAATAGTCAGGGATGGTTCTACCATTATCTATAGATATAGATATAGATATAGATATAGATATAGATATAGATATAGATATAGATATAGATATAGATATAGATATAGATATAGATATAGATATAGATATAGATATAGATATAGATATAGATATAAAAGAGAGGTATCTGTTTGTATGTCCTGTATGTGTTCCCACACACCTGGACCAAATCCCCTGAAATTTGGCACGCACCTACCTTGGCACTCCAGCTTGGTTTGTGCTGGGGAACCATGGCCAATGGGGGGCCCTACGCCCCTGAAAACAAGAAAAACAAAAAACACAAGTCCCAAGGGTCACCGTGGCACAACATGGCCAATCAGAGAGGCCAGCACGGGAGAGGCGGGACAAAGGCACAGCCAATCAGGGAGGCCAGTGTGAGAGAGGGAGAGGCAGGGATACAGATGTGCGGACACAACCCCAATGGATGCTGGATGTTCAGAAGGCAACCTTGGGGAACTCCTGCGCCCCTGGCCACGGAACACAGGGCTGCAGAGAGTGGGCTGCTGCCTCCGCCCAAGGACCACAGCATGCAGTGGGTCCCTGCATGTGGGCGGCCTGGACCCAACCTCGGCAGCGCACATCACAACAAATGCACCAGGAGCAGTGGAGCTGATGGCTACCACACCTGGCCACACAGAAAAAACACAATGCCATGCCCCCACAGACAGCTAACTGGGCCGGAATGGTGGTGTCCCTGCCGCAAAGGAGATGGAAGCGCCGGAGCAGGCCACAGGCCAGGGCTGGGGGGGGGGCACAGTGGGAGCCTGGGGTCAAGAGACGAGTAAAAAAACAGACCCGTCCAGAACAGGTAAGCAACAAATTGAACAAAAACAGGCCATCTATGCTATGTGTGTGCGTGTGTGCGTGCGTGCGTGCACGCACGTGTATGCATGTGTGTGCCTGTGTATGCGAGCGTCCGTGCATGTGAACCCAAAAATGGCCTGGGCAGCAAGCCCGGTATTCTCCTCAGGCCACGATGCCGAAGACAAACGCCTATGGAATTCCCACAAACACAGCAAAAAAAACCACCCGAGTGAAGCCGGGCACTAAGCTAGTACAGAATAAAGCTATTACACTAAGAAACAGAAGCTGACAGACAGCAGCAAGATGTTTGGGGAGAAAGGTTATGCAGCTCACTCTGCAAGGTCTTCAGCTCTCCTGTTACCTTCAGGTGGCGCCTCTTCTGAAGAAACATCAACTAAAGGCTAATCTAGATATTGCAATACTCCCTGTATTTGTGTTGGGTTTTAAAACTGGGGACTATTTGGAATCAGTACCAGTCAGGTATTATATGGAATCATTTTGGCATGTGAGATTGCCTGTGTTGGAGTAAATTGTGTCTCTTGGGTTTGGTTTGGCAAATTCAAGCAGTTTCAGTCTATAAGATACCTTGCAATCCAAACTTGTTGCTTTTAACATATATATTTCATTGTTTAGGTAAAGGTATCCCTTGCTCAAAAGCCAGTCGGGTCTGACTCTAGGGGTCGGTGCTCATCTCCATTTACAGCCAAAGAGCCAGAGCTGTCTGTGTCTACAGACATTTTTGTGGACATGTGGCAGGCACGACTAGATGCCGAAGCAAACAGAACACTGTTACCTTTCGCATTGAAGCGGTACCTATTTATCTACTTGCAATTTCTTCCTTTCGGACTGCTAGGTTGGCAGGAGCTAGGACAGAGACAGGAGCTTACTTGATCAAGCAGAACTCAGGTCTCAAACTGCTGACCTGCCAACCTTCTAGTCATTAAGCTCAGCATCTTAACCACTAAGCCACTGTGGCCCCATTTTCTTGTTTAGCACTGCATAATGTCAGTGCTAATGAGCTATGCCCAGTGGTGGGATTCAATTTTTTTTACTACCTACTCTGTGGGTGTGGTATGGTGGGCATGGTCAGGGAAAAGCCTTATGTTGTACCCGCATTAGGACTACTTTATTTCAAAACTTGAATGGGCAGGGCCAGCCGGAATTTCTGCTACCGGTTCTGGCGAACTGGGGCGAACCTGCTGATGCCCACCACTGGCTATGCCTTTTTGACCACATCCCCAACTCCCAGATAAGAAAACAAAGCAGAATCAACAAAGTTGTTGCTGAATTGTGCTGGGTTGGACACATCTCTCGAATGACAGACAGGCGTTGGACAGCAGCAGTAGCTGAGTGGTATCCCAGAGGAGTAAAAAGATCCCTTGGCAAGTCCCTCAAAAGATGGAAAGACCCAAATGTGAAAGGTTTTGGTTGAACCTGGAAAAGAAGAGCCTGGCAGGGAATGGAATGGAAAGTGAGTTGCGCCCAGCAGAAACTCACCCCCATGCTAGTCTGGTTAATCAAAGAATCGAGGAATTTATTTAGTAAACTACATGGAGGGCTACAATCGGAGTTCAGCTCCGGTGGGCCACCAGTGCTGTTCTTTGAACAGTAGCTGCTGCCTATACTCCCTCTGCTGGCAACTAGATGCCCTACTATGTTCAGCTGGGCAGAGGAGGTAGTCTCAAACCTCAACCCACTCTGTGCTTTAGCCACTTGATCCATCTGCTGCTCTCTTGCTAGTTCTTGCTTGATACAGATAACTCTCAGCCGAAATATAAACAGAACCACAGTGCGGCAGCTCTCCTGCTGGGCAGCACCAGTGGCTGAACTCATATTTCAATTACAGTATAGCACTACATTGTGTTAGTGTGGATGCTCTATGACACTCTGGAAAAATATATATATTTAAAATTAATATTAAAATATTCCCCACCCTGATCTTGGAGCACCAAATTGTTTCCAAATGTTGTGATTTGAAATTCTGTGTAGTTCCCTGGACCAATATATTGCACATTTTACAGCTGGAGTAGAGGTTCTCCCATTTGGACACACACACCGACACAAAGACCATGTGACAATAAATCAACTTCAAAAAGCCCAAACCAGCTCTCTATTTTTTCCTACAGTTTAGGTGAGCCTTAACTCTCTAACTGGCTTTTACATGGATAGGCTGCTGAACACGTAGAAACAACCCTTCTAACAACTACGATAATAGCATAGAGTAGTATCGTTCTCATAAAACTACAATGTTGTTCTTTTGTTAATTCCCTTAATGTTTAGCTTTCAATAGTCCTAGGACTAGCAGGCCAAATGGTACAATTTGTTCTCTCTCTCTCTTTTTTTTATTTAAAAAAAACCCCTTTTCTCAGAATGAGAGGCTGTTGTGTATAATGTTTAGAAAGAGTCTCTTACTGAAAGTTGCTCCTTGCCCCCTGCTGCCATGTAATCATGCCATTGAAAGAGAAGCCTACATGCTCCATTGACCATCTTGTTCTATCAACCATGATTATTCTATTCAGCACATCCTTTGTACTCTGTCCAAGTTGTCTCCCTTCAGAGTTGCATGTTTAGTCACAAAAGAACACAACTGATTATTATAGACACCCTACACACTCACCCCCAAAATAAAGGCAAAATGTTTCCTTTAAAGCCAAGCTGCAAACAGTTTCTTGTAAGGCCCCAAGGGACACATGAAAATAAGTTTTTAATCAGGACTATACTGGCTAAAAGTGCAGAAGTGAAGCATGCACCCGAAAGTATCGGTATTTCTGATTCTTAAAGTAGTAAACACATATTTTGACAGATAGCTTTGTAAGTGTAATAGAGAGAAGGGGGAAAGAAAGGTTCATTGAGTAACATTTAATAGTCCATTCCAAGACAATTTATTATATTGATGTGCTAATTAGAGGGGAAGATTGCTCTTCAATCATAAGTAATAATGTGCCTTCAAGATGCTTCCAAGTTATGGTGGCCTTCCTGGATTATCAGACATAGTGTACTTATAAGTGGTTTACCTTCTGAGTTCTTCCTTCTAAAATCATTCTAGGACCACGCAGCTTGCACACAGGTAGCAGGACACACAATCATGCATGATAAAACTAATCTGAGATGATCCTTCTCTTGGGCCCAATGGGGACTGACACTTCCAACCTTTGACAACCTAGTTTAACCCTGAGATTAAACAAGGTGAAATATTTTCCTTGGGTTTCTTCTCTTCCAGTTGGTGTATTTTAAAGGTCAATCCTAGTGCTCATCAGCATACATTTTAGTTAATGAGTATACAGTAGCCTCATTAATAAGTTGAATCCAGGTGAATCCATATACGTAGCTTAAGTTTTATTGATTTCAATGGCTCTATTCGAATTATTACAGAATCTTTGTGATTAACGCAGACAGGCATGTCAGGGCAAGGCAAAAATGTTTCATCTTCATCCGCCAGTAAGCTTAAGGTTAGTTTAGCTTATTATTATTTTTAAAATGTTATGTATGATGGATATTAGGTGCATAACTGCGTGATTATGCTTTTTGTGGTAGATACATAGTCTTTCTTGATTTGGAAGAATTCTGGCATTAAGACACAATCCACGTCACACTGTTTATGTCCTTTGTAGGGAAGTAAACTGCTTGTCTATTGCCTCCTCCAATTATATATACAGTATATATGTGTGGTTTTCTATTTCTATTTACAAGGTATCACATTTTCTAGAAAATACATGCAATGCAATTTGGCCTGTGAAAGGAAGGTTAGAGGAAATCCCTTGAGCCTTTTGTAATATAATTTCCAAGGAAATATTTTGTGAGATCTTTTTCATATTTTTTCATCCTGCTACAATGTTTAGTGTATGCTTTCATGGATTCAAAGAACAATTGGCTGACTTCATTTCACTGTGTTCCTTAGTGGAAAGGGGGCAATTTTCCATTCCTAGGACCCACTGGAGACTGCCCCATCAATAGAGGACAGCAAAAAGAATTTTAAAATCTTAATTGTGACTGGAACCCATTTCTACTTTTATGGGACAGTTTGGATCCCCGTATCTCATTTTACTGCAAAATGATCACGCCTAGAAGGTTCCAGAATTGGGGAATAATTTTTTAAAAACAGATATCTGAGGTCTGTAGGAAGAGCCAAAAAGATACATAGAGTTTTTTTCTTTGTACTGTACTTTGCCCATGCCTGATTTAGGGGTAACACTAGGCTTGACAACCTCTGATGTTTCAGGAAATCAGTAACTATAGTAAATGTCAACGTGCACAGAATATACTTAGCAAAGAGGAACTATATCTCCCTCCCACCAAATAACAAAACAAAACAAACCCAGACTTCTGTTATGCAAGTCGCAAGTTCCTCTTTCCACAACTGAACGGATAGTAAGATGCCATGTGTTCTTCAAAAGGCTATGCTTATTTCTCTCTCTCTTCCTCTTTCAGTGGATGCTTCTATGATGAGAGACCACCTCTACCTCTTTTACCTTTCTTCTTCTTGTGCCATATCCAATTCCAAATATTGGAAATCATCATGGCGATCAGCCATGAAGATTGTCCTGAGAATATGATGCAGTGGTGTCCCATTTACCTTCTGCATTGCACAACTGTTCCAGTTCCATGAGTTAGACATTCCCAAACATTTGACTTAAATGTTTAGGAATGTCAAACCCAGGAGAAAGAAAATGAAGACATTTTTAATGAAATAAAAAGAATCATGCTTCCAACCCTATAACCATGCTGGGGAAAATATTCAAGATGTTTCTTTTTAACTAGGCTCATTGACATATAAGTAAGCTTTGTTATAGGTTTGTGGTTTTTTTTAAAATAAAATTGATCCAATATTTCCAGTATTCCCCAAATTTGGTACATATCTCTGACACAAATAGCAGGGGTGAAGAAATGGAGACAACACGTTCAGCTCTTTTATATAGCTGACAACAAAACTAGATAACCTTGACAAGACGTGGGCGCTTAGCCAGTAAAATTAAATAGGAACATTCTGTGACGCCACATTATTTCAATCCAGCCCCTAAGACTTTGATTGCAGCATTGCCTCATGCTTTCCAGAGATCTTGGACTCTAACTCCCAGAAGCTCAGCCAAAATAGCTGTGGTCAAGGATTGGGACATGATCTTTCATATTTTTGGACTGCAATCCCTAGTATTCTTCAGGAATTCACCAGGCAGAATTTTGGGAAGTGCAGTCCAGAAACAAGTCTACATACCAGCTTTTTCATTATTTGCCTCTGTTGCTGCCTTTTTCAATTTGTTTCTAATGCTACCTGGGAGTTGTAGGTATTCCTTGGAATTATAATTTTTGGGGAAGTGCTCTCTGAAGAAAGTAAAGGATGATGTTTCTTATTGTCCTCTGTGCCCAGGAGGCCTTGCGATGGCAAGGGTATTTGAGACAACAGAAATAAGTAAGCTGGTCTGTAGACTTGTGTTTCTCGGCTGTACTTCCCTGAATTCTGCATGGACAATTCCTGTAGAAGTCTAGAAACCCAAAAACTACAAAAGAGCATACTGTTTATCAACATCATCTGAAGGGAGTTGTTTGCCTATTGTCTATTTAGGTGGCTCCTCAAGGCCTGAAATGGCACTGGCCCAAATTTAAGCCTGATGTTCTTTGTTACAAAAGGATGTTCACTACTGCTGAATTATGGCTGTGAAATATTTTTTTACAATTACATGCTGCAGCCACATGAGAGGAAAATTAAAGTACATTGGAGAACAATGGTAATATATAGCCATGCAAGAACAATGCCAGAGACATCTTCAGGGTTAGACTCAATCCTCTGAGTGCAAATGTGAAGTTGTTGCAAAATGTTGAAGAGATATCATATCCCTTCAATAGAGACATAAGATATAAGACATACTAGGAAACAATTAACTCTTTGTATTCTACAGACAGAATCTTGTGGCTTTATTTCTTAAGGAAGACAAACTGGACAAGATACATAGGACAGTAGAAAACATGACAAAAGATCAGTGTTGGATTAAGACAGCGCAAGGTCTGTAGCAAATCGTGTCAAGAAGTCCTTGCATAGATTTAGGATTCTGTCTGTAGCATACCTGTCAAGTTTCGGGAAATTTCTGTTAAACCCCTGTATTTTACACTCTTTCCTGCCGTCATCCCATATTAGTTAGACTGCGATTAGACTGGAGTTAGACTGGAGGCCAGAACAGGATAAGCATAGCTGTCCAGTTTCCCGTTTTGGCTGGGAAATTTCCCTTATTTGACAGAAATTTCCCGAAACTTGACAGGTATGGTCTGTAGAATACAAAGAGCGTATTATTGCATAATTTGTATTTATTCTAATTGTATTGTATTGTGTATTATATTGTATAGTGTTGGATATATAGATTGTTTATTATATTATTATTTTTAATTGTATATTGTATCCTTAATATGTTGTAATGCAGCCCTGAGTCGGCCTTGTGCTGAGTAGGGCGGGGTATAAATTAAAATTGAAAAATGAAATGAAAATTTAGGATACCTATAAAATAAAACACCACTACAGCTCACACATTAATCGACTCTGCCACTCAACACAAATTCGTGCTACTATGGAGTAGCACGTAAGATGTGCGTGCAGACAAAGATGGCTCCACCTGCATGCACATCTTTACTTTGGTGTGCATTGAATGCTCCAATGAGGTGTTGGCAAGTCTCTCTCTGAGTGAACATTTTTTGAATATCCATGCAAATGCACGGAATATTTAAATTTGGATTTTCATATTAACCAAGCATGGGGGCCAGAGCCCCCAGAGATACAGGGCCCATAGCATTTGCAACTCCTATTATATGGCTGGTCTGGCACTGCAAAAGATATGTGTAATCCTGAATAATAGAGGAACGACTGGCATATGGAAATAGATGTAGTGATGTGTGTTCCTTAGGGAAGTTCTTAAGCTATAGATTGGCAGTGATAGGAAGATAAACATCAATGATTTAAGTATTGCAAACATTGCTTCACATTTGAACTAATTCATCCTCAGAACTTTTCCAAGTCCTATGACGGCAGGGCTGTAATTCTGATAACTGATTTACATTTTCAGAGTAAGCTCATGATACAATTCTCATGGGACTTTAGAATTTCAAAATGGGGATGAGAAATCACATGTTTAAATGCTTTATACCCCTCTTTCTCTCTCTGTAAACAAGCCCCTGCACTTAAAAAAAATAGGCTTTTAATGTAAAAAAAATGAAGTTGGATTGTTTCCACTGGCATGTTGATTTTCTGTATACAGGGAGTTTTTTTATTATATAGGTGGCAGTAACTTCCTGTGGGAAAGGACTGCAGTGCCTTAGTGGTTAAGACAATAAACCTGATGACTGGAAGGTCAGCAGGTCAGCAGTTCGAGCCCCAAGTGCTGCACGATGGAGTTTGAAAGCCGTTTGAAAGCAAGATTGCAAGTAGATAAATAGGGACCACTTCGGTGTGAAGGTAAACAGCATTCTGTGCACTTGGGTCATGCCTGCCACATGTCCACGGAAACATCTACAGACACAGACAGTGATGGCTCTTTGGCTATAAACAGAGCTGAGCACTGAATCCTAGAGTCAGATACGACTGGATTTTGACCTTGACTTTGACCTAACTTCTTGTGGGCTCTTCTCTTCAAGATGGAAGATAGAGCTCTAACCTCACACAATGCGATTCTCTCTTGGATCCCACCTACACATTTTTCCATGTTCCATCTCTCTACATTGCCACCACAGGAAGAGATGAAAGTAGGGAAGAGGATTGGGGAAGTGACATCAGCATACCAGCAAGGATCGTGGGTCCAACTTACTGCCTGTCCTACACCATACCTGTCAAGTATCCCGTATTGGCTGGAATTTCCTGTAATTTTGCACCGCTTTTCTTTATTTCCCGCCCGGAACCGCCACCATCCCGTAATTTGGCGGTGGGGGAAAGTAGTTACTGCACATCCCTTCTGCACAGGTCCCTTCTACGCATGCATAGAACCCTTCTACACATGCATAGAAGGGTTCTGCGCAGAACGAGATGCATAGAAGCGACCTGCGCAGAACCGTTCTGCGCAGGTCCCGTAATGTCCGGAGCCACGCTTGACAGGTATGTCCTACACCATAACATAACAAAGTGGGAAGCTAGTTGGTTTCTTTCTCATTGTTAGCCATGGGGTTGTAATAGTAAAGAAAGAAGCAGCAAACAAAATGTGGTTGCATCTTTCCAAAATGCTGGCAAGAGCTGAGAAGGGTTTGGGGTAACTCCTGTGGTAACCTCACTCTAAACTATCCACAGACTCATGCCATGAATCACGCCATTTCACCCACTGCCTCTAAAATGTTACAGGTAGCAATTACACTTTTGCCCCCAACATGCTGGGTACTAATTTTACTGACCTCAGAAGGATGGAAGGCTGAGTCAACCTTGACGTCTGGTCAGGATCGAACACACAATGTTCTGGCGGCAGTACAGCAGTTTAGCCACTGTGCCACCAGGGCTCATATTTTAAAATCCAGATTCTGCTCTATAATTGAGCAGAAACCGATAATTTCCTGTTTAGGGTGATGTCTGCTTGTTGACAAAATGAATTACAGTATTCTCTTTACAGTGCTGATTGTATTTACAATATCATCCAGAGCATTTTAAACAGTGCAGGTCAGAGACTACCTGTAGACTGTCAGGAAATTCTATGAGATCTGTAAATAAAATAAAATAATTCACCACTTGTTGTGTCCAAAGGTTTAAGCAATGTCCTTGACGCCATTGAGTATTTCTGCAAAAGTGTGCCCTTTCTGTAAGGCGCCAAATTTGTATCGCTGTCTATGTAACTATTTGCTCTATACATAGGTTCCCGCGTTTTTGGAAGCCCGGGTAAATGTATCTCCATAACTGCCGTTCTGCTTGTATATAAAGAGCCACCGTTTCCTCCCTTTCCCCAGTCCGGTCCGCTATTACGAGCTTAACAATAAAGCAACGTTGGTTTGACCCAATCCTGCTGGTCTGAATACTTCTTAAGCGCTGGACTCAACATTGGTGACGAGGATGGGATACTCTGCCACTGCAACGCCACTTGGAGGGTTCGACAAGCAGTTCCAAGCGAGATCCGATTTGCCGGTCCAGAGGGGATCAACAAGCTACTATCAAGGTCCATTCGGTGCACCCACGTCTTCAAGTGGCACCACGGAGGTAAATGACGTCGGCAACATTCAGGGCAAACACACTGCATCACCCGAATTTCCAAGCTTCAGGTCTCCAAAGTCAACGCCAGTCAAGGTTCCAGTTTCAGAGTTCATCAGGTCCAACTCTTCGTCGACATCCGTCTCCAGGGTCATCGTTCCCACATGAAGATCGACTCGGGATCATCGTATTCAATCCTGGCCCAGTGTGAGTTCTTCCAGATTCCGCCAGCAGACCGGCCCAAGTTGCGGGCTCTACAGGTCCAGTTGGGGGATGTGCAAGGTTGCCACATCCCTGTGCTCAGTGTGGGCAGATTTCATGTACAGTTCAAAGGCATTACCACAAAACTCCCACTTGTTGTGGTCAAGGCGGGTAAGAGCAACTTTCTGGGTACTCAGTGGTTCTGTCCCCTAGGTATCACCTTTTCAGGCATCAAATTGGTTCAGGCTGAGCCACGTCAGGTTGGGTTGGGGTTTTTGAGGGGGGCCCTGTTCGAGTTGGTTCAGATTCCACAGTAAAATTTGTTACTAAGAAGATCCGCAGAGCACACGCTGCGCGAAAGGATGGTACTAAACTTGATAAACTCTTTCCACTGACTATCATGGAACCAGAAATCTTAGAACTGTGGAGGTCCCTGTTGATCACTACATTGCAGGCAAAGTTCGATATTGTGAATGCATCAAATAATGACCCCCTTGTGTCAAAGGATTTGTCAAGGGTTCAGGTTGGGTGGCCACCGCCTGTTTCTAAAGTACTTGAGAGTTATTTTAGAGAATGTAATAAATGGTTATGGAAGAGGGGAAGTTCGTTGTGGGAAAAACAGAGTGGTAATTCCATCTGCGCTGCGAAAACAGGTTCAATGCATTTTACACATGTGTCACCCTGGTATTGCCCGTTCGAAAGCATTTGCCAGAAACTACTTCTGGTGGCCAGGGCTCGATTCACACATTGGGACATGGATGGGGCAATGCAAAGTTTGTCAGTTCTCCAGGCCAAAGATAAACCACCACCCTTTCTGAGAGTTCGAAACTATTCAGGGTCCCTGTTTGCAAGTCCCTACTGACTTCACCAGCCCTTTCCAAGGTTGTCGTTTCTCACAACAATCCACTTTTCATGTAACAGGAATTTCAAAGCTTTCTCAAGTGTAACCGTGTTAGGCACACATCTACTGCCTCCTCACATCCTGCCGCAGTTGGGGGAGAGTAAAAGGACAGTTCAGAACTGTCGGGAAAACACTTCAGAATATGATTCCGGCAGAATGTTAATTTTTGTTGGGGGGGGGGAGGAATGTTGTGTCCAAAGGTTTAAGCAATGTCCTTGACACCACTGCGTATTTCTTCAAAAGTGCACCCTTTCTGTAAGGCGCCAAATTCGTATCGCTGTCTATGTAAACTGATTTGCTCTGTACATAGGATCCTGCATTTTTGGAAGTTTGGGTAAATGTATCTCCGTAACTGCCGTTCTGCTTGTAAAAAAAGAGCCACCCTTTCCTCCTTTCCCCCAGTCCGGTCCGCTATTACGAGCTTAACAATAAAGCACTGTTGGTTTGATCCGATCCTGCTGGTCTGAATACTTCTTAAGCGCTGGACTCAACACTACTGCCATCACACAATAAAACTCATGTGGTTAAAGAAAGAGGCAAAGAATGTGGGTGCATGCCATCTGCTCTGTTTCTCAATCTTTGGTCCTCCAGATGCTTTGGACTTCAGCTCCCAGAAATCAGTGAAAGGGGGCTATGGAAGTTGGAAACCTAAACCATCTGGAAGGACAGATATTGGAAACTACTGCTTTATTTATTAGAGAGTAAACAAAACAAAAACAAAACCATTGTAGCACTTTAAATACTAACTGCTGTATTTTAATGTTAGCTTTCTTGAAACAAGTCCCCTTCGTGAGACATAGGAGTGAGACTGTCATGGGAATAGAAATGAGGCTGTGTTATTTTTAATAGTGATGTAGATTTCTCTCTGTGCTGTTCACTGAGGAGGGGTGGCAGTGGTGCATTATGGGTTGTTACTGGGCAGGTATTGTGTTTTAGACTAAACATTTTAACCTCGTCTTCTGGGTGAAATGAAACTTAAACTTGGATGAACATTAGAGTACTGTACTGAGTAGTCATTGGCTGGACTCCTTCAAAGGAAGGCCCAAAGGGTGGATGTTATGTATGTATGTATGTTCATTATACTGTAAGGCAAGATTGTAACCACTCCAGATACAAACGATATCAGCTATAAAGGAACGCGAGCAGACAGCCTATAGAGGGCAGCTGCGAGCGTTCACTCTCACATGGTCCACATTGCTCAATCACGGACAGCCGCGGGAAAACCTTCCCCGCATTCAGCAGCTGAAGCAAGACCTGCATTCAGCAGCTGAAGAAAGACCTGCATTCAGCAGCTGAAGCAAGACCTGCATTCAGCAGCTGAAGAAAGACCTGCATTCAGCAGCTGAAGCAAGACCTGCATTCAGCAGCTGAAGAAAGAGGCGTGCCTGGGCGAGGCCACGCCGGTAGCAACCAATCAGCTACCGTGCTACAAGATTCAAATGTAGAGAGCTACTGTATATATTGAGATGTATCACCGCCATTCCTCATGCTTCACTGGAACCTCATGCAATGCAATAAACCTGTGTTAAACCAACCTTTCGGTTGTCCGGTTGTCTTTGGTCCCATACACTAAACTGGCGACGAAGGTGGGATAATGGCTGCCCACGGGACCAAGACATGCGCCGGCTACGAGATCAGGAAGCCGGGAGACTTGGAGCTGTTTGAGATAGACTTCAACGCTGCGCTGGTGGAGCTCGAAGTCTCAGACGAGGCCAAAAAGAGGGCCATCTTCGTCCGCATGCTCGGACAAGAAACCAAGAGGACCTTGGTGGACCTGATCGCGCCGAGGAAGGTGGGCGACCTCAAGGCCACAGAGCTCCTGGCGGCGCTGCGCGCCCATCTCCGGCCGGCAATAGCGATGTTCCCCGCTCGGAGCGCGTTCTGGAGGCGAGTCCAGGCACCCGGAGAATCGGTCGATGAGTTCGCCGCGGCCCTGCGGTTGGCCGCCGGCCCTTGCAAGTGGGAACTCCCCGACGTCACCCTCTGGGACTGCCTGCTCTGCGGTCTGAGGGACACAGAGACTCAGCGCGCGCTGATGAAAAGGGAGCCGCCTCCCACGTGGCAACAAGTCCTCGACGCGGCACAGGCCGCAGAGGCCACGTCGGCCGGGGTGCACGAACTTCAGGACTGGCGCCCGAAGACCGCCAAGGCAGAGAGTTCGGTGCGCGCGGCCCGGCGGACTTCGAACTCGTCTTCTGCAGAGAGCAGCGACGACGAGGACGTCCGGAGGGTCCAGAGAGAGGGCCGGCGCTGCGATGGCTGCGGCGCCGCCCACGCCCGCACCAAATGCCCATTCCGCAAGGCCGAGTGCCACAACTGCGGCCGGCGCGGGCACATCGCCAAGGTCTGCCGGAAACGACGCGAGGCCACCCGGAGTTCTCCAGACCGCTCGGCGAGGCAGGACCGCACCACGAGGCAGGACCGCACCACGAGGCCGAAGGACGGCACACGGACCACGAGGACGCGGGACGGAGTAGGACGAGTCTCCGACGACAGCGAGGACGACGCGCCGGTTTGCAGCGTTTCCACGGAGCACCCCCGTTACTTCGTTGAGGTAGTAATACAAGGGGCCCCTGTTAGGATGGAGGTGGATTCGGGTTCCTCATACTCCATTATTTCCCAGGGGGAGTTCATGAAAATCGCCCCCCGCGTGCGGCCCAAGCTCAAGGCGTTGAGGGCCACGCTGAAGGACGTGCAGGGGAACCGCATCCCAGTGTTGGGGGTTGGGAAGTTCCAGGTCCAGTTCAAAAAGTACACCGCAACGCTTCCCTTAGTCGTCCTCAAGGGGGGTAAATGCAGCCTCCTCGGGACTCAATGGTTCCAGCCCCTGGGGTTGTTCATTGGGGGGGTGCACGCCGTGGGAGCACACGCCGCCGGGACTGATCCAATACAGAGCGTGTGCGACGCGCACCCCGAGGTTTTTAAAAAGGGGCTAGGAAAATTCAAGGGCCCCCCAGTGACTTTCGACCTGGACCCTGGAGTGCGTCCAATCAGACTTAAACCGCGCAGAGTGCCTTTCGCACTAAAGGACAAAATTGAGGCGGAATTGGACAAATTAGTGGGCCAGGGGATTCTTGTTCCTGTTGATTCTGCGGAGTGGGAAACTCCAATTGTAACAGCGCTCAAGGCCAACGGGGAAGTCCGAATATGCGCTGATTACAAGTGCACCATCAATAAGGCGATCCGCCCTAATGCGTATCCGGTGCCGGTAGTCAGCCACTTATTGGCCAGGTTACACGGGGGGAGGTGTTTCGCCAAACTCGACCTGGCCCAAGCCTACCAGCAACTCCCGGTGACCCCCGCCGCAGCTGCCGCACAAACCATAGACACCCACAAAGGGGCGTTCCAGGTTTCGCGCCTCCAATTCGGCGTGAATTCGGCGCCCGGGATTTTCCAGTCATTGGTGGAACGCCTCCTGAAGGGGTTGGAGGGGGTGTTACCCTATTTTGATGACGTATTAATTACAGGGGGGAGCCGGGCCGAATTAGCAACAAGGTTGGGAAAGGTCCTGACAATATTCGAAAAGGCGGGGTTGAGGTTGCGGAAAGACAAATGCGTCTTCCTCGCTACAGAGGTTGAGTTCCTAGGGTTCCGTGTTACTCCCGAGGGAATTAGGCCAGCCCAATCCAAGGTAGCCGCCATCAAAAAGGCCCCTCGCCCCACCTCCAAGCCCGAGTTGCAGTCGTTCCTCGGACTGCTCAACTTCTACCACTCCTTCCTCCCGCGGAAGGCAGCCGTGGCAGAACCGCTACACAAATTGTTAAAAAAGGACGAGGCATGGAAGTGGGGCGACGTCCAGGAAAAGGCTTTCAATGACCTGAAGCGACTCCTGGCATCAGATGCTGTACTGACCCACTTCAATCCCAAACGCCCGGTGGTCCTGATATGCGATGCATCCCCGGTGGGGGTGGGGGCGGTGCTTTGCCACGTGCTGGAGAACGGTAGGGAGGCCCCGATAGCTTTCTACTCTAGATCCCTGTCCCAAGCGGAGAGGAATTATGCTCAGACAGACAGAGAGGCGCTAGCAATAATTGCGGGGACCAAGAAATTTCATGATTTCGTGTACGGCCGCCCCTTCACCATAGTGACTGACCACAAGCCTTTGCTGGGCATCTTCACCGCAGACAAGCCCACACCCCAGATCCTGTCCCCGAGAATGCTCAGATGGGCCATTTTTCTCAACGCGTATCAGCACGCGTTGGTATACCGGCCCGGGAGGGAGATAAGCCATGCCGACGCTCTGTCGAGGTCCCCCATTCCCCGGGATTGCTGCCACGTGGGCGGAGTAGAGAGGGACCACCAGGTCTTAATGATAGAGGTCCTAGACTCCCCTCCAGTAGTACCGGCCGAAATCGCCAAAGCGACAGGCAAGGACAAAGCGCTGGCCACAGTTTGCTCCTGGGTGCAGAAAGGGTGGCCCGTGTCTTCCCCAGCAGCGGAATTCGACACATTCTTCAAAAAGAGATTAGAGTTGTCCCTGGAGAGGGGTTGCCTCTTGTGGGGACAGCGGGTAGTGATCCCCACGTCTCTCCGGCCGAGGGTGCTTAAACTGCTGCACGTCAGCCACCCGGGGATCGTACGCTCTAAGGCACTAGCCCGCAGTTACTTTTGGTGGCCCCAGTTAGACGCCGACATCGAACACATGGTCGGCACTTGTGAGGCGTGCCAAAGCTCAAGGCCAGAAGAGGCTCGCTCGCCACCTAGGGAATGGGACGCTGCGAGGGGACCCTGGTCCCGAGTTCACGTAGACTTTGCTGGCCCATTCAGGGGAACGCTCTTCCTCCTCGTGGTGGACGCGTTCTCTAAGTGGTTGGAGGTCATTCCAGTCTCGAGCACCTCCTCGACCACAACCATTAAACAGTTAAGGAGGGTCTTTTCCACGTTCGGTTTACCCGACACCCTCGTCAGCGATAACGCTAGCTGTTTCACGTCCGCCGAGTTCAGGGCATTCATGGAACGCAACGCCATTCGGCACGTCACCTCCGCCCCCTTTCACCCGGCCACCAATGGCCAAGTAGAGCGCCTCGTGCGCACCACGAAAGACGCGCTACTGCGCATGGGTCCCGGAGACCTCGACCTGAAATTGTGCCAATTCCTGCTGAGATACAGGGTCACCCCCTTAGCGTCAGGGTACTCCCCCGCAGAGCTGTTGATGCGCAGGAAGCTGGCCACGGGGATATCCAAGCTAGACCCCACGAGAGTAGAGGACAAGGGGCGGAACATAGGGGTGGAACCCACCAAGAGTTTCGGCATAGGCGCCCCAGTATACTGCAGGAATTACGCCAGCGCGGGGCCAGCCTGGGTGCCGGGCACCGTAGTAGACCAAACCGGCCCCGTCTCATACCGCGTAGAGACCAGTACAGGTTTCCTGTGGAGGCGACACGTGGACCAACTCAGGCGTAGGGTCCCCGGAGAGCAAGACGAGGATGAGGCCAGCATTGATTCAGCGTTAGGGTACTCCCCCACCCGTTTAGCCCAAGGGGGAGGAAAAGGGGAGCATGGGTCCCCACCAAGGGGGGAGGAAAGGGAATCGATCCACGGAAATCTTTTGCGGGAGTCCCTGCCAGAGAGGAGGAGCCCCGGGTTGCGGGAGTCCCCGTCAGAAAGGAGGAGCCCCAACCACACTCATACCCCGCGGAAGCCGCGGAAGTCCCCCCGAGGCTCAGAGGCCCATAGAGGTTTAGACGTTGATTTACAGTACCAGGGGGAGTTAGCGGAGTGGTCCCCCACCCGTCCTAGCGAAAAGAGGGGTTTCAGTTCAGCCCCTGGTACCTCCAGTCCCAGTAGCCCCTGTGAGTTAGAATGCAATATAGCGCCCATGTTCCGGAGACCGACACCTCCAAGACCAGAGGCATCAGCGAGTCCGCCCACCACCACAGTCTTAAGGTCCCCCGAGCAGGGATCAGGAGGTAGCCATTCCCCAAGGGCGACCTCATCGGTGCCGCGGTTCACACTAGGAGGGTCCCCGGGGTCCGAGGGCAATAGGCAGGGATTTACCTCCCAACTGTTCATCCCATTCCCTTCCCCAAGCGCAAGGCAGGCACGGACGCCCCACAGAGCCACTAACGAATCCCCGTTTCCCGTTGCAGGACAAGCGCCCGCGGAGTCAGGGATCACAGGCTCTCCAGAATTAGGGCAGGCGCAAGCACGCCCCAAGCGAACGTGCGGCAAGCCACAATGGTTGCGGGACTTCGTCCCATCCTAGGGGGGAGGGATGTTATGTATGTATGTATGTTCATTATACTGTAAGGCAAGATTGTAACCACTCCAGATACAAACGATATCAGCTATAAAGGAACGTGAGCAGACAGCCTATAGAGGGCAGCTGCGAGCGTTCACTCTCACATGGTCCACATTGCTCAATCACGGACAGCCGCGGGAAAACCTTCCCCGCATTCAGCAGCTGAAGCAAGACCTGCATTCAGCAGCTGAAGAAAGACCTGCATTCAGCAGCTGAAGCAAGACCTGCATTCAGCAGCTGAAGAAAGACCTGCATTCAGCAGCTGAAGCAAGACCTGCATTCAGCAGCTGAAGAAAGAGGCGTGCCTGGGCGAGGCCACGCCGGTAGCAACCAATCAGCTACCGTGCTACAAGATTCAAATGTAGAGAGCTACTGTATATATTGAGATGTATCACCGCCATTCCTCATGCTTCACTGGAACCTCATGCAATGCAATAAACCTGTGTTAAACCAACCTTTCGGTTGTCCGGTTGTCTTTGGTCCCATACACTAAAGTGGAGTTTGTGGGAGGAGATAAAAAGGAAGGGAGAAGAGAGAATGGTCTTTTTGCTCTTCACTCTTTCCATGCTGTGTAAGTCTATGGGGATGTTTTGAACTCAAGCAATCATGTAGTCGCTTTTAGGTTGGGAGGGCCATAGGGCTTCCAAACTCAGTCAGGTTTTCATTGTTTTCAATGTGCTATCTGAACTAAAAATGCTTCATTTGCTTAAAATTATATTTGCTTCATTTGCCTAAGAACTTTATCACCTACTTTTGCTACAATATACTTTTAAAAGACATGAAGATGACTGGAATTGTTTATTTTACTATCCACTACCTTACTAATAGCCTGACTCAGGTCAGGTCATGTGAGAAGGCAAGCTAATTCCTGGATTGCTTAGCCACAGGGAATCAATTCAGGTGTGGGCCCACTTACTTGTAGGCCCAAGGGTCTTTGTTGTTGTTCAGTCGCACAGTCGGTTCCGACCCTTTGCGACCCTATGGACCATTGTTCTCCAGGCGCCTCTGTCCTCCACCATCCCCCTCAGCCCTCCCAGCTCTGTGTCCATTGTGTCTACAATACCATCTAGCCAGCTCATCCTTGGCCTCCCCCTTCTTCTTTTGCCCTCCACCTTTCCCAGCATCAATGCCTTCTCAAGTGAATCCTCCCTTCTCATTTGATGTCCAAAGTATTTTAGCTTCATCTTTACTATTTGACCTTCCAATGAGCAGTCAGGGTTAATTTCTTCTAAGATTGACCTATTTGTTCTCCTCGCTGTCCAGGGGACTCTCAAAACCCTCCTCCAACACCACGTTTCAAAGGCATCTATTCTTCTGCGTTCAGCCTTCCTAATTGTCCAGCTCTCACATCCATACATTACTACTGGGAAAACCATTGCTTTGACTATTCTAATTTTTGTTTGCAATGTGATGTCTCTGCTTTTCACTATGTTCCCCAGGTTTCTCATTGCTTGTCTCCCAAGAATCAGTCGCCTTTTTATTTCATGGCTACAATCCCCATCTGCAGTGATCTTTGATCCTAAGAAAGTAAAATCTGTCACTGCTTCTACTTCTTCCCCGTCTATTTTCCAGGAACTGATTGGGCCTGTTGCCATTATCTTGGTTTTCTTGATATTGAGTCTCAAGCCAGCTTTTGCACTCTCCTCCTTCAGCCCAATCAAGAGATTCTTTAGGTCTTCCTCACTTTCTGCCATTAGGGTGGTATTGTCTGCATATCTCAGATTGTTGATGTTTTTCCCAGCGATTTTAATCCCATATTGTGATTCCTCCATCCCTGCACTGCGCATTATGTGCTCTGTGTATAGGTTGAATAGGCATGGTGACAAAATGCAGCCTTGTCTTACTCCTTTTCCTATTCCAAACCACTCTGACATTCCCTGTTCTGTCCTAACTGTTGCTTCTTGGTTCATGTACAGATTTCTCAGGAGGCATATGAGGTGCTCTGGTATTCCCATCTCTTTAATTACTTGCCACATCTTGTTGTGGTCCACACAGTCAAATGCCTTAGTGTAGTCAATAAAGCAAAAGTAAACTTGTTTCTGGTATTCCTTTGTTTTCTCCATGATCCAGCGTATGTTGGCAATGTGGTCTCTAGTGCCCCTGCCTCTTCTGAAACCGGCCTGCACCTCTGGTAATTCTCTTTCCACATGCTGCTGAAGTCTATCCTGTATTATCTTGAGCATCACCTTACTGGCATGTGGGATGAGCGCGATTGTTCGATAATTTGAACATTTTTTGGCATTGCCCTTTTTTGGGATTGGGACATATACTGATCTTTTCCAATCCTGTGGCCACTGTTTTGTTTTCCAAATCTGCTGGCATATTGAATGCAGTAATTTGACGCCATCATCTTTTAGCGCTTTGAAAAATTCAACTGGGATACCATCATCTCCACTAGCTTTGTTGTTTGCAGTGCTCTTTAGGGCCTTTATGACTTCGCTCTCCAGGATGTCTGGCTCAAGTTCAACTTCTTTATCATTGTGATTGTCAGGAGTGTTGAGGTCCTTTTTGTAGAGTTCCTCTGTATACTCTTTCCATCTTTTCTTAATCTCTTCTGCATCAGCTAGCTCCTTTCCGTCTTTGTCCCTTATCATGGTCATTTTTGCTTTAATTGTTCCCTTAATTTCCCCGATTTTTTTGAAAAGATCTCTGGTTCTGCCTCTTTTGTTGTTTTCCTCCATTTCTCTGCACTGTTCTTTTAGGTAGTTTTCCTTATCTCTCCTTGCTTTTCTTTGAAATTCTGTGTTCAAATGATTGTAGTTTTTCCTTTCTCCTTTGGCGTTCCTTCTTTCCTCTGCTATTTTAAGAGCCTCGTCAGACAACCACTTTGCTTTCTTACTCTTCTTTTTTTTGGTATGGTTTTCTTTGCTGCTTCCTGCATGATGTCCCTCATCTCTGTCCATAATTCTTCTGGTACTCTGTCTACCGAGTCTAAGCCATTAAATCTGTTCATCACCTCCACTGTGTATTCTTTAGGGATGCTGTCTAGGTGATATCTTTCTGGTCTCCGTGTTTTCCCTATTTTCTTTAGTCTAAGCCTGAATTTTGCGATCAATAGGTTGTGATCTGAGCCACAGTCTGATCCAGGTCTTGTTTTTGCTGATTGTATGGAGGTTCACCATCTTTGGCTGCAGAGTATGTAATCAATCTGGTTTCAAAGTCTTCTACATTTGCATATCAGTTACTTATCCTTTGCCTGCGACTCTGAGTCTCGCCCCCTGCTCTTCCTCCTCTGCCCTCTTCCCTTCTGTCAGTTGGTCTTCTCCTGGCCTCTTTGCCGCTCGCCCGGCTCTCCTCCTCCTCCTCACCCCCTGGCTGGGAGTGGCTGCCCGGCGGCGGCTGGCCCTTTTGCCGCTCGCCCGGCTCTCCTCCTCCTGCTCTTCACCCCCCGGCTGGGGGTGGCTGCCCGGCGGCGGTGGCTGGCCCTTTTGCCGTTCGCCTGGCTCTCCTCCTCCTGCTCTTCGCCCCCCGGCTGGGGGTGGCTGCCCGAGCTTGGGAGTAATAGGATCATTACAGAGACTTAATTGCATCAAGTTGAAGTAGAACCCCGTATAGCAATTTTAATCCATTCCACGGAGCTGATCGCTATGCGGTTTTCGTCATTGTATGATCTTCCCTATGGGAAAATCTGTACAACAATTTCCCTATGGGAAAAACCGTACAACGATGTTTGGTGCTAAGCGTTTTTTCCCATTGGAAAATCATTGTACGGATTTTCCCATAGGAATGATCGCTATGCAGAACGCCCCGCCCCCCAAGCCTCATCGCTATGAGATTTCATCGCTGTATGGGGCAATCACTATACGGTGTTCTACTGTATATACATTAGGTACAGAGTGATTTGTTAGCATAACCAATATGGTTTTTTACAACTGGTAATAACAGATAATCTCTGGTTGTTATTTGGGCTTGTTGTGAATTTTCGCAATGTTGAATTGCAAATAGCAGGAGGATACAAGACTAACACTTGGTCTTAAACATTTGCTAATGAGTTTAACCTTCAGCATCTATTGACAATTGTGTGAGTTCATCCTTTGTTCTGTGAGACAGCCCATGTTGTGAATGAGAATTTAACTGAGGAGTTTTTGTGAAGGTAGTATAATATAACAACAAATAGTATACTCCTACTATTTACAATTCAATAGGGTGAAAATTCACAACTAATCCAAATAACAACCTGAGATCATATGCTATTACCAATTGTAAAATGCCATATTGATTTGTATACTTATATGTTATTGTTGTTGTTTTTTGGGGGGCAGCTCAGAATGGTAAGAGAAGACTGGCATAGAGATTCCTGAATTTGAGTATGTTTCTATTAATATGTTGGAGGAAGTAGGCTGGTAGTGTTCATTCCGACAACATTCCAAGGGGTATCCGTGTGATAGGCATTGAAGGACAATAAACAATCAAACCAGAACAAAGGCTGGAAATACAGCCAAGGTGGGGGGGAAATTGTGATGTGTCACAGCCTAGTCAACGAGGGATCGTTGCTTAGCTACAGAACCAGAACACATTGGGTACATTTGGATCTTTTTAACCAATGGTTTGGAAATGAAATTAAGTCTGTTGCTTCTCAGTATTACCTATTTTATGTAACTCTATAGGTTAGTGATGGCGAACCTTGGCACTTCAGGTGTTCTTGAACTTCAACTACCAGAAGCCCAAGTCAGCATTCCTACTGATCAGGGTTCTGGGAATTGAAGTTCAAGAACGTCTGTAGTGCCAAGGTTCACCATCACTGCTATAGGTTAAGCAAAACTGGTTTGAGGTTTCTTTTCCTCATGTAAAATACTCACCCTTCTATTGAGGTTTTACAAGTAGTTCTTCTTGTGCCATATCAGATTCTGAATATTGGTGATCATCAGCCATGAAGATTGTCCTGAGAATATAATGTAGTAGCCTTCCATCTGTCTTCCGCATTGCAGCGTGACACCCATACCACTGATCCAGTTTCACAAGTCACTCTCCGGTCACGAGCCCTTTTGGCACACAAAGTCCTCATCAGCCCAGGGCCAGTATTGATGAAGCTGCTGCCCTCCATCAAGATGGATTCAAGTGGGATTTAATCAAACTTGGGAACTATCACCCTTCTTTGTGGATGTCACTACCCAAGGCCATTAGTCCTCAGGATTATCATGTTAGCTAACCTCCACCTGACAATCGGCGTTGAGTCACTAGCTGTATGGTCTACTCTATTACCATAGCAGGATAGCCTGGCCAGACTGGTACACGCTGTTATGGAAGATGAAATAACACATTCAGATAAAAACCAACTTTCCTGTAAAGATAAAGGTTTCTTTTGCTCAAGCCAGTCATGTCCAATTCGAGGGGACAGTGCTCACCTCCATTTACAGCACTGTCTGCATCTGCAGATGTTTATGTTGTCATATGGCAGGCATGACTAGATGCTGGGGTGCACAGAATGATGTTGTTGTTGTTGTTGTTCAGTCACATAGTTGAGTTCAACCCTTTGCGACCCCATAGACCATTACATGCCAGGCATCCCTATCCTCCACCATCCTCCTCAACCAGCCCAGTTCTGTGCCCATTGCCTCAACAATACCATCTAGCCATCTCATTCTCTGCCACCCCTTCTTCTTTTGCCCTCCACCTTTCCCAGCATCAAGGCTTTCCCAAGTGAATCCTCTCTTCTCATTTGATGCCGAAAGTATTTTAGCTTCATCTTTACTATTTGACCTTCTAAGGAGCAATCAGGGTTGATTTCTTCTAAGATTGACCTATTTGTTCTCCTCGCTGTCCAGGGGACTCACAAAACTCTCCTCCAACACCACATTTCAAAGGCATCTATTCTTCTGCGCTCAGATTTCCTAATGATCCAGCTCTCACATACATACATTACCACCGGGAATACCATTGCTTTGACTATGCGAACTTTTGTTTGCAAGGTGATGTCTCTACTTATAACTATGTTTCCCAGGTTTCTCATAGCTTGCCTCCCAAGAATCGGTCACCTTTTTATTTCATGGCTGCAATCCCCATCTTCAGTGATCTTGGACCCTAAGAACGTGAAATCTGTCACTGCTTCTCCTTCTTCCCCATCTATTTTCCAGGGACTGATAGGGCCTGTTGCCATTATCTTGATTTTCTTGATGTTAAGTCTCAAGCCAGCTTTTGCACTCTTTTCTTCCCCTTCCCATTTATCTACTTGCAATTGCTTGCTTCCAAAGTGCTAGGTTGGCAGATGCTGAGACAGACAACAGGAGCTCACTCTGTTGTGCAGTACTGAGGTCTCAAATTGCTTACCTTCTGGTCATAAAGCTTAGTGTCTTAACCACTAAGCCATTAGGGCCCTTTAACTTTCCTGTATGTCCTCTCAAACCTTCTGTTTCATAATTTTCCATAGCTACAAACAGTAATTCTATGGCTTTACTCTTGCTAGAAAGGAAAAGTTCTAAGCTGCTCTTTGCCAGATCAGGCAAATGTAGTGAAAATCCAACATCCTACAGATGTTTTCAACTGGATATCCAATGATCACCAATTTGACATTATGTGGCTAAATATGTTCAGGTCACATTTTCCATCAGTTGATTGATACTGATTCTTCTCTAGGCCTCTTTTTTCAGAAAGAAAGAAAGAAACAAAGAGGAATAAGTTTATTATACTCACAACATAAGGACAAAACAAGATAAGGAGAAAGCTGGAAAGGGCACACAGTAGAAATAGAGATTTCATGATGATGATAATACAGTAACATGAATACATTTTTAGAAATTTAGAAGTTTTTTATAGCTGATGTATAGACATTCTAATTAACATTTTCCCCTAAGTCTTCTGAGTGAAATAAAGCAAGCTTCACTTTTTCCCCTTTGATGTCTCTTTTTCCATATCTTAAGCCATCCTGAATGGCAAAAGGGAATTGCAGGCGCACCCCCCCAATAACGGACACAGACAACATTGAAAGTGGATAACAGCAAAGGGCCACATTTATTGATTCAATGCCCTAGTCCGAATTATAAATTTGTATTGGTAAAACGACCAATCATAATTCCTAAGGCAAGCAGGCCGAAGTAACACTGGTAAGGTACCACCCCAAAATTGCCAACGGCAATTGGTTACAATGTATCAATTTGTATCAATTTGTTTGTCAACAACAAACAAATTGTTGACCGTAGTCAATAACTAACTCATGACCCCACCCTCTGACGCGTATCCGTGAAATCACAGGGGTGATGCATGCTGGTTAGCAATCATCATCACCCCATCGCCTGGTTCGTCGTTGACCGGACAACGTTTAACTACTTTATTCCTGTCTAGTGTTGTCCAGTCAATTGCGAACCTGCCGGATACTTGTGGGTCATACTGTTTACCTTACCAGTGCTACCCGCCCATGTGACCAAAGTCAACAGTAAGAACGAAGAAAGACCCCTATATCAAACCATAGCAACAGTGTGGGATGGGCAAAAAAGCCAGGACCCGAAGCCAATATGGGTCCCAACCAAAAATTCCCACCCGGCCCCGAAGCGACCATGATCACACTGTTAACTAGGGAGGGGGTGGAGGGGAAAAAACTTCTCCGCTCCGTCGCTGAGGCAAAATGGCAGCTCGGCTGCCTCGTGGCCACCCCTTTTATAAGGGAGCTGGCCACGCCCCTAACTACCCGGATCCTCTGTCCTGTGGGGGGGGGGGGCCGCAAAGTGCGCGGCGGCCATTTTGGCGCCGCGCTTGCATTGCAGGCGCACCCCCCCAATAACGGACACAGACAACATTGAAAGTGGATAACAGCAAAGGGCCACATTTATTGATTCAATGCCCTAGTCCGAATTATAAATTTGTATTGGTAAAACGACCAATCATAATTCCTAAGGCAAGCAGGCCGAAGTAACACTGGTAAGGTACCACCCCAAAATTGCCAACGGCAATTGGTTACAATGTATCAATTTGTATCAATTTGTTTGTCAACAACAAACAAATTGTTGACCGTAGTCAATAACTAACTCATGACCCCACCCTCTGACGCGTATCCGTGAAATCACAGGGGTGATGCATGCTGGTTAGCAATCATCATCACCCCATCGCCTGGTTCGTCGTTGACCGGACAACGTTTAACTACTTTATTCCTGTCTAGTGTTGTCCAGTCAATTGCGAACCTGCCGGATACTTGTGGGTCATACTGTTTACCTTACCAGTGCTACCCGCCACACGGAGGGGCTTCACAGAAGACCTGACGCCCCCCCCCAGACCGTCAGCTCGGTCAACAGGCCTGCTCGCCAGTCACCCAACAGGAGGTCCATACCTCCACGCGACAGATGGACCCCATCCCCTGTATACAAGTCACAATTTTGCAGACTAATATCGGGGTGATGACTAACCCGTCCCCAAGCCCTGGTGGTGAGAAACCGCGCCACTGCCTTATTGACCGCGCGCCCAGCTCGGTCAAGGGCCAGGAGGTTAACGCCCCCTCTGTAAGAGTGGCGCGGAACAATGTCCGACCAAACCAGGGCTGTGGCAGGCCAGACATAATGCAAGTAGGCGAGGTCCTCGCAAATCGCATGCTTGAGCGATAAGCCGGTGACCTGGCCCAAATCATTGCCCCCCAGGTGGATGATTAGAATGTCAGGCGGGTCAGCCCCCAGGCCAGAAAAAAGGAAAGGCCGCAGCTCCCGCCATAACATCCCAGGCTTACCGTGCCATGCGAGACTGGCGTGGTCACCCAGTCCCAGTCGGGGTCCACTCTGTCGCCGCAGCGTAACGCGCTGCCCTGAGCACATAGCTGTGGCCCACCAGCCATACTGTCACCGGTGTAAAACGACACCCAGGGTCTATAAGAAATTGAGAAAAAGGAAGGTAAGGTGACTGGATTGGTACTCATGGCGGGAGTGGGCGCACATAAAACTGAAAACATTGTGAGCCCCACCTCCCCATGCTACGTATGTCAGCCCCAGAGTACCCAAAAGCAGCCGCTGTAGAGGCTGCGCCAATACGGAACGAATGTGTGCCAGAACGGGCACCCGGTAGTCCCACCCTGGTAAGGGCTCTGGCAGTCACCTTCCAAAACTGAAATTTAGTAAGGGGAGACCCATCTTGGTGACAGAAAAACGGGCCGTGGTGCATGCCACGCAGTGCCAGGTATTCCTGTAGGGCACCAACCGGACAGATGTCTGCCAAAGAACACCGTAGCAGTCTTACTCCACTGCCTACGCCATGCTGATCTGTTTTAGAGGAGCGAATCCTCAACTGGGCCCAGTCTTTGGCAACATGTACATCTCCGCGTTCCAGTGCCCTACCACTTGCATCCGCCTTAGACAGCATCACGAGTTCGCTGATGCGGAGCGCTCCAAAAAACGCCACCGTAGTGGCTGCATGCAATTGGGCTGCCTCATAATGATCAAAACAGAGGCCTGGCCAGCCCCGGGCCAACTGGGTAAGAACCCCTGGGGAAATAGGGTGCCGGTCATCCGGGCAACGCCCGCGCTCGCGCACCCACCCCTCCAAAACGTGTCTCACACGGAAGTCAGAGGTGGTATCCACATGACCCCCTACTTTGGCCATAAAAGCCAACGCCGAGAGCTTGGATGCTATGGTGCGAGGTGCAAGGCCCTGTGCATGCAGGTGAACCATGAACCGCAGAACATGGTCCACCGGGATGAGCCAGGTCTCTGGCCATTGAAATCGAGTAGCAAAAGCCCTATACAAATTGAATGCTTGTTGATACGCCTTACGCGTGCGTGGCGCTAGTGACAGGCCAATCGCCCGGTTCACCTCTCCTTGCCAATAGTCCACATCTCGTCCGGGAGTGGCGAGGGAAATTCCTCCGCATCCGGGGCCAAGGCGCGGAACCGGGAGATCTGCAGGCGGGACAAAGCGTCAGCAATATCGTTATTAACCCCTGGGACATGCCTGGCCCTGAACAAGACGTTGAGGCGCAGGCAGCGCAGCACAAAATGGCGCACTAGATCCATGACCCTGGGCGATTTAGAAGTCTGTGCATTGACAATGTGCACCACGGCAGCATTGTCGCACCAGAAATGCACCACCGAATTAGCCCACTGTTCGCCCCATAGCATCAAAGCCCCCAGAATGGGAAAAAATTCCAGGTATGTGAGATCCCGCAGGCGACCTGTGCCTGCCCATGCCGGTGGCCACCCACCATAGGCCCACTTCCCATTGAAGTACATCCCATAACCCAGGGATCCTGAGGCATCAGACTGGATCTGGAAATTGGGGGATGCCAGGAGGTCAGACCTCCAAAATGAGACCCCATTAAACTCCCTCAGGAATTGCAACCAGACAAACATGTCTGCCCTGATACCCCGGGTAAGCCTGACTCTGTGGTGGGGCCTGGATAACCCTGCCATGGCGTCGCATAAGCGCCGGGCGAAAGCCCTGCCCGGTGCGACCACCCTGCAGGCAAAATTGAGGTGCCCATGTAGCACCTGCAGTTCCCTCAGGGATGCCTTACGCTTAGCCAGCAATTCCGAGATAAGGGTCACCATCCTGGACACCTTATCACCCGGTAACCTAGAAGCCTGTACTACTGTATCAATCTCAACCCCCAGGAATACTAGTTTGGTCGACGGGCCCTCGGTCTTTTCGGGCGCTAAAGGGACACCCAGTTCCTGCATTAGCGTCTGAAATGTATTGAGGAGACGTGCACACGTGTCCCAGCCCCGTTCACCCCCGAATAAAAAGTCATCCAGGTAATGGGCTACAGACCGGGACCCTGACCTGCGGACGAAAGCCCACTCTAGGAAGGTACTAAAATGCTCGAAAGCCGAGCATGATATGGAGCAGCCAAAAGGCATGGCCTTATCAAAATAATACTCCCCTCTAAACTTAAAACCCAGCAATTCAAAGTCGCCCGGGTGCACCGGCAAGAGGCGAAAAGCTGACTTAATGTCGCACTTGGCCAGCAAGGCACCCGGGCCACACGAGCGCACCATGCGCAGCGCATGGTCGAACGATGTATACCTGACCGAACAAAGGTCATCAGGTATCGCATCGTTGACCGATCGGCCGGCTGGGTAGGACAAATGATGAATAAGGCGAAACTCACCTAGGGACTTTTTAGGAACCAAACCCAATGGTGAAACCTTAAGGTTGGGAAAAGGGGGTGCGGGAAAAGGTCCGGCGACCCTGCCCGCGTCTAACTCCTTTTTAATGCTGGCCTCGGCTACCTCCTCCCTTCCTCTGAGGGATAAAAGGTTGGGAGCATCCTGAGGAGATCTATCACCCATAAAAGGGATACGAAATCCCTGCTTAAAACCTTGGATGAGGTACTCCCTGTCCTCTCCCCTTGGGTACGATGCGAGCCAGCGCTCCAGCATGTCCACCTTAATTGGGGAGGGGGCCTTTCGGAGAACTAGTTCCATCCGTGGCAGGCTTGCCAGCCCACTGTCCACCCCTCCCTCTGCCTCGCACCCCCCCAGGCTTGGGACAAGCAGAGGCTGCATGGGGACCAGAACATGTGGGACACTCGTGCTTATACCTGCAGTTCTTCCGACTGCAGGAACCATTGGACGAGAAAGTCCAGCACAGCAGGCGGGCTGGAACCCCCTGCCCCACCATTTGGCGGGTAACCTGCGCTGGAGCTGCTCGCTGGACCGCATGTCCACAATGGTATCTATCCCCCGGGGCAGGACGTGTGGGTGTCATATACAAGAGCCACAGTCTCTGGCACGGCTCATCCCATCTCATCTCGGGGTGCAGGGGAATCCTCATACGGAATTCCTCATCATATGCTAGCCATGAGGGGCCCGGGAAATCTACCATCGCCCTGTATATGTTGTCCAAATATTGGACCATGGGAATAGCTAGATCCGGCCGCGCCCTCAAATACACCGCCATGTATATCAAATAAGCGGGGAGCCAGTTAGCCCAGGTACGCGGCGGCTTACGGCGGCGTGCCTGCTCCTTGTCCTTCTCATCCTGACCCTCCCTTTCTTCCTTAGTGGGCTCTCTGTTCAGGAGTGAGAAGATATCCACGTACTCCCCTCGCCATATCTTTTCTCTGGTAGCCTGAGCCAAGTGATCACCCAATGGCAGGGAATACCCTGCCGTCGGCAAAGCCGAAAAGGGGATAGCTGGCTACCCAAAGGGGCCTGAGTTAACCCTGCCACCCCAAGTACGTTCCCAGCAGTGTAAGAACCAATGCCCACCCCAGCGGGCATGGTGGCAGTATTTGTCGCCGGGTGGGTCGCCAGCGGCGTAGCCCCTGCACCACCCGCGCGAGGCCAAGGCCACTGAAAGGTCCCCCCTATATTGGGAATGTGTGTGGATGTACTCGTTTGCACCATATACTCACATGCTGCACCCCCGCGGGCCGCCCCCAACGGGGGTTCCGGCCCACTGGGGGCGTCGGAGCTCACGACCGATGTAGAGCTCATCACCGGGGCTTGACCCGCGCCAGGTTGCTGGCTGGGGAGCTGCGAGGCAGTGGCCGGAGCCGCGCCACCCGCCTGCAGCAGCTCAACCCTCCCCGCCGGCCGTCGTCCTGCTGCCGATAGCGCCTCCAAAGGTACCCCAAAAGGGGCACCTGCCTGACTGGCCCGGGCCAAAGACTCCTCTAAGGCCGCAATACGGGCCAGTAAGGTGTCTACAGTAACCATGGGTAAAGAGCCGGCCGGCCCACCTGACCCTTGCATGGGGACAGTTCCCTGCACCCCATGGCCCAGATATGGCCATTGGCCAGGGCCGAAGCCCAGTAGGGCTGGTGAGGAAACCTGCCAAGGCGGGGCACCGGGCCACCCCCCAAGGCTAGAGGGCCCCGGGAGAGGCTGCGGCCCAGAAGTAGTCGGCCCAACGGGTTGGGCGGAAGGAGGAGCGGTGTCCACCGCTCGCGGGCCGCGGGCCGGAGCGCCCTCCGCGCCCGCACTCTGAACGGGCCAAGGTGCGATAGACCCCAAGCCACTAGCCCCGGCCGGGGATGGCAAAGGTGGCTGTTGAGGAGGCGGCACCACGGTCCTCCGACCTGGGTTGCGCCTCCTAACAGCCCGAGCTGAATTCGCAGCAGCCTTCTTTTTGGAAGGCATCTCGAGCAAAAAAGGGAAGCTAGCTAAGCAAAATCGACCCAAAAGGCTTCCCGGCAATACCAACGAGCGACGGAGGCGCAGGGAAAAAACTTCTCCGCTCCGTCGCTGAGGCAAAATGGCAGCTCGGCTGCCTCGTGGCCACCCCTTTTATAAGGGAGCTGGCCACGCCCCTAACTACCCGGATCCTCTGTCCTGTGGGGGGGGGGCCCGCAAAGTGCGCGGCGGCCATTTTGGCGCCGCGCTTGCATTCTTTCCCTTCTCTTGCTCTACTGCCTGCTATAGCACTGCTGTAAATGTAAAGCAATTGGGGGTGGGGGACTCACATGAGTACCTTTTTTGTTATACAGACAGCTCTGGACAGAAAATTGTCAAGATCCTCTTTGAAGAACCAGAGCAAAGATTTTCCTTTCCTTTCCCCTCCCCTGCCTTTGGGAATTGCTGTTCACTGTAAATGTTCCACTGAAGGGACTGCAGATCTCCGGCCGCCCTCGTGATGGGTTCCGTCTGCAATTTCTCACTGGTCCAGCCATTTGGAAAGCTGTATGGAGGGAATTATCAAGCAGTGTCATTGCACTATCCCAGCCTCAAGTTTGTTTTTATTTTCTTCGCTGCAACATCTGCTCCACAACGTGAGGAAATTTCACAATCTGGAAGCTGCAGCAGATACTGATGGGATCAGCAAGTTCCATACTGTGCTTCTTTAGCTCCTCTTGAAATGACACTGGGTCACAAGGTTGCCATTACCAGGATACACCGATTATGGTTCAAAAATACCACAATCTTCTAGGAGCCTCTTTCTGTGTACCCCATCTCTCAGTCCCTGTGGCACAGAGACTGTCTACTTACTTACTTACTTACTTACTTACTTACTTACTTACTTACTTACTTACTTACTTACTTACTTACTTACTTACTTACTTACTTACTTACTTACTTACTTACTTACTTACTTACTTACTTACTTACTTACTTACTTACTTACTTACTTACTTACTATCCTTTTGGCCAGAAAGCCACACAGGGCAGTGAACAAGGATAGTTAGAATGGAAATATAAATATAATTAAAATCATAATTAAAATGCTTAATAAAAAAGAGTTAGAGCATGCCCAAGTTAAGAAATAGGCCTGGTCATGTACAAATCCAGCCAGTATAGAAAATCATGAGAGTCAAGCCAGGGGAGGCAAAATATCATGCTTGGCCTTAGATTTACAACATTCCTGGAGAGATATTTAGGACTCTCCCCTGCATGTAGTCAATTTCCACATGTAGCTGGTTTTGAGGGTTAAATAAGAATTTTCAGTAAATTTTAATGAAACTAATTTAGGTTCCTGTAGAATGAAAAAAGTCACATTTTGCAATAAAGGTTTTGTTTTAACTAACAAATCCAGCTACCTAACCTCTGAAATGGTTCTTCTACGAGCTGATGCTTGTTTTTCTCTTTTGGAAAACAGCTAGTTACAGCTTCAACATTCCCAAAATGAAGCATCTGATAATTTGCACACATAAATGCTAATGGAAGAAATGACAGATACAGATTTTATAGGTATCAGAGGACAGATCTAAATAGCTCTGTGTACTGCAGGGTACTGGGGCTTGCGAATAGTCTGGGATCTGGCAATCATTCAACCTTTGGGAGTGCTGGAATCTGTTTCCATTCTGGAAACTAGATAGAATCAAGTCAAGAGACTTTACAAAAAAAACACATTGCAACCTCCATCTTGTTTTAGCCAAATTGTCCCCCTCCTATAGCCTTGTAAAGAGTCTTCAGCAAGTAAGAAAGAAAACAAAATGTAAATGAGAGGTAGGTCCCCTCTGCATGTCTGGGGTCAGAAAAAGGCATTATAGCTAGTCTGTAATTAGAGCCAAAAGTGCTTTAATGTTGTTACAAAGAATTGAGTGAAACAATATTTTTCGGTTTGTGACATCACACTTCAAAGGAATCTTGTGCTTAAATTTTGAGGTCCAATTATCAACCAAAGAAAGCTAATTTTCATAATCCTGGAGATGAGAAAAGTTCATGCTGTGACACTTGGACATCCCTGTTAAGAATGTTCCTCTTTAAGTCATGGACTATGACTAAGATCTGTTTATGGACCAAGATTTAAGCACAAGCTTTTGGTCTATTTAAAATTAAAGCAGGACTCATTGATACCCAGTGTGGTCTAGGAGATAGAGATAGACTACGGTTCTCAATGACTGGGTTTGATTCCCTACTCAGCCATGGAAGCTCATTGGAGATTTGGAAGTGGTAACACCACTGCTTAAATATCATACTTACCATGAAAATAATATTAAAGCCACCATAGGTCCATTCCGACTTGACAACACATTAACAACAATGATTGTTAATCGCTTGGCAACTGCGGTATCTGCGAGCACAATTGGCATAACTGTCCCTGACAGAGGCCATGTCATGTGAGCACACTCCGGGCCTCTGGGCTCTGCAGGGACAGAAATTGGGGAGCGGATTAATAGTCATAAAATGGATTCACCCCTATCTGACCTGACAGGCAGTCCAAGCAGGAGGAAATTGAATGCCTAACTAAGCAGTTAGGAAATAGGTAATACCGCACCTGCGGATTACCCCAAGCCCTAGCGTCAATAGTGGCCATATTTACTCTTGTGTAAGCTAGGAACAATGGACTTCCCCTGCCAGTGTTTGCCTTAGTTAATTAACTTCCCCGAGAGAGATTCCCAATTAACCTGGGTAAACATGTGATGTGATTTTCTGTCAGATGACGATTCTATCACACGCTGCCTTGAATTCCTATATATGATGATGATTTTCCCTCAATAAACCACTGGTCTTCGCTCCATCTTGTCTCATGTCGTTACTTGACCAGTCTCCTCCAGGACCCAACGGCCGCTCCACGGCCCCGATCCAACATCTGGTGACCCCGAGACGTGATCCTACTCGTGAGTAAGCGATCTACGCAGTCCGGTTCTATGCTAGAACCGTGTCCGATCACCCCGGAGGACAGCGCGGCAGCCCCGGTCGGAAAGCCATCCGAGCGGGAAGACAGCTACGCGGCGAGGCATCTCAGAGAGGCATCCTACAGCTTGCTCCGGCTATCGCGGCGGTTGCAGCATGGAAAAACGCGTTCCGCTCAGGGTCGGCTGTGAACCCCTGACAGCGCAGTGGCCACCGAGGGCCCATGGCAGCAGCCCACGCTCCGAGCTCTACCCAGAGATTCGTCACGCAAAACCTATTGCCTGAACTTCAGATGCGTCGACTCATCTCGAGAAGGAGACTTCAAAGCACCGGCAGGTAATATGGGGACTTGTCCTCAGCGGCAACGTCCGTCCACTAGTCAAAGAATTCATGTAGAGGAATTCAAGGCCCTGGCCAGGGTATATCAGATAAGCTTTCACAGTGGAGAACTAGCGCGGCTTTTGGTGTTCTTGAGGGAACACTGCCTGCTTTACCCAGAAGTAGGCATGTTAACCCTTCAGCTCTGGGATCAGATAGGAGTCTGCATTCAGCAACCCCCGAGAGTTCCAGATGGCGTAATTCGCACATGGAGCAAATGTAGGAAACTCTTAGCAGAGGTGGACCCAGTCCGGATAGAGGCCAAAGAACCCCCAGCGCCATCAGAGCCATCAGCGCCCACAGCGCTCTATCCGTCATTCCAGTTTAAGCAGGGTAGTGTAGGGAGCTTTCCCTCGATGACAGCTGCAGACGTCACCGGTAGAATGCATGGAATGAGGAGCGCTGGCGCTTCTCTGACAGCTACGGGTTCCCGAACTACCAAGAGTGCCCTTCAGCGCACAGTTGAGGAAGAGATCAGAAAGGGGGAATTGCCAGCAGAAGAACTAGCTGAGCTTAGTCAGATTTGTCCAATTCGCTTGGAGGTAGATGCCCTCACGGGGCAGCAGCAGATAGTTCACTCACCAGTTCCGTACAAGCTTCTCATGGCTATACGGAAGGCAATTTCAGAGACAGGACTTCAGAGTCGCTTCACTAGGGGCATGCTTCTGCAAGTGTGCGAGAACACGATGTTCATTCCGCATGACTGGAAAGCCGTCATGCGAATGATGCTCAACCCCAGCCAGTATTTGTTATGGGACAGCGAGTATCGCCTCGAGGCTCAGGCAAGGGCTGCCAGGATGGGCGGGGCAATAATTCCTGACCAACTATATGGTTCAGGTGCCTTCGAATCCATCGATGTGCAGACCGCCTTGCCGCTCGCCACCCTTCAGTTGTCAGCTGAGACAGCCTTCAGGGCTTTTCTCAAGGTCCCAGCAACAGGCAAAGCGGCCAAAAATTACACCGCAGTCAAACAAGGCGCCCAGGAGTCCTACATGGACTTTATCAATCGATTGGAGGAAGTGATCAGTAGACAGATCGATAATGAGCAAGCCCAACAAGAGCTCATGATGAAATTGGCTAAAGACAATGCCAATCTTGACTGCCGTAAGATCTTGCAGTCACTGGGCAATCGTCCTGACCTGACTCTCACGGACATGATTAGGGCTTGCGCCGACGTTGGCACGGACTCCTACAAAATGGGTCTGCTGGCAGCGGCGGTGCAAGGGGGTAGGAAACCCAAGAACAAGCCCCAAGGAACATGTCACAATTGTGGCAAGGTCAGCCACTTCGCTAGGGAGTGCCGATCCAAGGGCGGCGGACAACACGCCGGCCGTCCCAAGGTTCCAACCACCCCATGTCCGAAGTGTAACAAAGGCTTCCATTGATCGAAATTCTGTCCGAATTCGGGAAACTGGAACGCGGGCATGTCTCTGGCCCCGGTCCAAACAGAGGCTTCCCTCGCTCTGGGAGAGCCAGAGCTGGATTAAATTCCAATCACATTCCCGACATTGCGAAGGCGCAGGCCAGCCCCAAGGGTAGTACAGGGCTAGAATTGACTTGCCAGGCAGACGTCACATGCGACTTGCCAGGCACAGTCTATCTGGTGGATTCCCAGTACATGGGACCCCTGCCCAAAGGTTTCATAGGCTTAGTTTTGCCTCGTAGTGTCGCAGGAGCATGAGGAATTCTTGTAATTCCGGGAGTCATTGACTCCAATTTTTCGGGTGTTCTCCAAGTTCAACTCTGGACACACCTACCCCAGACCATTCACAAGGGAGACACGTTAGCGCAACTGATTATGTTCCTTGTAACTCGCCAGCAGACAGCCAGGGAAGGCTCAGGGGCAGCTCAGAGTCCGGGTCGGAAGACCGCTCGAGCGCAAGTGAGGCAGTGCAAGGATACCATGTCTTAGCGACAGTGGAAACCAACATAGAATGGAAACGGCGACCAGTTATAGAGGTATTTTTGAATAAAAAACCGTTCACTGGGTTGCTGGATACTGGAGCTGACGTCAGCGTGGTCAGCCGAGGTCAGTGGCCACGGGAGTGGGCCATTGAGCCAGTCTCCGATGTGTGGGGGTAGGCGGCATCCAAGAAGCGTTTAGGAGCCGGGAGTGGGTGGAAGTCATGATCCCTGAGGCTGACGGCACAGCGGTCATCCGACCGCACATTCTGGAGGTGCACGTCAACCTCTGGGGGTGAGACATTCTGCAACAATACCGTGCCACCCACGGCCCCGATCCAACAGGCAACATTTATGGTGGTTCTAGAATGGAGCTCCATATTTCTTATTAGTTTCTCAGTACTTTCTTTTTCACATGTAAGAAAAAGAAATGATTTCAGTGCAATGCTGAAAGAGAAGAATTTACACAAGGTACTGAAGGGTTACATGGGTGGATCTCCTTGATCTTGGTCTTCCTTCCTTGGTCAGCATCCTTTTGGCATCTGTCAATCAAAGGTCACTGCCTTCCTAAAAGCAGCTCCTGCACAGAGCCAGTACAGCACCATAGGGTGATGTTAGTTGAATGGAACTCCAGTTTCCATTTTTGTCAGTAAAAGAAAGTAACAAAGAAAGGAGGAAAGAAGGAAGCTATATCAGTGATTAGGAAATTTAGGACCATTTAGCAGGAAATGAGCCAAGTGTGACTTTGTTCCCCAAAACCACATGGTTGTTCTTTGTCTCTGTGTTCAAGAGCGTTATTAACACAAACAGCTCAGGAACTTGTGAAAAATAGAAATCCAAAGAGACCAATAGCTAAACCAAAATTATCTGGGGTGTGTGGATCGATCTTTCATCAATGGTTTCTTCCCAGATTTTCCCTCATATTTTCAGAGGAGATGTAGATGTTTTAACTGGTACTTGAAAGAAAGGTGAATAGGTTCAAAAGTAACAAAATGAAGCTCAATGGAGGTTCTGTGGTTACTTATATTTCTGTTTTCTGTGGCTGAACATCTTCTGGAGGGGAGTACAAAAGCATAGAAGGGATCAGAAACACAGTTTTGAGAGGTTTTTGGAGCCATTGTGTTCGTCTCCAGCATAGATGGTGTTGTTGGCTAAATTCACCCAGAAATGGGAAAGATACTTTTTTTAAGACTACAGTTCCCAGAACCCAACAGCTGGCATGGAAAGTGGCAAAGTAACTTTCTGTATCTAAGAAAGCACATCTTTTTGGCAGTTTAGAGTCAGTTCTAGCAGTGGCCAAGCTGAGATTTTGTCACTTAAAATCCCCCATCTTTTGAAACTTAAAAGTTAAATATAGCAGCCAGGAGGAAATAGTAAATGTAACATTGGTACCATCTTTCTCACTGTCATCTTTCATCTCATCTGTAGCCCTGACTCCTCCATACCTAATTTAATTGCTATCTTATGTGTGGATGACAATGATGACTCTGAAAACAGTGAATTTCCACATTCTGTGCACACTGTTTGTGAAACCGAACTCTGATCTTTCAGGGCTTTGTCTCTTTTGGAGAACCTCCATGGGTGCTAGCAACTGTATCACTACAGACTTATCCTCATGGGTCGAAGGGTGATGGAAGTGTCAGAGAGAAAGCAAGAATAGCATTCTTCCATCTTCATAAGATGGAATAAGATTTGTAGCATTTCTTTTTGACTTTTTGTAGGAATCGGGGCCGCTGAGGGCCGTAGGTCCCGGAGGAGACTGATCAAGGAACGATACGAGGCAGTATGGAGGAGGATATGATCAGTACTTTATTGAGAAAAGGCTGCAACATATATAGAAGGAAAAGCGCAACGGTGGCAAGACTGTCACCTGACAGAAATTACATCGCCTGTGTACTCAAGTTAATTGGGAACCTCTTTGGGGAAGTTAATTAACTGGGGCAAACATGGACCTCGGAGTCCCCTTTGTTCAGGGATCAGGCAGGGGTAAACATGGCATCTGTTTGTGCCTGAGATTACACTGAGACACGGAGATGAGTGATTACTCTAATAGGTAACTGGGTTAGGTATTTGCTCTCTTCAGCAGAATCGCTGGTCAGGTCAGGAGTTGGGTGAATCAAACCCTATCATTTATCCACCCCCCTTAATTTCTCTGCCCGCAGATGCCACGAGCCAGGAGTTTTCTCTACCGTAGTGGCCTCTGCCAGGGCCATTCCATGCCCAACGGGTGTGGGAAATCCGCAACTTTTCATGGGAGAATGGGGTGGGGGGAGAACCAGAGAGATACTCGGACAGATGGTGGACTCTGCACAGGCTCAACTTATTTTGGAAATTCTGCTTCAACCCTTTGTGGAATTTACTGAACATGAGTAAAGTGGTTATTTTTAAATTCACGCTCACTCAGTAATAATTCTGAGATCTTCAGGGCTGAATTATTGTTATTACTGGCCTGGATCCAAAGAACTACACAACTTGTTCTGCCTGCTCACCAGTGTTTTGAGCTTGTTTTTTTTTCCAAACAGTAGTCAAGCTTCTTTTGAAACTGAGGAAACCTTCAAAAGACACTTTACAATGGAGCACATTGGGGGAGGAGCAGCTGATCAAAGGAACAAGCCCAAGTCAAAAGCATGTAGGCATGCTGTAAGTAGATCTCTGGATCCTAGCCATTTTCCACATATAGACACTGATAACAAAAAATATAGCAGGGCCTGGATGTATCAGGAGTTGCCTCACACTGTATTGAGTGCATGTGTTCCTTTGGCCTGTCAGATCTTGGGGGGAAATCCTCATCAGACTTTTTAAAGTTATGTCCAGGGTTGGCTATTATGACTGGCAGTGGTTCTCCATGGATTCCAGGTAGAGAATGAAAGTGCGGCGCCAAAATGGCCGCCGCGCTCTTTGCGCCCCCCCACCCGGACTCAGACATCCGGGTGAGTTAGAGGGCGTGGCCACCCCTCTATATAAGGGGTGGCCACGAGGCAGCCGAGCTGCCATTTTAAAAAGAGCGACGGAGAGGAGAAGTCTTCTCCGTCGCTGCTTGTTCCCCCTTGGTCCTTCCCGGCTGGGAAGGAAGGATTTGGCACGGAGCCTTTGGCTTGCGGGCTCCTCTGTGCCTTTTTCTCTGCTCTTCGATCCCTGTAAAGGGATCCTGCTCCTAGATATGCCTCCTAAACGAAGGGCCTCGGCGACGAAGCCGCGGCCCGCGGGGAGGACTTTTGGCCCTGCGCAGCGTGGGGGCCAGCCCTTGGGTCGGAGGACCAGGGCTGCGCCCACGCGCCAGGACTCGACCCCCACCGATACCGGTGGGGCGATGCAGGCTGCTTGGCCCTCGGCCGGTCAGCCTTCAGATGGCCCTTCCGGGGCTTTGGCCCTTGGCCCGCAGATACCGGCCATGGGTCCAGGCAGCGGGGGTGGGTCCGGTGCTGGTGCGCAGCACGTTCCACCTCCGGCCCCTCATGGGCCGGAATTTTGGGCATGGCCCTATTCGGGCACGGGCTCTCATGTAGGGGTTTCTGGTCCAATGGCTGGTGGGCCGTCCGGCCCACCCGGCCCACTCTATACTGGGGGATCTGTGGCAGTTGATGCATTGCTAACGCGTTTAGCGGTGCCTGAGGCGTCCTTAGGGATGGCACACAACCCCGTGCCTGGTGGCCCTTCATTTGCTGTGGGGGCACCTTTGGGTCCTCCGCCTGCCTCAATGGCCGCCACACTGCAGCAAGTGGCTAGCCGGGTCGAGCTGCTGGAGACGCTCCGGCCTACCCCGGCCAGTGTCTCGCAGCTCCCAGTTCAGACAGAGATACAGCAGGAGAGTGGTCAGGTGCGGCCCCTGAGCTCGATTCCGGTCGCGAGCTCTGACGCCCGCCGTGGGCCGGAACCCCCAGTGGGGGCGGCTCATGGGGGTGCAACTAGTGAGTATCAGGTTCAAGTTAATGCACCCACATCTCAGTCCACTTCCAATGGTGGGGTTCAGTGGCCATGGCCTCGTAATGTCGGGGCAAGTGGGCAGCAGTTGCAACCTTATACCAGTGCCCCTTGGTTCCAGACTGGTGCAACGTTGGGGGTGGGGGTTTCCGCCCCCGGGCTAGTGCCGGGCATCACAGGGACTGTCCAGGTTCCGCTGCGCATGCCCCGGGTACCTAATGTGCCGGTGACGGCTTTGCCGACGGCTGGTTATTCGTTGCCCCTTGGTGATCATTTGTCCCAGGTCACGAGGGAAAAGATTTGGCGGGGGGAGTACGTGGATATATTCTCTCTATTGAACCGTGTGCCCACTAAGGAGGAGAGAGAGGGACAGGATGACAAAGACAAAGAGCTGTCCCGCCGTTGTAAGCCACCACGCACCTGGGCCAACTGGTTGCCCGCATATCTTATTTATATGGCGGTGTATCTCAGAGCCTGGCCAGACCTGGCCATTCCTATGGTCCAATATTTGGACAATATTTACAGGGCGATGGTGGATTTTCCTGGCCCATCGTGGTTGGCTTACGATGAGGAATTCAGAATGAGGGTGCCATTGCACCCGGAGATGAGATGGGATGAGCCCTGTCAGAAATTGTGGCTATTATACATGACCCCCACGCGTCCGGTGCCTGGGGATAGGTATCATTGTGGCCATGCCGTTCAGCGAGCTGCTCCAATGCAGGCTTCCCGCCAGCTGGCGGGGCAGGGGGTTCCAGCCCGCTTGCTGTGTTGGAGCTTCTCGGCCAGCGGTGTGTGCAATAAGCGGCAGTGCCGATACAAACATGAGTGTCCCTCTTGCGCTGGCCCCCACGCCGCCGCCGCGTGTCCGCGGGCCGGCGGGTCACGGGGCAGGGGTAGAGGTGGACAGGGAGCGGGCAGAGCGGCTGCTGAGGGAGCTAGCCAGGCAAAAGGCCCCCTCCCCAGTTAATGTGTATATGTTGGAGCGATGGCTCTCAACTTATCCAAGGAGAGAGGATGCAAAGTACCTCCTTGAGGGTTTCCAGTGGGGATTCCGAGTCCCATTCAAAGGAGTGCGGGGACCCCAAGATGCACCCAATTTACTGTCCCTGAAGGGTAGAGAGGAGGTGGCTGCCCTGAGTATTGCTAAGGAGGTTGGGGCCAAGAGGGTGGCAGGCCCCTTTTCTGTGCCACCCTTTCCCAAACTGAAGGTCTCCCCTCTGGGGTTGGTACCCAAGAAGGCCCCGGGGGAATTTCGTTTAATCCACCATTTATCGTACACGGCGGGTTATTCTGTCAATGATGCTATCCCTGATGACCTTTGTTCGGTCAGGTATACGTCCTTTGACCAAGCCCTACGGATGGTGCGCTCTTGTGGTCCGGGTGCCCTCCTGGCAAAATGTGACATCAAATCGGCATTCCGATTGTTGCCAGTGCACCCTGAGGACTTTGAGCTATTGGGTTTTTGATTCCAAGGGAAGTTTTATGTAGATAAGGCCATGCCTTTTGGCTGCTCTATATCCTGTTCAGCATTTGAACGTTTTAGCACCTTCCTTCAGTGGGCCTTTGTTCGCAGGTCCGGGTCTCGGTCTGTAGCCCATTACCTCGATGACTTTTTGTTCGGGGGTGAACGGGGCTTGGACACGTGCACGCGTCTCCTCACCACATTTCAGACGCTAATGCAGGAACTGGGTGTCCCTTTAGCGCCCGAAAAGACCGAGGGCCCATCCACTACCCTCACATTTCTGGGTATCGAAATTGACACGGTCGCACAGGCATCCCGGTTACCCATTGACAAGGTTACCCGGATCTCTGCGATGATTTTGGCCTTGCTGGCCAAACGTAAGGTGTCACTTCGTGAGCTGCAGGTACTGCATGGCCATCTTAACTTTGCCTGCAGGGTGGTTACGCCTGGCAGGGCATTTGCTCGGCGCCTGTGCGATGCCATGTCTGGCTTGACGAGGCGCCATCATAGGGTCCGACTAACCAGGGGCATGCAGGCTGACCTTTTGGTTTGGCTCTCATTCCTGCGGGACTTCAACAGGGTATCCTTTTGGAGGTCCGACCTTTTAGTTTCACCTAGGTTTCAAGTGCAGTCGGATGCCTCCGGCTCCCTGGGATATGGGATGTACTTCCAGGGGAGGTGGGCTTATGGCCAATGGCCTCCAGAATGGCGGGGCATGGATCGCCTCCGCGATCTTACATTCCTTCAGTTTTTTCCAATCCTGGGAGCTTTGATGCTATGGGGCAAGGAGTGGGCCATTTTTGGTGTGACAATGCTGCAGTAGTGCACATTGTCAATGCTCAGACATCTGAATCACCCAGGGTGATGGCTTTAGTTCGCCAATTCGTGTTACGTAGCCTACGCCTTAACGAGCTTTTCAGGGCCAGAATGTACCAGGCATTAATAATGATATTGCTTATGCTTTATCCCGCCTGCAGATCCCCCGGTTCCGTGCCTTGGCTCCGGACGCAGAGGAATTCCCCTCGCCACTTCCGGCCGAGATTTGGACATTTGGCAAGGGGAGGTGAACCAGGCGATTGGCATGTCCTTGGCGCCTCGCACGCGTAAGGCGTATCATCATGCTTTAGTTCAATTTAATAGCTTTTGTGCGCAACTTCGGTTGCCAGAATTGTGGCCCATTCCAGTGGCACAGGTTTTACAATTCATGGTTCATTTACACAGTCAGGGCCTCGCTTCCCGCACTATAGCATCTAGGCTGTCAGCATTGGCATTTGTTGCCAAGGTGGGGGGTTTTGCTGACAGCATGAACGATTTTCGCGTACGGCATGTTTTGGAGGGGTGGACACGGGAACGTGGCCGCCACCCGGACACTCGGCACCCAATTTCCCCAGGGGTGCTCACACACCTTGCACGAGGCTGGCCTAACCTATGTTTTGACAGGTATGAGGCAGCTCTTTTTCATGCGGCTACCACGGTGGCCTTCTTTGGAGCGCTCCGCATCAATGAGTTGGTACTACTGTCTAAGGCGGATGCGACTCGTAGGGCACTGGAACTCGACGATGTCTATGTTTCTAATGAGTGGGCTCAGTTGAGGATATGGTCCTCAAAAGTTGATCAGCACGGCGTAGGCAGTGGAGTTAGACTGCTACGATGTTCCATTGCAGACATCTGTCCGGTTGGTGCCCTACAGGAGTTCTTGGCAGTGCGTGGCATGCACCCTGGCCCGTTTTTCTGCCACCAGATGGGTCTCCCCTTACTAAATTTCAATTTTGGAAGGTGACCGGTATGGCACTTTCCAGTGTTGGCCTCCCAGGGGCTCGTTCCGGCACCCATTCATTTAGAATAGGTGCTGCTTCAACTGCAGCTGCATTTGGGTACTCTGAGGCTGATATACGCCGTATGGGAAGATGGGGATCTATGCGTTTTGCATTGTATGTTCGCCCTCTTCAGACATGAGTACCATTTAAGTCACTGTTCTCTTTTTCTCTTACAGACCCTGTGTGTCCCCGCACACCGGTGGCAGTATGGCTGGTGGGCCACAGTTACGTGCACTGGGCAGCTTAGTATGCTGCGGCGACAGAGTGGGGACCCCAGCTTGGACTGCGTGCGGCCGCATGCATATTCTCCATTAGGGATGCTGAACCGCCTGATGTCCTTGTGCTGCACCTCAGGGGCAATGACCTAGGCCAGGTCACTGGCCTTTCTTTAAAATTCGCGATTTGCAGGGACCTAGCTTATTTGCACTATGTGTGGCCGTTCATCAGGCTGCTATGGTCGGACATCATACCACGTCACGCTTACAGGGGAGGTATTGACCTCCGTGCCCTTGACTGCGCTCGTCGCTCGGTGAACAGGGCAGTGGCCTGGTTCTTGGCAGACAAGGGTTTGGGGATGGTCGTCCGACACCCCACCATTAGTTTACAAAATTACGATCTGTATGCAGGGGATGGGGTCCACCTGTCGGATAGAGGTATGAACCTCTTTTTGGAAGATTTGCAAGCAGGCCTGTTGCCCGAGCTGACGGTCTGGGGGGGGGGGGCGGTGAGTCTTCATTGAAGCCTCCCCGTGTGGCGGGTAGCACTGGTAAGGTAAAGATTTATGACCCATAGGTATCCGGCAGGTTCGCAATTGACTGGCCAACACTTAGACAGGTACAGGTGTAATAACGTTGACCGGTCAACGACGAACCAGGCAAGGGGTGATGGCACAAGCTTTTCAGCATGCATCACCCCGTGATTTGACGGATACACGTCAGAGGGTGGGGTCAGTAGATAGTTTATTGACTACGGTCAACAATTTGTTTGTGTCAACAAACAAATTGATACAAAATGGATACATTGTAGCCAATTGCCGTTGGCAGTTTTGGGAGGAACCTTACCAGTGTTACTGCGGCCTGCTTGCCTTAAAGAATTATAATTGGATGAGTACCAATTGAAAGTTATAATTCGGACTAGGGCATTATTCAATAAAAGTGGCCCAATGCCTTTATCCATATACCGGTGTCTGAGTCTTTCTTTGGGGGGTGCGCCTGCAAAGGCCTTTTCAGTCCTTGATGGTCAATCAGGCACTTTCTAAACCAGGGGTGCCCAAACTACGGATCATGGGTTGGATCCGGCCCTGATGCTAATTCATCTGACCCGAGCCACCTTCGTCGCTCCCGGAAGTGGAAGTAAAATATGCCCGTACTTCCGCTTCCGGGAGCAATGAGTACACCACAGGCCAGATGAATTTGCATCAGGTGCCGGATCCAGCCCACAGCCTGTAATTTGGGCACCCCTGGTTTAAGCAGAGAAAAAGGCGTCTTAAAGTCTATCTCATACTGTTGCAAAACAGATTGCAAGGAACATTTTACTTCCACTTCCGGTGGGAGGAACCACGTGACTGGCCCAATGAACCAACTTTTCAGCCCACAACCTGAAAAGTTTGGGCAACCCTGTTCTAAACATTAACACTGAGGTACCTTTTATTTTACAGCAACAACTGCTGCCATGTGGTGATAAGTAAGTGAAACTACTCTTTCTTACATATGGTAGATGTTATCTGCAGCAATGCTTAGTAATAGGGGTACAATGCAACTGATCATAATGATGGCGAGTTCCATTGAAGATTATGAGGACCACTGAGTTGCCAAGTGTTAAACATCCCCATCCTTAATCAAGAGGAAGTACATTTCAGATGACATTGCAACTTATACAACTGAGGCATGATTCATCAGCTTTTGGGACTGTGGAGGAGACCATAAATCATGTATTTCTAGAATATCCTCAGGAACAAAGAAGACCATTCTTGACTGGTTCTGTGTACATAGCCTTGCTATGGAACTTCTTTTTGTTCTTGTTGTGCAACATTACTGTGTGAGACATTTACTTCCTTGATGAAATGTATCTAATCTTTTGTTTTCTTTACATTCTGTGATTTAGTAGGAAGATTTATAGTAATTGAAAGAAGATGACAGTCATATCTTGAAAGGTCATGGCTATTTTGCACAGATTCTGCACTGGAATACTCCACAGTCCAAATTTTGTTCCAAGTCTTGTTTGTGTTCTACAGATAAACAAAAGTGACTTTCCCTCTTGGTTGTTTAATAGTGTGTTGGATTGAGGGCAACTGCTTCATAGGCTTTGGTGGCTGCTGGACTCTAGCTACCTGTCAACTGGGCGGATGGTGGGCTTTAATCAAAGAGTATGGAAGGTTTTACATGGCTAGTAAAGAAAAAAGAGACTACTTTGATAAGAATGAACATTTGAGGTCTCCAGAGGCATGCCATTATTTCAGAGAAACTGAGGCACCTCCCAAGACTGGCAGCCTGATCTAACTGCCCCTTTGCCCATCTTTTGAAGTGCCTGACAAGTCAGTTCACAATACAGCAAATTAAATGCTTCTCCTGCTCCTCTGTGGAGGGTCAGGGAAAGTGTAATGATTTCCTCTCCTATATGACCACTGTAGCACAGCATTAGTCCAGAGAGAAAATTGTTTTTCTTTCTAGTTCCAGTTAAGAAACTTTGGCCGTGGGCAGTTTTTCAACTAATGTTACAGAGAAAATGAGGGGGGAAATATCCTCACTCAAAACTGATGCAGTACTACAATGATTGGATAGCGGGGGAGAGGGGGAATCATTTCACTTTTGCTGACCCTCTGTAGGGGAAGCGTTTAAATACAATGTCTGATACACTGAAAGGGTGTCAGTCCATTCAGCATATTGGTTGTCAACACTATAAGCAGCCTTTGATGGCTGTGAGGGTCACCACTGGGAATGGTATACTGTCTATGGGAGCATTCCCTAAAAGCTGAACACGTGACATGGGTCCAAAAGGCACACCTTGGGGACAACTGGGACCATTCTGCCATCCAATGTTTTTGGATGCTGCAGGAAAAGTGGGCTAGCTCACCCCAAAAAGGCACAGAGAACAGAGTTTATGCCAGTCTGGACAACCTTATTATTCCAACCTTTTCCTGTTGGAAGGCCACATGTACTTAATAATTTTTTGGGGGGAAAAAACCATAATTTTAAAGTTACTAAAATAAAATCAAAGTATAAAAGACTAACAAACATGTATTAATAAAAATAAAATGATTTGCACTGTCAAATGTGGATTCAGGCAAATGGAAACACTTAAGGATCTAGAAGGCTGCAGGCTCCCCACCCCATATTTTAGCAGGTTTTATGCTTGCCTGTTTTCCTTCTTCATCTGTTTTATTTGCAAACTAACATGTTACTGATCACTTACAAACCGATATAGTAAAATGCTGCCTATGAGATCTGCTATATTTCAGTAACTAATATGGAATTCCCCAAGGAGGTAATGACCAAAAAATTAGAACTTGACTATCCTTTTTTCAATCATTGTAGGAATCGGGGCTGCTAGGACGGCCGTTGGGTCCCGGAGGAGACTGATCAAGTAACGATACGAGGCAGTATGGAGCGAGATCAGATCAGTGGTTTATTGAGGGAAAAGCATCATCATATATAGATCAGAAGGCAAAATGGGATAGAATCGTCATCTGACAGAAAATCACATCACCCATTTACTCGGGTTAATGGGAAATCTCTCTCGGGGAAGTTAATTAACTCGGGCAAACACTGACAGGGGAAAACCATTGTTCGAGGCTTACGCCAGAGTAAATATGGCTTCTATTTGCACCAAAGATTGGGCTGATCTGTGAGTCAGTAATTGCTTAATGGGTAACGGAGGTTAGCGTTCTGCTCTCTCAGCAGAACCGCCGGTCAGGTCAGGTGTGGGTGAATAAACCCTTATGATTTATACTATTAATCCGCTCCCCCAATTTCCGTACTGGCAAGGGCCAGTGACCAGGAACCTTCTTCGCCGGTGTAACCTCTGCCAGAGGCTAATTATGCCAATTGGGCATGCGGAATCCGCATCTCCCCTTTTTCTATTGTTTAGGAACCTGACAGGCGACCTTGCGCAAGAGGGGCATCAGCTGATGTGCGGGAATGACACTTCTGGGCTCCCCCAACGAGGGACATCTCGATAACAGTGAGGGAATATATTGCATGAAATAGCATCCTGCTATGCCTAGTATTATCACCCCCACAATCACTTGAAGCGTCGTCTGGAGCCACCCCCACGGGAGCCATGACCATAACGAACTCCACCAATCCCATATCGAACCCTGCTTAATGTTCTTGACTAGGGTGTGGAGTTCCGTGAGCTGGCTCTGGACTTTGCGTGAGTTGTCAGTGAGATTAAAGCAACACATGCCCTGGACCGATTCGCAACCCAAATGATGTAATAACAGGAGATAGTCTATAGCCGCTCGATTGTCAAGAATGGCATGGCGAAGCTCTGCCTGCTCCTGATTGAGCAGCGCTATCGCCGAGGAGGTATGGTTAATGGCTTTTGCTAATCCGCAAGCCAATTGACCAATTCTCCGAGTGTTGCCGATGGCTAAGCCTGGCACGCCAAGTATGCTGACTGCCAATGAGACGTATTCAGCTGGGCTAAGAACCCTAATGTTGCTATCACATGAGCTGTCTAACTGGGTGGCACGAGTGTGTCGAATGGGTGAGGAAACATCTGAAACATTTGTGCTTGGGGCAATCATATCCTTAGTGGGGAGTAACAGTGTCAGACGGCTGATACAACATATAGCATCTGATACATTTGCAGGAATGTAGTTCCACGTGTACTGATTGCATGTAAAGAACCATCCTGAAGGTAGGGTAACATGGGCATACATTGAACCAAGTGTCTCTGGGTTATTGCAAGTCCAATTGTGCTGCCAGTGTCGAGGCAGCGGCGCTGAGTTCGGCCGACTGCAGTGCAGCCGACCATTCGAGCACAAGTAGAGTTCGGGCTGACCGCCACTCGAGGAGTGTGGAGAGTGGCGGCGTCAGCCGGCAAAGTCATTGTCAGCTGCATTCCCCCCCAGCGAGCGTATGCTGTGAAGCTCGCAGGGAGATGCGGACCGAAAATCCGCTTCAGCAGCCAGTCGCCATCCCTGGTGCGTGCATCTAGAGTGTGGCACACTGGGATGAGGCAGGTGCTCAGAATGGAGGCAGAACCCGCGTCCTGCCTTAGGCAAAAATCGGACTGGTTGACGAGACCTGCCAACCTTTCCCATAAGTTGTAGTGCATCCGGGCAGAAAAATCTTCGCCTGGCATCAAACCGTTGGCCTGCAGTGAGACTGCCTGGACGCCTCCCCCCGCCAGTAGGGAGAGGGTCAGGATGATGGTGACTGCCATGGTGTTGGCAGTAATCAGGGAAAAGACTGCAGCTACGATGTTCTCCGGCGTTGGCTCCCATTCCTCGCGCCGGACGACGTCCTCGGCCTCACGGCAAAGGATCTTGACCATCCCCCAGGTGACCTTCGGCTCCGCCCGCTGTCGCCGCTTCTTCCGCCGGGTCCCCTCGGTCAGGGTGAGGTCCTCCATCTCCGGGATCGGACTCGGGTCGGCCTGGGTCCACGCCATGTGGTTCCAAGTGAGGCTTAACGCACTGAGCTGGAATCCAAACGACACCTGTAGGAGACATAACTGCAGCATACCCTCTTCCCCAGGTTACGAGTGGCGCCGGGCCCCTCCAAGAAGGGTCAGGTGGCACCCGGTATCGGACCATCGGTCGCGGGAGAGCTTCCGAACGGCGGAAGTGTTTCTCCTGTGGCGTGCAATCGGAAAAAACATTAAGGTGATTGTAGGTGAACAATACCTTATTCAGACAATGCTGTGCCTGACCCTGTGACTTGGGGAGGGCTGGCGGCTCCCCCCTTTCTGTTTGTTTGTCAATGTAGGACTTGAGCGTCCGATTGACTCGTTCCACAATCGCTTGCCCCTGCGGATTGTAAGGAACGCCAAAAGTATGCTTAATGTCCCAGGTGGCCATGAAGTTAGCTAACTGCCTAGAACTGTAGGATGGTGCGTAATCGGTTTTCACGTGCCGAGGTTTGCCCATCGCAGCGAAGCAGGCTAGGAGGTGCTGCTCCACGTGGGAAGCAGTCTCCCCTTTTTGCGCTGTCGCCCAAACAAATTGCGAAAAGGTATCAATGCAAACATGCATGTACTGCCATCTGCCAAACTGCGGAACGTGCGTGACGTCCATTTGCCACACCTGGTTAGCTTCTGTCCCTCGTGGGTTGACCCCCCACGAGGCCCCCCCCCCGGTGCCCCTGCACAATGCTGGCAAGAGCGAACTATGCCTTGGGCTTGAGAAAGTGGCAGATTGAATTGTCTGGCGAGCGCTTTGGCATTCTGGTGAAAGAATGCATGACTCTGAATCAGGGTAGTGAAAACACCTAACACTGAACGTTGCTGAATCTCCTTTGCAGCCGCATCCACTCTGCTATTGCCCGCCGAAATCGGACCCGGTAGGTCTTGGTGACTTCGGATGTGGGCAATATAGAGCGCTTCCGTGCGGTTTTGCAAGTGAAATTGAGCAGTGAGGAACAAACTCAGTAAGTTTTTGTCTATCGCGGGAGTGATGTATGCTCCCGGTAGACTGTGAAGCAAATTCCTAACATACTGACTGTCAGTAATGATGTTTAGGCGCTCTTTGGCGAAGGTGCGCAAGGCAAGGTTCACCGCTGCCAACTCTGCCCGCTGCGCGGACTTCTGTGGAAGAGTTAGGAGCGTGCGCCAAGCCTGGCCCTCCTGCCAAGTCAAGACACCATATGTGCGACCCCCATCCGTAAAAACTGTCCTGGCCCCCTGAAGTGGGACCAGCGAGAGCAATTCGAACAAGCTGACTGTCTGCGTTTGAAGTGAGACGAGTCTGGGGTCTTTCGGCAAGTGGTATGCCAAGCATCCGGTGAATCCTTCCAAAGCAATTGGAAGCGAGTCACCGAGCTGCATCAATTGCTGAACCTGCTCTTTCGTAAACGGGACCACGATCTTTGCTAAGTCGTGTCCTGAAATGTCCCTAGCCCTCAGCCTTCCGCGGTAAACCACCGCAGAGACCAACTCTTGGGGAGGAACGATGTTTCGGGAAGAGGTGTTCAGCAAGTACACCCATTCCACGATACTCGCCCCTTTCTCGGAATCTACCCCTAGGGCTCCGGTGAACATGGATCCTGCCCGAACGATGTACAAGTTCAGGATCGGGGCATATGGCCCCTGAGCAATCCTGTCCACCCACCTTTGACTGAGAATTTGGTTGACACTCGAGAGAGCCAAGCGTGCCTCTCGAGGAATTTGTATCCGGTCTGCCGGCTGCTTGCCTAGCGTGAGCAGCGAGAAGAGCGGTTTCAAAAGATCCGTATCCAATCTGAAGTACGGTCTGGCCCAATTAATGTTTCCTAAAACCTGCTGCAATTCTACCTGGGTGACTGAGTCCTTTAAGATGATCTGAGGCAAAACTGGTGCTGCGAAGGAACAGAGAAGCCGATGTCCCAAATATGAGAAGGGCTCGGTTCTCTGCACTTTCTCTGGGGCAATGAGTAACCCTTTCTCCCCCAGGCTGGCCTGGAGGTCTGAAAACATTTCGCTGCCGAGTTGCGGCACTGCGACCAAGATATCATCCATGAAATGGCATACTAAAGCTGTGGGATGAAGGTTTCGAAACTTTGCCAGTGCGTTATGAACATAAATTTGGCACAGGGTGGGCGAATTGAGCATGCCCTGTGGCAAAAATTTCCACGCGTAGCGCTGCGTGGGCTCGCTGTGGTTCACAACCGGCACCGTAAAGGCGAACCTTTCCCTGTCCCTGGGGTCTAAGGGAATGGTGTAAAAGCAATCCTTGAGATCTACAACTAGGATCTCCCACCCCTCGGGAATCATATTTGGATTTGGGATGCCGCATTGAAGCGGACCCATTGGCTGTATACATTTATTGATCTCTCTGAGATCGTGGAGGAGTCGCCACTTCCCCGACTTCTTTTAAATGACAAAAATTGGCGAATTCCAAGGACTAGTGGACTGCTCTATATGTCCTGCGTCTAGCTGTTCTTTAACCAGTTGCTTTAGGGCAACTAATTTCTCCCCCACTACCGGCCATTGTTCCACCCAGACCGGCGTATTGGTGAGCCATTTAAGTGGCAACGCCATTACCCGAAGGTAAGGGTAGCACCGTACTGCTGTAAAATGTCTCGCCCCCAAAGGTTGATATGCACGTCCAGAATGTGCGGCCGAATGACCGCTGTGCCGTCAGCCTTTGGGATCGTGACTTCCACCCACTCCCGGCTTCTAAACGCTTCTTGGATGCCGCCTACCCTCCACATATCGGAGACCGGCTCAATGGCCCACTCCCGTGGCCATTGGCTTCGGCTAACCACGCTGACGTCAGCTCCGGTATCTAACAGCCCTGAGAATGATTTTTTATTCAAAAATACCTCAATAACTGGTCGCTGTTTCCACTCTATGTTGGTCTCCACTGTCGCTAAGACTTGGTATCCTTGCACTGCCTCCCTTGCGCTCGAGCGGTCTGCTGACCTGGACTCTGAGCTGTCCCTGAGCCTTTCCTGGCTATCTGCTGACGAGTGACAAGGAACCATAATCAGTTGCGCTAATGTGTCTCCTTTGTGAATTGTCTGGGGTAGGTGCGTCCAAAGCTGAACTTGGAGAACGCCTGAAAAATTGGAGTCAATGACTCCCGGAATTACAAGAATTCCGTGTGCTCCTGCTACACTGCGAGGCAAAACTAAACCTATAAAGCCTTTGGGCAGGGGTCCCATGTCCACCAGATAGACTGTGCCTGGCAAGTCGCATGTAACCTCTGCCTGGCAAGTCAATTCTAGCCCTGTACTACCCTTGGGGCTGGCCTGCGCCTTCGCAATGCCTGGAATGTGAATGGAATCTAGTCTAGCTCTGGCGTGCCCAGAGCAAGGGATGTCTCTGTTTGGACCGGGGCCAGAGACGTGCCCGCGTTCCGGTTTCCCGAATTCGGACAGTATCTGGACCAATGGTAGCCTTTCTTACACTTCGGACATGGGGTGGTTGGAGCCTTGGAACGGCCGGAATTTTGTCCGCCTCCCTTAGATCGGCACTCCCTAGCGAAGTGACCGACCTTGCCACAATTGTGACATGCCCCTTGATTTCTATTCTTCGGTCTTCTACCCCCTTGCACCACTGTGACCAACAGACCCATTTTATAGGATTCTGTGCCAACGTCGGCGCAAGCTCTAATCATGTCCGTGAGAGTCAAGTCGGGACAATTACCCAGTGACTGCAAGATTTTACGGCAGTCGAGGTTGGCGTTGTCTTTGGCCAATTTCATCATGAGCTCTTGTTGGGCTTCCTCATTATCGATCTGTCTACTGATCGCTTCCTCTAAGCGATTGATGAAGTCCATGTAGGGCTCCTGGGCTCCCTGTTTGACTGCGGTGTAATTTTTGGCCGCTTTGCCAGTTGCTGGAACCTTGAGAAAAGCCTTGAAGGCAGCCTCGGCTGACATTTGAAGAGTGGCGAGTGGCAAGTTGGTCTGCGCATCGATGGATTCGAAGGCCCCTGAACCATATAACTGGTCAGGAAGTACTGCGCCTCCCATCCTGGCAGCCCTTGTCTGAGCCTCGAGGCGATACTCGCTGTCCCATAGCAAATACTGGCTGGGGTTGAGCATCATCCGCATGACGGCTTTCCAGTTGTGCGGGATGAACATGGTATTCTCGCACACTTGCTGAAGCGTGCCCCTAGTGAAGTGACTCTGGAGTCCTGTCTCTGTGACGGCCTTCCGTATAGCCATGAGAAGCTTATACGGGACTGGTGAATGAACTACCTGCTGATTCCCTGTGAGGGCATCCATTTCCAAGTGAATTGGACAAATCTGACTAAGCTCAGCTAGTTCTTCTGCTGGCAATTCCCCCTTCCTGATTTCTTCCTCAATTGTGCGCTGAAGGGCACTCTTGGTCTGGGAGCCTGTAGCTGTCAGAGAAGCGCCTGCGCTCCTCATTCCATGCATTCCGTCGGTGACGTCTGCAGCTCCCTACAGCTCCCTACACTACTCTGCTTAAACTGTAATGACGGATAGAGCGCCGTGGGCGCCGATGGCTCGACTGGCGCTGGGGATTCTTTGGCCTCTACCCGGACTGGATCTATCTCCGCTAAGAGCTTCCTACACTTACTCCATGTGCGAATTACGCCCTCTTGAGCTTTCGGGGGTTGCTGAATGCAGACTCCTATCTGATCCCAGAGCTGGGTAAAGCAGGCAGTGTTCCCTTAGGTACACCAAAAGTCTCGCTAGCTCTCCGCTGTGAAAACGTAACTGAAATACCCTGGCCAGGATTTTGAACTCTTCCTCATGAGTTCTTTGGCTAGCGGACGGACGTTGCCGCTGAGGACAAGTCCCCATATTACCTGCGGGGTTCTCCGAAGATTCCTCCTCGGGACGAGTCGACGCGTCTGTGGGCCAGGCAATAGGTTTTGGCGACGATTCTTTGGGTAGAGCTCGGAGCGTGGCCTCCTGCCACGGGCCCTCGGTGGCCTCTGTGCTGTCAGGGGTTCACAGCTGACCCTGAGCGGAACGCGTTTTTCCGTTACTGCAAGCCGCCGTGAAAGTCGGGAGCAAGCTGTAGGATGCCTCTTCTGTAATGCCTCGTCGCGGAACCGTCTTCCCGATCGGCTGGCTTACCGACCGGGCTGCCGCGCTGTCCTCCGGGATGATCGGACGCGGTTCAAGCGCAGAACCGGACCGTGTAATCGCTTACTCTCGAGTAGATCATGTCGGGGTCACCAGGTGTAAGAATCGGGGCCGCTAGTACGGCCGTTGGGTCCCGGAGGAGACTAATCAAGTAACGATACGAGGCAGTATGGAGCGAGATCAGATCAGTGGTTTATTGAGGGAAAATCATCATCATATATAGATCAGAAGGCAAAACGGGATAGAATCGTCATCTGACAGAAAATCACATCACCCATTTACTCGGGTTAATGGGAAATCTCTCTCGGGGAAGTTAATTAACTCGGGCAAACACTGACAGGGGAAAACCATTGTTTGAGGCTTACGCCAGAGTAAATATGGCTTCTATTTGCACCAAAGATTGGGCTGATCTGTGAGTCAGTAATTGCTTAATGGGTAACGGAGGTTAGCGTTCTGCTCTCTCAGCAGAACCGCCGGTCAGGTCAGGTGTGGGTGAATAAACCCTTATGATTTATACTATTAATCCGCTCCCCCAATTTCCGTACTGGCAAGGGCCAGGGACCAGGAACCTTCTTCGCCGGTGTAACCTCTGCCAGAGGCTAATTATGCCAATTGGGCATGCGGAATCCGCAAATCATAAATCCTCAAATCTCTCTGCTGCCATGGCTGGCACTACTTCCTGCTATGCATTTATTTTTCGGACTCCTTCAGGGGAAATGCTCATGAGGATTTTGCTAGGGGCAGCATCAAAATTGGAAGAACCGAAAGCTCAGCTGACATAAAATTGGCCATTTTGTTCCATTGCTTTTGTTTTGTTTTTAATCTTAGGAAACTGCCTTATACCGAGACATCCCATTGGCTCCATTCAAGTCCATATTGTCAGCCATGATTGTCATCAACAGTTCTCCTGTTTTGGAGCAAGATTCCATCCCAGCTCTTTCTGGAAATTAGACCTTCTGCATGGAAGACCAGAGCTTAGTCACCGAACTGTGACATTCTTGCTACATTTTGCATTGGCCTGCAGTAACAAATAGCTTGGTTGGCATTTTTTCCTGAAGCCCAGGTGTCATATTCTTTGCAGATATTCCACACCACACAACTGCGACTCTTTATGGAAAAAAGTAGTGATGACAGAAAGACACAAAAATGAATGTATTGACCAAAAATCTGTAGCTGAAGTGCAAACTTTAGCATAGATGTTCTTAAAAATAAAACATCCTTATCTAGAATAACATTACTATTAAATGAATACAGTTTGTGAAGAAGTAGGCAAACATGTGACTGTCTAGCCAAAACTCTGTTCCAGTTTCTCAGCCTCACCAAGAATTATTAGAAAAACAGCCCTGATTACTCCCCCTTGCTAAGGCATATTTTGATACATTCTTTTCAGCTGAAAGCTGAGGCTATTTTTGGAACCTTATAAAGCATGTTGTATTCATATAAACATAAGCTTCTGTGTTTAAAATAAATAAAACAATGGCTGCTCTTGAACTTCCCTTGATACCAGACCAAGTGTGCACTGCCTGCCAGAAAGTCAATTAACAGAATGGCTTCACCACCTTAACAATTGTTGTGTGAATCAACCCTTTGTTATTTACCTTTACAGCAGCCATGGCCTTATTAAATCTCTTCTCAAACCCACCATTTAGTTAGTGATTATCCATTTTGGCATCCTATAAAGAGGCTTACAGTCTGGCCATGTTATCCTGCTATGGTAATAGAGTTGACCATATTGCCAGCGACTCAGCACCGAGTGTCAGGTGTCAGTTAACTAACCTGACAACCCTGAGAACTAATGGTCTTGGGTGCCAAAGTCCACAGGGAAGGGTGATGGTCCCCAAGTGGATTAACTCCCAATTATTGTCTGGGGCTGATGAGGACTTTGCATGCCAAAAGTGACTTGCAGAACTGGATCAGGCCACTGCATTATATTCTCAGGACAGTCTTCATGGCTGATCGCCATGATGATCGCCAATATTCGGATATGGCAGAACAAGAAGAAGATAATGAGGCTTACCTAGAAATCTGTTCAAGTGGCCACTTGGTTGGCAATCGTTGTAAGGTGGCAGTGAAGCAGGGTTTGATGGGAGAGATGTTTCCCTCCCCAGTTCTTGAAGCAAATATCACTGATTGGTTTATTGATTGATTTATTCAATTTGTATGCCGCCCACTCAGCATATGCTGAGGACTCGGGGACTGCAAACCTGCTTGGAGGTGACGTAGCACTCCTGGCCAGTCCTGGCTCGTTGGTGTATCATTATGGCTATTTACAGCCTTGACCCAACCTTCATCTCATCACTAATTCTATCTGATCTATGTTTAGAATTTAGCTTTTTGAATCAAGTATTATTGCTGATGTCTAGGTGAGAGGATGAGAGGTAACAAGTCTTCAAAGGATCTGCCTGAAACCTTACAGAACACCTGCTCTGTACAAACTGTTAGAGCAGGGGTTCCGAACCTTTTTTATGCTGTGGGCCTGACCACGCCCCTTGGACAGCTAAGCGGGCCAGTGACATGGTTCCCCCCGCCATAGACATTGCCATAAAATGCATACATCTGAGAGAAAGAAACCGTTTGAGGCAGAAGTATCTTTCAAGTATCTTTTACTGCAAGAATGCGAAGGAGTGACAAAATAACATATGTATCATCAAAACTGTTCCGGTATTGCCCGTTTTTCCAAAAGAATTTTTCTTCATCATGATATAATCTGAAGTATTTTTCTTGGGGTTGGTACATAACTGAGAACCAGATTCAAAAGCTCTGTTTTCCTTTTACTCAAAACCCTAGAAGAAAAATTAAAAATCAAGTCTTTTTGCGTCCTGGATTCATCCGGCGGCGTCCTAAAAACAGCTGCTGACTGTTCCGGGAATTCCTAAAGTGATATGTCCATGTTGATTGCTCTTCTCCTGAGGACATAACTCCTTCACTGTCCATAGTATCAAAATCCGATTCAGATATGGGTTGTCTCCATGACACTCATTTCTTTTGAGTGTCTGACTGAAATTGCCACCTGTATACCTTAGATTGAGAGTCGTCCCTTGCATCATGTTCAAATTTCTTGTTCTTGAAGTGTTTGAGAGTAACTGTGAAAGACTTTAAGTTTTGATCCATCTCTCCTTAATATTTTGTTCAAACAAAGCTTGAGGAGTTGGCTGCTGTAAATCCATCTTCAGTGTTTCAGTTTCAGCATCAATAGAGGCTTATTTCCTTACTGCATTGATCAATGATCAGAAGGATTAAATCAAAGGAACACTTATCCAAAATTGCTGCCCATTTTGTTTTAAATTCATTATTATTCATAAAGAGAGTGGGACTCTTCTGCATCCTGAGACCTCTGGGGATGCGAGAAGCTTTATAATATTAAGAGAGAGAGGATGCATGTATCTTGTTGATTTCTTCTCCAAACTGGTCAGTTTTATAAAGTCACTACTATTAGGTTCATTGATATCTTAATGAGGTAGTACTGCTCAAAGCTAAGCAGCCCAGTGACATGATTGCCCCCGTCATAACATTGCCATAAAATGCACCCATGGCTGTTGTAAACACATCCACTTGCAGTGCGGCGTCAGCGGCCACATGAAATGGTGCCATGGGCTGGGGCCAGCCTTTGGGCCATAGGTTTGCCACACCTATATTACAACTTGGAAACATTGCCTTTTGAACTACATCTTCCAGAATCCATTGAACCATCCATTTTTGGCCACCGAGGACACTGGTCATGCTGGGTGAGAATATTTTGCGAACTGTGGTCCAAAAAAGTAGCCCCAGCACTTAGTACACAATATTACATCAAATGAATTACCACCTAATTCCACATTTGCTTATCTGTTCAATATTTTTATTCTTTTGGATAATTTATGTGCAATAAGTAGTGACATTCAGTTTTTTGTCATGTGAGGATATCAGGCGAAGATCACTGCTAAAAGACATAGCAACAGAATACCTGATGAGCAAATGATGGTGGGCTAGCCATGTTGCATGCACAAGTGGCAATAATAATAATAATAATAATAATAATAATAATAATAATAATAATAATAATAATAATAATAATAATAATAATAATAATAATAATAATAATAATAATAATAATAATAATAATAATAATAATAATAATAATAATAATAATAATAATTTTAATTTGTACCCCGCCCCTCTCAGCACATGGCCGACTCTGGGCGGCATTACAACATAATCAAATACACAATATACAGTCAATATATATACAGTCAATAATAATAATAATAATAATAATAATAATAATAATAATGATGATGATGATGATGATGAGGAGGAGGAGGAGGAGGAGGAGGAGGAGGATTATTCTGGGTTGAAAGGATTTTTTCTGGAGAAACTCTGCTCAGGGGACGCCTGAATGAGGATCCTGTCATGTCCCCAAGATCTTTTCTCCACCAAAGTGGTCCCTATTTATCTACTCACAATTTCTTGCTTTCGAGCTGCTAGGTTAGCAGGAGCAGGGATAGAGATGGGCGCTTATTCTGTCATGCAGTACCCAGGTCTCGAACTGCCAACTTGCTGGCCTTCCAGCTAACAAGGCAAGCTTCTTAACCGCTGAGCCACTGCAGCCCCATAAGTAAAACTAGATGGAGCACCAGAATAATGAATTCATATCTGTGTGCGCCATATGGGCGTGTTTTACTTCCACTTCCAGAAGCGACAAGGGATTCGTGGGCCAGATGAATCGGTGTCAGGTGCCAGATCTAGCCTATGGGCCATAGTGACTGGCACAATGAACCACATGATCGGCCCATGACCCATAAAGTTTGGGCACCCCTAGACTAGACCTGGGGCCAAAGAGAAGGACACCTCAGGAGACCCCCGACCACCCCCGGGAGATACCATCCACAACCACCATCACAGCGAGGCCCGAGCCGGCGCCTTTGACCAACTCCATGCAGCCGAAGGGAGGCAAGAGCTGCTGCGTGCATGCAAAGGATAAGTAATAATAATATAGTTGACTAAACATAGATGGCTTATGGCAACTGACATAGTGACTGTACAAGAAACCGACTTACATAGAGACTTGATATAGTGGACTTTTTCTTTCTTTCTTTCTTTCTTTCTTTCTTTCTTTCTTTCTTTCTTCCCCTTTCTTTAATTAGTTCAACTTTTACTTTGATACTATGTGATAAACTGTGATGTGCATGATAATACTTTGTTTTAAAACTGTTTAAACTGTGATAACATGTGTGATGGGAAAAGACTGGCAAGGCACCCCACAAAGTTTGCCAAGAGAACCCTATGGACCAAAACAAAAGGCAAAACAAGGGGATGCTCAGCACAGCAGATCTGAAAAGGGGGAGGGATTTGAAAAGGGGAGGAGAAATACAGTGTTGCAGGGAACAATACTGTATAGGGACATGGAATGTGAGGTCTATGAATCAAGGAAAACTGGAAGTAGTTAAAAATGAGATGGAAAAAATAAGCATTGACATCCTGGGCATCAGTGAATTAAAATGGACAGGGATGGGTGAATTCAGCTCTGGAAACCATCATATCTACTACTGTGGGCAAGAAAACCTCAGAAAAATGGAGTAGCCATAATTGTCAACAAAAGAGTGAGGAAAGCAGTAATGGGATACAACATCAACAATGATAGAATGATGTCAATCAGAATCCAAGACAAACCTTTCAATATCACTGTAATCCAAGTCTATGCACCAACCACTAGTGCAGATGAAGCCACAGTTGACCAGTTCTATGAGGACCTACAACACCTCATAGAACAGACACCAAGAAATGATGTCCACATTATTTTCGGAGATTGGAATGCCAAAGTAGGAAATCAAAAAGTAAATGGAATAACAGGCAAGTTTGGTCTTGGAACACAGAATGAAGCAGGGCAAAGATTGATAGAGTTCTACCAAGAGAATGCACTAGTCATAGGAAACACCCTCTTCCAGCAACACAAGAGGCGACTTTATACATGGGCATCACCAGATGGCCAGCATCAAAATCAGATTGATTACATACTCTGCAGTCAAAGATGGAGAACCTCCATTCAGTCAGCAAAAACAAGACCTGGAGCAGACTGTGGCTCAGATCACAACCTACTGATCGCAAAATTCAGGCTTAGACTAAAGAAAATGGGGAAAACAATTAGACCAGACAGATATGACCTACACAACATCCCTAAAGAATACATGGTGGAGGTCATGAACAGATTTAATGTCCTGTACCTGATAGACAGAGTACCAGAAGAATTATGGACAGAGACGCGGGACATCATGCAGGAGGCAGCAAAAGAAACCATACCAAAAGAAAAGAAGCATAAGAAAGCAAAGTGGTTGTCTAATGAGGCACTTAAAATAGCAGAGGAAAGAAGGAATGCAAAAGTCCAAGGAGAAAGGAAAAAATACAACCACCTGAATACAGAATTTCAAAGGAAAGCAAGGAGAGATAAGGAAAAATACCTGAATGAACAGTGCAAAGAAATGGAGGAAAACAACAAAAGAGGCAGGACTCGAAATCTTTTCAAAAAAATTGGGGAAATCAAGGGAACATTTAAAGCAAAAATGACCATGATAAGGGACAAAGATGGAAAAGAGTTAGCTGAAGCAGAAGAGATAAAAAAAAAGATGGCAAGAGTACACAGAGGAACTCTTCAAAAAGGACCTCAACACTCCTGATAATAACAATAATGAGAAATTTGAACTTGAACCAGACATTCTGGAGAGTGAAGTCAGAAAAGCCCTAGAAAGCACTGCAAACAATAAAGCTAGTGGAAATGATGGTATCTCAATTGAATTTTTCAAAGCCCTAAAAGATGATGGAATCAAACTACTGCATTCAATATGCCAGCAAATTTGGAAAACAAAACAGTGGCCACAGGATTGGAAAAGATCAGTGTACGTTCCAATCCCCAAAAAAGGCAATGCCAAAGAATGCTCAAATTACCGAACAATTACGCTCATCCCACATGCCAGCAAGGTGATGCTCAAGATAATACAGGATAGACTTCAACAACATGTGGAGAGAGAACTATCAGAGGTGCAGGCTGGTTTTAGAAGAGGCAGGGGGACTAGAGACCACATTGCCAACATACGTTGGATCATGGAGAAAACAAAAGAATACCAGAAACGAGTCTACTTTGCTGGGAGAAACATCAACAATTTAAGATATGCAGACGATACCACCCTAATGGCAGAAAGTGAGGAAGACCTAAAGAACCTCTTGATTGGATTGAAGGAGGAGAGTGCAAAAGCTGGCTTGAGACTCAATATCAAGAAAACCAAGATAATGGCAACAGGTCCCATCAGTCCCTGGAAAATAGATGGGGAAGAAGTAGAAGCAGTGACAGATTTTACTTTTCTGGGATCTAAGATCACTGCAGATGGCGACTGTAGCCATGAAATAAAAAGATGACTGATTATGGGGAGACAAGCAATGAGAAACCTGGGGAATATAGTGAAAAGCAGAGACATCACCTTGAAAACAAAAATTCGCATAACCAAAGCAATGGTATTCCCAGTGGTAATGTATGAGTGTGATAGCTGGACCATTAGGAAGGCTGAGCGCAGAAGAATAGATGCCTTTGAGATGTGGTGTTGGAGGATAGTCCTGAGAGTCCCTTGGACAGCAAAGAGAACAAATAGGTCAATACTGGAAGAAACCCATCCTGACTGTTCATTGGAGGGACAAATAGTGAAGATGAAGCTAAAGTACTTTGGACATCAAATGAGAAGGGAGGACTCACTTGAGAAGGCCTTGATGCTGGGAAAGGTGGAGGGCAAAATAAGAAGGGGGCGTCCAAGGATGAGATGGATAGATGGTATTGTGGACACAATGGGCACAGAGCTTGGTGGGCTGAGGAGAATGGTGAAAGATAGAGGTGCCTGGAGGAAAATGGTCCATGGGGTCGCAAAGGGTTGGAATCGACTGTGCGACTGAACAACAACAAGACTAGAGGGTGAATTCTTTCCCTTCTGGTTATTTCCAGCTCCCTGCTTCAGCCTGTCCCTTTGAACAACTGATCCTCCTTCAGAGCAAAGCCTTCGGCTGGAACGGATTGCTTTACACCAACCTGCAAAGGGATATCTGGGCATACCTGAATAAGATCAAAAGCTTGGGCCCTGTTCTCAGGCTGAGCTGCCATGTGGAAAATCCTGTCCTCATGCAACAAATGATGCTATTTGTTCCTTTGACTTGGGGTAAACTCTTAAAAGCGGCTGCGGGGTGGGGGGTGGGGGGGAGGCCATCAGAAAAAGGAAGGGGCTGCAAACCTAAAGATATGAAGTTTGAAAACTTGCTGAAAGTAAACAAAGTGCATTCCAAGGGAAGCCAGGCACCTTTGCATTTCACCTGCACATGGAGAATTCTTGGGTGACCTGAGAGTGGGCTAGATCCCATGTAGGGACAGGGTGGAGTGGCTGCTCCTAGCAACTCATGTGTAAATGCAGATGAATGAGCATGCAGATGAATGGTACGTCCTGAAGAGAGAAAGATGGTTCTTAACTTTCTGTGACAGCCACCAGACTCAAGAGTTCCTGTTTCTGTGAAGAAACTGGTGATGCTATTTATAAAGGTATTCTGAAAAGCAAGTCTTTGGAAATCCTTTCTTGGGACCAAAATATACAATACAAATGACACATAATTAGAAGCTGAAATCCATTGGCCTCCACAGATGCAATTCAGGCAAAGCCCCAGGAGCAACCAACCCTATATGCAAACAAAGCCTGTGCTTATCTCCTAATGGCCAATCACAAACAAAGCAGACTGATTTGCAAACTATAGGAATTGTGAAGTGTTGCTGCTGCTCAGATGTTTTCAGTGCTTAAGAAATCATCTCTTCTAATGAGAGACTATCTGAAACCCTTGTGTGGATTGCTTAAGAACTGCAGGCAACTGGCTATGTTTTCACAAACTCCTCAGTGACTCTTTTCAGCCCAATTTCCTTCAGTTCAGCTTTTGCATTTGTTTCAATTAGGACAACAATGTGTTGTGATTCATATTGACAGGGTGGCCCGTAAGACCCTACCCGGCCACAAAAAGAGTAGGGCTCTGCTGGGGGAGGGAGGAAGTGCTCCCATTGGGCTGCTGGGCAGAGGGGTGGGGTGAAATCTGTGCTGGGATGAGGGAGGAAGCTCTCCCATTGGACTGCTGGGCAGAGGGGCAGGGCATGTGCTCAAGAAGAGGACAGGTAGGGACTTATGGGCCGGGAAGGGACTTATGGGCCACCCTGTAGATCTTCAGATCTTAACCTATAAAACCAAGAGTTAACCGTTGGAAGTTCATATAGGTTCCTAAGCCTGGCCCTACTTACCCGCACCCACCATTCGTGCACATGGGCGAACTGGGTCCGCAGGTCAACGAAGGATTGAGAAATGCGCCAGTGGGACAACAGCCCCACAAACGCGAAAAAGGGAAACAACTTCATTTGCCAATGTTCTTTGTGCCGCGCAGCACCACAGCCAATCAGGCTGAGAGGCGCGACCACAAAGAACATTGAGAAATGCACCGCAGCCAATCAAAATTGAGCCGCAGAAAAAAACACATCACAACCACAAATCACAAACCCATAACTACAAGCCCCAGAGTCCTGCGCGACATGAGCGCGCAGAACGCTGAGGAAGCCAGCGCCCGATTTTTTTTAAAAAAAACCTCACCACCTCACAGCCACGCAAATGCCAAACACCCTTCTTTCCCTCACCAACAGCGCCTGAAGGTCCCGATTGGAGTTTCCCCTTTAATATCAGTAAGTGGGGGGGATGATCCCCCTCTCCGCTGGCTCACCTGGGGTTGGGAGGTTTGTGGGGACAAAAGGGATTCCTCCCCCTCCTAAAAAAACCTCTGTCTTTAAAGAGAAGAAACCAAGCGGTTTCTTCTCTTTAAAAATGGAGGGTTTTTTAGGAGGGGGGGATCTCTCCCCTCTCCCTGGTCTCCTGGGTCCAGAAGGGTTGGGGGGACAGATCCCTTTTGACCCCACAAACCTCCCAACCCCCGAGGAACCAGCGGAGAGGGGGATCGCAACCCCCCACCTACTGATATTAAAGGGGAAACCCTGATCTACTTTCATGACTCCACACAATCAAAGCACCATAAGACAATAAAGCCCCCCTCCCCAACACCCACGGTCTGGCCAGCGAAGCCGGCCAGTGAAAATAATCCCCCCCCAATGCCACATAAAGCGGCATTGGAATTCCCGCGGTCTGGCCAGCCAGGCCAGCCCGTGAAAATAAACCACACCCACCCCACCCCCCCACAAGCCACAACAACAAAAAATTATAAAAATAAATAAATAAATTACAAAAATACCTTAAAACACAATCAAAAACATCCAAAAATACACAAAAACAAACAAAAACAACACTAAAAATACAAAGTAAACAAAAACACAATCAAAAACAAACAAACAGTCAAAAAATACAAAACCCAACCCCCCAAAAAAAATAATAATAAAGAAAACAAGCTAACTCACCAACACATGTCCTACCTGCATGACGACCAGAAATGAAATGAATAAAGAAAGAGATTACTTACCGGAAGAAGCTCCACCCAGAGGCCAAGAGAGAAAAAACAGTCAAAATACAAGAAAACCCCTACCAGCACCACCTGCTGGCCACAATAGTAAAAACAATTCAAAAACACACAACAGCCCCAAACAAAAGGCCACAACAGTAAAAACAAATCAAAACAATAACACAAAATCACAATTTTACACAAAAGGTCACAATAATAACAAGTCAAAAAAATTGCACGAAAACACAATTTAACACAAATCACAAACATATGTCAATAAAATAAAATAAAAATTTTATTAAAATCCTGTGCTGAGTTCTAACTCAAATAAAAACCCAAAACAACTAAACACATTTTAAAAACATTGAATGTAAAACACATTTACTTTCACATTATTAAAATTATTACCTATGGTACAACTATTTTTTAAAAAAACCAAAAATTAAAACATTAATCAGTTACATAAAACAGCCAGCCAAGCCAAAAAAAATTGTATGAATAAACATTTTAAAAATTACAGACTAAGCAATTTTTAACAAGCATTAACACAATTTAACCTTCCAACACAATTTAAAACAGCCCGGCAACGCTGGACAACCTCTGCTATTATATAATATTTCTCATAAATGCAGCTTTGTAAGTAGACTGGGACTATGGTGGCATAGTGGACTAGAATGTCAGTGGGTCAGCAGTTCGAGACCCAAGTACTGCACGATAGAATGAGCTCCCATCTCTGTCCCAGCTCCTGCCAACCTAGCAGTTCGAAAGCAAGAAATTGCAAGTAAATAAATAAGTACCACTTCAATGGAAAGGTAACAGTATTCCGTGCACTCCGGAGTCGAGGCAAGTCAACAACATGTCCATAGAAACATCTGCAGATGCAGACAGCGTTGTTCTTTGACTGTAAACAGAAATGAGCGCTGAACCCTAGAGTCTGATACGACTGGCTTTTGAGCAAGAGTGATCTTTACCTTTTCCTAAATAGATTGGAATAAGGACTGCAGCTGGATCTAGAAGTAACCATTTGCAAATAACAGCACTACTTGTAATGTGTTGCTTTGCGGTATAATGAAGTCATTTATTTATTTATTAAGTTTTATATGGCCGCCTTTCTCACCTAGGTGACTCAAGGCAGCTCACAACATTGGTTAAAACCCGTCCCTCAAGTCATTGTGACAACTCTTTTGCAAAATAATATAATGCCTGGTAAACAAGGTAGCTCAAGTCACTAAGACATTGAACTTGCTGACTGGAAGGTCTGAGTTCGATTCCCGGGTACTGCATGTTAGAGTGAGCTCCCATCTCTGTCCCAGCTCCTGCTAACCTAGCAGCTCGAAAGCAAGAAACTGCAAGTAGATAAATAGGGACCGCTTCGATGCAAAGGTAAACAGCATTCCATGCACTCCAGTGTTGAGGCATGCCTGCCACATGTCCATGGAAATGCAGGGACGAAAGAAAAGGCCAGTGCGCCTCCCAATGCAGAAGGCCGCGCCGGAGAGGAAAGACCCAGCCTGCAAGAGGTAAGTGGGGGGGGCGGTTGGGTGGCATAGTTACCGGGGCCGCGCCTCCCCCCAACCCCCACCACACTTACCTTTTGCCGGCTGGGTGTTTCCCCCCGCACGTTTTTTTAAAGCCGGCACGCTGGCTGCCCTGCCTCCTCCGCGCTCGCACCCTTCAGCCTCATTGGCTGAGGGGTGGCGCAGCACGGAGCATGCTGGGCCTTGTAGTTTTTATATTTTGTCTCTGTTCATGGGGCGGTTGCCCCACTCGTGCCTGGCGGACCCTTGCGGTGATGCTCGGACGGTGCTAAGGTAAGTGCGGGTGGCTCGGTATGGGATAGTAGAGATGGGTGCAGGCGTGTATGCCGGACATCAACGGCTAACGTCCCTCCTTGTAGGTAAAGATGGAGTAGGGTCTTGGATGCTGATCGTAATGCTTGGAGAGACAGCTGTGGTGTTACTGAAGTCGGAAAGAAAATTCCAACTCTGTTCACTCTCGTGGCTGGATGGATAACTCAGTCAGTTAGACATCTGGCTACATAACCAGAGATTGGGAGATCAGTACCTCACTGTGCCTCTCAGGACAACTGCCAGCCTATGTATCCCTAGGCAAGCCTCATGGTCCCAAGGTGACCCCCGAAGAAGGGAGGGGTAAACCACTCTTGAGCACTTTATGCCTAGAAGACCCTGGAAATGGTCACCATCACTTGGAATCAACTTGACAGCATGTAATCATTATTATTCATTTGTGTACAGTTAAAGACAAACCTGTTGGTATAGTACTTTTAACAGCCCTTAACTTCCATTTTTGAAATAAATGGAAAATGCAGAGGCCTCTCTTTTTCTCTGTAGATTGAAATCCCATGAGCTAATTACATTTTGAGATGCAAGTCTTTTGAGCATGAAGGAACACTGCTCTCCCACTTCGATAAAAGCCTTCCGTTTTGAGTGAAGGTAAGGTAAGTTGCCCACATAGTTCAGCTTGTCTTAAATTAATGAGCCTTGTGAGGTCTTATCATTTACCCAGCCAGGACCCCGCCCCCAATTGTGAACTTTTCAGCCTTGCCAAAAAGAATGGGATTTAAAAACAACATACACTGTTTGATCTGTCTTTTTTTCTCTCTTGAATCCCCCACCCCCCACAACCCATCTGAAAGTAGCACTGCCTGGTGCATGTCAGTGTGCCCTAGCAACAGGGAGTGAACTCCTAGCTCTGAACAACAAGCTGGCAGGGGCTCGTTAATTAACTCTGGATAGAAACGGGTGAGAAAAAACAGCAACAAAAGCAGGATTGCAGCTCCAATCCCAATATGCTTCTTTTAAATGCAGATTTACATGGAAACGATGCTGGTGCTGGTGAGAAAGCAACAGCTAAGTACTTGGGCCCAGAGGAACGGTGCCCTCTGATCTTATACCAGATTAGCCACAGTCAGTGATAATAGTGGCTGTTTCCCTACTAAGTCTTAAGGTGAAAGTAGTTCTGTTATAACCTAGGACAGTGATGGCAAACCTTTTAGAGACCGAGTGCCCAAACTGCTACCCAAAACCCACTTATTTATCACAAATTACCAACACAGCAACAGGGGAGGAAGGAAACGCTCCCATTGGGCTGCTGGGCATAGGGGCGGGGTGAACTCTGTGCTGAGGAGAGGGAGGAAATGCTCCCATTGGGCTGCTGAGCAGAGGGATGGGGCAAACTCTGTGCTGGGGTGACTGCAAGGGGGCCCACTGAGATGGCTCTAAGTGCCACCTCTGGGACGCGTGTCATATGTTTGCTACTACTGACCTAGGAGGAGCCATTTTTAAAGAGAAAAGAATTCATCTTTCAAGCTATGGAAGCATCTCAAACCAACACCAACTGTTTCTTCCAGTAGTTGCAGTTTTTATTTATTAATTCTTAGTTACATCAATACCCTGTAGTTCCTCCAGGGTGTTGTAGATGTCTTTCATCCTCCACACTTTTATCTTCACCCCCTAGACATTTGAACCTAGATCTTTAAAGTTCGAAGTCTAGTATTGCAGCCAAGACTTACATCAGCTGCACTCCTAATTGTAGCAGGTTATGTGGCATTAAACCAAAGCTTAACTATAAAGACCTTAATAGAGCTTTCAACATAAATGAGATATTTAAGGAGCGGTCTTACCAGTTCGAGTTCCCAGCAGTGAGTTTCCATTGTGGTGGTGTTAGTACAGTAGTAGTAAAAGTTAAATAAAATATTATATGTCTTGATAGTCATGATAGGTCTTATCAATTTTGCATTATTTTTCTGCACTTATTGACACAAGCTGTCTAAATGTATTTTGAGACAGAGAATCCCGATACACAAACTAAAGAGGTTATACAGATTTACTGCTGTAAGGAAATATATATATACTTTAAACTATTATTTAATTAATTACATCATTCCAGAGGAATTTAAGTCTTTCTAATTTGTATCACTAATTCTAATACATAATGAAAGGTTGTAATTTTTAATAATGAAAGGTTGCCAAGAGTTAATTTACTTTGTCAATCTCATTAATAGGTGATACCCATTAATTCATTCATTTTCACCATTTTAAGAACCTTTATTAGTGGCAGGAATAGAAATATATTTCAGCACAGGTTTCCACAGCTGCAGATGATGGGAGTTGTAGTCCAAGACAACTCTAAAAGGGACTGAAGCTCTAACCTTTGCATTCCTTATTGTTAAAAATAAAGACTAGTGTAGTTATTTAGTTTGAGTCTAAAATACTTTTAGACTGCCCAGTAGCCATAATTCTTTGGGCAGGTTTCTAACTACAGGTATGTTAAGCAGGGTTGCCCAAACTATGGCCCAGGGGCTGAATCCGGCCCCCAACACCAATTCATCCAGCCCACAAAGCCCTTGTTGCTCCTGGATGTGGAAGTAAAACAAAACATGCCTGTACTGCATACCTGTCAAGTTTTGGATTTGGAAATAAGGGAAATTTCACGGCAAATAAGGGATACTTGACAGCTATGCTTATCCTGTGCTGCCCTCCAATGGCGGCAATAGGGCATTGCAGTCTAATTAATAAGGGATGATGGCGGGAATGAGGGTAAAATAAGGGGTTTTCCCGGCCAATAAGGGATACTTGACAGCTATGCTGTACTGCTGGGCCGGCTCCCTGAACAAAATGAACGGCCCATGTCCCGAAAAGTTTGGGCACCCTGATGTTAAGTAATCTCAGATACAACATGTTAAAGGACAAGGCAACATTGACATCTGTAAAACCATGATAAAACCAGCAGCAAAGACCAAAGAAAATAATGAGGCCTGAAGGCACTTCTTCTTCCATCTCTAGGCCAGATGTGGAACTGCCAAAATGGAGCCACCTTTGGTGAATTTATTACGCAGTTCCTTTTGCTTGACCTAGTGTGAGAAAGATTAGCTGGCACAGCAAGCTTGCTGTGGCCTGGGGTACGCCCAATTTGGGTTCAAAAATAGCACAATCTTTGAGGAGTCTCTTTCTGTGTATCTCCTGAAGGCACTGAAACAGTTCTTAGAAGTAGAAGTAGAATCTCAATGCCTGGTTGAACAGATCACAACCTAGGTAGCAGCAGAGTTTTTTGAGTGGGGCGGGTGGATGCTGCAGGAGTGATGACATAAAAAAGACTCTATCCCCAAAGCCATAACTTGCAACTTTGGCATCTATGGCAACTGGCACCATCTCCCACCTGCTCTGCTTGATGCTGTTCTTAAGCCCCCCTCCCCCTCTTAAAAAACAAGAGGGTAGGGATGTGGGTTATGCTTTGAGAGAGGAAAAGGGAAAGTGAATTAAACTTGTTGCTGTTTATTATCCAAACATTCATCAGTTGATTTAGCTCTAACTTCCAGTGCCCTTGGGCAAAGCCCAATTGCCCAACCCTAATTGCAGCCCTGCCTCTCCCTTAGAACCACCCATTTCATCTGGGAGAAAGAAGTATTTAGGAGGAGGGCATCTGACAATGACTGTGAGATATATGTAGGCAGATTCCCACCCTAGCGCATGTAGAGGCTGATTGACTACATGGGTGTTTAACTCTCTGTTTGGTTCACTGCAGGAATGGGCAACCCGGGTTCTCACTTAAAGAGAGCGATCAGACAATATCTTTGTCCTATCCATTCCTTTCTGAGCTCATGTCAAGGAACTTCTACTTTTCTGGTGCAGGTAGAATCACTCTGTTTTCAGCAGGTGTGATTGCTGGAAACAGGCCTTCTAATTTGAATTTCCCAGTATCAAGAAGTGGCATAATAAGCGAGCCACTTCACAATGTTGGCAAGTTAAACACTTCCTCTGCTCCGTGGAAATTTTTAATTTCGAAAGGCAGCATGAGGAGTCTGCCCTTAGAAAGCCAAACCCCACCATGTGCATATGCACATCCATTTATTTGCGTGTGTTTTTCTGTCTGCCTGTTTGTGTGGATGGATGGGTCTGTTTGTCTACCTGTTTGTCTGCTTGTGAATGCCCTCATGTTTATGTGTGTGAGACAACTTGGTGTGACTTTTTAAAGGGGGCAACATGCAACAGGAGGAGATGGGAGGGGGATTTTTTGTAAGCTTTTCTCTTAAAGAGCTAGTGGAGAAAATCAAACAAAAGTCTTCCACTTGCCCACTTTTAAAAAGCAAAGCCAACCCCCAACCCTCAACCCTCAACTTTCAACCCTCAACCCTCAACCCCCTACACACACACACACACACACACTCACACACACACACACACACACACACACACACACACACACACACACACACACACACGTGCAAACAGAAAGACAGGCATCCCACTCATCTCCTCTAATTTTTGACTGTGAGTTGGTGGAGACCAAATAGAGCTACTGTACTTGAGGTTCCTGTGCCATTTGGATGTGAGAATCACACCAAATAACATACTCGACTTTCCAGTGACACTACTTAGACCCGTGATGGTGAACCTCTTGGCACTCCAGATGTTCTTAGACTTGAATTCCCAGAAGCCCATGCCCCCGTGAATCCACACGAATGGGTTTGCTGCGATTCATCTAGCCCGCGCCATGCCTCCCTCGTCGCTCCTGGAAGCGGAAGTAAACCCATACGGAGGAAGGGTTAACCCGGAAGAGTCTTAACCATACTGGCGCGTTTTACTTCTGCTTCCAGAAGCAACGAGGGCGGCACGGCGCAGGCCGGATGAATTGCAGCAAACCAATTTGTGTGGATTCACAGGGGCTTGGGCTTCTGGGAACTGAAGTCCAAGAACATCTGGAGTGCCAAGTTTCGCCATCACGGACTTAGACTGATCCAAGTTAACATTCACACACTTGCTTTCGTAATGTTGACCATTAACATTACTTCTTGCATCAATGACTCAACTATTTTTCAGACTGACGGGCCAGAGATAGAAGCTTGAAGCTTAATTATTCCTTTCGCATTTTCTTCCTTAGTTGTTTGAAAAACTGTCTGAAAAACTGTGTCTAGTAGGGTAAGATCACACACCATGTTGAAAAACTGTAGTCTTACTGTTTCATCGTGCTTAGTAACAACAGTCAAAGGATTAGTGAAAGGCCTGTAAGATTAAGACTACCAGCAGCTACAGCAGATTTTTCCCTGCTCTTTAGATAGTTATTTGTAAGTGACTTCATGCCAGATAGCTGCTATTTATTTCCTTTGAAACTGAGATAGACAATGCCAGCATGTACAACTGTGCTAATTATCTATTTTACCAGACTTTCCATCTCTATTTTTTTAGTTTATGCAATCACTGGAAAGAGAATAGGCTGACAAAAATTAAGTTTATCATTTTCCCATTCTCTAAGTCTCAGAGGAAAGAGAAATTACACTTCAGAATTTTGCAAATACTGCACAGTACATTGCATTGACTTTGCCATGAAGATATCAACTAGCACAGATGAATTTATGACTACTGAAAACAGTGGTTTAAACTTGCCAAATAATACCCGCTCCTCCATTGTAGATAGGAGATATGGAAATATTCAGTGATGGGATTTAGCAGGTTCGCCCCAGTTCGCCAGAACCTGTAGCAGAAATTCAGGGTGGCCCTGCCCATCCAAGTTTTGAAATAATGCAGGGCTTTCCCCTGGCCACGCCCACCATACCACGCCCACAGAGTAGGTAGTAAAAAAAATTGAATCCCACCACTGGAAATATTACAGCCCACCTATGGTATTTACAAAGGGCTATGTTCTTTGGTCAATTTCAATCCTTATTATCTCTGTGATCACAGTCCAATCATTTGTAAGGTCACCCTTGCTCAAAAGCCAGTCATATCCGACTCTAGGGTTCAGTGCTCATCTCTGTTTATAGCTAAAGAGCCAGCGCTGTCTGCATCTGCAGATGTTTCCATGGACACATAGCAGGCATGCCTCAACATCGGAGTGCACAGAACGCTGTTTACCTTCCCACCGAAGTGATACCTATTTATCGCTTGCAATTTCTTGCTTCCGAACTGCTAGGTTGGTAGGAGAGGACATCTATTTCCTTAACACCTATTCTCTAAAACCCGATGCATGGCAAATTTTCAAGTAGAAGAGCACATTAGAACAACACCATAACAATTGTGTTAATCAATATATATGCCATCAGATATCTAAGATTTTGAAAGTTACTTTTCTGAAGCAGTTTGTTATGTAACTCTTTATGAAGCCACAAAAGACGACTCATAGTGGTTAACTTCCAAAATCTGATTGTGAAAGTAATCTGATTGTTTAGAAGTAATCAAGCAATTTGACATCCATCACTCACGAGACATCCATCAATCATGTGCAGCCAGCCAATACGGATGGAACTTAAGCATTTTTATCACTTCCACTCCCAGGTAGATTTCTGGGAGTGGAAGTGAGAGTTGAAAAACAAAGACCTTTATGAGCAGCCCTTTCTCCTTTCATGCTGTTCCTAGACTGCTCCTGATTTGAACAGCAAGGAAACTGCCACATGCATTATAGGCATTCCAACAAGTCTAGTTGGGAATTGCAAAAGTTCATAGGAGGGGTAGTTACTGTTCAGGTATGTTGTTGACAATGAAGATGTCAACAACATTGACATTTGCGAGTGGGGCAGCGCTAGAAATCTAAATAAATAAATGGGACAATTATTATGGTTTGAATTGTTTGCAAGTTCCTCTTGAAGTTCCTTTCACACTCAGCATGCTTCCCAGGCAAAAATACTGAGACCAACAGTCTGAAGTAAAAAAAAAAAAAGGGGGGGGGGTTATTCCGCATATGCTCAGGAATCTTAACAGGTTGGTTTCAGATTCATTAGAAGAGGATGAAGTTTTAGATTAATTGCAAGGGGGAAATGAAGAAGGTTTTCCTCCATTTCAGCCACATGGCTAAAAAGATAAAACAGAGAGAGATAATGGATTTGTTGTTGTTCAGTCACACAGTCAATTCTGACCCTTTGTGACCCTATAGACCATTGTCCTCTAGGCACCCGCCCTCCACCATCCTCAACCTGCCCAGCTCTGTGCCCATTGCGTCTACAATACCATCTAGCCGTCTCATCTTTGGCCACCCCCTTCTTTTGCCCTCCCGCTTTCCCAGCATCAAATATTAGGCAATCAAATTTCAGGTGGGAAGGAAGAGGCTCCTTGACCCCTGGTGGCGCAGTCTGACTAGGACTCAAGGTTGACTCAGCCTTCTATCCTTCCGAAGTCAAATGAGTACCACGCATGTTGGGGCAAAATGCTAATAACTTGTGAACCACCCAGAGAGTGTATTAAGAGCTATCGGGCAGTATTTAAGTGTGATTGCTTTGCTTTACCTTTTATTAATATATACTAATATATGTAGCAAACACCCTTCTCCTGCCTGGATAAGTAGGTGCTCCTTTCTGTAGAGAGAAATTTGCAATCTAGACAATCAAGAAGTTTTTTACAAGTCCCTCCTTCTGGTACTGATTTTGGACTCTTTATCTGCATGGAGGCCATTAGCCACACATGGATCATGTGATTTCCTCTGGTTCCCTCACTGGGAGTCACAGTGAAAACTTGCACTCCTACCCCCCCCCCCACTCCAATCCACTGAGCTGTGTGCTGAGCCATTAATCAGAATTGTCCACCAAAACAGCTGTTTCACACTACAAATGTAAGAGCTCCCACAGAGAGCATTTGAATTGCCTTTGTTATTTTGTTAATCCAAATCTGCCCTTTCCCCCATGAAATAATCAGTACTCCCAAGTCATGCATAGCTTGAATCTAAATGTAAGTCAATTTTTTTCCTTATGCAAAAAGATTTTCTGATTTCTTCCAAAACTTTTTAAAGGTAGTTTTCGTACACCTCACCCTGCCACTAAAATTCTCCCTGGCCAATTGTTCACCGCTACATTTAGACATCTCTTAATTGCACCTTCTACTCCTCTCTGAAGTGTGAAGATATTCTGCTGTGCTTTACATTTTTATTTCACTCTTGGTTTGGCCTTTAACTGGAAATGAAAGTGCTGAACTGTCAGAAGAGTTGCTTATCCAGTGGCATTTGTCAGTGAGGCAGGGGAAGTCCAGAAATGTTGACAACCCACCCTTGAATATTTTAAGCTTTGCTTGCTGACTCTGAGATTCTGAAGGAGAAACGGAGCTATCGTAATCCACATCTGCTTATGATTCAGGGGCCCAACATCACTGATATTAATTATATCAGAGAGTTAGATCCTAACATTACCAATATTCACCCCTCTGGATGGTTAAAAACTGCAATTGAGTGAAGTGCAGAGTAGTATTTGATCCTAATGGAATGCCAGTTTGAGGATTAAAAATAGGAATGTGGTGTGGCTTGGCTTGGCATCTAAGGTAAACATCTAGTATTTCATGGACGCACTGAAAATGCCATTGTTCCCTCTGAATGGGGCCAAATTATTGACAATCAATGTGCCATTTCTGCTTCCTGGCACCAGGGTTTGCTGAACAATGACATGAGACTATTATTGTCCAGATATTTTACATTGGCTGGGGGAAAACAGTACGTTAATGGCAACATGCAATGGATTTGATGGGATAATGTTTGTCCCCGTTGGATTTTGCTGAACAAATCAAATTTATGGCAAGTGGCTGAAATCTGGAGACTTTGTATACAACTCATCAATGTAGCAAAGTGCCCACCTCATAGGTCTACTTCTGTGGAAATTCTGCAACAAAATATGACTCTAGGGCAGTGACAGCAAACCTTTTAGAGACTGAGTGCCCAAGGAGGAGGAGGAGGCAGCATGTGGGCAGGCACTGTGTGTGCCCACAGACCCATGTGACAATGCCAGCATTTCTCCGCCAACGTCAAGTGAGTGCATGCACACGCTCCCCGCAGGTCTGCATGCCACACACGCGGGTGCACGACCACCACCTCCTCTCACTTCACCTCATCCCTGTTGCCTCCACATTGGCAGAGGGAGAGGGGTGAATGGCGAAGTGGCACTACCATTGGCTCTGAGAAGTGGAGCTTGCCCATGACAGTGCATGTGCCAACAGAATTGGCTTTGCATGCCACCTCTGGCACGCATGCCATAGGTTCGCCTACACTTCTCTAGGGTTCAGTGCTCATCTCCATTTATAGTCAAAGAGCTATCGCTGTCTGCGTCTGCAGACATTTCTGTGGTCATGTGGCAGGCATGACTAGACACGAGTGCACAGAATGCTGTTTACCTTTCACACTGAAGTGGTATCTATTTATCTACTTACAATTTCTTGCTTTCGAACTGCTAGGTTGACAGGAGCTGGGACAGACAACAGGAGCTAACTCTGTCGTGCAGCATTTATAATTGTAAATCGAACAATTAATTGTATTATTGTTCTGTGTTTTGTATTAATTGTACTATTGATTGTGATTTGATATTTTTGTAAAGTTTATTGTGATTCTCATTATGATTGTATTTTGCACTGTACATGTGGGGCTTCTGAAAAGAGGTTTTCCCCTTTGTCTTGATGCTTTGTTATTGGAGGGTTGATACTGTATTATTGTGATTATTGTTTCCCTGTAATTGTACTGATCAATTATTGTGTATTTGTATCTTTATATTGTAACATTATGTATCTTAAATGTTGTTAGCCGCTCTGAGTCGGCCGTGAGTTGAGTGGAGCGGGATATAAATTTAAATAATAAATAGATAAATAAATAAATTTGGGTCTCGAACTGCTGACCTGTCAACCTCCCAGTCAAGTTCAGCATCTTAACCACTAAGCAACTGCAACCCTAATGAAATTAGCCTTAGCATCTGCCAAAGTTAACCACCTGTGCTTTACAGTGTTCAGCTTCCCCCATCTCTTCAAATGACAAAACATTTCAGGGCTACATGGCCTGATTTTTTTAGCAGGAAGAGCACTGGATATTTTAATACAGCTTCCTTTCTGGAAGGCTCTACCACCAATATTAGAGCCAAAATGAGGATGAAAGCGCATTTTCTGGACGTGTTTTACTTCTACTTCCAGGAGTGACGAGGGTGGTGTGGTGCGGGCCAGATGAATCGCAGCAAACCCATTTGTGTGGATTCACGGGGGCTTGAGCTTCTGGGAATTGAAGTCCAAGAACATCTGGAGTGCCAAGGTTCACCATCACGGGCTTAGACTTAAGACAAAGCCATTAGACCCTCTCTCTCTCTCTCTCAGCGTAAGTTGTTTGGCAACACCCCAAAATGTATTTTAAAAGTGAGGCAGATTCATTAGGCTAAAATGGACCCTTTCCCACTACGTGAAATTCTGTTGTAGCTGAATGTAGGAATCGGGGCCGCTAGGACGGCCGTTAGGTCCCGGAGGAGTCTGATCAAGGAACGATATGAGGCAGTATGGAGCGAGATCAGATCAGTGGTTTATTGAAGGAAAAGTATCTACATTTATAGATTAGAAGGCAATACAGGAAAAAACCGTCACCTGACAGAGAATCACATCACCTGTTTACTCAGGTTAATGAGGAATCCTTCTTGGGGAAGTTAATTAACATGGACAAACATTGACAGGGGAAACACCATTGTCTAGGGCTTAGACTGGGGTAAACATGGCAACTATTTGCACCAAGGATAAGGATAAACTCGGAGATGAGTGATTACCTTAATGGATAACAGAGTCTGGAGAAATGCCTTGTCAGCGGAACCGTCGGTCAGGTCATTAATTGGGTGAATCAAACCCTATTATTAATCCACCCCCTTAATTTCTCTGCCCGCAGAGCCCACGGGCCAGGGAGCGTTCTCCCGAAGTGGCCTCTGTGCGGGCCGTTCCATGCCATTGGGGCATGGGGAATCCACATCTCCCCTTTTCGTTTTACTTAAGAGCCTGACCGGCGACTCTGCGCAAGAGAGGCACCAGCTGATGAGCGGGAATGGTGCTTCGGGGCTCCCTCCGGGAGCGGCACCTTGATATTAGTGAGGGAATACATTGTGCGAAGCAGCATACTGCTATGCCTAGTATAATCACCCCCACAACCACTTTGAGTACCGTCTGAAGCCATCCCCACGGAATCCATGACCACATCCAGTTCCACAATGAACTCCACCAAGCTCCCCATGCAGAACCCTCCCTGATGCCTTCGACTATGGTGTGGAGGTCTGTGAGCTGACTCTGCACCTTACTGGAGTTGTCAGTGAGCTTAAAGCAACACATACCATGAAAAGATTCGCAACTCAGATGATGTAGCAGAAGAGATAGTCTATAGCCGCTCGATTGTCAAGTATGGCATGGCGAAGCTCTGCCTGCTCTTGGTTGAGCAGCGCTATCGCCGAGGAGGTATGGTTGATGGCTTTGGCTAATCCGCAAGCCAGTCGACCGATCCTCCGAGCGTTGCCGACGGCCAAGCCTGGCACGCCAATAATGCTGACTGCCAACGAGAGCTACTCGGCTGAACTCATTACTCTAAAGCTGCTCTCACATGAGCTGTCTAACTGGGTGGTGCGAGTGTGCCGTATGGGTGCTGAAACATTTGTAACATTTGTGCTTGGGGTGACCATATCCTTAGTAGGGAGTAACAGTGTCAAACGACTGATACAACATATAGCATCTGATACATTTGCGGGAATGTAGTTCCAAGTGTACTGATTACACATAAAGAACCAACCAGAAGGTAGGGTAACATGAGCATACATTGAACCAAGTGTCACTGGGTTATTACAAGTCCAATTGCCAACGTTGAGGCAGCGGCGCCTTCGGCCGACTGCGGAGCAGCCGGTCATGCGAGCACAAGTAGAGTTCGGGCTGGCTGCCACTCGAGGAGTGTGGAGAGTGGCTGCGTCAGCCGGCAATGTCATGGTGAGCCGCATCTCCCAACGGGCGTATTCCGAGGAAGCCGCTGGGTTGTACGGGCTGAAAATCCGTTTCACAAGCCAGTCCCCATCCCTGGGGTGCACGCCTGGAGAATGGCACACTGGGATGAGGCAGGTGCTCAAGATTGAGGCAGAACCAATGTCCTGTCTCAGGCAAAAATCGGACTGGTTGACGAGACCCGCCAACCTTTCCCATATGTTGTAATGCATCCTGGCAGAGAGGTCTCCGCCTGGCATCAAGTCACTGGCCTCCAGTGAGGCAGCCTGAACGCCTCCCCCCACAAGTAGGGAGAGGGTCAGGATGATGGTGACTGCCATGGTGTTGGCATGAATTCGGGCAAAGATTGCAGCCGTGAGGTTCTCCGGCGTTGGCTCCTTCTCCTCGCGCCGGGTGATGCTCTCGGCCTCACTGCAAAGGGCCTTGACCATCCCCCAGGTGATCTTCGGTGCTGTCCTCTGTGGCCGTTTCTTCCGACGGGTTCTCTCGGTCAGAGTGAGGTCCTCAATCTCCGGGATCGAACTCAGGTCGGTCTGGGTCCACGCCATGTGGTTCCAAGTGAGGCTTGATGCACCGAGCTGGGATCCAAACAACACCTGTAGGAGACATAATTGCAGCATACCCTCTCCCCCAGGTTACGAGCGGCGCCGGGCCCCTCCAGGAAGGGTCCGGTGGCACCCGGTATTGGACCATTGGTCGCGGGAGAGCCTCCGAATGGCGGAAGTGCTTCTCCTGCAGCGTGCAATCGGAAAAAACATTAAGGTGATTGTACGTAAACAATACCTTATTCAGACAATGCTGTGCCTGACCCTGTGACTTGGGGAGGGCTGGTGGCTCCCCCCTTTCTGTTTGTTTGTCAATATAGGACTTGAGTGTCCGATTGACCCGTTCCACAATCGCTTGCCCCTGCGGATTGTAAGGAACGCCAAAAGTATGCTTAATGTCCCAGGTGGCCATGAAGGCCGCCAGCTGCCTGGAGCTGTAGGATGGCGCGTTATCGGTTTTCACGTGCTGAGGTTTGCCCATGGCCGCGATGCAGGCTAGGAGGTGCTGCTCCATGTGGGAAGCAGTCTCCCCTTTCTGCGCCGTTGCCCAAACGAATTGAGAAAAGGTGTCAATGCAAACGTGCATGTACTGCCATCTGCCAAACTGCGGAACATGCGTGACGTCCATTTGCCATACCTGGTTGGCCTCTGTCCCTCATGGGTTGACCCCCCACGAGGGCCCCCCCCCGGTGCCCCTGCGCAATGCTGGCAAGAGCGAACTATGCCTTGGGCTTGAGAAAGTGGCAGATTGAACTGTCTGGCAAGCGCTTTGGCATTCTGATGAAAGAATGCATGACTTTGGATTAGCGTAGTGAAAACACCTAACACTGAACGTTGCTGAGTTTCCTTTGCCGCCGCATCCGCTCTGATATTGCCCGCGGAAATCGGACCCGGTAGGTCTTGGTGACTTCGGATGTGGGCAATATAGAGCGGCTCCGTGTGGTTTCGCAAATGAAATTGAGCAGTGAGGAACAGACTAAGTAAGTTCTTGTCTATCGCGGGAGTGATGTACGCTCCCGGTAGACTGTGAAGCAAATTCCTGACATACTGACTGTCAGTAATGATGTTGAGGCGCTCTTTGGCGAAGGTGCGCAAGGCGAGGTTCACCGCTGCCAACTCTGCCCGCTGCGCGGACTTCTGTGGAAGAGTTAACAGCGTGCGCCAAGCCTGGTCCTCCTGCCAAGTCAAGACACCATATGTGCGACCCCCATCCGTAAAAACTGTCCTGGCCCCCTGAAGTGGAACCAGAGAAAGCAGTTCGAACAAGCTGACTGTCTGCGTTTGAAGTGAGACAAGTCTGGGGTCTTTCGGCAAGTGGTATGCCAAGCATCCGGTGAACCCTTCCAAAGCAATTGGAAGTGAGTCACAGAGCTGCATTAACTGCTGAATCTGTTCCTTGGTGAACGGGACTACAATCTTTGCTAAATCGTGCCCTGAAATGTCCCTAACTCTCAGCCTCCCGCGGTAAACCACCGCAGAGACCAATTCTTGGGGAGGAACGATGTTTCGGGAAAAGGTGTTCGGCAAGTACACCCATTCCATGATACTCGCTCCCTTCTCGGAGTCTACTCCTAGGGCTCCGGTGAACATGGATCCTGCCCGACCTATGTACAAGTTCAGGATAGGGGCATATGGCCCCTGAGCAATCCTGTCCACCCACCTTTGGCTGAGAATTTGGTTGACTTTCTCGAGGGCCAAGCGCGCCTCTCGAGAAATTTGTATCCGGTCTGCCAGCTGCTTACCTAATGTTAGCAGCGAGAAGAGCGGTTTCAAAAGATCCGTATCCAATCGGAAATACGGTCTGGCCCAATTAATGTTCCCTAAAACCTGCTGCAGTTCCACCAAGGTGACCGAATCCTTCAAATTGATTTGGGGAAAAACTGGTGCTACGAAAGAGCGGAGAAGCCGATGACCCAAGTATGAGAAGGGCTCGGTTCTCTGCACTTTCTCCGGGGCAATGAGTAAACCTTTCTCCCCCAGGCTGGCCTGAAGGTCTGAAAACATTTCGCTGCCGAGTTGCGGAACTGCGACCAAGATATCATCCATGAAGTGGCAAACTAAGGCTTTGGGGTGAAGGTTTCGAAACTTTGCCAGTGCGTTGTGAACATAAATTTGGCACTGGGTGGGCGAATTCAGCATGCCCTGTGGCAAGAATTTCCACGCGTAACGCTGTGTGGGCTCACTGTGGTTCACAACCGGCACCGTAAAGGCGAACCTTTCCCTGTCCCTGGGGTCTAAGGGAATCGTGTAAAAACAATCCTTGAGATCTACGACTAGGATCTCCCACCCCTTGGAAATCATATTTGGATTTGGGATGCCGCATTGGAGCGGACCCATTGGCTGTATACATTTATTGATCTCCCTGAGATCGTGGAGGAGTCGCCACTTCCCCGACTTCTTCTTTATGACAAAAATTGGCGAATTCCAAGGACTAGTGGACTGCTCTATATGTCCTGCGTCTAGCTGTTCTTTAACCAGTTGCTTTAGGGCGACTAATTTCTCTCCCACTACCGGCCATTGTTCCACCCAGACCGGCGTGTCGGTGAGCCATTTAAGTGTCAACGCCATTACCCGAAGGTAAGCGTAGCACCGTACTGCTGTAAAATGTCTCGCCCCCAAAGGTTGATGTGCATGACCAGAATGTGCGGCCGAATTACCGCTGTGCCGTCAGCCCTTGGGATCGTGACTTCCACCCACTCCCGGCTCCTAAACGCTTCTTGGATGCCGCTCACCCCCCACACATCGGAGACTGGCTCAATGGCCCACTCCCGTGGCCACTGGCCTCTGCTTATCACACTCACATCAGCTCCGGTATCTAATAACCCTGAAAATGATCTTTTATTCAGAAATACCTCAATAACTGGGCGCTGTTTCCACTCAATGTTGGTCTCCACTGTCGCTAAGACCTGGTATCCTTGTACTGCCTCACTGGCGCTCGAGCGGTCCTCGGACCGGGACTCTGAGCTGTCCCTGAGCCTTCCCTGGCTATCTGCTGGCGAGTGACAAGGAACCATGATCAGTTGCGCTAATGTGTCTCCTTTGTGAATTGTCTGGGGTAAGTGGGTCCAAAGCTGAACTTGGAGAAGCCTGAAAAATTGGAGTCAATGACTCCCGGAATTACAAGAATTCCGCGTGCTCCTGCTACGCTGCGAGGCAAAACTAAACCTATAAAGCCCTTGGGCAGTGGACCCATGTACTGGGAGTCCACCAAATAGACTGTGCCTGGCAAGTCGCAAGTGATGTCTGCCTGGCAAGTCAATTCTAGCCCTGTACTACTCTTGGGGCTGGCCTGTGCCTTCGCAGCGCTAGGAATGTGAATGGAATCTAGTCTAGCTCTGGCGAGCTCTGAGCGAGGGAAGCCTCTGTTTGGACTGGGGCCAGAGACATGCCCGCGTTCCGGTTTCCCGAACTCGGACAATGTCTGGCCCAATGGTAGCCTTTCTTGCACTTTGGACACAGGGTGTTTGGAGCCTTAGAACGGCCGGAATTTTGTCCGCCTCCCTTGGATCGGCACTCCCTAGCGAAGTGACCGACCTTGCCACAATTGTGACATGCCCCTTGATTTTTGCTTTTGGGTCTCCTACCCCTTGCACCACTGCCGCTAGCAATCCCATCTTGTAGGATTCTGTGCCAACGTCGGCGCAAGCTCGAATCATGTCCGTGAGGGTCAAGTCGGGACGATTGCCCAGCGACTGCAAGATTTTACGGCAGTCTAGATTGGCATTGTCCTTGGCTAACTTCATCATGAGCTCTTGTTAGGCTTGCTCATTGTCTATCTGCCTACTGATCGCTTCCTCCAAGCAATTGATGAAGTCCATGTAGGGCTCCTGGGCTACCTGCTTAATTGCGGTGTAATTCTTAGCCACCTTGCCAGTGGCTGGAACCTTGAAGAAGGCTCTAAAAGCAGCCTCGGCTGACATCTGAAGAGTGGCGAGTGGCAAGTTGATCTGCGCATCGATGGATTCGAAGGCTCCTGAACCATATAACTGGTCAGGAAGTACTGCGCCTCCCATCCTGGCAGCCCTAGTCTGAGCCTCAAGGCGAAACTCGCTGTCCCAAATTAGATACTGGCTAGGGTTGAGCATCATCCGCATGATGGCTTTCCAGTCGTGCGGGATGAACATGGTGTTCTCGCACACTTGCTGAAGCGTGCCCCTAGTAAAGCGACTCTGGAGCCCTGTCTCTGAAATGGCCTTCCGTATAGCCATGAGAAGCTTATACGGGACTGGTGAGTGAACTATCTGCTGGGCCCCTGTGAGGGCATCCATCTCCATGCGAATTGGACAAATCTGTCTAAGCTCAGCTAGTTCTTCTGCTGGCAATTCCCCCTTCCTAAGTTCTTCCTCAACTGTGCGCTGAAGGGCACTCTTGGTCTGGGAGCCTGTAACTGTCAGAGAAGCGCCTGCGCTCCTCATTCCATGCATTCCGTCGGTGACGTCTGCAGCTGTCACCGAGGGAAAGCTCCCTACACTACTCTGCCTGAACTGGAGTGACGGATAAAGTGCCGTGGGCGCCGATGGTTCGGCTGGCGCTGGGGGTTCTTTGGCCTCTACCCGGACTGGATCTATCTCCGCTAAGAGTTTCCTACATTTGCTCCATGTGCGAATTACGCCTCCTGGAGCTTTCGGGGGTTGCTGAATGCAGTCTCCTATCTGATCCCAAAGCTTAAGGGTTAACGTACCTACTTCTGGGTAAAGCAGGCAGTGTTCCCTTAGGTACGCCAAAAGTCTCGGTAGCTCTCTGCTGTGAAACCTTAACTGAAACACCCTGGCCAGGATTCTGAACTCTTCCTCACGAGTTCTTTGGGTAGCGGACGGACCTTGTCGCTGAGGACAAGTCCCCATATTACCTGCGATGGGTCCTTCGAAGTTTCCTCCTCGGGACGAGTCGACGCGTCTTTGGGCAAGGTAATAGGTTCTGGCGACGATTCTCTGGGTAGACTCGGAGTGTGGACTGCTGCCACGGGCCCTCGGTGGCCTCTGCGCTGTCAGGGGTTCACAGCTGACCCTGAGCGGAACGCGTTTTTCCGTAACCTGCAAGCTGCCGCGAAAGTTGGGAGCAAGCTGTAGGAAGCCTCTCTGGAATGCCTCGCCGCTTAGGCCGTCTTCCTGACCGGCTGGTTTACCGGCCGGGCTGCCGCGCTGTCCTCCGGGACGATCGGACACGGTTCAAGCGCAGAACCGGACCGTGTGATCGCTTACTCACGGGTAAGATCACGTCAGGGTCACCAGATGTAGGAATCGGGGCCGCTAGGACGGCCGTTAGGTCCCGGAGGAGACTGATCAAGGAACGATACGAGGCAGTATGGAGCGAGATCAGATCAGTGGTTTATTGAAGGAAAAGTATCTACATTTATAGATCAGAAGGCAATACAGGAAAAAACCGTCACCTGACAGAGAATCACATCACCTGTTTACTCAGGTTAATGAGGAATCCTTCTTGGGGAAGTTAATTAACATGGACAAACATTGACAGGGGAAACACCATTGTCTAGGGCTTAGACTGGGGTAAACATGGCAACTATTTGCACCAAGGATAAGGATAAACTCGGAGATGAGTGATTACCTTAATCTGGAGTCTGGAGAAATGCCTTCTCAGCGGAACCGTCGGTCAGGTCATTAATTGGGTGAATCAAACCCTATTATTAATCCACCCCCCTTAATTTCCCTGCCCGCAGAGCCCACGGGCCAGGGAGCGTTCTCCCGAAGTGGCCTCTGTGCGGGCCATTCCATGCCATTGGGGCATGGGGAATCCACAGCTGAAAATGGTTGAGTCTAAACTCTTGCAAAGTTTGAAAAAGGTTCAGCTTTGAGGCTATATAACCTGAGGCAAAGACATAATAGCATTGATGCAATCTAACCTCCCAAAGGAGGAGGAGGAAGAGCAGAATGCCCTTGCCTTCCTGAGCACACAACAAGACAAGAAGTAGTGGCCAACACTCAAGGAGGCTCCAATCTGCTTTCCACCACTTCCTGTAAAATATGAAAAGGGAACTCATGCACACGAGGACTGCACAAGAGTATTTCACAAAGTAACTTTACGTATTTTCAACAAGCAGCTTTTACTTCTGAAACACCCTCTGATATACCTGTATACTGCTATACATGTAAAATCTTGGCAGTGTTCCCACATGTTTCCCACATACAGTACCTCCCAATCAAGAGTTTCAGTGTTGCTGTCACATCTTGCTGACATAATTTTCTAGATTGTGAATTCCTATCTTCAGAAAGGAGCATCTACTCACTCAGGCAGGAGAAGGCTGTTATTAGTATATATACATTACTAGTATTATTTCTGCTCATCAGACTCCAGAGGTGTGCTTCGCCATTTGAGCTAAAACTGTGCCACCAAAAATACTAAAATGAGATTTACATCAGTTGCATTGTGCTGATTGTGTTACATTGGCAGGCATAACTAATAGGGTTTGGACCAATATATTTCTTTTCTTTAAGCTTTTAGATTAATTGTAGTGCATTGGTCCATCGTTTAAGATTCTGCTGCTACTTGTTGTTAGCTCATTTTCCCTATAATGGTTCTGTTTTTTCCCTTCAAGAGAATTTTTCTCTCAATAAGTGCATACATAGTTACTGGGCAGTGCTATGGAATGTGGCATAGTAGGAATATAACTGACTAGTAGAGATTGCCCAGCGGTGCCAGGCAGTTTTAAATTGCTTTGGAAGGTATTTTTTTAATGTGTATTGTTATATAAAAAGACGTAAAATTGTGTTGGATAGTAAAGGGTTTGGTTTTTTTCCCTTGAACAAATGGTGCCGGGATGTTTTAAATGGTGTTGAAAGGTTTTGTGATTTCTAAAATGTTTATTTATATGCACGGGCTGTTATAAACTGTGATCAGCTTTTTTTTTGGTTTGTTTATTTGGATTTAAAAAAGGAGGAAAGGATGATATAATTTTTTACAATTTTTTAAAACCAAATAATGTTTTACTATGTGAATTTTTTTTAATAGTTGTACTTTGGATAAAAAAAATTAAAATGTGTAAGTATATGTTTTTTCAAATTTAATATTTTTAAAATGTTTTAAAATGTTGTGTTTTTATTTTTGAGTGAAAACTGAACACAGGATTTTAGAAATGTGTGAATCATTTCTGTGAATATTTTTGACTTTTTTCTCCTGTGGCCTCTGGGTGGTGCTGTTCAGGTTTTCTTTTGCTTTGACTGTTTTTCTCTACTGGCCTCTCGTTGTTGCTTCTTCCGGTAAGTAGTCTCTTTCTTTCCTCATTTCATTTCCGGACGTCGTGGAGATAGGACATGGGGGTGAGTTCTCTGGTTTAATTTCTTTGGGAGTTTGTTTTGTTAATTTTTTTTGGGGGGGAAGGGGTCTGTGTGTTCTGTCTTCTTATTTTTGGGTTTGATTTTGATTATTTTTGAATGTTTTTGATTCTGATTCTTGTGTTTTATTTTTGGGATAAGTAAAGTCAGCGGGCGGAGCGCCGTTCGCTGGCTTTGCTTATTTGGGAATAGGCTCAATGTGTGTGTGGGGGGGTGGGTGGGAGGGTTTAACATGACCTTGCCTTGCTGGCCAGGCCACGTTAAATCCTTGCGTTGGGGTGGGGATTCTTTTATTTATTTATATGTATGTATTTTTTTACAGGGGGGCTGGCCAAAGCATTGCCGTAGCCTGGGTTTGGGGGGAGGAGGGGGTATCCCCTCCCCCCCAAGCTACGGGCTGGCTTGGGCAGGCCTCCGAGGCTGCGGGGGAAAACATAGTTTTTCCCTGTTGCCTCGCCGAAGCATGGGTGGGGGTGGTGGAAGAGAGGGGTATCCTCTTTCCCCACCCCCCATGCTACAGAGGAGGAATTGTTTCGCTTTCAAGGGGGGGAGGCAATGATGCCTTCGCTCTCCCTTGAAAGCAAAACACTTACTCGGCAAGTAAAGGTACCGGGCAGAGCGCCGGTGCCTTTCCTTTCCGGAGGAATTGTTTTGCTTTCAAGGAGGGGGGCGAAGGCATCAATACCTTCCCCCCCCCTTGAACTTCCTCTGTTGTGGGTTTTTCCACCCTGGCTCAACTTTTGTTGAGGCCGGTGATGGTCTCGCCGTGTCTCCGACGGGGTAGCGTGGAGGAGAGGAAGTCCCTCTCCCCCCCCCCGTTGCTCCATGCAAGAAGGCCTGCGGCGGACTTGTGCTCCCGGTGTGTTTTTTATTTTTATTTTTTGCGCACCGGCTTCCTTAGCATTCTGCGCGCTCATGGCGCGCAGGACGCTGGGGCTTGTAGTTTTCGGTTTGTGTTTACCGTTGGTGCAGCGTTTTTTCCCCCTGTGGCTTCATTTTGATTGGCCACAGCGCGTTTCCGAACGTTCCTTTTGCTCGCGCCTCTCAGCCTGATTGGCTGTGGCGCGGCGCGGCCCAAGGAACGTTGGGAAATGGAGTCCTTTCTTTTTGTTTGCGGTTGGGGGGCTCCTGCTCCACTGGGGCAAAATTCAACCCGACAGTTACCTGCGAACCCCGGTCAGGTGAGTGCACAGAGGCTCGGTCGGGGCTAGTGGGGCCTGGTGCAACATCCTTTGCCACATTCCAATGGTTAACGCACAGATTTATAGGTATAGATTAGTTACCTGTTATATGCAAATGTGCAATTACTTGTAACTTCCTTGTAATTATTTCTCCTTTCCAATAATAAAGAGACATTATAATTGCAATTTAAGATGGGATTCTCTAATTCCTTTTGAAGTACCACTGTAATTGTTTGGTCACTTTTATTGTTACAGGAGTTGGTTTTATTTTAAAATTCTTAGTTTAAAATGTTTATTTACAACCCCCACCCCACCCTTCACACCATGCACCATTTTGGGAAATGTGTTTGTAAAAATTCATTTGCTTTCCTGTTTTCAAAACTGCTGTGGATAACTGATTAGTATACTGTATGTTCCAATCCCAAAAAAGAGTAAAGCCAAAGAATGTTCAAATTATCGAACAATTGCGCTCATCCCACACACTAGCAGGGCTATGCTCAAGATAATACAGGATAGACTGCAGCAGCACATGGAGAGAGAATTACCAGAAGTGCAGGGTGGGTTCAGAAGAGGCAGGGAGACTAGAGACCACATTGCCAACATACGTAATTAAAGAGATGGGAATACTAGTCTAGAACACATTATAGGCCTCATGAGAAATCTGTACATGAGTCAAGAAGCAACAGTTAGGACAGAATAAGGAATGACAGAGTGGTTTGGAATAGGAAAAGGAGTAAGACAAGGCTGCATTTTATCACCCTGCTTATTCAACTTATACACAGAGCACATAATGTGCAATGCAGGATTGGACAAATCACAAGTTGGGATCAAAATTGCTGGGAGAACATCAACAATTTGAGATATGCAGAAGATACTACCCTAATGGCAGAAAGTGAGGAAGACCTAAGAAGCTTCTGCTTAGGTTGAAAGAGAGTGCAAGCTCGCTTGCTTGAGATTCAATATCAAGAAAACCAAGACAGGGGTTGTTGGTGGCATGCCCAATGGAGAGTTTAGAGCTTAGAAAGGAGATAGGTTATGGGTAGTATTAAAATAATATCATGGAATGTGAAGGGTACAGGTTCTGTTCTTAAGAGACGTAGATTGGAACTGGCGCTGAAGAAAGATAGACCCGATATATTGTTCTTACAGGAAACGCATCAGAAGTCAAAAGACACGAATAAACTTTTTTGGGGATGGATGCAACATTATCAGATGGCATTTGGAACTTCAAAAGCAAGAGGGGTAGCAATCATGATTTCTAAAAAATTAGGATTTGAGATTACAAAAAGTATTGTTGATCAAGAGAGCAGATATTTAATTGTGAGAGGAAAAATAGAGGATGAGGAAATCATGTTGGTAAATATTTATGCTCCAAACGATCATCAAGCGGAATTCTTAGAAAAGGTTCGGAAAATAGTGGAATTAGAGAATGTTGCAAAAACTATCGTGGCTGGAGATTTTAACTTGATAAGGTCGGGACTAGATTGTACAAACATAGCAAGAAGTGGAATTGGTTTGAAAGGGAAGGTTTTGGATAAATGGATGGATGCAATGGGTCTGAAGGATTCTTGGAGAGAGTTTAAGGGTTCAGAAAGGGCATATTCTTTTTTTTTCACATGTTCATGGGACCTACTCAAGAATAGATTATGTTTTTCTTACGGAAAATTTGATCAAAGATATAGAAGGAATGGAAATTGGGATTATTAAGGAATCGGATCATGCCAAAGTATATTTGGAATTGAAAATACAAAAAGATATTCGAAGAGGAAGTAGTTGGAGTACGATCCTAATCTGTTTAAAGATCAGAAGTGTAAAAAGCAGATTATGGAAAGTTGGAAAGAAATCTGGCAGTGGAACGACAATAATGAGGTTAAGTTTAATATTGTATGGGATACCATGAAGTCGGTTTTTAGAGGGGAAAGCATAAAGTTGGCGAGCTCTAAATATAAAAGATATAAAGTAGAACAGATAGAAAAAGAAAGAGAAATAAAGCAATTACAGGAAGAGCATGCGAAAAGTAAAGATAAAAAAATCCTCACGAAATTACAAAGACTTAAAGCAGAATTAATGGGTAAGGATATTGATAAAGTTAAACGAGATTTGATTTATTTAAATAGAGAATACTTTGAATTTAGCAACAGAAGTTCAAAACTACTAGCAAGAGCAGCCAAGGCTAAAAGGGAAAAAAGAGAAATAGGGGTATTGGTTAATAAACAAGGCTTAAGGTGTAATAAGAATAGAGATAAATGTAAAATTGTTAGGGAATTTTATCAAGTATTATATGCAAAAAAAGGAAGTAGATTTGGAGAGGCTCAAAAAGATATTGGAGAGACAGTTAGGGAATGGAATAAAACAAGAACATAGAGAGAAAATGGAGGAAAGGATTAGTGATAAAGAGGTTAAGGAGGTAATTAGCGGGTTGAAGATGGGGAAAGCTCCGGGGGATGATGGATTATCGACAGAGTTTTATAAAGAATTTAAAGAAGTAGTGGTTCCAAATTGGTGAAGCTATATAATTACATTTTAGATGGAGGATCAATCCCAACTTCATGGTATAATACTACAATCGTTCTACTGCCAAAGCCTGGTAAGAATCTGGAAAGAGTGGAATCGTACAGACCAATTTCTCTTATAAATCAGGATGCCAAGATATTCACAGCAATTCTGGCTAATCGTCTAAATAGTTGTATGGGGGAATATATAAATGTTGATCAAGTTGGGTTTTTAAAGGGTCGGCATATGGCGGATTTGACTAGAAGGGTATTAGATCTAATTGATAATGTTAATCAAACAAAGGAAAAGGTAGGCTTATTATCATTAGACATTTTTAAGGCATTTGATTCATTACAGTGGTCTTCAGTTAAGGAAATAATTAAAAATTATGGGTTTGGGGATAGATTTAATAGGGTAATAGATTTATTATATCAAAAAGGCAATGCTAGGATTAGGGTAAATGAGGAGCTTACTGATGTGGTAAATTTAGAGGCAGGTACCAGGCAGGGCTGTCCATTATCTCCTATCCTGTTTATTATGGCAATGGAGATATTAGCTAAAGATATAAGGGATGATTTAAATATAGAAAGGATTATGGGTAATAAAGTGAGTATGTATGCGGATGATACATTGCTTACGGTGAAACATCCGGAGTTGGTAATGGACAGGATTAAAGATCGCCTACAGGTATTTGAGGCTATAACTGGACTAACGATAAATTGGGATAAATCAGAACTAATGTTGTGTAATTTGGGGGTAGGTGAGATGGACAAGATAGTGGAAGTGTTTAATATACAAATTAAAGATAAGTTGAAATATTTGGGGATAACTATTTCAAACAAACTAGAAGAACTTAAACGATTGAACTATGACAGCTTGAGAGCCGAATTCAAGAATAAAATACAAGAGTTTCAGAAGTTGAAGCTGTCATGGTTCGGAAGGATTGCAATTTGTAAAATGATATTGCTACCAAAGATTAATTTTTTATTTGATGCACTAGCGATCCATTTGAAGGAGAAGGAAATTAATGAGTTTCAAAAGATGTTTAATTGTTTCTGTAACGGAGGTAAAAAATCTAGACTTTCAAAGAAGCTCTGGTATCTGTCTCAGAAAGAAGGGGGTCTGGGCATGCCAAATTTGTTAGCATATTATCATGCATTTCAAATTAAGAATGTTGTGGAAATTTTGGCAAGAGAAAAGACAATTTGGGAGCAAATGGAGATGAAAGAATATAGAAATATTGGCAATATGATTTTTTTGGGAATAAAGGATAAATTGAAAAGGTCAAACAATACTATGATGAGAGGTCTCGTGGAAGTGTGGAAAAAGGTAAAGATAGATATGGTCCCAAATCTTTCTCCAATTTTGGAATTGACTGATATGGTGTGTTTCCCAATAAAATTAGATAAGGAAAAAAAGGAAATATTGGTTAAAGATGGGGTGTTTTTACTGAAGGACTGGTTGAAAGCTTGCGATGATGATACTAAGAGAGAAAAAATATTTGAGAAATTAAATTTGGATTGGTTTCAGAAATTAAGAGTGGATAATTGGAATAAAAAATATAAAAGAGAAATAGGGATAGACAGAATTAAGACGGAATTTGAGGAATTGGTAATAAAGATTAGAAAAGGGGAAAGAGGTATTAAGGGTCTTGTAAGCAAACTTTATACTATATTGAATAAGGATAAAGATTCACAGGAAGACCTGGAACGTAAGTGGGAACAAAATTTGAATATAAAAATTGGGGAGGTTGAATGGAGAAATAAATGGAAAAAGAGGATCATGAGAACAATGTCTGTAAGAATTAAAGAACATAATTTTAAAATGTTATGGCAATGGTACTTGACACCACTAAGGATTTACCAGATGGATAATAAAAGAGATAAGTTATGTTGGAGATGTAAAGAAACTGATGGAACATATGAACATATGTGGTGGAGTTGTAAAAAAATAAGGGATTTTTGGGGAAGAATAGAAGGGGAGTTTGGTGAAATATTGGGTAAAAATGTTAAGTTGGAGTCAGGTACCATTCTTTTAACAAATGTGGAAGGTTTGGGTTTGGATAAGGAGGAAAAAGAATTATTGGAAATTGTATTAACTACTGGTAGACAATGCATAGCTAGAAATTGGAAAAACGATGTAGATATACAGATTGGAGAATGGTATAAGGAAATGTGGAGTCTAGCATTGAACGACAAATTGACATGGGAGATTAAAGTGAAACGAGATAATTTAAAAGAGAATAGGTTTTGGAATATATGGAAACCGTTCGTGGAGCACTCTCTCATGGTAAATGATTGCTCAGGACCTGTACCATCTCAAAGAGGTTTTTGGATTTAAAATAGAAACTAAACTCTCCGGGCATTGTACATATTCACAGGGTGATTTGTAAGTACTAAAAAACTATAATAGAGGTAGCACAGAAAGCTCTTATTGTTTGATTGTGTAATATTCTATATTGTGGTATCTAATAATGATGGTTATATGGTAAATAATTAGCTCAAGTATTGTTAGGTGCCAGCCTCTATGAATGTGAGTTAATATTGCGTTGATGTTATTTTTGAGTTATTATTGTATTATATTGTTATTGTTTTCTTTTCTTTTTTGTATGTCTGTCAAAAAAATTAATAAAAATATTTTAAAAAAAGAAAAGAAAACCAAGACAATGGCAACAGGCCCTATCAGTCCCTGGAAAATAGATGGGGAAGAAGTAGAATCTTCTTGATTCTTAGGATTCTTAGGATCAAAGATCATTGCAGATGGTGACTGCAGCCATGAAATAAAAAGGCGACTGATGCTTGGGAGACAAGCTATGAGAAACCTGGGGAACATAGCAAAAAGTAGAGACATCACCTTGCAAACAAAAATGTGCATAGTCAAAGCAATGGTATTACCGGTAGTAATGTATGGTTGTGAGAGCTGGACAATTAGGAAAGCTGAGCACAGAAGAATAGATGCTTTTGAAATGTGGTATTGGATGAGAGTTTTGAGAGTACCCTGGAGAGCGAAGAGAACAAATAGGTCGATCCTAGAAGAAATCAACCCTGACTGCTCATTGGAAGATCAAATAGTAAAGATGAAGCTAAAGTACTTTGGACATCAAATGAGAAGAGAGGATTCACTTGAGAAAGCTTTGATGCTGGGAAAGGTGGAAGACAAAAGAAGAAGGGGGCAGCCAAAAATGAGATGGTTAGATGGTATTGTAGACACAATGGGCATAAAGCTGGGCGGGCTGAGGAGGATAGTGGAGGACAGAGGTGCCTGGCGGGCAAATGGTCGGAATCGACTGTGCGACTGAACAACAACAACAAAACAGATTAGTGTGAGATCACTACTGCTACCACCATCATCTCTCCCCTTCTTTCCTCTTTGTCACTTAGTTTATATTATTTACTTCATTCTTTCCATTTTCCCTCATTCCCTCTATGGGGCTTTCTTTTCTTTTATTGGCAAACTCTTTCTGACTAATGACGACAGCACATAACAATGCTGCAATATAAGAAGGTAAGAAGAAATCAAATGGAGTAAGACTCAAAACTATTGTACACAGCTGTGTGGTATTGAAAAGCACTAACCCAAGTGAGGTAAAATATAAAACAAAATTAAAACTCAACATGCAGTAACAATTTCAACACTACTAAGAAGGTCTAGACCAGGGGTGCCTAAATTATAACCCGTGGGCTGGATCCAGCCCTGGGGCCAATTAATCCAGCCCACGATTCTCCCGGAAGTGGAAGTAAAACACATAACCTGACTGAGCATGCACATAATACTGCTATAGATGACTTGCAGCTGTGATAAACACATTATGCACATGCATGTTATGCACCAGTGCATGCATTTTTTACTTCTGGTTCTTGTGGGAGGAACCATATGACTCCCCCCACTCCGAATTGGAGTCCCCCTAGACCAGTAGTTCAATATGGGGACTCCAATTCCCAGAAGCCTAAGTCAGTACATTAGGTGACCAGTGCTTTGGGGAATTGACTTAGGTTTCTGGAAATTAAAGTCAAAAAACCAGTTTGGTAAATACTGGTCTAAACTAGTCTAGAGCAGGGGTTGCCAACCTTTTCCAGTTGGGGGTCATATCATGCTCCCTCAGACAGTTGAGGGGGCTGGACTGGTGCTCCCCCCACCATTTATGACTGCTGTAAATGAGTCTGTGGCTGTCGTAAACTAGGGTGGAGCTGGATTATTTGGTGCCATGGGTCGGATCCAACCCATGGGCCATAGGTTGCCTACCCCTGCTCTAGAGAGAGTAGTACAGGTGCCAACCGCTGTTAAATCATGCAGAGAACTAGAAACAATTCACATGCTTTAAAGCTACCCTCGCCAAATAAACTTTCTTTTCCTCAATTGCTTCTTGCTCTGAGATCCATCTGGGAATCACAGTTATTTCTTGAGACTTTGGCCCAGGCCCTGAGATCTGGCTACCATATCCAAGACAAATTCTGTCCACCTATATTGTGGTCCAGCAGGTGCTTGACAACACACATGCTACCACTGTGGCTTTTTGCATTTCCAAGCTATCAGCAAAAACAAAAGGTTGACCCACCACCATACATAGCTGGTGGGCATAAGCCTATACCAGCCACTCTGAAGTACAGAAGGGAGCCAAACAAGAGAGAACCCATTTTAGTGATGGGTCCCTGATTGTGCATACATTAGCCCATTTCTGGCACTAGGAAAATACTTTGTAAATTACCAAGGCATTTTGTCATCTTTGAACACTGGTTTTAGCGCCACTTGTCCCTGCTTTTGTTGTCGTTATTAGCTCTTATATCTAGAACTAGAATTGTTTCTAGTTCTCTGCATGATTTAACAGTGGTTGGCACCTGTACTTCTCTCTCTAGAGCAGGGGTAGGTAACCTATGGCCCGTGGGTTGGATCCGGCCCATCTTTTCCATTCTTGGCTGTCACTGGAGCTGATTGGCTCTATGCAAATGGGTTTCTTTGTGTCTTGTGCTTGAGCAACACTGGCACACGAGAAATGTAGGAGCAAGGCCAGGAAACTGGGTGGGAAGCCAATGGGTAAACATACTTGGCACATACGTGCCACAGGGTTCGGTGCTTTCGCCTCTCCTGTTTAACATTTACATGAAACCACTGGGGGCGATCATCCGTTCCCACAGGGTGAAGTATCATCAATATGCTGATGATACTCAATTGTACATCTCAGCCCGTGGTGATCCTGGTGATGCAGTGGAAGTCCTATCTAGGTGTCTGAAGGCTGTAGGGGTCTGGATGGGGGCCGTGTTACAACTGAATCCTGGCAAGACCAAGTGGCTGTGGAATAGGGTCCCCACGTTATCATGGGAGTTACCATTTTTGGTTCTGGATGGGGCTTCTTTGCCGCAGACAGACCCAGCGCGTAATCTGGGGGTCCTCCTGGACTCATGACTCCTGCTGAATGAGCAAGTGGCAGTCGTGGCTAGGAGGGCTTTCACACAACTTCGTGTGATTCACCAGTTACGCCCACTCCTGGACCGGGACTCCTTGCTCATGGTCACGCATGTTCTGGACACCTCCAGACTGGATTATTGTAATGTGCTCTACATGGTGCTGCCCCTGATGACCATTCGGAGGCTGCAACTGGTCCAGAATGCAGCAGCTCGGGTGGTGATGGGGTGCGGGCATTATACCCATGCCTCACCACTGTTTCAGGAGCTGCACTGGTTGACAGTGTGCCTCTGGGTGCAATTCAAGGGGCTGGTGATTACCTTTAAAACCCTACATAGTAGTGGGCCAGGATACTTAAGAGACCCCATCACCTCAAGGACATCTGCCCATCCCACTAGAGTGGACCGGAGGGGCTCTCTCATAGTTCCATCCACTAGAGAGGCTCGCAAGGAGGGCCTTCTCTGTGTCTTCTCTGGCCCTGTGGAACTTCCTGCCAATTGAACTTCGTCTCCAGGCAGAGCTTTTACCCTTTCACAGGGGTCTTAAGACCTGGCTTGCACAGTGGGTGTGGGGGGGCGGCTGGGGAGATAGCCACCTTGGGCTGGCTTGTTTGAGTGGTCAGTTCTTGAAGCTTGGGATGTGACACTGGAAGTATTTTTAAACAAAATTTTAAAACTTTTAATTTTAAATTATTTTAATTTTAAAATGTTTTTTTAATGCTTGTGTGCTTTTACTGTGCTTGTGAGCCGCCCAGAGTCGCCTTGGCGAGGGGGCGGCATTAGTAAATACTTCACCCCCTCATGCAATTTGGAGGAAACCAAGGAGGAAGGGAAGGATCTATTCACCAGCATCCCAGAGTACAGGATGTGTAGTAACAGGCTGAAACTACAGAAAGCCAGTTATAGGCTGAATATTAGGAAAAACATCTTAACGGTTAGAGCAGTACAACAACAGAATAAACTGCCTCGAGTGGTGGGGAGTCCTCCAACAATGGATGCATTCAAGAGAGACTTGGACAGCCATCTGTCCTGCTTCCTTTGATTTAGATTCTTGCATTGAACAGGAAGGGTTGACCTCGATGGCCTAAAAGGTCCCTTCCAACTCAGTTATTATATGATTCTATGTCCCTTTCCACCACCAGTCCTGATCCCCCTCCCAAGATTTCCCCACTTTGCTCCACTGACAACATCAAGGCCATACCTGTCAAGTTTTGGATTTGAAAATAAGGTAAATTTCCCGAACAAAATGGGAAACTTGACAGCTATGCTTATCCTGTGCAGCCCTCCAGTGATGGCGTTAGGGCATTGCAGTCTTCCTAATATGGGAGGACGCCGGGAAAGAGGGTAAAATACGGGAAGTACCCAGCCAATACGGGACACTTGACAGCTACGATCAAGACTCACTCCCGGTTTCAGGTTTTAGCCCTGAAGTCTCCAGGAATAAGATTCTGCTGACCAGATAACCCCGTTTCTTTAAGGCTCACACACTGTACATATTATTGTTCACGGGCTCTTCCTCCAAGCAAGAACACAGGAAAATCTGTAAAGTTAGTGGATGGATCTCATTTTCGGCCTTATCCCTACTCCCATGAACAAAGCAAAACAAAAAGAGAGGGCTGGAAAACCCTGCCTCAGAATATGTTGAGGATGATTCTGCCTCACAGAATACCTGAACAGGATTTCTCTTGCCACAATCAGGCTGTAATCCTTGGGTGTGGTTTTTGTAGAACTGCCTTGCCCAGCTGGGTACAAACTGATCTAGAATATGTATGTAAAGGTAATTTGTTTAATCACTTACCTTGCCACACCTCTTCCCTGATCACTTGATAGTGCCCTAGGGGTATATCAGATAGAAGATGGTCTAGGTTCATTCCCTATAGATACTTCAGCTTGAAATATGCAAGATATCTTTAATAACCAGCAAGAGGCAATACCTTTCCTTCAAGAGATGTGATATAGCTAGAAGGGGCTTAGCCAAATAGATGAGAAAAACAAAGAAAATCATGTCTTGCATAACATACATACTATCTTGCATAACATACATATGTGACATCTGTATAGTACTTTTGACTAGCTTTCAAAACGCTTTGTGTATGTTATCTCAGCCATCTTTACAACAGGCCAGTAAGTTCAGCAAGGAATAACTTTCTTTATTGCAAATGGTGGCCTCTAGCTGTAGGGATATTTGAATTTGGGACTTCCTGGTGCCGCCTCCGGCCCTCCTGGCAGGGTGGAGGGACCCCCTGCAGCGTCGAACGCCGAGACCACCGCCGGCGTTCCCGGGACCCGCCTCCAGCTGCCTCCGGCCAGGACTTAAAAGGCCGTTGAGGCAGCGAGACTTTGCCGCCACCTCCGGCCCTCCTGGCAGGGTGGAGGGACCCCCTGCAGTGCCGAACGCCGAGACCACCGCCGGCGTTCCCGGAACCCGCCTCCAGCTGCCTCTGGCCAGGACTTAAAAGGCCATTGAGGCAGCGAGACTTTGCCGCCGCCTCCGGCCCTCCTGGCAGGGTGGAGGGACCCCCTGCAGCGCCGAACGCCGAGACCACCGCCGGCGTTCCCGGGACCCGCCTCCAGCTGCCTCCGGCCAGGACTTAAAAGGCCGTTGAGACAGCGAGACTTTGCCGCCGCCTCCAGCCCTCCTGGCAGGGTGGAGGGACCCCCTGCAGCGCCAAACGCCGAGACCACCACCGGCGTTCCCGGGACCCGCCTCCAGCTGCCTCCGGCCAGGACTTAAAAGGCCGTTGAGGCAGCGAGACTTTGCTGCCGCCTCCGGCCCTCCTGGCAGGGTGGAGGGACCCCCTGCAGCGCTGAACGCCGAGACCACCGCCGGCGTTCCCGGGACCCGCCTCCAGCTGCCTCCGGCCAGGACTTAAAAGGCCGTTGAGGCAGCGAGACTTTGCCGCCGCCTCCGGCCCTCCTGGCAGGGTGGAGGGACCCCCTGCAGCGCCGAACGCCGAGACCACCGCCGGCGTTCCCGGGACCCGCCTCCAGCTGCCTCCGGCCAGGACTTAAAAGGCTGTTGAGGCAGCGAGACTTTGCCGCCGCCTCCGGCCCTCCTGGCAGGGTGGAGGGACCCCCTGCAGCGCCGAACGCCGAGACCACCGCCGGCGTTCCCAGGACCCGCCTCCAGCAGCACCGGCCAGGACTTAAAAGGCCGTTGAGGCAGCGAGACTTTGCCGCCGCCTCCGGCCCTCCTGGCAGGGTGGAGGGACCCCCTGCAGCGCCAAACGCCGAGACCACTGCCGGCGTTCCCGGGACCCGCCTCCAACTGCCTCCGGCCAGGACTTAAAAGGCCGTTGAGGCAGCGAGACTTTGCCGCTGCCTCCGGCCCTCCTGGCAGGGTGGAGGGACCCCCTGCAGCACCGAACGCCGAGACCACCGCCGGCGTTCCCAGGACCCGCCTCCAGCTGCCTCCGGCCAGGACTTAAAAGGCCGTTGAGGCAGCGAGACTTTGCCGCCGCCTCCGGCCCTCCTGGCAGGGTGGAGGGACCCCCTGCAGCGCCGAACGCCGAGACCACTGCCGGCATTCCCGGGACCCGCCTCCAGCTGCCTCCGGCCAGGACTTAAAAGGCCGTTGAGGCAGCGAGACTTTGCCGCCGCCTCCAGCCCTCCTGACAGGGTGGAGGGACCCCCTGCAGCGCCGAACGCCGAGACCACCGCCGGCATTCCCGGGACCCGCCTCCAGCTGCCTCCGGCCAGGACGTAAAAGGCCGTTGAGGCAGCGAGACTTTGCCGCCGCCTCCGGCCCTCCTGGCAGGGTGGAGGGACCCCCTGCAGCGCCGAACGCCGAGACCACCGCCGGCATTCCTGGGACCCGCCTCCAGCTGCCTCCGGCCAGGACTTAAAAGGCCGTTGAGGCAGCGAGACTTTGCCGCCGCCTCCGGCCCTCCTGGCAGGGTGGAGGGACCCCCTGCAGCACCGAACGCCGAGACAACCGCCGGCGTTCCCGGGACCCGCCTCCAGCTGCCTCCGGCCAGGACTTAAAAGGCCGTTGAGGCAGCGAGACTTTGCCGCCGCCTCCAGCCCTCCTGGCAGGGTGGAGGGACCCCTGCAGCGCCGAACGCCGAGACCACCGCCGGTGTTCCCAGGACCCGCCTCCAGCTGCCTTCAATTGCCTCTGGCCAGGATTTAAAGGCAGTTGAGGCAGCGAGACTCTGCTGCCATTACTTTTTGTATTGTATTATTGAGTTTTATTGTTACTGTCTAATTTTGTATTTCTGTCCTTGCTCTATTGTATTTTGTTTTTGCTACATTGTATGTGTTATTGTATTTTTGCTATATTGTATTTTGTTTGATGTGTTGTGAGCCGCCCTGAGTCGGCATGTGCTGAGAAGGGCGGCATATAAATCAAATAAACTATAACTATAACTATAGTCTTGTTCACAATGTTGTTGCTTCCTTCGCACATTCTCTCACCTCATCAAAGTCACAAAGAGGAACTTAAGCGTCTTGAAAGAGCCCTGATTGATCAAATCGGAGTAGTCAGCAGACCTTTGAAAAAGTAATGCTTTGGACTACAACTCCTATCAGCGTCCAGCCAGACTAGTGGCAGCCACACTAGCTGAAAGATTTTGACTGTAATTCTAAAACCTCACTTATGCAAACTCTGGAGCAATCCAACAACTGGCCTGGTCCCACTGTTTTCTTCCCTGCAAGTATAACCACTCTCATATGAACACTAGTACCAATTGTGCAAGAGTTGTCACCACATCTTAAACTATAAATTCCTGAAATCCAAAAGATTAGATGTGGTGATGCTTGAATCTAATTCAATCATTTGTCCTTCCTCTACCCATCAACTGAATCAACTGTGCTGTATCGCCCTAAAAACCTTGAGAACATGCTTGTGCAATAAAGGATCCCTGCTAGGAATACCTTGTTCGATAGCCCTATCACTTCTTAGAAGCAAAGCTAAAGAGAAAAGTAAGATAATTGCAAGTGGAATGGCCATTGAAGAAGTCAAAGTGAGGGCCAACTGTCAGTGACTCCTGGACACGTGCCAACGTTACTTTAACATTACCTAGCACTAAACTCCCTCCACCTCAGTCCTCTCCTTGTCCCTTCCTGGGTCTCCCAGACACAGGCAGCTCCAATTTGGAACTACTGAGACTCAGAGCCATTTTCCATGAACTGCTGGTCCAGCAAAATATTACCTTTGTGCTGCAACCCAGAAGATCCACTCTAAAAGTGATCCCCAGACAATGTAAAAAGGAGAGAATGGTAGCAGTGTGGCTTCTCCTGGCTTAAGATGGCTTAACTCTGTCCTCCTCCCTTCAATAAAAACACAAGTTATCAAAGGAACTGTGGTTTATTTTCCATAAGGGATATTAAAGATACTGTATATACTCAACTATAAATCATTCCAAATATAAGTCGAGATACCTAATTTGGATCTCCAAATCTAGGGAAATAGATTGACCCAAGTATAAATCAAGGGTGGAAAATGCAACAGCTGCTAGTGAGTTTCAATAATTAAAATGCATGAAAATACGGTAAAATTAATTAATTTAGACATTTGTGTGAGTATGTTTTTGAGTGTTTACATTGACCCGAGTATAAGTCGAGTCCCATTTTTGGACCGCATTTTGGTGGCTAAAAACCCCGACTTATACTTGAGTAGATACAGTACATTGCTCACACAATACAGATAACTATACAATATATACATCACTACTCAAAAAGAATCAGGAAAATCAACACCTTTGTTTCCTCCATGAATATAAATTAATCTAATTCGCTAACTTATTCTGATAGTTTACAAGAGAGAAGGATTTATTGCCTCCTGTTTTTATCTGGTTTGTTCTATTCAGATTCTCCTCAGAATCTCTTCATAAAGTTCCCCAGAATTTCTTCCAAATTCTCCTCAGAATCTCTTTTGAAAGTTCCCAGAATCTCTTCAGATTCACCTCAGAATCTCTTCAATGTCTTGCAAGCCTAGAGGGTAACCTTGTAAGAGGAAATAGGCATTTGTTATCAGTGTGGTACCATCTCACTCTCCCTGCCCTCTAAAAGTGTGATGTCAGAGCCTACTATCTTGTTTTAGCTCCCACCGCAGGTTATTTGAAGGAAAAAATCATAAATCAGACGCACCACCACTTTCTTTCTGGGTAGAATTAATATAACTCCTTAATTCTTCTTTTTATGTATAGTTCTAGAGCAGGTGTCCACTACCTGCGTACAACACCAAACCTCTTTCTGTGTGACCTTCCAATCTGTTTTGTTACTGCTATCACCCTGTTATTTCCCTTCAGACCCACACTGTCCTTTCTGCCTCAAGTGGCTCCATTTACTGCTGTTTTTCTGTCCTTTTCTTACAAAAAAACCACTATAGCGCCATTGTTTCTTCTGGTCTCCATGGTTCCTTTTGTCAGCCCTCTCTGGTTCTTATCCTCTATACTAGCATTTTGATCATTCTCGGTGCATTGCTAGCCGGCAGAGCTCAGGTAACCGTAACGTTAGCATTTCTGAATCTTGACTTTTTAAATCTAAATCGGTAGGCTCATAATTTTGTTACATTTTGATATAAGATGTGGCCCTCTAATGTGGTCCCCATGTCCCAGAAAGTTAGGGGCCACTGGTCCAGGAGCAACTAAGGCGGCGCGGGCAGGATGAATCACAGCAAACCCATTCGTGTGGATTCACGGGGGCTTGGGCCTCTGGGAATTGAAGTCCAAGAACATCTGGAGTGACAAGGTTCGCCATCACGGGTCTAGAAGAAACTGCCGTGAAGGTCCAAACATATGAAAATGTCATACTACAAAGAATATTGTCTGGGAAAGAAGTTTCATTTTAGAGCAGTGTTTCCCAAACTTTGGTTTTGGGACTTCAGTTCACAGAAGCCTAAGTCAGTTTCCCAAACCACCGATCAGGCTTCTGGGAATTGAAATCCCGCTGTGGGATGTGGGCACCACATTGGGAACCACTGTTTTAGATGATAAAATGACATGGGAGTAAAGTCTGTTGTTCCTTTTAATTCAGTGAGTAATTTTAGATATGTTTTTCTACTTAGCTTCCAAATTATTTATTTTATTTTATTTGAAAGGTTGTTTTTAGGTGTATGGAGAGGAAACAGAACAATTGAAATGGCTGTGGCTTTTGAGGGTGAGTTGTCTGATTGTTGGGTTAGAGATGGGAGTGGCTGGCTGACTTCCTGTAAATCATCCCTACAGATTTCTGAGTTCAAACCTTGTTTAAGATAATAACCAATAGCTCAGTCTGATTAACAGTAGCCACATTCAGCTGATCATATCTGTTTAACAATCCAAGTTATGAATCAACGTTTGATGTGTAAACACATTTAGGACCTTTCGACTACATATTGCCTTCTCATTTTTATGTCTTGTATGTAAACAAGCACTGAAAATAACAACAAATACAAACTTATCATTTTCTGTTGATCTACTGGTGAGCTTATACATAGTTTATTCAGCAACACATTCCTTCAATGGCAGAGTACAGTAAAACCCCGGCTTACGACTGCCTTGGGTTACGCTTCTAAGAAAATTATGTCCCGGCTTACGATTTTTTCTTGCTTATGACCGGGAATTAGACCACCACCATCATTTTAGAGTCTAAAACGGCGCCAGCCCCCCACCGCCAGAAGTCGTGATTCATCACTTACTGCTGTGGAGGCAGAGGTGGCGGCAGTGGGAGACTGTAGGGACCATATCCACTCAGTTCCAGTCTTCGTCTGAGGTCCCTCCGCAGAGCTACAACCAGGAATGTGCACCTGGGCGCCTGGCGCATAACCAGGAAGTTCCAAAGTGGCATGCATTCCCGGCTGAAGTGCTGTGGGGGGCCTCGAACGAAGACTGGAACGGAGTGGATATGGTCCCCGCAGTCTCCCGCTGCCACTGCGTGGGCTACCCCAGAGGCTGGACAAACCACTCAGGAAGAAGCAGCATGAAAAAGGTAGGGAGATTGCTTCGTCATTCATTTTTCCTTTTCCTGTTTGCTCTGGTCCCCCCCCCAGACCGTCTCTGCACCTAGATCAATCAATCTCCACCTCTGGGGGTCGGCTGGGGGGAGGGGTGTTCTTAGGGGCTTCTCCTTTCTTTCCCGCACCTCAAGAACTCCCCCTTTTTTCCACCCCAGCCACTAATCAGCTTGGGAGTGCAGAGGAGTGGGATACCACCAGCTGGTGGGGTCAATGGGAAAGGATCATGTCTGGCAATGTTTTGGATTTTTTTTGGTGGGGGTTTAGTTTTTATTTATTTTTTTGGATCAGTCAGGACTGTTTTTTAATTTTTCAATGCATTCCTATGAGAAAACGTGCTTTGGTTTACAATTTTTCCAGCTTATGGCGAAAGCTGTTGGAACGGACCAAAGTCATAAACCGGGGTTTTACTGTACATCTATGGTGGATGGTCCTAAGCACTGCAGAAGCATTCCTGTGACCAGACTCCGGCTTCTCTATCTTTCCATTTTCACACAGCATGTTCTCTGCCAGCAACCCCTACTGAGTATGTTGGTCTTACATTTAGGGACATTTAGGGACTCTGACCCTGAGCCTGTTCAGGGTCCTCCAAGTGACGTAGGGGAGGTATAAAAGTATCACGCTGCCACAAATTTCCTTATGGATACTAGAATTAAAATGACTGATTCTCATATACCAAAACATTTTCCAAACCTTCATGGGCATTGACAAGGGGCTGTGCTGGCTCAGTGGTTAAGAATCTCGCCTTGTTAGCTGGAAGGCCGGCAAGTTGGCAGTTCGAGACCCGGGTACTGCATGACGGTTTGAGCATCCGTTTCTGTCCCAGCTCCTGCCAACCTAGCAGTTCAAAAGCAAGAAATTGCAAGTAGATAAATAGGGACCACTTTGGGAAAAGTTAAATGGATTTCCAGGAACTATGACTCTCTCTGTAGTATGTAAAATTATTCAACAGCTCTAGAAGCAATCATTAAACATGTGGAAAACAGCTACAAAAGCAAGCCAAATGCCTTATGTTCCAAAAGCAAGTTGTAAAATGTTCACTTTTAGGAGATGTGTAAACTATCTGTATTTAAATAAGACACCAGGCCAGGGTATGACTCCACAGCAGGGGAAACCTGCTTTAATTCAAAGTTTTTCAGATCAAGACTGCTGGTTTCCAAAAGTGGAATTCCTGTAGCTGTTCAGACATTGTTGCAGGAGTCAGCAGGGGTAGAAAGCAGAAATCTTAAAAGACTTTCTAAGGGGGATCTTAAGAGCCTTCCTAAGAGGGATTTCGCTACAGTGGAAAGAGGCATTTGCACAAAAGAATTTTTTAAAACAAAATGACTGGTTTGACAGCATCAGAAGGGTCAGAGTTCCCCTATTTTTGAACGAGAGCTTTTGGTCTATAGAGCATACCAGTATAATCAGTTACTTCTTCTTTTGTGTCCAGATCAAACTTCGGACTGCCAAAATGAAGCAACTTTCTTGGCTTTGTTGTTGGCCAAAATTAAATCTTCATCAATACATGTTTCTAGAAGTGTTCGGCAAACAGATTTTAGTTCTGACCTGGTTTAGTGTATGGGACCAAAAACAGCAGGACAACCGAAGGGTTGGTTTAACACAGGTTTATTGCATGGTGTTCCGGTGAAGCATGAGGTAATGGCGGTGATACATCTCAATATATACAGTAGCCCTCTACATTTGAATCTTGTAGCACGGTAGCTCATTGGCTGCTACCGGCGTGGCCTCGCCCAGGCACGCCTCTTTCTTCTGCTGCTGAATGCGGGGAAGGTTTTCCCGCGGCTGTCCGTGATTGAGCAATGTGAACCATGTGAGACTGAACGCTCGCAGCTGCCCTCTATGGGCTGTCTGCTCGCGTTCCTTTACAGCTGAGATCGTTTGTATTTGGAGTGGTTACATTCTTGCCTTTACAGTACAATGAACATGCACGCATACATACATAACATCCCTCCCCCCTAGGATGGGACGAAGTCCCGCAACCATTGTGGCTTGCCGCACGTGCGCTTGGGGCGTGCCTGCGTCTGACCTAGTACTGGAGAGCCTGTGATCCCTGATTCCGCGGGTGCTTGTCCTGCAACGGGAAACGGGGATTCGTTAGTGGCTCTGTGGGGCGTCCGTGCCTGCCTTGCGCCCGGGGATGGGAACGGAATGAATAGTTGGGAGGTGAACCCCTGCCTGTTGCTCTCGGACCCCGGGGACCCGCCTATTGTGAACCGCGGAACCGATGAGGTCGCCCTTGTGGTCCTGCTACCTTGCGATCCTTGCTCGGGGGACCTTGAGACTGTGGTGGGCGGACTTGCTGTTGCCTTCCGTCTTGGGGGTGTCGGCCTCCGGGAAATTGGCGCTATATTGCATTCTAACTCACAGGGACTACTTGGACTGGAAGTACCAGGGGCTGAACTGAAACCCCTCTTTTCGCTAGGACGGGTGGGGGACCACTCCGCTAACTCCCCCTGGTACTGTAAATCAACGTCTAAACTTCTATGGGCATCTGTGTTTCGGGGAAAATTCCGGGGGGTATGTGTGAGGTCGGGGCTCTTCCTTTCTGCCGCGAACTCCCGCAAAAGATCTCTGTGGATCGATTCCCTTTCCTCCCCCCTTGGTGGGGGCCCATGTTCCCCTTTCCCTCCCCCTTGGGCTAAACGGGTGGGGGAGTACCCTAACGCTGATTCACTGCTTGTCTCGTCTCCGTCCTGCTCTCCGGGGACCCTGCGCCTGAGTTGGTCCATGTGTCGCCTCCACAGGAAACCTGTACTGGTCTCCACGCGGTATGAGACGGGGCCGGTTCGTTCTACTACGGTGCCCGGCACCCAGGCTGGCCCCGCGCTGGCGTAGTTCCTGCAGTGCACCGGGGCGCCTACGCTGAAACTCTTTGAAGGTTCCACCCCTATGTTCCACCCTTTGTCCTCTACTCTCGTGGGGTCTAGCTTGGAGATTCCCGTGGCCAGCTTCCTGCGCATCAGCAGCTCTGCGGGGGAGTACCCTGATGCCAATGGGGTGACCCTGTACCTTAGCAGGAATTGGCACAATTTCAGGTCGAGGTCTCCGGGGCCCATGCGCAGCAGCACGTCTTTCGTGGTGCGCACGAGGCGCTCTACCTGGCCGTTGGTGGCCGGGTGAAAAGGGGCGGAGGTGATGTGCCGAATGGCGTTTCGCTCCATGAACGCCCCGAACTCGGCGGACGTGAAACAGCTAGCGTTATCGCTGACGAGGGTGTCGGGTAAACCGAACGTGGAAAAGACCCTCCGTAGCTGTTTAATTGTTGTGGCCGAGGAGGTGCTCGAGACTGGGATGACCTCCAACCACTTGGAGAACGCATCCACCACAAGGAGGAAAAGCGTTCCCCTGAACGGGCCAGCAAAGTCTACGTGTACCCGGGACCAGGGCCCCCTCGCTGCGTCCCACTCCCTATGTGGCGAGCGGGCCTCTTCTGGCCTGGAGCTCTGGCACGCTTCGCAAGTGCCGACCATGTGTTCGATGTCGGCATCTAGCTGGGGCCACCAAAAGTAACTGCGGGCCAGCGCCTTAGAGCGGACGATCCCCGGGTGGCTGACGTGCAGCAGTCTAAGCACCCTCGGCCGGAGAGACGTGGGGATCACTACCCGCTGTCCCCACAAAAGGCAACCCCTCTCTAGGGACAACTCTAGTTTCTTTTTGAAAAATGTGTCGAATTCCGCTGCTGGGGAAGACACGGGCCACCCTTTCTGTACCCAGGAGCAAACTGTGGCCAGCGTTTTGTCCTTGCCGGTCGCTTTAGCGATGTCGGCCGGTACTACTGGAGGGGAGTCTAGGACCTCTATCATTAAAACCTGGTGGTCCCTCTCTACTTCGCCCACGTGGCAGCAATCCCGGGGAATGGGGGACCTCGACAGGGCATCCGCATGGCTGATCTCCTTCCCGGGCCGGTATACCAACGCGTGCTGATACGCGTTGAGAAAAATGGCCCACCTGAGCATTCTCGGGGACAGGATTTGGGGTGTGGGCTTATCTGCGGTGAAAATGCCTAGCAAGGGCTTATGGTCAGTCACTATGGTGAAGGGGCGGCCGTACACGAAATCATGAAATTTCTTAGTCCCTGCAATTATCGCTAGGGCTTCCCTGTCTGTCTGGGCATAGTTCCTCTCCGCTTGGGATAAGGACCTAGAGTAGAACGCTATCGGGGCCTCCCTCCCGTTCTCCAGTACGTGGCATAACACCGCCCCCACCCCCACCGGGGATGCATCGCATATCAGGACCACTGGGCATTTGGGATTGAAATGGGTCAGTACCGCATCTGATGCCAGGAGTCGCTTCAGGTCATTGAAAGCCCTCTCCTGGTCGTCGCCCCACTTCCATGCCTCGTCCTTTTTTAACAATTTGTGTAGCGGTTCCGCTACTGCTGCCTTCCGCGGAAGGAAGGAGTGGTAAAAGTTGAGCAGTCCAAGGAACGACTGCAACTCGGGCTTGGAGGTGGGGCGAGGGGCCTTCTTGATGGCGGCCACCTTGGATTGGGATGGCCTGATTCCCTCGGGAGTAACACGGAACCCTAGGAACTCAACCTCAGTTGCGAAGAAAACGCATTTGTCCTTCCGCAACCGCAACCCCGCTTTCTCGAATATAGTCAGGACCCTTCCCAGCCTGCTTGCTAATTCGGCCCGGCTCCCCCCTGTAATCAATACGTCATCAAAGTAGGGTAACACCCCCTCTAACCCCTTCAGGAGGCGTTCCACGAGTGACTGGAAAATCCCGGGCGCCGAATTCACGCCGAATTGGAGGCGCGATACCTGGAACGCCCCTTTGTGGGTGACTATGGTCTGCGCAGCAGCTGCGGCGGGGGTCACCGGGAGTTGCTGGTAGGCTTGGGCCAGGTCGAGCTTAGCGAAACACCTCCCCCCGTGTAACCTGGCCAACAAATGGCTGACTACCGGCACCGGATAAGCATTAGGGCGGATCGCCTTATTGATGGTGCACTTGTAATCAGCGCATATGCGGACCTCCCCGTTGGCCTTGAGCGCTGTTACAATTGGAGTTTCCCACTCCGCAGAATCAACAGGAACAAGAATCCCCTGGCCCACCAACTTGTCCAACTCCGCCTCTATTTTGTCCTTTAGTGCGAAAGGCACTCTGCGTGGTTTAAGTCTGATTGGACGTACTTCAGGGTCCAGGTCGAAAGTCACTGGGGGGCCCTTGAATTTTCCGAGCCCCTTTTTGAAAACCTCGGGGTGCGCGTCGCACACGCTCTGTATTGGATCAGTCCCGGTGGCGTGTGCTCCCACGGCGTGCACCCCCCCAATGAACAACCCCAGGGACTGGAACCATTGAGTCCCGAGGAGGCTGCACTTTCCTCCCTTGAGGACGACTAGGGGAAGCGTTGCGGTGTGCTTTTTGAACTGGACCTGGAACTTCCCAACCCCCAACACTGGGATGCGGTTCCCTTGCACGTCCTTTAGTGTGGCCCTCAACGCTTTGAGCTTGGGCCGCACGCGGGGGGCGATTTTCATGAACTCTCCCTGGGGAATAATAGAGTATGACGAACCCGAGTCCACCTCCATTCTAACAGGGGCCCCTTGTATTACTACCTCAACGAAGTAACGGGGGTGCTCCGTGGAAACGCTGCAAACCGGAGCGTCGTCCTCGCTGTCGTCGGAGATGCGCCCTACGCCGTCCCGCGTCCTCGTGGTCCGGGTGCCGTCCTTGGGCCTCGTGGTGCGGTCCTGCCTCGCCGAGCGGTCTGGAGAACTCCTTGTTGTGGCCTCGCGCCGTTTCCGGCAGACCTTGGCGATGTGCCCGCGCCGGCCGCAGTTGTGGCACTCGGCCTTGCGGAATGGGCATTTGGCGCGGGCGTGGGCGGCGCCGCAGCCGTCGCAGCCCCGGCCCTCTCTCTGGACCCTCCGGATGTCCTCGTCGTCGCTGCTCTCCGCAGACGAGTTCGAAACTCGCCGGGCCGCGCGCACCGAGCTCTCTGCCTTGGCGGGCTTCGGGCGCCAGTGCTGAAGCTCTTGCACCCCGGCAGTCGTGGCCTCCGCGGCCTGCGCCGTGTCGAGGACTTGTTGCCACGTGGGAGGCGGCTCCCTTTTCATCAGCGCGCGCTGAGTCTCGGTATCCCTCAGACCGCAGAGCAGGCAGTCCCGGAGGGTGACTTCTGGGGTCTCCCACTTGCATGGGCCGGCGGCCAGCCGCAGGGCCGCGGCGAACTCGGCGACCGATTCCCCGGGCGCCTGGACTCGCCTCCAGAACGCGCTCCGAGCGGGGAACATCGCTATCGCTGGCCGGAGATGGGCGCGCAGTGCCGCCAGGAGCTCTGTGGCTTTGAGGTCGCCCACCTTCCTCGGCGCGATCAGGTCCACCAAGGTCCTCTTGGTCTCGTGTCCGAGCATGCGGACGAAAATGGCCCTCTTCTTGGCCTCATCTGAGACTTCGAGCTCCACCAGCGCTGCGTTGAAGTCTATCTCAAACAGCTCCAAGTCTCCCGGCTTCCTGATCTCGTAGCCGGCGCATGTCTTGGTCCCGTGGGCAGCCATATCCCACCTTCGTCGCCAATTTAGTGTATGGGACCAAAAACAGCAGGACAACCGAAGGGTTGGTTTAACACAGGTTTATTGCATGGTGTTCCGGTGAAGCATGAGGTAATGGCGGTGATACATCTCAATATATACAGTAGCCCTCTACATTTGAATCTTGTAGCACGGTAGCTCATTGGCTGCTACCGGCGTGGCCTCGCCCAGGCACGCCTCTTTCTTCTGCTGCTGAATGCGGGGAAGGTTTTCCCGCGGCTGTCCGTGATTGAGCAATGTGAACCATGTGAGACTGAACGCTCGCAGCTGCCCTCTATGGGCTGTCTGCTCGCGTTCCTTTACAGCTGAGATCGTTTGTATTTGGAGTGGTTACATTCTTGCCTTTACAGTACAATGAACATGCACGCATACATACATAACACCTGGGTTCTGTTTCTTTCCATATCCACACAGTGTATTGTTCTCTGCCAGCAACCCCTACTTAGTGTGTTGGTCATGCATTTAGGGACTTTGACCCTCAGCCTGTTCAGGGTCTTCCAAGTACTGTAGGGAAGGTTGAATTCCTCAGCGATATCCTCCTTTAATGTTGTTCCTGGTCCAGGGAGCTCCTTCCTCCGTCTTCTAATTTGATTTTGCTCTTGTGTACCCTTCAAGAATGTTTGCTCTTGCCATAAAGCTCTTCCTTGATCTGAGCCAGTGGACTTGAGGAACATTCAGAAGATGTCATGGGTCATTCCCTGCCAGAAGAAGTGGTGACAGCTGTCAATCTTGACAGCTTTAAGAAAGGATTAGACAAGTTCATGGAGGACAAGGGTATCAATGGCTATAATTATGGATATTAAGGACAACCTCGGGGTTGGAGGGATAGGCAGGATATCTGTCAATGCCATTTCCAGGGAATCCTAAGCTGGTGAAGTCATCTGCTTGGGAATACCCTGAAGGAAATGGTGAGCCACTGTGTGAGACAGAATGCTGGCCTGGATGGGCTGTGGCCTGTTCCAGCAAGGCTGTTCTTATGTTCTTATTCATTCTCTTGCTTAGTTCTCTCGGCTTCCACTGCTATTTGTCTCTTGATCTTAGGTGGAGTGATACCAAGAAGAGGATATGTTTTTCTCAACTAGTGTAGGTTTGAGGCATCCTGTCACTATACGCATTGTTTCACTAACAGCGATGTCAACTTATTTTGTGTGTGTGGATGTGCTCCATACTGGAGAAGCATACAGTACTCTGCTGCAAAGGCCCTCAGGGCCAAAGCCGATGTATGCAATGTGGACTATATGGAACGAACCTTCTCGAAGAATGTGGATATTTTTTACATTTTTGAACCACAATTGGGCAACAGCAACCTAGCTTTGCTGGCTAATCATTCTCACATGATACCAGAAATCAGTTACTAAAGGCGCAGGAACTCACTTGGGACTAGCGACTGGCCACCAACCTAATAGATTGTTGGGCAATTATTCTAACAAGGGTAATATACTTAGATATTAGGTAATTTATTCAGTATATTTTTATACCGCTTTCCTCAGCTATTGGTGACCCAAAGCGGTTTCCAGACAAACAAAGATGGTAAATTATATAAAACTTGAAATACAATTAAACATTGTGGCTGAACATCCGAGGAAGCCTAAGAGATGGCATCCAAGCGCAACGTCAGTGACGGAGCCTGGTACTCAACATCCTCTGCAAAATCCTCGGGCATCATAAGGCCCATGTTATGGGTAACAGCCGCTCCCACTCCCCTCCAACCGGCTGAGGGAAGCTCAGGGGGCTCTGTGGCAGGGATAAAGGTGGAAAAGGTAATCTGACTATCCCAACGCAAATACATTTTTCTGTCACCAAAGCTGTAATTAAGTATAATAAACTTGGCATAAGATAAATATTTTTCTCCTCAGGCTAAATAATTCCATTTCCCTGCTTTTCCATACAATAACACTGCACAACTGGTCTTCTTTTCATTTCATATTTTGGAAGCCAGCAGTTTTCTGCTTACTAGTGACCTCCTGGAGATAAAAGTCAACGGCCTACAGAGTTTTTGGTTTTAGTTTGGAATGTCTCCGATGGGCTACCCTCAAGGTTTGTCCCTAGGACAGCTGCAACTTGGGCCAGAAGGGAAAACAACAGAAGGCACGTGATTGCTGAAGCAGCATTCGGTCTCAAGAGGTGGTGTGTTTAGCTAGTGCCACAAGCTCCACGCCCTCCATGCACAAGTCAAATCTCAACTCTAGTGCAGAAACAAAATAAACTAGCAAGAGGAAGTGAGTGGTTAAAAACACCCAGGAGAACATACAGTTCTGTGTGTGGCTTTTTCTGGGGCCTTCAGATTTTGTGTTGAATGGGAAAGAGGATGAGGTTAACCTGTGGGAACAGGGCTTGCCAGAACATGCAGATGTTTGCACCATGCGGTGGCATGCCTTGCCTGGTTGCTAAAGCACTGGTACATCCAGATAATAGATCAAACTTATGCAGGTTATTGTTGGCTGAAAGTAGGGCACATGTTTAAGGACTAACTCTGTACTATTCCTCTTCTTCACCGTCATCATCTCTCCTCTTTGCATCTGATCACAGCAGTGCACATTTTTACTAAGTAGAGGAAGGCTTCTGCTATTTGATCATAATTTGTATTAAGGCAAGCCAAATGGAATAGAAATACTTGGCATATTCCTGCTAGTTTTGCTGGGGAACATGATACTTGCCTTCAAGTTCATCACAAGGTACTTCTTTGACCTTGTTGTGAGAACACCAAGAACATATTCACATCTGCATGAGCTGGTATTTCATCCATCAATAAAGTATCTTATGGCATCATAAAAACTAGGAGATTTATTATAGCATAAGTATGTATGGTAGGAAGTTTCTTTGTCAAAGGCATGAACTGTTCTCCTCACTTGCCAGTGTGCATATGTGTGTATATATTATATAAATACTCCCATCCAAACACATGCACATAAATGTCTGCATACACATACATAGATATGTATCTGCTGTTTTTCTAAGTGTTCTGTGGTAATTTAACACCTAGATCAAGAAATGAATACACAATTCTGAATGATTAGTCCATAATTGAACAGAATACACTGTAAACTGTCATCCAACAATTTTATGGCGAAGCTGCCCCTACAATTTGTTGGTGAAGGCTGGCAATGATTGAGGTCAGCAACAGACAATAAAATGCCACAATAAATCTGTCTGTCCATCTTGAGTGTATTAAAGGGTTCTTTGGTGTTTCAAAACAGACCAGCTATGGAAGATGTCATCCAATGACTCACAACTGAATGTGTGAATTATCTCAGCTGACAATGTTTTGTCTGATGTGGTATGAAAATTCTCTCCTTGGAGTTTATTTAATGGCAGCTGTTTCTTGCACATCTAAGTCTATCACACCCTGAATTATGCTGAGTGACAATGGAACGAGAAGAGGTGTGTACCCCAGATCCCTTTTGGGCTTCTCATCTTATGGCCACTGGCTTTGCTCTTGCTAAGAAAGGGAGGGAAGAGTGGGTGTTTTGAATGCCAAGAGGTGGCAGGGATGGCTTTTGTGGCCATGGGAGGATACAGAGGAAGTAGTGGGCATCGGACTATCTCTGCCAAATGTTCAGATTTTACGCACTCAGGAGATGACATTTGGGAGATTAAAAGGCTCCTGTTGATCTTAAAAACTCCCTGGATGGGAATCCAGAGTTGATCAGATTCTCTTGTAGCCTTTGCCTACAAAACTGACGATGATTTTCTGAATCATAGTCATAACCCATTGACATTTTACATAGCCACTCTAGATGATTTTCATTACAGTTCTAGATAGAGCTGTTACTCAATCCAGTGTATTTAAGTCTCCTGTTTTTTTGTAGCAGTCTTATATTAGGTAAAGGTCACCCTTGCTTGAAAGAGTTCAGTGCTCATCTCTTTATAGCCAAAGAGCCAGTGCTGTCTGTGTCTGCAGACGTTTCTGTGGACATGTGGCAGGCACGCCTCACTTCCAGAGTGCACGGAATGCTGTTTACCTTCCCACCGAAGTGGTCCCTATTTAATTTAATTTTCACATTTGTATACATATATATCAATGCAAATATACAATATACTCAATAATTATACAGTATTCAATACAAACAATACATCACTATACTGCAGCGGCCTCTCTGCCCCAGCCGCAAGTAAGTCTGGGGGGCGGAGGCAAGTTCCTACCACCCACCGCCGCAGTGGCCTTTTGAGCCCTGGCCAGAGGCAAGGCCCAGGGTGCCGGTGGTGGGGTGGTCTTGGTGCCTGTTGCCGCGGAGGCCTCTCTGCCTGGGCCGCAGAAGTCCAAGGGTGGTGGTGAAGTCCTGCCACCACAGCGGCCTTTTGAGCCCCGGCAGCAGTACTTGCAATCTCTTGCTTTCAAACTGCTAGGTTGGTAGGAGTTAGAATTGTGGTGCTGGAGGAGACTCTTGAGAGTCCCCTGGACTGCAAGGAGAACAAATCAGTCGATCCTGAAGGAAATCAACCCTGGCTGCTCATTGGAGGGACACATACTGAAGATGAAGCTCAAGTATTTAGGGCACCAAATGAGAAGAGAGGACTCACTAGAGAACGCCTTGATGCTGGAAAAGAGAGAAGGAATAAGGAGAAGGGGGTACCAGAGGGTGAGGTGGATATATGGCATTGTCGATACAATGGGAGTAAATCAGAGTGGGCTGAGGAGGATGCTGGAAGATAGAGGAGCCTGATGTACGATGGTCCATGGGGTCACAAAGAGTCAGATTTGATTGTGCGACTGAACAACAACAAATTACTTTATTTAAAAAATGGAGTGAGGGGGCGTGGCTAAGATGGCCGGCGAGTAACATCTTGATTTATGCGCTCGCGCTTATCAATGTGGTAATTGAAGAGAATAAGGAATTAACAAGGCAAATTACTGAGGTATTTTGGTGGCGATAAGTCTCCTTCTTGCCTGGTGGGAAAAGCTGTTGCAGGGCGGTCGAAGTTCGGGAGGTATCCTCGGCAGGAGAGGAAGCGACGGAAGCCACGGTTTCTCCTGACCGAGGAGCTGAGAATGGGACCGGCGAGACGGTGGTGAACCGATAAAAGTGGCACCAGCAAGAAAGTGAGTTAAACAACTGATATATATATATATATTGATGGGAGCTTGAGGTGGCAGCGGATTGTTTTGCCCTGAAGTGATTGGAGGTGGCAAGAGTTGGCAGAAGAGAATAGAGGGGCGTTGTACTAGGAGATAATGGTGGCGATCCTGGAAATCGAAAGTGAAGTTTGCTTTTTGGACAATGGCTTTTGAGAGACCCAGGGGAGCTGCAGATTGATTTGAGGTGTGTGGAAGTGGCTATTGAAGAAAAGTGTTTGGTTTTGGGGCGCTAGTCATCTCAGCATTTTGAAGCCGAGGCTGAAGTAAAGAAGAGTGGTTCTTTTTTTCAAAGTTTGCCAAGTTGGGGAAGAAGGAGGAGGAGGGGCTTCCCCCTTGAAGCCTGAAGCCGTCGCAGCCGCTGGGACAAGGGCTTTTGTTTCGTTTGCCCTAAGAGTGGATTTACTTTTTTCTTTTTTATTCCTTCGCTGTGTGGATTATAGCTTATAATTTTTTCTTGGGAATTTTTCTCCTTTCTCTTTCTCTCCCCTGCTGAGCTGATACAAGTGGATATATTGGGGCATTTGCTCCCAGAAAATACTGGGCATGTTTAGTGGCTGATTTTGGTGGTTGGCTCCGTTGGATTACAAATACTTACTGGTTGTTTGGTTCCTGCTTCCTGCTTCTTGTGGATTACAACAATTGATTTGCTGGCTCTTCTCCATTAACTAGGCTATACTATATTCAAAGGATTGCTGGCAGCTTTGGCTGCATTGGACCAGGCTCAATTGGAGTGTTTAACAACTATATAGTGCATTGCAGCATTAGAACTTTCAGTGGACGTTATCATGGATAAGGGCACAAGAGGAAAAGCAAAGGAGGAGGAGCCTGTGGTGAAATCAAAGAGAAAGGAAAAACTACCAACGGAAGAGGTCCCCCCGTCGTCATCACCACCACCTGAACCTTATGATCAAACCCAAATTATGGTAGAAATTGGTAAATTGTTTCAGAAGATGGAAAAGATGGAAGATGGAAGAGTGAAGGACAGAAATGAAATGTTGAAAAAGCAAGATAAGGTGGTAGCATCTGTTATGGATTTAACAAAAAAAGTAGAATTAAATTTGCAAAAAATAGAAGGAAATGTGAAGTTGGTTCAAAATGAGGTGAAGGTTATGAGAAATGAAATAAAGGGGACTCAGGAGGGGGTGAGGGAGAATAAAGTGAAAATGGAGGAACAGGAAAAAAAGGATTGATGCTATGGAAGATATGATGAGAAAACAGAATATTGTTATACGTCACGTGGTTGAACGGACGCCAGACCTCTTAAGAGAGAGGGTGGTCCAGTGGTTAAACAATTTAAGTATGGGAAAGGAATTTGTACAGGAAGACATTGTGAGTGCATACAGGGTGGGCTCAAGAAGAGGGAAAGTGGTCCAAAGAAATGTTTTGGTTAAATTTGCAAATTGGTGTGACAAACTTAGAGTAATGGCTTTTTAAAAACAAGCAGGTTCGGGCACCCTGAAAATTGATGGTTTTGACGTGGAAGTGTATAACGATATTTCTATTAAGGAAAGAGCTTGGAGGTATAAGATGAAACCGGTAACCAAACTGTTGATGACTAAAGGTGTAAGGTACAATTGGAGATTTCCACAGCAATTGCGGGGGGGGGGGGGGTTGAAAAAAGAATGCAAGTTATTGATGAGAGGACCGACCCATTGGAGTATTTGTGTCTACTTGATTTGGTTAAAGCGGGTTCGGAGGAGTGGCTAACTCTTAGAAAAGATTTGCTGGATTCGGGGGCCATAAAAAGAGATTATGAGGGGGCGGATGCTGGTGGTGCTACGGGTGGGGCTCAGCAGGGGAGAGAGGAGGAGGAGTTGTCATTGATTATGGTGGAGGAGGAGGCAAGTAAGGAGCAGTGAGCAATAAGTGTTGATGCAACAATTCTTTATATCTAAGATTGTAGAAAGATGTGGTGGTGCGATGCATTAACTCCTACGCACATCTTCCATGTTCCCCCTCTCCCCTCTTTGGATATCGAAGGCGGCTTTTTTTCTGGAGAAAGTGGGGAGAGTGATATTGTGTGTTTTTTGTATATTTTTTCTTTTTGAGGGTAGGGGGTTGGTGGTAGCACGCCTAATGGAAAGTTTGGAAATTAGAGAAGGTGAAATGGTAACAGATTATGACTAGTATCAAGGTATTAACCTGGAATGTAAAAGGTACAGGATCCGTTCTTAAGAGGCAGAGCTTACAGTTGGCACTGAAGAAGGATAGACCCGATATAGTGTTCTTACAGGAAACGCATCAAAAGTCAAAGGATACAAATAAGATTTTTTGGGGTGGATGCAACACTATGAAATGGCGTTTGGCACTTCAAAAGCAAGAGGAGTCGCAACTTTGATTTCTAAGAGATTAGGATTTGAGATAACAAAAAGTATTGTGGATCAGGAGGGCAGGTATTTGATAGTGAGAGGGAAAATTGATGATGAGGAAATACTTTTGGTGAATATTTATGCTCCAAATGAACATCAAGTGGAATTTTTAGAAAAAGTTCGTAAAATTGTGGGCTTAGAAAAAATGGCAAAGATGATTGCGGCTGGAGATTTTAATTTGATTAGGTCAAATTTAGATTGTACAAATTTAGCAAGGTGTGGAGCAGGTATGAAAGGGAATGTTCTCGATAATTGGATGGTTGCGCTGGGGCTGAAGGATTCTTAGAGAGAGGTTAAGGGGTCGGAAAGGGTATATTCTTATTTTTCACATGTTCATGGGTCCTATTCCAGAATAGATTACATATTTTTAACGGAAAATTTGGTTAAAAGTATCGAGGGTATTGAAGTAAGAATTTTTAAGGAATCAGATCATGCTAAAGTGTTTTTGGAACTGAGGATACGAAAGGATAGTAGGAGAGGAAGAAGTTGGAGATATGATCCCAATCTATTCAAAGACCAAAAATGTAAAGATCAAATTATGGGAAGTTGGATGGAAAGTTGGCAGTGGAACGATAATGGGGAGGTAAATTTCAATGTGGTTTGGGATGCCATGAAGTCGGTGTTTAGAGGGGAAAGTATAAAGTTAGCAAGTAACAAATACAGATTGTATAAGGCAGCACAGGAGGAAAAAGAAAAGGAAATAAAACAACTACAGGAAGAACATTCAAAAAACAAGGATAAAAAAATCTTTGCTAAATTACAAAGATTGAAGGCAGAGTTATTGGGTAAGGATATAGAAAAAGTAAAAAGAGATCTGATATATCTAAAAAGAGAGTATTTTGAATTTAGCAATAAGAATTCAAGATTACTAGCAAGAGGCGGCCAAAGTTAAAAAGGAAAAAAGGGAAATTGGGGTTTTGGTCAACAAACAAGGAATAAGGTGTAATAAAGCTAGTGATAAATGCAAAATTGTGAAGGATTTTTATCAAGCATTATATGCAAAAAAAGAGATAGATGTGGAGAAGCTTAAAGGGATTTTGGAAAGGCAATTAGGGAGTGGAATAAAGCAGGATCATCGGGACAAAATGGAAGAACAAGTTTCAGAGAAAGAGGTGAAGGAAGTAATCAGCGGTCTGAAGCTAGGGAAAGCTCCGGGAGATGATGGACTTTCGTCCGAGTTTTATAAGGAATTCAAAGATGTTGTGGTGCCAAAGTTGGTAAAGCTATATAATTACATTTTAGATGGTGGACAAATACCGACTTCGTGGTATAGCACTATTATCGTTCTGCTGCCAAAAGTGGGGAAAAAATTGGAAAAAGTGGAATCCTATAGACCAATCTCTCTTATAAATCAAGATGCCAAAATCTTCACAGCAATATTGGCTAATCGCTTAAATAAATTTATGGGAGAATATATAAATGTTGATCAAGTAGGTTTTTTAAAAGGAAGGCACATGACTGATTTGACTAGGAGGGTGTTAGATCTAATTGACAACGTTAATCGAACGAAGGAAAAGGTGGGGTTAATATCTTTAGATATTTTTAAGGCATTTGATTCGCTACAATGGTCTTCGATCAAGGAAATAGTTAATGGCTATGGATTTGGGGATAGATTTAGAAAGGTAATTGATTTGTTATATCAGAAAGGGTTTGCTAGGATTAGAGTTAATGATGAGGTTACAGATGAGGTAAAGCTGGAGGCTGGTACTAGACAGGGTTGTCCCTTGTCCCCTATCTTGTTCATCATGGCAATGGAAATCTTGGCTAAAAATATAAGGGAGGATTTAAGTATAGAAGGGATGATGGGTAATAAAGTAAGTATGTACGCAGATGATACATTATTAATGGTGAAGCATCCGGAGGGGGCAATGGATAGGATTAAAGCACAAATCGAGGATTTTGAGGCTATAACAGGGTTGATGATAAATTGGGACAAATCGGAAATGATGTTGTGTAATATGGGGGAAGAGGAGAAGGAAAGGATGGAGGGACTATCTAATATACAAACTAAAGATAATTTGAAATATTTGGGGATAATTATTTCAAATAAAGTGGAAGAACTCAAAAGATTGAACTACGACAGCCTGAACGCAGAATTTAAGATTAAAATACAGAGTTTTCAAAAGTTGAAGTTGTCATGGTTTGGGAGAATTGCAATGTGCAAAATGATGTTGTTGCCGAGGATTAATTTTTTATTTGATGCACTTGCAATCCAATTGAAGGAAAAAGAGATTAGTGAGTTTCAAAAAATGTTTAATAATTTTTGTAACGGGGGTAAAAAATCTAGATTGCCAAAGAAATTCTGATACCTGCCTCAGAAAGAAGGGGGTTTTGGAGTGCCAAATTTGTTAGCGTATTACCGGGCATTTCAAATTAAGAATGTTGTGAAGATTTTGGCGAGGGGAAAAGCAATTTGGGAGGAGATTGAGATGAATGATTATAGGAAAATTGGTAAAATGATCTTTTTAGGGGATAAAGTTAAAACGACAGTTTCTAGTAATATTATGATGAGGGGACACACGAATGTATGAAAAAAATTATAGAAGGATTTGGCTCCGGGTGCCTCTCCAATTTTGGAACTGGCAGATATGGTCTGTTTTCCGATAAAAATAGATAAAAAAATAAAGGAAATGTTGGATAAAAATGAAGTTTCTCTGGTGAAAGAATGGTTAAGAAGTTGTGGAGATGAAACCAAGAAAGAACAATTGTTTGTGCAGTTAAAATTGGACTGGTTTCAGAAACTGAAGGTTAATAATTGGAACAAAAAATATGGAAGAGAATTATGTATAGATAGGGGAATGACGGATTTTGAAGAATTGGTTTTGAAAATTCGAAAAGGAGATAAGAGCATTAAGGGTCTAGTAAGCAAACTCTATGTTTTAATAAATAAGGGGAGTGATCCACAGGAAGATTTGAAATTGAAGTGGGAACAGGATTTGAATATAAAGCTAGGCAATGATGAATGGAGAAATAAGTGGAAAAAGAGGATAATGAGGAACATAATTATAAAATGCTGTGGCAATGGTACTTGACACCACAGAGGTTACATCAGATTGATAATAAAAGGGATAATTTATGTTGGAGATGTAAAGAGACTGTTGGAACCTACGAACATATGTGGTGGAGCTGTAAAATGATAAATGATTGTTGGAAAATAATAGAAAACGAGGCAGGGGAAATAATGGGTAAGAAAATCAAACTGGTGTCAGGTACCATTATGTTAACGGATGTGGAGGGTATGTGTTTAAATAAGGAGGAAAAAGAGTTATTAGAAATTATGTTAACCACGGGTAGACAATGTATTGCTAGAAATTGGAAAAATGATGTTACTATACAATTGGGGGAGTGGTATAAGGAAATGTGGAATCTAGCATTGAATGATAAATTGACATGGGAGATAAAAGTAAAAAGAGATAAACTGAAGGCAAATAGATTTTGGAATATCTGGAAGCCCTTTGTTGATCACTCCTTTATGGGTATGGAATATAGCAGACCTGTACCATCTCAGAGTAGTTTTTGGAGATAACATTGAATCCGAACTCTCCGGGGCATTGTAAATAAACACTGGGTGATGTGTAGTTGAAAATTAAAAGTTGATAGTTGCAAACAAGTTATAGTACTGTGGGAAGGTTTTATGAATTGGTTATTGGCGCTGTGTTAATTTTTAATGTGTTTATTAAATGGTATGTGTATTATAACAGACAATAATGCAATTATCATTTATGCGATTATTTTTTGCGAAGCTTTTGTATTTTTGTTATGTCATATTATATATATGTTTGTATTTTTTTTTTGAAAATGAATCAATAAAAATTTTATTAACAAGAAAAAAAATGGAGACAAAGGAAGGCTAATAGAGGCTACTGTTAGGGGGAAAAACATTTTTATACATTTTACTTTGTAGAATGGAACTGTCTATATTTTGGAAGCTGGATGTACTCTTTTCAGCATCCAGCAATTTGTCATCACAGTTCATTGTAGAGATTTTTTGGAAAATAAAGTAGAAGGCGTAGCATACCATCTTTGCTGAGGGTCAGCAAACGTGGCTCTCCAGATGTTCTTTGACTTCAACTTCCAGAAGCCCTGATCAGCAAGAGTGCTGACTTGGGCTTCTGGTAACTGAAGCCCAAGAACACCTGGAGAGCCAAGTTTGCTCGCCTCTAATCTATGCTATACATTTTATTATAGACGGTAACATAGAATGTAAAAATTCAAAACAAAGGATATCTCAAACAGGAAAAACTTTTCTGGAGTTGTTGCCCTTTAGAAAAGAACTAAAAACCTGGCTGGTGGGCCACGTTTGGGGTGCAGGTGGAGGGGTGGCTTCCGTTGGGTGGTTAATATAGGGGAGGATGCCTGCCCCACGGTTTCTTCAGTTCCTGCACCCCTCTCTTTTTAGGGGTGGGTTCTTATTGCTGGTTTTTATCTGTTTTATTTGTTTTTATCTGTTTTTACTCACTGTTGTGAACCGCCCAGAGTCGGCTTTGGCTGAGTGGGAGGTATAAAAATTTAACAATAAATAATTTTTTTAAAAAAAAGGTTGATCCTAATCTTAGATCTCTCATAATTGTGTTCCATCAAGTCCATTCAGATTTATGCTCACTCGTTCTGGGTTTCTCTAAGCAGAGAATGCACAAAAGAAACTTGCCACTCCCCTCTTTGGTGGGTGCTCTGGGACTGTGCAGCTTGTCCATGTTTCCATAGTCTGGTTCTTTTTCCAGGAGGTACAGTGGGGAATTAAACTCTCAACCTCTGGCTTTGCAGCCAGATACAGTACCTAAATCATGGCACTATCTCTACACTCACTTAAGAGATACCATTTCCAAGGAATAAAATGCAGCAAAGAGAAGTCATATACAATATTTTAATGCCCCACATACTGTATTAAAAAAATCTAACCTGTTCACAGAAAATTAGTGCACCAGGGAGAATACAATATACTCCTTGTCAGGCAGACTTGCAATAAGCAAGGAGCTTTATGATGATAAGTAAACAAGTTACATGGGTCATGTTCAGAATGGGAAAGGGGGGGGGGGTGTCTTTACTTTAAAAGAACATAATAAAATTCTAATCCTGTTTTATACAGCTTTTGTGACATTTTAGCTTATTAAGTGGTTTCGTTTTGTTACTTTGGAATTCTTTATGTACAGTACTTCCATGAATATATGATTGAAAAGCAGCATAAAAATAAATAAAGGCCTTTACATGGTATGATCTGTTATTTATACAATATAGCTTTTTTTACTGGGGCTAAAAAGTATTTCACATACATTCTTTCTGGAATCCTTGCAATTACTTTTGAAGTTACAAATATGGAACACGTGGTCAACTGCAGTTTATCACTGCCCTAAATAACAAATCTAGCACTTGGTGAAGAGAGGGATGGTATGTTATGACCCACTGAACAGCAGATGTCGTCTTCCAAAAATTCCACTTTCCAGCTTTAAAGCTAGCTAGTTGTTTTATCCCATACACCCGTGCTGGCGAACCTTGGCACTCCAGATGTTCTAAGACTTCAATTCCCAGAAGCCAAAGCCCCCGTGAATCCACACGAATGGGTGTACTGCGATTCATCTGGCCTGCGCCGCCCTCGTCGCTCCCGGAAGCGGAAGTAAAATGGAAATGGCAACATGTGATTGGCCCTAATTCACTACATTGAACTATTGTCTATTGTGTTAGGAAATAAATGTGACATTCTCTGCACAAAAACACATTTCAGTATGTCAGGTTGCCCTTGCTTAAAAGCCAGTCATATCCGACTCTAGGGTTCAGTGCTCATCTCTTGTTGTTGTTGTTGAGTCACACAGTCGATTCCGACTCTTTGCAACCCCATGGACCATTGCTCTTCAGGCACCTCTGTCCTCCACCATCCTTAGTCCGCACAACCCCATGCTCATTGTGTCTACAATACCATCTAGCCATCTCATCTTTGCCCGTCCCCTTCTTCTTTTGCCCTCCACCTTCCCCAGCATCAAGGCCTTCTCAAGTGAATCCTCTCTTCTCATTTGATGTCCAAAATACTTCAGCTTCATCTTTGTTATTTGTCCTTCTAAGGAGCAATCAGGGTTGATTTCTTCTAAGATTGACCTATTTGTTCTTCTCACTGTCCAGGGGGCATCTCTGTTTATAGCCAAAGAGCCAGCGCTGTCTGTCTGTGTCTGCATGTTTCTGTGGACATGTGACAAGCATGCCTTGACACTGGCGTGCACGGAACACTGTTTACCTTCCCACCAAAGTGATACCTATTTATCTACTTGCAATTTCTTGCTTTCAAACCGCTAGGTTGACAGGAGCTGGGACAGAGATGATAGTTCACTCCGTCATGCAGCACTTGGATCTCGAGCTGCTGACCTTCCAGTTGTTGAGTTCAATGTCTTAACCACTATGCCACCAGCTCCACAAAAACATATAGTGCTCTTCTTATTCTTCAAAGGTAAGTCTCTGAACAAAGAACAGAAGGAAACAGAAAAAAATAGAGTACTGTTGTTTAAATAAAAAAGTGAAACACTTCCCATCCACAAAACTAAAAATTAGTAACACCCAAATGTCTGCTAGATTCCCTAAAGCAAGTAAAGCAAGCATACTTAAAAACAATAGATATATATTTACATATATAGACAGCTGACCTCCAGAAAGCATAGCAGCTTTATAACTCAGCTTTGCCCCACGAATCAGGGTTGGCAATGAATTCCTCTGAGTCATAACCACTTGCAAAGCAAATATTTCCTGAGGACTTGAGATGAAAGAAGGGTGTGGGGTTAGCAGAGAGGTGGACAGGGCCGCTAAACCATTCCTTGGTTTTCTGCCAACACATTAGGAATCTTTTGCCAAACAATTCAATTGTAAAAGACTTGTTTATATTTGTCTACCTCCAAGGACTGCTGTGATAATTAACAGTTGCCATGTGACTATGTACTGTGGATTAAAAAAAACACATAAAACTGTAAAATAGCATTAGTTTGAAAAAAGTAGACAATTATATTTCTTGCCTCTATTGCTCCTCAGAATACCCCACACAAATGCTTAGGATTTCCAAATACTTGTGTAAGAAGCAAAACAGAGGTATGCACCTTGTTTTTAATGCAGCATTCTAGTTGAACAATAAGGCATATTGTAAGGAAGAGTCAGGAGAGGGTGCAAAGAAAATATTCAGCTTTAACATGCATATTCTCAACAAAAATGTTACGTTTCCTCTCACCACATGGTGGAAGATGGCCGAGGGAAACTGCTAGCATGCTAGAAGTACTGCTATAGGAAAAAACAGACCTGAGAGCTCATTGTAAAACATGCACAACTTGGTTGATGGCAAACAAATCGGAGTTGTTGGGATTCCACCCCCCACAAATTACTTTAATCTCAATTATTGCCCTAACGTTTTAGAAAGCGAGGAGACATCTGCTGCTGTTGCACACGGTTAACTGCTTGTGGTGGTTCTGAAGATTGTCAGCCATGTGTTTAATACAGTTGGAAAATCTGGACAGTTAAATGGGAGGTTTCACTTCTGTACATTGAGCAAGACTTGGTGGTGGTTTCTGAAAGATTCAACTGAGCAGGTATTAAAGTGGCAAGGGCTTTCATGCTTCTCTTTCGCGTCCTTTTACAAAGCAGGGTGCTTGAGCAAGCCCGTTTCCAAGCGACTGGCAGGTTAAGAGCAGGGACAGGAATCAAAATGTGGTGGTTGACAGAGAAGAGGACATGAAAACCAAGTGGTGGAATCCAGAACATTTGTCGTGCAATCGGTACAGCGTAGTCTGGGCTGGCTTTTAAAACAGCAACAAAAAACTAAAGATTTCTGTTATACCCATGAGGAAAGATCATAAACCGCATCATGCCTGGCAGCAACGGATCCAGTCCTGTTTCCTGTCTTGTTTTTGCACAACACCTCCTCCACGCCTTTTGGCAGTGTTTAAGCACTCCCATGGGTTCCTTCTTCTTTGGTTCAGAAGGGATGGTTATAAGTCAAGTCAAAGCAAAGCAGAGAACATTTATGCGAGGGGTGAGTAATCTGTAGCCCTTCCCGTGGTGATGGAGAAATGGCAAGGGTTGACGGGAAGTGTAGCTTAAGCAGCAGCAGCAATATTATTATTATTATTATTATTATTATTATTATTATTATTATTATTATTATTATTATTATTATTATTATTATTATTAATAATAATAATGATAATGATAATAATGATAATTTTGTGTCAGAAATTATTCTGAATTGAAAGGATTTTTGCGGAAGTAACTGCTCAGGGAACGCCCAAATGAGGCTCCTTTCATGTCCCCAAGAACTGGGACAGAGATGGGCGCTCAATCCATCATGCAGTACCCAGGTCTCAAATTGCCAACTTGCCAGCCTTCCAGCTAACAAAGCAAGCTTCTTAACCACTGAGCCACCGCAGCCCCTAATCAGCAATTACTCTTCTATACCACCCCATAGTGCTTGGTGCACTATCTGAGCAGTTCACGAGGTCTTTAGCATTTTGCCCCCAACATGCTGGGTACTCGTTTTACTGAGCACAGAACGGAAGGTTGAGCCAACCTTGGTGCTGTCAGGATTGAATTCACAATGTTTTGGCTGTAGCACAGGAGTTTAACCACTGCACCACCAGGACTCCCTAGTATAGCTTAACATTTCCAAAGGCAAAAAGTTTGCTTCTAATTGGTTTGTTTTAGGATGGCGTAATACCTTTAAGGCATTTGATTGTGTGGATCACAACAAGATGTGGCAAGTGATTAAAGAGATGGGAATACCAGAGCACCTCATATGCCTCCTGAGAAATCTGTACATGAACCAAGAAGCAACAGTTAGGACAGAACACGGAATGACAGAGTGGTTTGGAATAGGAAAAGGAGTAAGACAAGGCTGCATTTTGTCACCCTGCTTATTCAACTTATACACAGAGCACATAATGCGCAATGCAGGGGTGGAGGAATCACAATATGGGATCAAAATTGCTGGGAGAAACATCAACAATCTGAGATATGCAGACGACACCACCCTAATGGCAGAAAGTGAGGAAGACCTAAAGAATCTCTTGATCGGTTTGAAGGAAGAGAGTGCAAAAGCTGGCTTGAGACTCAATATCAAGAAAACCAAGATAATGGCAACGGGCCCGATCAGTTCCTGGAAAATAGATGGGGAAGAAGTAGAAGCAGTGACAGATTTTACATTCTTAGGATCTAAGATCACTGCAGATGGGGATTGCAGCCATGAAATAAAAAGGCGACTGATTCTTGGGAGACAAGCTATGAGAAACCTGGGGAACATAGTGAAAAGCAGAGACATCACCATGAAAACTAAAATTAGAATAGTCAAAGCAATGGTATTCCCAGTGGTAATGTACGGATGTGAGAGCTGGACAATCAGGAAATCTGAACGCAGAAGAATAGATGCCTTTGAAATGTGGTGTTGGAGGAGAGTTTTGAGGGTACCCTGGACAGCGAGGAGAACAAATAGGTCAATCTTAGAAGAAATCAACACTGACTGCTCATTGGAAGGTCAAATAGTAAAGATGAGGCTAAAGTACTTTGGGCATCAAATGAGAAGGGAGGATTCACTTGAGAAGGCCGTGATGTTGGGAAAGGTGGAGGGCAAAAGAAGAAGGGGGAGGCCAAGGATGAGATGGATAGATGGTATTGTAGACACAATGGGCACAGAACTGGGAGGACTGAGGGGGATGGTGGAGGACAGAGGCGCCTGGAGAACGATGGTCCATAGGGTCGCAAAGGGTCGGAATCGACTGTGCGACTGAACAACAAAAAAATACCTTTAAAGTACTGTGCTTACTTTCCTAAAGCACCACATATAGTTGAATCCCAGGGTGTGTAGTTTTAGCAGATCTGTGCTTACTATAGCTTCAAATACCCCCCCTTCCCATTTTCTTAGATTTTCTGATTTTAAACTCTCCACTTACTACCTACCACTTCTTTTAGTTCACCTTAGCAATTTCAGCATATTTTCTACTTGTCCTACCCCATTGCCCTGCCTAATGGTACATATAAGTCCCGTTGAAACTTTTTTTTCCCTCCCTGTCACTCTCACCCCTTTCCTTAATCAGTTTTGCAATATTTCCCCCCTCAAAAGGCTTTTTTCCTCCTGTTTCTGTAGTACCTCTCTGCAATGTTTCCTTCCTTTAAAGCACTCAATTTCTACAAACTCAGCCCAGGCTACCATCTCTTGTGGGTAATATAATTTCGTGTCAGATTACTCTGGGTTGAAAGGATTTTTTCTGTAGAAACTCCGCTCAGGGGACACCCAAATGAGGCTCCTTTCATGTTCCAAAGTGCAGCACTCGGGTATCAAATTCTGACTTTCCTGTGACATATCCCTAAATTGAGCTTTTTAGTCCTAGCAGTAGTTCCCAACGTGAGACACACGTCCCACAGGGGACTTCAATTCCCAGAAGTCTAAGTCAGTACATTGGCTGATCAGTGCTTTGGGGAATTGACTTAGGCTTCTGGGAAGTGAAGTCCAAAATCCAAAGGTTGGGGAACTTTGGTCCTAAGACTTCCTCCGTTTGAGCTTCTGTATTCAGAGCTTAAGAAGCCTTTTAAAGGTCTCCCTTGCTAAAAAGTCAGTTGTCCAACTCTAGGGTGTAGACCTCATCTTCATTTCCAGCCACTTTCTGCTTCTACAGATGTTTCTGTGGCCATGTGGTAAGCATGACTAAACACCAGAGCACACAGAATGCTGTTATGTTTCCCACCAAAGCAGTACCTATTTATGTACTTGCAATTTCTTGAATTGCTAGGTTGGCAGGAGTTGGGACAAACCAGGAGCTCACTCGGGTCTCGAATTGACCTTCCAGTCAAGTTCAGCATCTGAACCACTAAGCCACCACAGTCTCTATCAAGAAGCCTGTTAGTTCTTACCAAATGCAGTTTTCTCCTGTCCTTACAGTGCGAACATTGTAAAAACTTCCATGGCTGAAAGCTTAAATCCCCCTCCTTGACTGTTAAAAACTTTTAACGTGTAGCCAGCCATGGTGGGGAGAACACATCAGTAAGATACTCACACGTGGTTTGTTAGCCAGATTTCTAGGCATGTGATACTATCCTGGTTGTGTACAAGCCTATACACAAAAGGAGATCCTGATTTGCATAGGCTCCTCCCTTCATACTGATATGCTCAGGTGACTGGGAGCAATGGGTAGAAAACAAGGCCAGCAGATACAATTCTCTTGTTCACAAAGAAAGATTACAAAAACACATATAATATCCTGGTCTTAGTCCAAATTTAAGCTATATTTGTTGGGCCAAGTCTATGTAGCCAAGCAAAGTGAGACAGGAACAGTCTTTTTGATAGACAACTACTGAGGAGTTTGGTCTGATCAGTTTGGTTTGTGTTATATTCAGTCCCTTCACCACCACCACTTCTCCGCTAGACTGCAGTCTTGTTAACTGCATGGTTGCATTAGAATGCAAAAAAAAAAAAAAAATGGACTGTGGTGACTTAGCGGTTAAGACATTAAACTTGACTGGAAAGTTGGCGGGTCAGCAGTTCGAGACACAAGTACTGCATGGACGGAGTAAGCTTGGCTTTTGAGCAAGGGTGATCTTTACTTAAAGACAAAATGTAAAACAATTCAGAAAATTTAGGCATGCTCTTATCGGGTTAAAGGATTTTTTTTTTTGCCATCTGAAACATGAGCAGTTTAAAATTTTCTCAGGTCATGCAACTAAAAATTGTCTTTGAACTCCGCAGGTATTGCCTTGGGCTACTAGGGAGGAGTGACTGATACAGATTACAGTTCATAGTCAGAGGCTCTTGAATGTCTGGCAGAGGGGGAATAGTACAACAGACCAATGACATACTTTCAGCAATTCCTGGAAGCTAAAGATAAGTTTAGATTGCAGGCCAAGCAAACCAATGCTTTCTTTGCATAACTAGATGAACCATTTGGCCATTCGACAACCTTTTAGAATTTTCCCCTAACTCAGTACATGTTGTCAAAGCAGAAATAAAATATGCTCCAACAAGTACTAGTTGTTATTACTACAATAGTTTAAGAGCAGCAACTCAAGCCAAATACAAGCCCAGCTTAATCTCACGTAGATCTTAGTTAAAAGTTATCCTTATGCTGCTAAAGACTTGTGCAAATTAACTTTTGTTCCATTGCAAGAGGGGTTTTGTTCTTTTTTTTCTTTTGCAAGTAAAACCAGTTTCATTGTCAAATTCTTGAAAAAACACTTGGGATTTATTGATTTAAACTGCAAACAGTTGTTACAAAAGATTCTTTTAAATAAACTCACACAAAGGAGAAAGAAGCAATGTAGTGAACAGTAATGGGAAAAATTACATTCAATGCGTTCTTTGTGCCAATAATGTTTACCTTAAAAGAGGAAAACACTCAATTCTTGGAATACAGAAATGCAAAGACAAACTGATTTGGAATGTCTTTAAGATAGGCACTTGAAATCCAAGGGCAGTTTTTCCTTTAAATACTTTAAAAAAGGAAGTAAGCAATCTTCCATTTTATGGTCTCAGAGCACAGCTTGTGCATATACATTCTAGAGGCCTGCAGTGAAATCCTTACAGCTACTGACGTCAAGGACAAAGCTTCCAGTGACATCAGCATAGTCAGAATTACCGTAATATCCCATTTGGGAGAGACTTTACCGGGGCAAAGAAACACACTAAACCAATTTGCAGCCTGACACAAAAAGGGTAATGATCTAAAATAAATAATCCAAACACAGCTGTTGCATTTTTTTTAAATTAATTTTTCATTTTTTTAAAATAAAATAACAAAAAAGTGTAAAGTCACAAAAATGTCATTGTAGTATAATATATTAAACTGTGGGGGAGGGGGAAAGAAAAAAGACTTCACAATCTTAAGATTAATATGGAAGATCATAATTTAAACATAAAAGAATATATTCTATGAATTCATCATCCAGATAAATATGAACAAAATTAACAAAAAAAGCATAGGTTTCAGCAATAAATACGTCTTGATAAGTTAAATAAGCTTTATATTGTTGTGCAGTGACAAGCAAAATTTGCTTTCCAATTTCTGAAAAGTTACACAAAATTAAAAACCCAGGAAAAAATAAAATAAAAAAGCCTGGCGTGAGTGCTCTATAGATAGGTCTATTGTACTCTAAGAGCAAAACCATTAAAGCTATGACTACTGGAACTTTGTTTACACAGAACTTGCATGTGTGGAATGAACACCATTAGGCACCCCCTCCCCCATTGTTGTTGTTGTTGACGATGTTACACATACACATGGGGAACCTGTAGCACCAAAAGCAAGTCTTTGCATTGTCCATCTGGCTTTTCTCTCCAGTCAACCAAGCCCCCAATGCATGTTACAGTTACTGTCCATTCTCAGCTGTTCTTCTGGCTGACCTGAGGCAAGATTAGTCTTTAGTTGAAAGATGGGAAAGGGTTGGATGTTAACAAGCGTCCACATGCCTTATCTCTATTGAACACTGGCCAAAAAGGAGAAAGGGGGCCTGAAAAGGAAAAGAGGAAGATTCTGCATCTTGCCCAGTAATAAGAGCTGCTCATTCAGGATTTTCTCTACACATGTGGAAATGCGCAGACGTCTGTGGAGGCTGCTGGTGCCCTCTGCAGCTGGAGAGGTAACGTAGTCACAGTGAACAGTTTGAAAAGGCACTACTTTTGTAAACGATTATCACTTTTTTGTCGTTTTGGCACACGTTTTTTGAGCCAGTGGGTAGCCTCTAAGCAAGTGGACCATCTTTGTGTTAACATCTAACCCAGAGATGTTAAGATGGGGGGGAGGAGAAAGAAAGAGGGAGGGAGGGGAGGGTGAGATTATAAACTTAACATGGTAGAAGAGGAGAATGTGGAGAGAACAAGAGGCAACACCAGGTTGGTTACTCATCAGAGATGGAGAGTCTGCTGAAGATGGGGAGACGTCTTGAGGTGTCCAGGATGGGAGAATCTGAGCCACTGTGGCTGCTACAGGCACTGCTCAGATTGCCTTCCTGGTCAGAAAGGGAGTCGGGACTTGGAGGAGAGTCAAACATGTTAGGGGATCCAGACATGGATCTAAGGAGAAAAGCCGTGGGTGACCCTCCACCAGACATCTGACCTCCCATGCTGGGAGCAAAGAAGTTGGTCAATTCCTGGCTGGAGAAGGTGAAAGGGTTTCTGGCACAGTTAGGCAGAGTTGGAGAGCCCAGAAGGTCATCGCTCATGATGGGTGGAGGGGTGATTGAAGTGGGGCTGTCCAGCAGCCCACTGGCAGCCACAGCGCTTGGGAAACCAGCAAAGCTGAAGCTGTGTTGGAGGCGGGGTCTCTCGCCGATTCCAGGCTCCCGGCCACCAGCAACCGCCCGGCGCTCCTCCGCATTGTGGATGAAGTGGCAGCGAGGCCCATAAGGGCAGAAGCCGATGGTGTGGAAAGTGCGGCAGAGCTCCGTCTTGTATTTGGGGTGGCGGGTCAGATTTCTGAGCTCATGATCACCATGGGCGAACTGGCACTTGTCTCCGTATTTGCAGGTCCCATTCTCCTCATAGGGGCGGCACAGCTCCGTCTTATAACGGCTCGAGTTGACTTGGCCACCAGGCTGCTTTTGTTGAAGAAGGCGCTCACCTCCTTCGGAGTAGGAGCGGTCTCGAAAGCGATTCTCCCTGGGCCCCAGGACTGGGGTTGGCTCCCCCTTGAGGGTGCTGAGAAGATGGGTCTGATGGAACTTGGAATTTGGCAAGGTGACAGAATATCTCCTGGGAAAACCCCCGCCAGCCGGAGTTCCCACTGCCTTCCTGTCCAAAAGACAACCCCCAACAGCTGAGGGGTTGTAGTTCAGCATCTTGTTACTCTGCAAGGAGCAAGAAAGAAAGGAGTCAGCAACCTAACTAGCTCAAGAACCTTTAGCCTGCCACCCAGATTTCTATCAGCGGAAGACACAAGTCCCAAACATGTGTGCTTGTTATGGAACAGTTGCACCTCAAAACGCTTTTGGCTTCTTTGCTTTTGGTGCATTTTTCAAAACAAGACTACAATACTAACAGCCATATCCCAAAGCAACACTTCCCGATTTTATATTTCCATAAAACTGTATGCCCAAGGGCCTAGCAAAAACCTCCTTCCAAAACTCTCAGCACATTATTCAAAGCACAGCTACAACACTCTTTCAGCCTGGAAGAATCAACCAGCTGGCACATTTAGTTGTTCTGAGTCTCTGGTCTGTAACAAACGTTTTGTATTTGGATGGGAAGTGCAGAACACTGACACTGAAAAGAGCAAGATTTTGGAAAAACTGCTGGTTCCTAATCCACAATAATCCCATCCCTTTCTTGCTTCTTCTCCTGTAATGAAGTTGCATTTCGGGTGAGCCAGAGCAAACTTCACCCAGAACTATATCCCTTTGCCATTTAGCTGTAAAGAACAGTTTGCAACTTCAATTGAGAAATTTCAAAGAAGGTGGGGGGAAAAAACAAGAGACAAAAATATTCAAGGTTTATAAAAGGAATCTTTTTAAACTTGTTTTCGACCTCATTCAGAACAGTGAAGCTTAAATGTACCATGGCTCTCTCTTTTAAAGTTGCTATTACTTTTTTGGGGGGAAGCAGAAACAGAAAGAGCCCACAACTTTATTGTTCCCAGGAAAGGAATTCTTTGCAAACTAACTTTTGGCTTTCCCACCATGTTACGCGGTCACCCTCTCCTCAACAAAAGTTAGCTGACGAAAAAGCACAGAGACTTTGGCTAAACAAAGATACGCTGGCAAGAAGGGGGAAAACTCAACCACATGAGTGGGTTGGGATGATAAGGCGGGCAAAATGCACAACGGAGGGGGGCCGGGGAGCGAAGAAGCGGAAAGGAACTGCAGGCTGCGAAACCAGCAGAGGAAGAAGCGCCGACAAAAACGTCCTTTGGCAGAAGAAGCCTCGCCAGAATCGCCTCCCTCCGCCCCCTCCTCCTCTAGACACAATTGAGCACGAGTGCGCGCCCGGGCACGCACCCGATTCTCCCCACCCCCACCCCACCCCCCACCCTTCCCGCCACTAGTGCCTTCGAGTTCGAGCAAGAGGAGCCCCATAGATCATAGATGCCGCGAAACAGCCACCGATCACACTTGCAAGCAATCGTGGACAACAGCCATCTTTCCCCACCCACCCCACCCCAAAGCAGTCAATTAGATGTATGGCCCAGCTACTCATGGTCAGCCGCAGACTTTCCAAAACAAGGCCTTCAGGCGCTTCTGCACTGATTCCCAGGGTCTGATCCTGCTCTCCGAGATACACAGTAGTTCCTTGATGCAGCTATTTACATTCCAAGGGGGAGAGAAGCATGATGCACGCCATTGCTCCAAAGTAAGAGAATGCAAAAATGAAGGGCCACGTCCTTCCAAGTTTGCAATCCAACACATGCTCTCCTAACTCCGTGCAAAAGGAAAAGCAGCCCCTTCTTCAGATTTCCAAACACACACACAAAGTAAGAGAATGCAAAAATGAAGGGCCACGTCCTTCCGAGTTTGCAATCCAACACATGCTCTCCTAACTTCGTGCAAAAGGAAAAGCAGCCCTTTCTTTAGATTTCAAAACACACACACACACACACCCGCCAAGGCTCCGCAAACAGATCTCAAAGACTACAAAACTTTAAGAAAAAACAGGGAGGCGTAGCCAGTCAAAGTTGGGAATTTTTTAAAAAGCCCATTCCAAATTGATTGCTATGGAATCCGAGCAAATCACTGGAACTAACTGGACTACCCCCTCCTTTTCCCAAAAGGCACCCTATTTCTAATGTCTTATAAGAAACCAAACAAAGAAAAGCCCAACAAAAATTATGCACAGGGACACTACTAGTCCAGGCGACAGAGGAAGAGAAGGGAGGGGAAACTCTTGAATCTAGAAACCGCCTTTACTAAATCTGGCAGTACAGCAAGCCTTAAGAACTTTCCAAACAAGTTTCCCTAACTAATGTATTAAAGCCAAAACAATAATTACAACCTCCCCCCGCCGCCGCCAAACTTGTGTCATTTAGTATATATACACACACACACAAACCCTTCGATTTCCTTACTGCTGAACATGGAAGCAAAACGGAAAACGTGTCAGACACAGCCTGAGAAGTAGAGCGACTTCTACGTTTCTTCCCGCACAAACCAGAAAGTTTTCAAAAATAAAATAAAAACAAACCAACTTGTCTGCAGAGAAGGTCGCCGGACACTTACTTTGCATAAAACTTCACCCAGCTCGAAGATGGTAGGAGACACGATAGAAGTAGACATCTTCAGCTAGCGAGCCGAGAGATGGGGAAAGAGTGGAAGAAGTAAATAAAAATAATAATAATAAAAAATTAAGAGATCACAGTGTTGCAAGGCACAGCCTCCAGTTTCCCTGGGATAGACTCCTTTCACCCCCTCCAGCTCCAACAATTCTCCTTTCTCTCTCCTTCCAGGAAAAAACTTTTCCGTAAACTCAAATTTATAAGTTTTTTAGCCCTTTAGCCCCCAGGGGAGGAGCTCTAACTCCATTTAAATGAGGAAGGAGGAGGAAGAGGAGGAGGAGGAGGGCGCCTTCTGAAGTGCTCGGGCTCCCCCCCCCCTTAAGTTTCAATGGGGGGGAGAAGTTCTAAGAAGGACGAAGAAAGGGGACGGGGGTCACTTTAAAAGCAATCCGTGGGGCCAAGGGGTGGCTTGGAAAGCGGGGCGGGGGTGGGGGTGGAGGACTGGAGGAGGAGAGCTTTAGGAGCCCAGCGTTGGCTCCTAATGAGAAAACCAGGGCGCGGGAAAGGGGACCCGTTAAGGCTCTTTTGTCGGGACTGAGCGCAACATGTGACGCGACTCGCTTCGCCCACCACTACTCCAACCTGGCTCTCCCCCCCCCCCCCCCGTTTTGGGTTTAAAAGCGGGATCAACTGTTCCGTGCGCGGAGCCAATGTGGAATCCATTTTTATTTTAAAATCCGTATATAAATAAGAGTTGTGCCTTTCACTAGGCCAACCGGGAGAGCGTCCCAATGCCCGCGAACGTCGGAAGCGCGCAAGCGAGGCTCCTCTGCGGGGATGGAAGAGGGGGCCGGGGCTCCAAAAAACGCGAGGAAGGCGGGAAAAAGTGGCTTGGGATTAGGGTGAAGTCATGGTGGCTTCCTACGAGCCATCTTCGTTGTTCTTCTTCCTCTTGTGGTTGGGTGTGATGTCATCACTTTTGTGTAAGTTGCATGGAGGAGAAACCAACTTTGTAAACTTTTTTATTATTATTTAGTCTTAAGCATGTAAGAAGACAAAAGAGGGGCGCATCTTGGTCGCCTGCCTTGGAAGTCAGCCCAACCGAACGGAGCAGAAGTTACTACTGTAGTTGGTTACAGACGGCAAGAATAGGAACAACAGGCTGGACGGGGCTCTTAACTTACACACTTCCCTGGATGTTTACGTAGGAATAGGAAAGAACATGCAAAAGCTATTCCTTTCTGACAATGATGCGGAATCTAAAATCTGCTCTCTACTTGGTGTGTGTAACTTGATGCCATGAAGTCTCACTCGTATGACTGGCGAAGTGGGACTTGATCCACCGAACATTAAAATACAGCAGTTAGTCTTAAGGTGTCACAGCGCTTTTGTCTGCTTAGGAATGTGTGGATTCGCCGTGATTGCTAATCAAATTCATTTTCACCATGAAAAGTGAGCTGCGTTGGCTCAGTGGTTTAGAAGCTAGCCTTGTTAGCTTGAAGACAAGTTGGCAGTTCGAGACCCGGGTACTGCATGACGGATTGAGCGCCCATCTCTGTCCCAGCTCTTGGGGACATGAAAGGAGCCTCATTTGGCCATTCCGAGCGTAGTTTCTCCCGCAAAAATACTTTCAACCCAGAATAATTTCTGACACGTAATTTTTTAATATTGTAACTCTGAAAATCATCCTGGTCACCTAAGTTGGCAGGAATGTAATTTAACCACGTTAGCCTTTCTAAAAGATGCTGCAAAGTCTTGAGAGAGTGTGTGCGTGTGTGTACGAAAAAGTTCTACGAGAAACTTTTGCTCCACCCCAAGTCTTCCAGAAAATGCCTGGTAGTATTTTTGGGTGTGAATCTCCCTCCTCCCCCTTTTACAGTTGATTCTGCAGTCTTTTTAAAACAAAATTAACCCGACGCGACGCGGATCGGTCCTCCGGCGTTCAAACAAAGGTAACCAGATTAATGAGAAGTGTCTGTGCTGAAATGCCGGTTTCCTCACTGCTTTCCGGGACCTGCATCTTCCCTCCCGCCCCTTATGGGTGGGTGCCACTGACTGAGTGCTCGCTCTCCTTTTCCTTATGCCAGATGGCTTCCAAGGCTCGGTCGCGGCGTTTTGGCGGGAGGCAGGCGAGCGGCGCGTCACATGCATCGGAACGTGACACACGCTTGTCGGTCTGTCTGGCCTTCCTCTCTTCCTGGCAAGCCAGCCGGCAGCCATTTGCATTGCATTTCCTGCCTGCTGCCGGCCACCCTTTCGGTTGTGGAAAGAAAGGTTGGCCTCCAGCAGTGGAAACGACCCATGTGCTCCGCCGCCTTTTGCTTCCTATTTCCGCGTGGCTCTCGCTCCCCCTCAAGAGCGTCACGTCACCCCCGTAGCTGTTTATGGGAACCACGAAGGCTTCGGGCGCGGTTACGAAACCGCGCGCGCCTCCCCTGCCTTTTCCATTGCGATTTGCGACGAAAAGAGGCCATGTGCGAGCCAGCGAAGCATGTGAAAGGCTCTGCTTCACGGCCGCCTTTCCCCCCCACCCCCCACACCTCGTCCCGTGACCAGTGGGAGCAGCCGAAAGCGGCGCGGGCTCCCAGCCCTTGGGTCCGTGATGGTGAACCTTGGCACTCCAGATGTTCTTGGACTTCAATTCCCAGAAGCCCAAGCCCCTGTGAATCCACACGAAGAGGTTTACTGCGATTCATCCGGCCCGCGCCACCCTCCTTGCTCCCGGAAGAGGATGTAAAACGCCCCCGTATGGAAGAAGGATTAACCCAGAAGAGGCTTAACCATACGGGCGCATTTTACTTCCGCTTCCAGGAGCGACGAGGGCTGTGCGGGCCGGATGAATCGCAGTAAACCCCTTCATGTGGATTCACAGGGGCTTGGGCTTCTGGGAATTGAAGTCCAAGAACATCTGGAATGCCAAGGTTTGCCATCACGGCCTTAGGTGTTGGGTGACTAGGCTGGCCGCTGCCTCAACCCCTTTGAATAAGAAAGGCTTCTCGCCTCCTTTCCCACCTTGCCTTGGGCGTTTGCGCAGGGCTCACAAGAAATTTGACTGCTCCTTGGAAGGTCAAATAGTAAAGATGAAGCTAAAGTACTTTGGAGATCAAATGAGAAGAGAGGATTCACTTGAGAAAGTCTTGATGCTGGGAAAGGTGGTGGGCAAATGAAGAAACCCAAAATGAGATGGCTAGATGGTATTGTAGATGCAGTGGGCACATTGTTGGGCAGGCTGAGGAAGATGGTGGAGGACAGAGGTACCTGGCGAGCAATGGTCCAGAGTCACAAAGGCTCGGAATTGACTGTGCGACTGAACAACAACACCCTGCAGTGTGCTCAAGGCGGACTGCGGTGGCTCAAGTGGTTAAGATGCTGAACTCAACAACTGGAAGGTCAGCAGTTCGATTCCCGCGTATTGCATGACGGAGTGAGCACTCATCTGTCCCAGCTCCTGCTAACCTAGTAGTTCGAAAGCAAGAAATTACAAGTACTGTAGATAGATAGGGACTACTTCAGTGTGAAGGTAAACAGCCTTCCATGCACTCGTGTTGAGGCATGCCTGCCACATGTCCACAGAAACGTCTGACAACGTAGACAGCGCTCGCTCTTGGGCTATAGACACTGAACCCTAGAGTCAGATACAACTGGCTTTTGAGCAAGGACAACCTTTACTCCCTGCGCCTCGTATCCGACCCACGGCCTTTAGTCCTTTTTTCTCCCGTTGGGTTGCCCACGGGTACGACTTTGCCCTTGGAAACAAGCCGCACTGGCATGAATTGCAAAAAATTAAAAACCACCTCTAAGTGTTGCTAGTTTTAAAAAAGATGAGAAAATTAGCTCCCCCACCAGCACCCCCCACCTTGCTGTAGTGCAAGGGTACCCAAACTATGGCCCACGAACCAGATCCGGCACACATCAATTCATCCTGCCCGCTCCCTCATCATTCCCGAAAGCAAAGTAAAATGTGCCCACATGGGCACATTTTCAGCTTCTGGGGGTGATGAGTGTGGCGTGGGCTGGATGAATTGGTGTTGTGGGCCAGATCCAGCCCACAGGCAGTAGTTTGGGCACTCCTGAACCATGTGACTGTCCCATAACTTCTCAAAAAGTTGGGACACCCCTGCTCTAGTGTCACAATGGTTAAGCTGCCTTACTGTAGCCAAAACGCTCAGTTCGATTCTGCTCAGAGAACCAACTTTGGCTCAGCCTTCCAAAATGAGTACCCAACACGTTGGGGGCCAAAATGCTAATTAATTTCTGAACCGCCCAGAGAGTGTGCTAAACCTATGGGGCGGTATAGAAGTGTCATTGCTATTGCTCTTCCGGGGTCAGGCGCCGCTGCACAGCTTTCTCGCCTTGTTCTTCCTGCGGCTTCGACACAATAAACGTCCCCAGGAAAGTCCAGGCCAAAGAGCAGCGACTCGGAAGCCGTGCGCGACGACAACCACAACGGCAAAGCAGCCGCCCCGGCGCCGCCTTTTCTCTGCCAGACCGAGGAGCTCGCAAAAGGAAGGAAATGGCTGCCCGGGGGACGGCGGGAGGACGCTTGTGTACCACTTGCAAAGGGATTGGGGCGCGGGGGGGGGGGGGGGAGAGACTCAGAAGTGCCGCCCCTCTTCGCTAGTACCGCCCGACATATCCCGAGCGGAGCGAATGAGAAGCTCGTTTTCTCTCCGAAGTCCTTCCGGAAACCTCCTTTTTCTCTAACTAAGGCCCACACAACGAAGGTTGTTTTTCATGAATCGGAGTTAGGTCATGCAAAGGGAGGCTGCTGGCAACGGGGGTGGTGGAAATCTGGGTCTGGGCAGTGTGAAAAGCCACCTATGTTGGGGTCAAATCCCTGATTTAGCACGGAATGACCTTAACCGCTTGAGTTTTGCATTCAGTGGATCTTCTCTGGGATGGCTTGCTAAACTGCTGTAAAGGTACAGGTTTCCCTTGCTCGAAAGCCAGTTGTATCCGACTCTAGGGTTCAATGCTCATCTCTGTTTTAAAGCCGAAGAGCCAGTGCTGTGTGCTTCTGCAGATGTTTCTGTGGTCATTTGGCAGGCATGCCTAGACACCGGAGCAAGCACACACAACGCTGTTTGCCTTCCTACCGAAGTGGTCCCTATTTATCTACTTGCAATTTCCTCCTTTCGAACTGTTAGGTTGACAGGAGCTCATCATTCCGTCCTGCAGGACTGGGGAATCGAACTGCTGACCTCCCACCTTCCAGTCAGAGTCTTAGCCAGTTGAGATTGCAGTCCTGCTGTGCATTGTATGAAAGTACACAGAGCTGTGCATTGTATGAAAGTAGTGAGAGGCAGTACAACACAGTGATACCTCATACAACGTCCAAACTTGGTTCCACAAGTTTGGACTTTGTATGAGGCATGCAAAATCCTAGCCGTGATGCCTCATACAACGTCCAAATCCTTGCCGCAATGCCTCGTACAATGTTTCCATAGAGACTTCAGGACAAAGTCAAGGAAACAGACAAGAAACTGACAGAACTTTAAGAAAGCCAACTTTAAGAAATCATTGTCTAAAGGCTAAATACATTACAAAAACATGTCAAACAACCCTGATTTTAGGGGACAAACCATACAACAAGTTTTTAACTTTTGAAAACTTTATGAAGTGGATGGAAGCAAGGACAAAATGGATGCCAACATGTCCCATCATGCAATGCAGCACAGTGTTAATCATCCAAACAGCAGCAAATGCCAAACAATTAAAATCGCACTCAAAACCACTCTTAAACACTTCGCCTCGTTCAAAACCCACAAGAGCAATGCACGCATGCGTCCTGCCTTTTATACTGCCCAGGCACAATGCAACCAGGGAAAAAAACCAATGCCTCATACAAAGTCGCAGCTACTTTGTATGAGGCAACTTTTTTCACGAAATTAGGCGATGTATGAATTCGATGTTGTACGAAGCGGACTTTGTATGAGGTATTACTGTATCTCGAAAACATCGCAATGGGTGAGAAAACTGACTGCCAAAGTGGCTCCGTTTTGGCAGTCCAAAGTTTGATCGGAAGACGAAAGAAGAACTTACTGCAGCAGAATTTGCATTTAAACAAGCTGCCACCAAAGTGCAAAATACCACCTCTCAGGCACGCGTCCTGAAGACTTGCCTTGCTTCTGCCACATTCATTTACAGTCTGCCAGAGAAAAAAATTTAGATTTAATACCACCTTATAAGCAGTTGGTGATTCATGTATGACTGTGATCTGTTGGATATGTTGGATGTCTGCACTGACTCAGGAGTTATGTTGCATACCTCTTCGCACTTCAATCTCCGTCTCATCAACCTACACAACACTTAGTTTTTGTAAACCAACCTTACTGACTTACATACCAGTCATGCAACAGCCCAACAAAAATGACTGTTTTTCTTATTTTTATCTTCTGGGCTTTTGTTTATAAAAGAATGGGCTGCTATTCTGTTACCAAAGTGAAAATATTGGGGAGCAACCTTCTGTTGCTGTTTTCTGGATCTGCGTTCAAGGCTTTGTTTCCAGGGCCATTGCCTTTAAAGGGCCCTTTTAATTGTTTGTTGAAACTCATTTCAGGGGCTTTCCAAAGGTTTTCTAGTTCAAAGGAGGAAACTAGAAAATCATTTCCTCACTAAATAATCTGGGATTGAATTTTTATTTGTCTGTTTCTTCCTGTCACCCATTACCAATTCAGAGCACACAGAATTAAACAGCACACCAGTGACAGGCCTCTCTCCCATGTTTCCATTAGTAGCCTTTGAAATACTAGGTAAGGTAAAAGTTGCCCTTGCTCAAAAGCCAGTTATATCCGACTCTAGGGTTCAGTACTCACCTCTTTATAGCCAAAGAGCCAGCGTTATCTGTAGATGTTTCTGTGGATATGTGGCAGGCATGACTAGACACTGGAGTGTATGGAGCACTGTTTACCTTCTCACCAAAGTGGTACCTATTTATCTACTTGCAATTTCTTGCTTTTGAACTGCTAAGAGCTAGGACAGATGGAAACTCACTCCATCATGCAGCACTTAGGTCTCGAATTGCTGCCCTGCTGACCTTCTAGTCATCAAGTTCAGCATCTTAACCACTAATCCACCGCAGTCTTTGAAATACTACTTTGGCACAAATTGAAGCCTTTAAGAATTATAATTGCTGCAACTCTGTGTGTGGGAGGAAGATGGAGTTATACCTGTACATATGTTTATGAGAGAAAATGTATGTGTTTGGTATGATGCTTGCGTGTATCAATGACAGTGTGGCATGGCATTGACCATCTCTTACCATGTATCCTCAGGAGGAACTGTGGCCCTGTGCCCCTCCCCCCAAAAATATTCCCATCTCTGTTCAGAGTCACACAATCATGAATTTGGCAGAAAGTATGTTCTGAACAAAGCTAGAAAGCACAGTTACTGCTTACGCTCTTGAAGAGTTTTAAAAGGTTTTATACATTCTTACAGAATTTGGAAATGTCTTCCAGAATCATTCAACCCACGCGGTCAGCCATCATGTTGACTGAGAGATTTTGATCACTCTCATCCCCCAAAAATGAAGATCCCAAGCTCTGATTTATATTTATACAGTATTTTGTGAGAATTAAGAGAATCTAAACAAGCAGTAGGTAAATGAAAGGCCATTTCAAAAGGCCAGGCAAGTGTCAAGCAAAAAGAGAGCATATGCTTGTAACATATTCCACAACTTGAGTAACTAGTATTATTTTGCAGGAATTGTTAAACACCGTACCAGACGAACATTATGAACTATAAGCCTCTTAGCTTTACATCTATGAATAGTGCAAGAATGTCTCTAGAGTGAAAAAATTATATAACTTATTAACATGTTATATTCCTAAAATAGCTGTTTGCAAGTGGGTTCAACAGTTTTTCAAACGCTGCAAAGCTCTGTTTAATATTTGTATATTTCTCTAATTTAGGCTTCAGTAGTGACTGAAGGATCACAGTGGTTTAGTGGTTGAGACGCTGAGTTTGAAGACTGTAAGGTCAGCAGGTTGGCAGTTCGAGACCTGAGTGCTGCACGACAGAGTGCATTCTTGTCATTTGTCCCAGCTCCTGCCAACCTAGCAGTTCAAAAGCAAGAAATTGCAAGTAGATAAATAGGTACTGCTTTGGCGGAAAAGGTAACAGCGTTCTGTTTGTTCCAGTGTCTAGTCATGCCTGCCACATGACCACAGAAACATCTGCAGACGCAGACAGCACTGGTTCTTTGGCTGTAATCTGAGATGAGCACCACCTCCTAGAGTCGGACAAAATTGGCTTTCGAGCAAGGGACACCTTTACATTCATCTAGTGACTAGCTGTAGAAGCTGAAGAGTTCTTCATGCAAATGGAATCTCACTCACAATTTCCAAAAAGGTAGCCATGCTCGCAGGGGCAGTTCAGAGATGGAGTCGCACAAATTGCTCCTTGTTGGACTATGAACCATAGCTTCAAGCCATAGCTGTCAAGTCTCCCGTATTGGCCGGGAAACTCCCGTTATTTACCCCTCTTTCCCGCCATCATCCCGTATTTATATTTCCCCGTAAATCTCTCGTAGTCTATATTTTTTTTAATGGGCTGGGAACTACAGCCCCCATGGTGCCTTGCGCAGAAGGAAAAGGCAAAACTCATACTGCGCATACGCACTGGTGCAAAATGGGCCAGGAACTACAGCCCCCCACGGTGCCTTGCGCGGAAGGAAAAGGCAAAACACGTACTGCGCATGCACACCAGTGCAAAATGGGCCAGGAACTACAGCTTCCATGGTGCCTTGCGCGGAAGGGAAAGGCAAAACCCATATTGCACATGCGCACCGGTGCAACGACTGCCCAGCGCTGCTAGATTTCCCTTATTTTCAAATCCAAAACTTGACAGGTATGCTTCAAGCTGTTATGTTGCAGAAAAAGAATGCCTGGGAGCAGAATTGTATTGTGAACTTTCATGGTTAGTCTTTATGGTGATGCAAAGCTCTTTCAGCCTCCTTCCCCTGCCCTTACTAAAACAAGAGTAACAACAACTGACCTATTTTGCAGGGTTGGTGGAATGGTGATTGCCCAAATTGAAGGGAGTTTGTGTGTAGTAGTATAGGTAGATTTTCTAGTCCAAGAGTTGGTGCTGTGCATGAGTAGGCCTTTTTACCATTAGTAGCGCCAACTGTTTCAGGAAAAATTATTCTGGCTTAACTATTTGTGCTCCAAACAAATAAGTAGCACCTGGTAGAATTCTCATCTCCTCCTGGATCAATTGTTTTAGTTTAGGGAAAGTACATAGAGCAACCTATGGCCCGTGGGCCGGCCCCAGCCCCTGGTGCCATTCTATCTGGCCCTCAGCAATGGAAGCAGAAGTGGATGCATTTATGACAGCCGTAAATGTGCCCTGCATGCAGTGGTGGCCATCAGCTGGTTTGCACCAGTTTGCCAGAACCGGTAGCAGAAATTCTGGCTGGCCCCACCCATCCAAGTTTTGAAATAAAGTACCGTAGTCCTAATTCGGGTGCAACACAGGGCTCTCCCCTGGCCATGTCCACCATATCACGCCCATAGTAAAAAAAAAATGGAGCCCACCACTGCCCACATGCCCACACATGTACCCACTGCGGTTTGCAGCAGCGTTTACGATGGGGAAAACCATGTGTCTGGCCCACTCAGCTGTGTGAGTAGGAGTGGTCTGGCCCATGGTGCGAAAAACTTGAGAACCCCTGGCATAGAGTGTTTGTGTGTCCTCCTTTTGAATTATGGCATATGAAGCAAAGTACTTTGGGTCTATTTTTGTGAAGGGCATCCTTGCAATGCACTGTATGAATATTAGGTTGTGTTGTGACACTAAACAATGACACTAACTGAAGGTTTTGATTTCTTGGAAAAGGACCCAACACTGCAGTATTATGAAACACTTTCTGATGGAGGTGGCATGGTGACAGCAGTGTAACTGAAAGATACAGAGGCATATTATGGATTAATTTGCAGGGTTCTTGTGAGAATAACGTGGGGAAGGGAGAAGGAGATCTGAATGCTGCCTTGAGTATATTGGAAGAGAGGTATGGTATGGCAAACTCAATGCTAGGGATCATTAGGAAGGGTATAGAAAATAAGTCAGCAAGTGTCATTTTGCCTCTTTATAAATCTATGGTGAGGCCCCATCTGGAATACTGTGTACAGTTCTGGTCGCCATACCTCCAGAAGGATATTATGGAGCTGGAGAAAGTGCAGAGGAGGGCAACCAGAATGATTAGGGGACTGGAACACCTTACTTACCATCTGAGGCTGCAACGGTTGGGCCTCTTCACTCTTGAGCGACGACGTCTAAGAGGTGACCTGATTGAAGTTTATAAAATGATACACAGTGTGGACAAAGTAGATAAGGAAAAAATGTTTTCCCTATCGCATAACACTAGAACTAGGGGACACTCCATGAAACGTTTGGGTACTAGTTCTCAAACAAATAAGAGAAAGTACTTTTTCACCCAGAGGATCACTGGTCTATGGAACTCCCTGCCAGAAGAAGTGGTGACAGCTGTCAGTCTTGACAGCTTTAAGAAAGGATTAGACAAGTTCATGGAGGACAAGGGTATCAATGGCTATAATTATGGATACCTAACGACAACCTCCGGGTTGGAGAGATAGGCAGGATATCTCTCAATGTCATTTCCAGGGAATCCTAAGCAGGTGAAGGCATCTCCTTGGGAATACCCTGAAGGAAATGGTGAGCCACTGTGTGTGACAGAATGCTGGACTGGATGGGCTGTGGCCTGTTCCAGCAAGGCTGTTCTTATGTTCTTATATGTTCTTATGGTATGCAATAAATAAATGCAGCCTAGACAGGGTATACTAATGGAAATCAGTATGTACAGTGCAAGGTTATAAAATTTCTTGAGTAATACATGGCTTATTCAATTTAGAAATATATATATAATATAGTATAGGTGAGATGGAATATCTACCTGTGGAGCCAAGGTTGAAATTTTGATCCCCTACAGCAGGGGTTTGCAACCTATGGTCTGTGGGCTGGCCCCGGCCCACAGCGCCATTTCATGTGGCTTGTCACCCTCACTCCCGCTGCTGCGACTGGAAGCCCTCTCCCCCGGTTCGGCATTGGCCGAGGGGGAGCAAGAACACCTGGGCTCCTGGTGTGGCGAGGACTCAAAAGTCAGACGACGCCTCGCCCGAGCCCTCTTCCCCGGTCCGGCATGGGCTGCAGGGGTTTCCTTCTTTCCTTCATGACCCGACTTGGGCTTGCAGCACCGCCTTTGCTACCTCGCCCTGTCGATGCTGCTGAGGAGGTGTACCTGGGCTCCGACGCAGTCGTTGAGCCTGGCCCTAGTTAAGATTAAGGTTGAGCCTGGACCTAGTTAAGGTTCGTTTAAGGTCGTTGAGCCTTGGGCTCTGACTCCCCCCCCCTTTTTTATACTTTTGATATGTATTGCAGATATTGTATTATTTATTTACTTTTTGTATTACTGTATTGTTATTTGTACTTGTGTACCTATTGTATTGCTTTTGCTATTGTTGTTTGCTGCTTCGAGTCGCCTTCGGGCTGAGGGAAGCGGGGTACAAATAAACCTATGATGATGATGAAGCGGCGAAAACAGCCAAAAACGCACAACTCTCGCTCCCACCACCACTGCTGGAAAAAGCAAAAACAGCCAAAAACATGCTGTAATTCCACCCATAACTGTTGTAAATGCATTTACAACATCCACGGACGTGGTTTACGGGGGGGGGGGGACAATGTGTCCAGTCCACTCAGCTGTCTGATGAGGTGTGGTTCAGCCCAGAGCAGGAAAACATTGAGTACCCCTACCCTACAGTATCTTTTGGGGAAAGAGCCAGCCTGTGTACCTTGAGAAAGTGACACAGTTCTAGATTACCTCCAGAAGATGGGACCGGTAATCCATTTCTGAGTATTTTATACCTAAGAAACGCTTGCAACCATTGCTGTAATCAGAATCAACTTGTCAGGAGCTAATTATTAATCAGTTCTCAGAATGGATATTCTGGAATCTTTGGACCCGTCTGCATTTTCAAGTTTTGTGCAATATCCTGTTGCATAACAACAAACAATCTCCATACTTTTTGGGGGGGGAGTAAATCTTGCTTCTGATAGGCTCAGAGCTTGGAAAAGTTAGCTTTTAAACACAATTCCTGATGTCCCTAGGAAAAGTGGCTGCTGACCATGGTGCCTAGGAGATCTTGGATGTTGTGGTTTTAAAAAATCACATGTTCCTGCAAAAAACAAACAACAACACCACACCAAAAAAAAAAACTAGCAGCCTCTGGACCGAGACATCGGTCTTGACTGTACTGTGAGCACAGTCCTGTTTATGGCCTTTTTGGTGTTGAATTGCCAGGAAATTGGCAAATTGTTCAGTTTAGAGTAGAAGAGAAAGCCAAATGATGGAAACCACCTGGGAATGGGATTGTGATAAAGCTCTGCACTCAACTGGCAGGAATAAAAGTAGAAGGGGAGGAACAGGAGGGGATGGTGGAGGTAGGACAAGGTGGGGCTTAGGAGCAGGAGCAAATGGTTCAGAGAACAAGGATACTTGAGGAGATGCTGCGGAGAAGCAGGAAGTGGCTCTGCTCAGAGAAGATGCCTTGAACTATGCTCTGGTCAAAGACCCCTTGGACTTCTGTCATTGACCTGGTGACTGGTATTGGAGGAGATGACATCCCTAACCAAACATCTGACCTCAGTTCCAACCCAGAGGTGCAAGCACCAGAGGGACAACAGCATCCCTCCAGAAGAGCTTGGGTGGATCATGTCCTCAGTGGTTGCTCACTGGTACAAACTATCTGTCCAGCCTGGGCTACAGGCCTGCCGACTGTGCCATGTGGTGGAGCTAATCAAGGGCTGTCAGAGTGAGGGGAGAAAATACCCCTCACTCTGCAGTGAGGACTGCAGTGGCTCAAGTAGGTAAGATGCTGACTGGGAAGTGGAAGGTCAGCAGTTCGATTCCCGAGTACTGCAGGACGGAATGAGCTCCCGTCTTCGTCCTAGCTCCTGCCAACCTAGCAGTTCGAAAGCAAGAAATTGCATGTAGATAAATAGGGACCATTTCAGTGGGAAGGTAACAGCGTTCCATGCGCTCCGGTGTCTAGTCATGCCTGCCACATGACCACGAAAACGTCTGCAGAAGCAGACAGCGCTGGGCTCTTCGGCTTGGAAACAGAGATGAGCACTGCACCCTAGAGTCAGATACGACTAGCTTTCGAGCAAGGGAAACCTTTACCTTTTACTAGTGAAGGTAACGGAGCCCAGGGGTAGACCAAGTGAAGATGAAGTGAACTCTCCTGCCCTTTGAACCTTACCTGCAATCCTAAACCTGTGGAAGTCACTGACCCTGGCCCTGTCACCCCAGTCCTGGCTGGGGCAGTGGGGTGCACAATATGATATAGATATGTATCTTTTCTTGCACTGTTCTTTATTTGGGCCAGTGTGATGTTTCCCTTACACTCCTGCCAATATCTCTCCCCCCCACCGCCCTTTCCGTTCACTGAGCCTTCATCACTGTCTGTTTTTGAGGCTTTATATTTGATTCCACTTGCTGGTTTTATTTTCTTCTCTTCCTTGAACTGGTTGCCACCATCTTCCTGTTCAAGTAATTCAGGATTTCCATGCAGTGCCTTCCATAGTCTCGCTGTCATTTGACTGGTTTTTCCGCTGATCTTAGGTATATGTGTTTTTAAATATTTTAAAATGACAACATTTAATATTGTTATTTATTTAGTTATTTCAAGATATTATGTCATTATGTTTTTGATTGTGTATGAGCTGACTTGGGACCCTCCTTTGGGAGAAAGGTGGCATTTAAGTAAAACAAAATAGATAAATACTGCACATAAAAATACAATGTTCACTAATTCTTCTATTCCAGGGGTGGACCAAGTGTAGCTCTCCAGAAATTGTTGGATTGCAACGCTCATCATTTCTTGCTATGGTGAGAACTGTGCTGCAATAATACCAGGAAGGCAACATGTGACCCATCCCATGTACTTGTTGTTGTTGATGATGATCTTATATACCACCCCACTCGCAACGCAAAGCGACTCCCCCTTCTATCCGTGATCTAAACATAGCTAGTGCTTTGCAAAATGCAGTATAGTACTAGCTTTGAAAATTACATAATGCTGCCATGTTGTGCCCTGCCTTGCCCTTTTACTGTTTTTCCCCTAATATGTCCATGTTTGTGATATTAACACATAATACCAGTTTTCAGCTGCTATGATTTCCTGTGGTCTTAATTCACAGCCCTTTTTTCCTTCTGTTTTCTGCTTGGACCTACTCCTGGTGCCTGCTCACTCTCTTCTTCTTTCAATCCATCTTCAGAAACTTATTTTCTATTAAGTCTGTGACCTAACCATTTAATCTCCACCCATAATGGTAATGTCAGTGTTAAACAAAACAAACTAACAGTCTGGATAGGTTATCCTGCTATGGTAATAAAGTAGACCATACTGCCAGCGACAAAACACCAATCGTGAGGCAGCGGTTAATTAACTAGAAAACCTTGAGGACTAGCAGCCTTGTGTGGCGAAGTCCACAGAAAAGGATGATGGTCCTTAAGTGAATTAAATCCCACTTGAATCCATCTTGTTGGAGGGCAGCAGCTTCATCAATACTGGCCTGGGGCTGATGAGAACTTCGCGTGCAAAAAGGGCTAAGGACCAGAAAGTGACTTGCAGAACTGGGTCAGTGGTACGGGTGTCATGCTGCAATGCAGAAGGCAAATGGAAGGCCACTGCGTTATATTTGCAGGACAGTCTTCATGGCTGATCGCCATGAGGATCGCCAATATTCGGAATCGGATACAGCACATGAAGAAGAAGAAACAAACCTATTTGCTTATCTTACAGTGTCCATCTTGCATTTTCTTCCATGTTGTTAACATTTGGAGACTTTTAAAAATCTGTGCAGCTCTGTAACTTATCTGAAGACGTGGTCTTGAACCACGAAAGCTTGCGCAACGTTTTGTTTTTCTTAGTGATCCAATAAAGATATCACCTGCCTCCTGCATCTTTTGCATCTTTACAATGTAAATTATCTTTAATACTGGTACATATTCATGTACTTACAAAATACAGTACTTCCCTCAGCTGAGATTTGTTTTGTTTATACTTCCTGTACTGGCTCTGTCCTGTTCTTCGGACTCCTCTGTGCCTTCAACAGTTCTGCTATCTTCATCTCATACCTTTCCCCTCCCCAGCTGGCTCCCCGGAGAGAGAACACACCCTTTTCCTCATTGCTAATAATCCCCACACCCTGCTCTGCTGGTATTATTGTCCTCATATGTTATCTTGTGTTTGTCTTGCTCTTATTTAAACCATAAAGCCTGTAGGGCAGGGAGCTTGTTTAATCTGTGTTAGTCAAGCCCAAGTTCATGAGACTGTATAAGTACTTTTGATAATCAATAACAACAATAAAATAGGTCATGGTAGAAAAAGAAACCAGTTAAAGGCAGGAAGGCTCAGCTCTTTCAGCGCCACCTCCTGTTTTCTCCTCAATAAGAAGTAGAGAGAAGAGCAGGCCTCTTTTCAGAACAACAGGGAGAATGCAGATCAGGTGTCAATAATAAAGCCTTTACTCTCTCTCTCTCTCTCTCTTTCTCTCTTTGTCGGCATGCGCACTGGCATCCTAGCACACAGTTCTCTCTTCACAGCAGCCCAATTAGAGCGCTTCCTCCCTCCCCCAGCACAGAGTTTTTAGTGTATGAGAGTCAAGACACAAAGCACAGCCAACGGCTGGGTTAACTCAGGTTTATTGCATGGTGGACAGAGGGAACATGAGGTAATGGCGGACGAACAGCTCTATATATATGGCAGTAACGTATTTGAATGTGGCTCCACGGTAGCCTGTTGGCTACTGGTCCGCGTGACGTCATGGCTGGTCACGCCCTTCTTGTCCAGGTGTAGGTAGCGGCGGGAAACCTCCCGCGCTGCGGTCTTTGATGGGTTTGGACCAAGAGAGCTTGGACGCTCGCTGCTGCCAGCTGGTGGTCATTAGCTCGCGTCCTATTACAGGGTTTATATGGTACAGCTGAAGGTTACATTGTTACTCTTGGCAAGGTTACATTGGTTCAGATACATTGACATCACATGTAGAAGGTTACACTATTAGGACACAACACTCCTCCCCCCTAGGATGAGACGAAGTCTCTCAACCAAGATGGCTTATTTCGAACACGCTGGGGTCTCGGCGCGGGCTGCCCTGCCCCGGCTTCGCTCCCTCCTCCTTGCTCCCTGGCTTCCTGCCCTGCAATCGGAGAGGATGACTCGTTAGTGGTTTGCCGCGGCTCTGCGGCTTTGTTGGGAGGTGTGTGCTTTGTTTGGGAAGAACCGGGGGCACTGGGGACTAACGAAAAACCCCTCTTCTCGCTTGGATGGGTGGGGGAACACTCCGAACCCCCCCCCCCGGCTCGCAAAATTAAAATCAAAATCGGATTCGGGGGAAGCGGCAGCGGCGGCCGCACACTCCTTTTCCCTCCCCCCGGGCTCGGATAGAACTGGGGTATCAAAAGGATATGAGTCGGGCTCGCTGCTTTCCCCCCTGTCTCCCCCTTGGGCTAAACGGGTGGGGGAGAACCCTACCGCTGAATCATGTCGCTGTGCTCCACTGGTCGGCCCCTCGCTCACTCGGTGCCTCAGTTGATCAGCGTGCCTCCTCCAGAGGAGGCCGGTGCTAGTTTCCACCCGATAGGACACTGGCCCCGTCTGTTCTATTATCGTCCCTGGCACCCAGGCTGGGCCTGCGTTGGCATAGTTCCTGCAATGTACCGGATCGCCTATGCCGAAACCTTTCGAAACCGCTAACCCTATGTTCTTCCCTTTGTCCTCGACCCTCGACGGGTCTAGCCTGGACAAAAGCGTGGTCAGTTTCCTCCGCATCAGCAGCTCGGCCGGCGAGTAACCGGACGCTAAGGGGGTCACTCTGTACGCTAATAGAAATTGACACACCTGGTGATGTAGATCTCCCGAGCCCATGCGCCGCAGCGCATCTTTTGTGGTGCGCACCAACCGTTCCACTTGGCCATTCGTGGCCGGGTGAAACGGCGCGGATGTGACATGCCGAATTGCATTTGCCTCCATGAATGCCGCGAACTCAGCGGACGTGAAACAACTGGCGTTGTCGCTGACCAAAGTGTCGGGTAAACCGAACGTGGAAAAGACCCTCCTTAGCTGGCGAATGGTAGTGGCGGAGGATGTGCCCTTTACCGGAATGACCTCCAGCCACTTTGAGTATGCATCCACCACCAGGAGAAACATGGTTCCCCGGAATGGGCCAGCAAAATCTACGTGCACCCTGGACCACGGTCCCCTCGCTGCGTCCCATTCCCTATGTGGTAGGCGGGCCACCTCCGGTCGAGAACATTGACATGCTTCACAAGTGCCAACCATCTGCTCTATGTCGGCGTCCAGCTGGGGCCACCAGAAGTAACTCCGGGCCAACGCCTTGGAACGGACGATCCCCGGGTGGCTGACGTGCAACAGCTTTAGCACCTTCGGCCGCAGGGACGTAGGAACCACCACCCGTTGGCCCCACAACAGGCACCCCCTCTCTAAAGACAACTCCACTCGCTTTCGGAAGAATGGGTCGAATTCCGTGCCTGGGGATGACGCCGGCCACCCCTTCTGCACCCACGAGCATACCTTCTCTAGTGTTCTATCCTTTCCGGTCGCCCTGGCAATGTCGGCCGGTACTATCGGGGGTGACTCTAAAACCTCTATTAGCAATACCTGGCGGTCTCTTCTTACCCCTGCCTTCTGGTCGTCCGATAATGGTAACGGCGACCGTGAGAGCGCGTCTGCATGGCTGATTTCCTTCCCTGGCCGGTATTCTAATTCATGTTGATATGCGTTAAGAAAAATAGCCCACCGCAGCATCCTCGGGGACAGGATCTGTGGCGTGGGCTTATTTGCAGTGAAGATCCCTAACAGGGGCTTGTGATCAGTAACGATCTTGAACGGCCGACCATACAGAAAATCGTGAAATTTCTTGGTTCCCGCTACTATCGCTAGTGCCTCCCTATCGGTCTGTGCGTAATTCCGCTCTGCTTGGGACAGGGACCTTGAATAAAACGCTATCGGGGCCTCCCTTCCGTCGCCTAACACGTGGCAAAGCACCGCCCCCACCCCCACCGGGGATGCATCGCAGACCAAAACTATGGGCCGTTTGGGGTCGAAATGAGTCAGGATTGCCTCGGATGTGAGGAGTTGCTTTAACTCTGAGAACGCTCTCTCCTGCTCATCACCCCACAGCCATTTTTCCTCTTTTTTAAGCAGCCGATGAAGCGGCTCGGCAACAGACGCCTTCCGTGGAAGGAAGGTATGGTAGAAATTGAGAAGCCCCAGAAATGACTGAAGCTCGGTTTTGGAAGTGGGGCGAGGGGCTTTCTTAATGGCGGCTACCTTAGATTTGGACGGCCTAATTCCCTCGGGTGTGACACGGAACCCTAAAAACTCAACCTCTGTTTCGTAAAATACACATTTGTCTTTTCTCAGTCGCAGCCCCGCTTTCTCGAACACGGCCAGGACCTTATCCAATCTGTGGGCCAGCTCGGCCTTACTCCCCCCCGTTATCAACACGTCATCAAAATATGGCAACACCCCTTCCAGCCCCTTCAGGAGGCGTTCCACTAGCGACTGAAAAATGCCAGGTGCCGAGTTCACGCCGAACTGTAACCTCGACACCTGGAACGCCCCCTTATGTGTGACTATTGTTTGTGCCGCCGCTGTGGCGGGGGTTACTGGGAGTTGCTGGTAGGCCTGTGCTAAATCGAGTTTAGCGAAACACTTTCCCCCATTCAGCCTGGCCAGAAGGTGGCTGACCACTGGCACCGGGTATGCATTAGGGCGGATTGCCTTATTAATGGTACACTTATAATCAGCGCAAATGCGCACCTCCCCGTTAGCCTTCAGTGCTGTTACAATTGGAGTCTCCCACTCCGCGGAATCCACAGGAACGAGAATTCCTTGACCCACCAGTTTGTCCAGTTCCGCCTCTATTTTGTCCTTAAGCGCGAACGGTACCCTGCGCGGTTTAAGTCTTATCGGGCGGACCTCCGGGTCTAAGTCGAAGGCTACAGGGGGTCCCTTGAACTTTCCAAGTCCACTTTTAAAAACGGCGGGGTGTGCGTCACATACTGCTTGTATTGGGTCCTCGCCTACGGCATGCACCCCCCCTATGAACAGGCCTAAGGGCTGAAACCACTGTGTTCCGAGGAGGCTACAACTCCCCCCTTTTAGCACCACTAGGGGAAGTTCCGCAGAATGTCTCTTAAAGCGAACCCGGAACGTTCCGACCCCCAACACTGGAATGCTGTTCCCCTGAACGTCCCGTAGTGTGGCCCTCAACGCTTTAAGTTTGGGCCGCACGTGGGGGTCGATTTTCAAGAACTCTCTCTGGGGAATTATAGAATAGGAGGACCCCGAGTCAACTTCCATCCTAATAGGGGTCCCTTGTACTAGTACCTCAACAAAGTAATGGGGCTGTCCCGCAGACACGTTGAACACAGGAGCGTCGCCCTCGCTGTCGTCCGAGATGCGGCCCACGCCGTCCTGCTTCCTCGTGGCCCGGGCGCCATCTTTGGTCCTCGCTGGACGGTCCGGTCTGGCTGAACGGTCTTGCGAATGTCTCCGGCCCTCTTTCCATTTCCTGCACGCTTTGGCGATGTGCCCCCGACGTCCGCAGTTGAAGCACTCGGCTTTCCTGAATGGGCACTTCACGCGCTCATGGGCCGCTCCGCAACCATCGCAGCGGCGCCCGCCTCTCCGGACCTTCTGGACCTCCTCGCCATCGCTACTCTCTGACGACGATTTCGAGGTCGGTCGGGTTGCATGCACCGACTGACCGGACTTCCCGTGCGATGAGTTTTCCGCCTTGCCGGCCCTCGGACGCCACTCACGCCACTTGTGCATCTCGTCTACTCCAGCATTCGTGGACTCCGCGGCTTCCGCGGCCTCTACAACCTCTTCCAGTGTGGGTGGTGGCTCCCTGTTCATCAAGCTGCGCTGTACTTCCTTGTCCTTCAGGCAACACAGCACTCCGTCCCTGAGGGCCATCTCTAGGATGTGGTCCCATTTGCAGGGGGCGGCGGCTACCCTCATAGCCGTTACGAAGGCTTCTACCGACTCGTCCGGCGCTTGAACTCGCCTCCAAAACGCACTCCGAGCGGGAAACATTGCCCTCGAGGGTCGGAAACGCTCACGCAGCATTTTCATGATGTCACCGGCTTTGAAATCGCTCATCTTCTTCGGTGCAAGGATGCCCACCAGCGTCCGCTTGGTTTCCATCCCAAGCATGCGAGTGAGGATGGCCCTCTTCCTTTCCTCGTCGTCTTCTTTGACTTTGAGCTCCACCAGTGCCGCCTGGAAGTCCATCTCAAAGAGCTCCCAGTCCTGCGGTTTGGTGATGTTGAACCCGCTCTGTGTCCTGGCTCCGTGGGGATCCATCATCCCACCTTCGTCGCCAATTTAGTGTATGAGAGTCAAGACACAAAGCACAGCCAACGGCTGGGTTAACTCAGGTTTATTGCATGGTGGACAGAGGGAACATGAGGTAATGGCGGACGAACAGCTCTATATATATGGCAGTAACGTATTTGAATGTGGCTCCACGGTAGCCTGTTGGCTACTGGTCCGCGTGACGTCATGGCTGGTCACGCCCTTCTTGTCCAGGTGTAGGTAGCGGCGGGAAACCTCCCGCGCTGCGGTCTTTGATGGGTTTGGACCAAGAGAGCTTGGACGCTCGCTGCTGCCAGCTGGTGGTCATTAGCTCGCGTCCTATTACAGGGTTTATATGGTACAGCTGAAGGTTACATTGTTACTCTTGGCAAGGTTACATTGGTTCAGATACATTGACATCACATGTAGAAGGTTACACTATTAGGACACAACAGAGTTCGCCCTGCCTCTCTGCCCATCAGCCCAATGTGAGAGCACTTCCACCCTACCCCACCACAGAGTTCATCCTGCCCCTCTGTTTGGGCACTCGGTTTCTAAAAGGTTTGCCATCACTCCCCTATGTGCTCTCTGGGAAGGATTTCAGCAGTGATAAGCAAGCAGACCCAGCTCTCCCCCCACCCACCCACCACCACCACCAGTTTTTTTTAAAAAATAAACATTGTCTTGTATAAACATATCTCTAATAATTATTTCAAATATGGGTATAGTGGTATTTTTAATATTCACATATCATTCAAGCTGCTTTGGAAATAATTTTGTCTTGAAAGATGGGGCATTAATAGTTTCAATAAATAATGACAATTTTTAATTGTGTGCTTGTGCATGCATGACTCCCGCCAAAACCAATTCTCCCTAATTCATAACAGCACCAGAAATTACAACACAGTCCCCTCTTCGCATGGTTAAATATGGAGGTTTGGAAGCAAAACTTGGAAACTGAAAAACAAGTGCTGCTAACCAAGGAAGTTAATCAGTGGCTGAAGTCAATTGAATCCATTGAATCAGTGCGGTTTAGGTGAGCAAGTTTTTTCATAAGATTCATTGATTCTCTTGTTGGAAATGCGTGTTGAACAAACAGCAAAAGGCTTCATGGTATTATCACTCTATAGATTTCCAACAAGAGAACCTGGCAGAACAACATTGTGCCATGAACTTTCATTGTGTTTGCCTGAAGAAGAGATTTTGGACCTCGAAAACTCATGCAACTTTTAAATTTTTTTATTTTTTCAGTGATCCAATAAAGGTATCGCCTTCCTCCTGCATTTGTTGCATTTTTTCTACCTTGAATATGGATCACATAGCTAATCTTCATTTTGGCAGTTTCATGTCTGGCATAGACACAGAAGAAGTAGTTAACCCCAATTTGCTCTGTTTTGAATTTTTTTACTGGGAGAAATTTTTTTTCCTATTGGAAAAATATAGCCCAGAGATGGCTGTACATTTTTATTTTAAAACCTGGTCACAGGGGGAGTTAGACTGATACACTGTCCATGTTTTTCTGGTTGTGTAGCCTATAGTGTGTGAGTGACTAAGCCAGATATACATTACAGTACGTTAAAATGATTGAGGCACATAAGGGACATACTACCATTGCATTGTTTACTTAAAAGTAGCTGCAACCTCCATAAGAACTTACAGGATCATTCCTGGAACATTGGGAAAGATGTATGAATGAATCATGGGAGCCAAGCAGAGCTACTGATGTGTGGGAAAAACCTATCTTTACTTGAGCATAATAAGGGAGCATGTAATAATAATTGCTGCTATTGCAATAAGGGCTGGGTGACTATCTGAGAAAAAGGTGTCAGACAATAACCTTGGCTTGCTTTGTTTAGTAGTAGTTGTGTATGTATAGCATTAATATCCATGGCTAGGACAGAACACTGGCAGTGCACCAACTATGCACCATTCTGTTCAGGCGTACATAGGTTAAACCAAACAGTTAATTGAAATTGGCAACCACCCTGTCTGTGTGCTTTGTTGACTTTCAGTACAGAGTACAAAATCCTGCAGTCAGCTCCCAGAAATGTCATAGATCACCATTTCAGACTTATTTCTTTCTGCAGACGTGGGTGCCAGTCCTGATCCTGAACTGTGGCAATAGTAGCCATTGCGGTTACTACAGTAGTGCCTCAAGTATTCAAACTTTTGCCTCTTTTGGATATTAGCTTCAGAATCCCTACCCCAGGGTTCTGGAAGTTATAGTTTGCAACCTTCACATATCTAAATTCTGCTGGTTGTTGCTGCTGTAAGCCATCAATTCATTTCTGTCTTACATTGAACTACGGGTGAATGATCTTAAAATGCCATTATTAAATTTATTTGTTTATTTATAATAAACAGATAAACAATAATTCTTTATAAATAAATACATGGCTATTTTGATACAATTTATTATAACTTGTCTCCCCCACAATGAACTCAAGACAGTATACAGGTGAAACTGAGAAAATTAGAATATTGTGCAAATGTTCATTCAGTTCATTAATGCAACTTAAAAGGTGAAACAAATATATGAGATAGACTCATTATATGCAAAGCGAGATAGTTCAAGCCTTACTTTGTTATAATATTGATGCTTATGGCTTACATCTTATGAAAACCCCAACCCCCCAATCTAATGTACCCCATAATCATCACATAATCTCATGTATGCTGCACTCCATGATCATCACAATTATAACGAATTAAAGCATGACTTATCTCACTTTGCATGTAGTGAGTCTATCTCATATATTTGTTTCACCTTTTAAGTGAAATGAATGAACATTTGCACAATATTCTAATTTTCCGAGTATCACCTGTATGTCTGTGATGGCGAACTTTTGCACTCTAGGTGTTCTGAGATTTCAATTACCAAAAGTCCAGGTCAGCACTTCTGCTGGTCAGGGCGTCTGGGAATTGAAGTTAAAAAGAACTGGAGTGTGGTCCTTTGCCTGTTTTCTCCTCAAAATAGTACCCTGAGAGGTGCATCAGGGTTAGAGAGTGTTGTCTGGCTCACAGAGCTTCATGGTCATGGTAGGTTTGGAGGACCCAAGTGTAACACTCTGCTCACTACAACACAATAGCATTATACCATGAGCTCTTAAAAGCTGAGAAGTACACTATCAGTGGCTATATTTGTTATACAGTTGTGAGTTGCCCGCATGAATAATTGGCCAAACCTTTCCCAAGGGGTTCACCTTGCCTTCAACAGATCCGGGGACCAACCGGACTTTGCTGGAAAGGCAATTGGGGTACAGGCTAGTTAGCTAGTTTGGGGGGCAAATCATAAAGCCTTGGCTGATGTCTACGATAGAAACCGGGCAAAAACCAAAGATGATGACTCTAATGGAAATACACAATCCTCCGCTTCTGGCTACAGATTAAGTTAGGCAAACAAGCCGCGCCAGACAGCAGAACAATTAGGTACCCGGAGTCAATACACATAGACTCCGAGATTAGGGCAGGAACAATGGGTTTCGCCAGCAAGGCACGCCACAAAGTTTGCCAAGAGAACCCTATGGACCAAAAAAAAGACAAAACAAGGGGATGCTCAGCACAGTAGATCTGAAAAGGGGGAGGGATACGAAAGGGGGAGGAGAAATACAGTGTTGCAGGGAACAATACTGCATAGGGACATGGAATGTGAGGTCTATGAATCAAGGAAAACTGGAAGTGGTTAAAAACGAGATGGAAAGAATAAGCATTGACATTCTGGGCATCAGTGAGTTAAAATGGACAGGGATGGGTGAATTCAGCTCTGGAAACCATCATATCTACTACTGTGGGCAAGAAAACCTCAGAAAAAATGGAGTAGCCATAATTGTCAACAAAATAGTGAGGAAAGCAGTAATGGGATACAACATCAAAAATGATAGAATGATGTCAGTCAGAATCCAAGGCAAACCTTTCAATATCACTGTAATCCAAGTCTATGCACCAACCACTAGTGCAGATGAAGCCACAGTTGACCAGTTCCATGAGGACCTACAACACCTCATAGAACAGACACCAAGAAATGATGTCCACATTATCTTAGGAGATTGGAATGCCAAAGTAGGAAATCAAAAAGTAAATGGAATAACAGGCAAGTTTGGTCTTGGAACACAGAATGAAGCAGGGCAAAGATTGATAGAGTTCTACCAAGAGAATGCACTAGTCATAGCAAACACCCTCTTCCAGCAACACAAGAGGCGACTTTACACATGGACATCACCAGATGGCCAGCATCGAAATCAGATTGATTACATACTCCGCAGTCAAAGATGGAGAACCTCCATTCAGTCAGCAAAAACAAGACCTGGAGCAGACTATGGCTCAGATCACAACCTACTGATCGCAAAATTCAGGTTTAGACTAAAGAAAATGGGGAAAACAATTAGACCAGACAGATATGACCTACACAACATCCCTAAAGAATACACGGTGGAGGTCGTGAACAGATTTAATGTCCTGTACCTGATAGACAGAGTACCAGAAGAATTATGGACAGAGACGCGGGACATCATGCAGGAGGCAGCAAGAGAAACCATACCAAAAGAAAAGAAGCATAAGAAAGCAAAGTGGTTGTCTGATGAGGCTCTTAAAATAGCAGAGGAAATAAGGAATGCAAAAGTCCAAGGAGAAAGGAAAAAATACAACCACCTGAATACAGAATTTCAAAGAAAAGCAAAGAGAGATAAGGAAAAATACCTGAACGAACAGTGCAAAGAAATGGAGGAAAACAACAAAAGAGGCAGGACTAGAGATCTTTTCCAAAAAATTGGGGGAATCAAGGGAACATTTAAAGCAAAAATGACCATGATAAGTTTAGTGTATGGGACCAAAGACAACCGGACAACCAAAAGGTTGGTTTAACACAGGTTTATTGCATGAGGTTCCAGTGAAGCATGAGGTAATGGCGGTGATACATCTCAATATATACAGTAGCTCTCTACATTTGAATCTTGTAGCACGGTAGCTCATTGGCTGCTACCGGCGTGGCCTCGCCCAGGCACGCCTCTTTCTTCTGCTGCTGAATGCGGGGAAGGTTTTCCCGCGGCTGTCCGTGATTGAGCAATGTGAACCATGTGAGGCTGAATGCTCGCAGCTGCCCTCTATGGGCTGTCTGCTCGCGTTCCTTTACAGCTGGTATCGTTTGTATCTGGAGTGGTTACATTCTTGCCTTTACAGCATAATGAACATGCATACATACATACATAACATCCCTCCCCCCTAGGATGGGACGAAGTCCCGCAACCATTGTGGCTTGCCGCACGTGCGCTTGGGACGCGCTTGCGTCTGACCTAGTACTGGAGAGCCTGTGATCCCTGACTCCGCGGGTGCTTGTCCTGCAACGGGAAACGGGGATTCGTTAGTGGCTCCGTGGGGCGTCCGTGCCTGCCTCGCGCCCGGGGATGGGAAGGGAATGAATAGTTGGGAGGTGAACCCCTGCCTGTTGCTCTCTGACCCCGGGGACCCACCTATTGTGAACCGCGGAACCGATGAGGTCGCCCTTGTGGTTCGGCTACCTTCTGATCCCTGCTCGGGGGACCTTGAGACTGTGGTGGGCGGACTCGCTGATGCCTCCCGTCTTGGGGGTGTCGGTCTCCGGGAAAATGGCGCTATATCGCATTCTAACTCACAGGGGCTACTGGGACTGGAGGTACCAGGGGCTGAACTGAAACCCCTCTTTTCACTAGGACGGGTGGGGGACCACTCCGCTAACTCCCCCTGGTACTGTAAATCAACGTCTAAACTTCTATGGGCATCTGTGTTTCGGGGAAACTCCCGCGGGGTATGTGTGTGGTCGGGGCTCTTCCATTTTTTCGGGGACTCCCGCAAAAGATTTCTGTGGATCGATTCCCTTTCCTCCCCCCTTGGTGGGGACCCATGCTCCCCTTTTCCTCCCCCTTGGGTTAAGCGGGTGGGGGAGTACCCTAACGCTGATTCGATGCTATTCTCGTCTCCGTCCTGCTCTCCGGGGACCCTGCGCCTGAGTTGGTCCACGTGTCGCCTCCACAGGAAGCCTGTACTGGTTTCTACGCGGTATGAGACGGGGCCGGTTTGTTCTACTACGGTGCCCGGCACCCAGGCTGGCCCCGCGCTGGCGTAGTTCCTGCAATGCACCGGGGCGCCTACGCTGAAACTCTTTGTGGGTTCCACCCCTATGTTCTGCCCTTTGTCCTCTACTCTCGTGGGGTCTAGCTTGGAGATTCCCGTGGCCAGCTTCCTGCGCATCAACAGCTCTGCGGGGGAGTACCCTGACGCTAGTGGGGTGACCCTGTATCTTAGCAGGAATTGGCACAATTTCAGGTCGAGGTCTCCGGGGCCCATGCGCAGTAGCGCGTCTTTCGTGGTGCGCACGAGGCGCTCTACTTGGCCGTTGGTGGCCGGGTGAAAGGGGGCAGAGGTGACGTGCCGAATGGCGTTTCGCTCCATGAATGCCCCGAACTCGGCGGACGTGAAACAGCTGGCGTTATCGCTGACGAGGGTGTCGGGTAAACCGAACGTGGAGAAGACCCTCCTTAACTGTTTGATTGTTGTGGCCGAGGAGGTGCTTGAGACTGGAATGACCTCCAACCACTTGGAGAACGCGTCCACCACGAGAAGGAAAAGCGTTCCCCTGAACGGGCCAGCAAAGTCTACATGTACCCGGGACCAGGGCCCCCTTGCCGTGTCCCACTCCCTAGGTGGCGAGCGAGCCTCTTCTGGCCTTGAGCTTTGGCACGCTTCGCAAGTGCCGACCATGTGTTCGATGTCGGCGTCTAGCTGGGGCCACCAAAAGTAACTGCGGGCCAGCGCCTTTGAGCGGACGATCCCCGGGTGGCTGACGTGCAGCAGTTTAAGCACCCTCGGCCGGAGAGGCGTGGGGATCACTACCCGCTGTCCCCACAACAGGCAACCCCTCTCTAGGGACAACTCTAGTTTCTTTTTGAAAAATGTGTCGAATTCCGCTGCTGGGGAAGACACGGGCCACCCTTTCTGTACCCAGGAGCAGACTGTGGCCAGCGTTTTGTCCTTGCCTGTCGCTTTGGCGATGTCGGCCGGTACTACTGGAGGGGAGTCTAGAACCTCTATCATTAAGACCTGATGGTCCCTCTCTACTTCGCCCACGTGGCAGCAATCCCGGGGAATGGGGGACCTCGACAGGGCGTCGGCATGGCTGATCTCCCTCCCGGGCCGGTATACCAACGCGTGCTGATACGCGTTGAGAAAAATGGCCCACCTGAGCATTCTCGGAGACAGGATTTGGGGTGTGGGCTTATCTGCGGTGAAAATGCCTAACAAAGGCTTATGGTCAGTCACTATGGTGAAGGGGCGGCCGTACACAAAATCATGAAATTTCTTGGTCCCCGCAATTATTGCTAGTGCTTCTCTGTCTGTCTGAGCATAGTTTCTCTCTGCTTGGGACAAGGACCTAGAGTAGACGCTATCGGGGCCTCCCTACCGTTCTCCAGCACGTGGCATAACACCGCCCCCACCCCCGCCGGGGATGCATCGCATATCAGGACCACTGGGCATTTGGGATTGAAGTGGGTCAGTACGGCATCTGATGCCAGGAGTCGCTTCAGGTCATTGAAAGCCTTCTCCTGGTCGTCGCCCCACTTCCATGCCTCGTCCTTTTTTAACAATTTGTGTAGCGGTTCTGCCACGGCTGCCTTCCGCGGGAGGAAGGAGTGGTAGAAGTTGAGCAGTCCGAGGAACGACTGCAACTCGGGCTTGGAGGTGGGGCGAGGGGCCTTCTTGATGGCGGCTACCTTGGATTGGGCTGGCCTTATTCCCTCGGGAGTGACACGGAACCCTAGGAACTCAACCTCTGTAGCGAAGAAGACGCATTTGTCTTTCCGCAACCGCAACCCCGCCTTTTCGAATATTGCCAGGACCTTTCCCAACCTTGTTGCTAATTCGGCCCGGCTCCCCCCTGTAATCAATACGTCATCAAAGTAGGGTAACACCCCCTCTAACCCCTTCAGGAGGCGTTCCACAAGTGACTGGAAGATCCCGGGCGCCGAATTCACGCCGAATTGGAGGCGCGATACCTGGAACGCCCCTTTGTGGGTGACTATGGTCTGCGCAGCAGCTGCGGCGGGGGTCACCGGGAGTTGCTGGTAGGCTTGGGCCAGGTCGAGTTTAGCGAAACACCTCCCCCCGTGTAACCTGGCCAACAAGTGGCTGACTACCGGCACCGGATACGCATTAGGGCGGATCGCCTTATTGATGGTGCACTTGTAATCAGCGCATATGCGGACCTCCCCGTTGGCCTTGAGCGCTGTTACAATTGGAGTTTCCCACTCCGCAGAATCAACAGGAACAAGAATCCCCTGGCCCACCAATTTGTCCAACTCCGCCTCTATTTTGTCCTTTAGTGCGAAGGGCACTCTGCGCGGTTTAAGTCTGATTGGACGTACTCCAGGGTCCAGGTCGAAAGTCACTGGGGGGCCCTTGAATTTCCCGAGCCCCTTTTTAAAAACCTCGGGGTGCGCGTCGCACACGCTCTGTATTGGATCAGTCCCGGCGGCGTGTGCTTCCACGGCGTGTACCCCCCCCCCCCAATGAACAACCCCAGGGGCTGGAACCATTGAGTCCCGAGGAGGCTGCATTTACCTCCCTTGAGGACGACTAGGGGAAGCATTGCAGTGTGCTTTTTAAACTGGACCCGGAACTTCCCAACCCCCAACACTGGGATGCGGTTCCCTTGCACGTCCTTCAGTGTGGCCCTCAACGCCTTGAGCTTGGGCCGCATGCGGGGGGCGATTTTCATGAACTCCCCCTGGGAAATAATGGAGTATGAAGAACCCGAGTCCACCTCCATTCTAACAGGGGCCCCTTGTATTACTACCTCAACGAAGTAACGGGGGTGCTCCGTGGAAACGCTGCAAACCGGCGCGTCGTCCTCGCTGTCGTCGGAGATGCGCCCTACTCCGTCCCGCGTCCTCGTGGTCCGGGTGCCGTCCTTTGGCCTCGTGGTGCGGTCCTGCCTCGTGGTGCGGTCCTGCCTCGCCGAGCGGTCTGGAGAACTCCTGGTGGCCTCGCGCCGTTTCCAGCAGACCTTGGCGATGTGCCCGCGCCGGCCGCAGTTGTGGCACTCGGCCTTGCGGAACGGGCATTTGGCGCGGGCGTGGGCGGCGCCGCAGCCGTCGCAGCGCCGGCCCTCTCTCTGGACCCTCCGGACGTCCTCGTCGTCGCCGCTCTCCGCAGACGAGCTCGAAACTCGCCGGGCCGCGCGCACCGAGCTCTCTGCCTTTGCGGGCTTCGGGCGCCAGTCCTGAAGCTCGTGCACCCCGGCAGTAGTGGCCTCTGCGGCCTGTGCCGTGTCGAGGACTTGTTGCCACGTGGGAGGCGGCTCCCTTTTCATCAGCGCACGCTGAGTCTCTGTGTCCCTCAGACCGCAGAGCAGGCAGTCCCGGAGGGTGATGTCGGGGAGCTCCCACTTGCATGGGCCGGCGGCCAACCGCAGGGCCGCGGCGAACTCATCGACCGATTCCCCGGGTGCCTGGACTCGCCTCCAGAACGCGCTCCGAGCGGGGAACATCGCTATTGCTGGCCGGAGATGGGCGCGCAACGCCGCCAGGAGCTCTGTAGCTTTGAGGTCGCTCACCTTCCTCGGCGCGATCAGGTTCACCAAGGTCCTCTTGGTCTCGTGTCCGAGCATGCGGACGAAAATGGCCCTCTTTTTGGCCTCATCGGAGACTTCGAGCTCCACCAGCGCTGCGTTGAAGTCTATCTCAAACAGCTCCAAGTCTCCCGGCTTCTTGATCTCGTAGCCGGCGCATGTCTTGGTCCCGTGGGCAGCCATATCCCACCTTCGTCGCCAATTTAGTGTATGGGACCAAAGACAACCGGACAACCGAAAGGTTGGTTTAACACAGGTTTATTGCATGAGGTTCCAGTGAAGCATGAGGTAATGGCGGTGATACATCTCAATATATACAGTAGCTCTCTACATTTGAATCTTGTAGCACGGTAGCTCATTGGCTGCTACCGGCGTGGCCTCGCCCAGGCACGCCTCTTTCTTCTGCTGCTGAATGCGGGGAAGGTTTTCCCGCGGCTGTCCGTGATTGAGCAATGTGAACCATGTGAGGCTGAACGCTCGCAGCTGCCCTCTATGGGCTGTCTGCTCGCGTTCCTTTACAGCTGGTATCGTTTGTATCTGGAGTGGTTACATTCTTGCCTTTACAGCATAATGAATATGCATACATACATACATAACAATAAGGGACAAAGATGGAAAGGAGTTAGATGAAGCAGAAGAGATCAAAAAAAGATGGCAAGAGTACACAGAGGAACTCTACAAAAAGGACCTCAACACTCCTGATAATAACAATAATGAGAAATTTGAACTTGAACCAGACATTCTGGAGAGTGAAGTCAGAAAGGCCCTAAAAAGCACTGCAAACAACAAAGCTAGTGGAAATGATGGTATCCCAGTTGAATTTTTCAAAGCCCTAAAAGATGATGGAATCAAACTACTGCATTCAATATGCCAGCAAATTTGGAAAACAAAACAGTGGCCACAGGATTGGAAAAGATCAGTGTACGTTCCAATCTCCAAAAAAAGGCAATGCCAAAGAATGCTCAAATTACCGAACAATTGCGCTCATCCCACATGCCAGCAAGGTGATGCTCAAGATAATATGGGATAGACTTCAACAACATGTGGAGAGAGAACTACCAGAGGTGCTAGGCCGGTTTCAGAAGAGCCAGGGGGACTAGAGACCACATTGCCAACATACGTTGGATCATGGAGAAAACAAAAGAATACCAGAAACAAGTCTACTTTTGTTTTATTGACTACACCAAGGCTTTTGACAGTGTGGACCACAACAAAATGTGGCAAGTAATTAAAGAGATGGGAATACCAAAACACCTCATATGCTTCCTGAGAAATCTGTACACGAATCAAGAAGCAACAGTTAGGACAGAACACGGAATGACATAGTGGTTTGGAATAGGAAAAGCAGTAAGACAAGGCTGCATTTTATCACCCTGCTTATTCAATCTATACACAGAGCACATAATGCACAATGCAGGAATGGAGGAATCACAATATGGGATCAAAATTGCTGGGAGAAACATCAACAATTTGAGATATGCAGGCGATACCACCCTAATGGCAGAAAGTGAGGAAGACCTAAAGCACCTCTTGATTGGATTGAAGGAGGAGAGTGCAAAAGCTGGCTGGAAACTTAATATCAAGAAAACCAAGATAATGGCAACAGGTCCCATCAGTCCCTGGAAAATAGATTGGGAAGAAGTAGAAGCAGTGACAGATTTTACTTTCCTGGGATCTAAGATCACTGCAGATGGCGACTGTAGCCATGAAATAAAAAGACGACTGATTATGGGGAGATAAGCTATGAGAAACCTGGGGAATATAGTGAAAAGCAGAGACATCACCTTGGGGAAAAAAATTCGCATAGTCAAAGCAATGGTATTCCCAGTGGTAATGTATGGGTGTGAGAGCTGGACCATTAGGAAGGCTGAGCGCAGAAGAATAGTTGCCTTTGAGATGTGGTGTTGGAGGAGAGACCTGAAAAGAGAACAAATAGGTCAATACTTGAAGAAATCAATCTTGACTGTTCATTGGAGGGACAAATAGTGAAGATGAAGCTAAAGTACTTTGGACATCAAATGAGAAGGGAGGACTCACTTGAGAAGGCCTTGATGCTGGGAAAGGTGGAAGGCAAGAGAAGAAAGGGGCGTCCAAAGATGAGATGGATAGATGGTATTGTGGACACAATGGGCACAGAGCTTGGTGGGCTGAGGAGAATGGTGGAGGATAGAGATGCCTGGAGGAAAATGGTCCATGGGGTCGCAAAGGGTTGGAATCGACTGTGCAACTGAACAACAACAAACTTCCAAGAGCTGGCATTGTAGCTGGACCACCGGAAGATGCCATGTTGCAAGCCTTCTGTATTATAGGGTCACGCACATCCTAAGCGCGCATCACCCCAAGGAAGGGTAATAAATACGTGCCACCCGACCCAGATCGGGGCTGGACTTCACCACACGATTATCTCGCGTGTCTTCCTTGCGGCCAGCCACTCCAACACCTGGGAGCCATTGCAACATCCAGTATGTTAACAGTCATTGGGGCACACACATTTTGACTTCCTTTTCTGATGAGTGCTTAGTTCACATAAATGAAGCAGACAGATTGGGATATTGCTCACCCGTTTCCAAGCAAGTGTGCTCTGAAGGGATTTGCTCTCTTTCACAAGACATATAGGCATTTTGGAAGCTTATTTTCTGGATATGGTATTTGGATGGGTAGCTCATGATAGATGGGTGATGTATAAATATAAATATTCTGTGGGGGGAAATTCTTCACAACATGAGCTGGCGGTTTAATTTATGTGATTGCATGATTACTGTCTGTGGTAGATTAGCCATTTTATTTTTATTTTTTGAAAAGGTGATATAAGAATCTCAGATTGCAGAATGTTTAGGAAAATGGACTGAATGATGACAAACCTCAGCACACACAATTTACACGTAATTTGCTTTCCTTTGACAAGAATTGCTTTTGAATGCTTGTATATAGTAAAGGCTTCTGAGGTAAGAATATCCATTTGAAGTGGCTGAGCAGGAGTGTTTTATTATTCATTGTTACATTTATACCCTGTCTTTCCATAGAAATGCCAAGGCAACTAACAGCAATAAAATCCAAAATAAGGGAAGGAATTTTATAGACAAGGAATTTAGGAAATGTAATGGAAGTAATAGCAAAAATAAATGCAAAAAACAAAATATTTGGCATCTTTTAAGACTAACAGATTTATTTCTGTGCAAACTTTCTAAACTGAAATGGACTGTAATTCCTAAAAGCTTGCACTGAAATAAATACTGTATGTTAGTTTTAAAGGTTCTAGATTTTTGCTTTGTTTTATTAGTCTGCTGAAATGGATTAACGCGGCCACCTCCGTAAAGATTTTTCTGAGAACATTTCCCTCTGCGTTGTTTCAGATTATGCACAAGCTACTGATGTGCTAAAAATGGATTACTTATTTCACATTGAAGTAGGCCTGCTTCTGTACAATTTTTCATTTCTTTCTGCAGCCTTTCCCTCCCATTCTCCTTTTTGTAACTTTGCAAAGTCTGTGTTCCTAATTTTGTAAGGTAAAACATATTAACCCGGATTTCTCTTGCATAATGAAACAATGATGCATTCAAAAGAATGTATGTGAAAGAGAGTGAAAAGAAGGCAACATGGGAAGAGAAAAACCAAGGCCTGCACTGATTTACCCATAAACCAGACATAATCCGCCTAATCTGGCATTGTGTGTGTGAGGTGATTAATGTTTTCTCTTCCTTGTTTCTGTGGTGCCAGGATGCAGCTCCAGCATAGTGTTGACTAAAGCAATGTGTGGCTGTTAGTTTTGTCAATCACAAGCTGTTCAAGACTGTACTGTGACCTCAACAAAGAAGAGCTTTGTCACATTGTTTATGTTTAGTAATAGAGGCCAATGAGAGAAATACAAAATTTGTAGGCCTTCTGCATCTTTTTGCATTCTTTACAAAATTTGTAGCAAATGAAAATTCAGAGATATTACTCTGTCTATATTCCAGTGGTGGTGAACCTATGGCACACGTGCCAGAGGTGGCACTCAGAGCCCTCTCTGTGGGCACTTGCCCCGTTGCCCCAAGCACAGAGTTTGCCCCACCTCCTTGCCCAAAAGCCCAATGGGAGCGCTTCCTCCCACCCCAGGCACAGAGTTCGCCCACCCTTCTGCCTAGCAGCCCAATTGGAGCACTTCCTCCATCCCCCAGCACAGAGTTCTCCCTGGCCCTATGCAGCACAGACGGTAGCCTATTGAGTTCGGACACTTGGTCTCTAAAAGGTTCACCGCCACTGCTATATTCCTTTTTATAAGGCAAATATACATATTACTAATTTTAAAAAAATTCAGAGGTATGGTGTGAAGTCACAGTGTTTCATATGTGTAACTTATTTCAGTTCAATGGATAGAGTGGACTTGTATTTATGATTGTGGCCAGCTTTATGTAACTCTAAGAGGGCCAACCTCAAAGGTAGGGGAGTCTTGCAAGTGTAGCTTTCCTCCATCACAGCATTACATTATTTGGACAATCTGCATGCAATGGAATGGTTTCCATCAATGTATCTGAAAAGTTGAGCTGCTTTCTCGCAACCTGAAAGTGTTGAAAAGCAGACTGGCAAAAGATCAGATAGATTTTTAAAAAAATCTTTGTTTTCTGCAGAGTCACAAGCAAGGATCGTTGAAGGAAAGTTGGAAGTTGAAATCCTTGTGGAGTTCACATGGCCCAAAAGAGATACCTTATTTCCCCAAAAATAAGACCCAAACAGAAAATAAGCTCTAGCATGATTTTTAGGATGCTTGTAATATAAGTCCTACCCCAAAAGTAAGCCTCAGTTAAGCCAGACTGACACATTTACCTCTAGTAGAACCTTTGCAACACATGACTGATGTATTGAATTATAAAATAATATTATTAATATATAAATAAATAATATTATTGACATTAATACTTAAAATAAACAATAATATAAATTATGGTTAAGTATTTGAAAATATCCAAGCAGGCACCTTTGGATGAGAGGTAAACACCTATGTAAAAAGATGAACTTGAGACTTATTGCCACATGACCAGTCGGAGTACAGACACAACACATGAATAACGTGCAACACTTGATAACAAATGAATGTGGTTGTGTCTAATAGGAATCTCAATAATTCAATACGTTGTGTATTGTAATGGACGTACTGTACTTAATAGCACTTGTGTGAAATAAACATTTTCTGAATTTTGGTGCCTGCATTTTTTCATCAAGAAAATGGAGTCGCAAGAAATTCAGGCTGGAAATTGTGGTTTTGAGAGTTATGATGATATCCCAGAAGAAGATGACATGACTGTGTAGATTTTTATGCATGAAAAATATAAGACATCCCCTGAAAATAAGCCCTAATGTGTCTTTTGGAGAAAATTTAATATAAGACCCAGTCTTATTTTTTGAGAAATACGGTACCAACCATCTCTTTAAAAGCTCTGAAGACAAGGTTGCTGCTGTCACCACCACCATCACTACCACTTCTCCCAAGGTGTCTGTTCTTCCCATCTCTACTCTTGTGGGTTCCCAATGGGTTCTAACAGGCAGTATGACGTGCAGTGAGTTTTGGGGAGGAGTAACCACAGCTGCGTCCTATTTGGTGGCTGTGGCAGGTGAGATTTCTGGGTTGCAACCTGGTAAAGGAGGCAGGAAGTCTTCTTCACAGTTTGGTAACTTTGCTTCCTCATCACAGAAGGCTGCAGTTTCATCTTCATGTAATGTATAGTTCATTGACCATGTGGTAGGTTGGCTAGATTGGCTACTCGTGGAAGCCAAGGGAGGGGGATAATAGTACCAAGAGGGCTCAGCATTTTCTCCATAAGCTGAGTGAAAACAATCATGTTATTGTACTTTGATCAACAGAAGGGTGTTAGCCAGGAAGGGCAGATTTCCTTTGATGGAAAGCAGTTAGCAAGTTAGACGGCTGATAAGCTATGCTACAGATCTACCTTAAGAAAGCTAAATTAATTCAGTTAGATAGAGGCTGCTGAGCATAGTCTCCTATAACTGATAACCAAGATGAAATGAGCAAAGCAAATGCTGTTATGTACGGCTTGCACCTCCCCACCCACCCCTTCTAGCTGATTATTATATCTTAAAAGTCTTTTGAAGCACCTAATAAGATTTGCAGGAATGACTCATATAGATCACACAAAGATAGGCCAGGTTAGACCTGTTTAGTCTCTCTTTTTAATGACATGTTGAAAAGAAGTGGCAGGAGTTCGCTCTCATAGCTTGAAAAAACAACTGAATAACTTATGATTCACACATTAATTTCAGATATTCTCCCTTCACAATGGATTATTGTTTGCAGTACAGTTTGGTTTAGACTTCCTCCTCTAGGTCACAGTTTGGTACATATTTCTTTTCTCGTTTGAAGAAAAATAAACCCCTTGTAAACAGTCCCCCCACCCAAATATCTGTGAAGCAGATATTTTCATAATTTTTGAAACTCAATTATGTGTTCACAGAATCCCAAGCATTCCTGGAGACATGGGCCCATCAGTTCTTGATTTAAGGCGGTGAGATGAAACAGGTGGGACATTCCTGATTACACCTTGATCAAACTAGCAAAGAGTTTGCCCATCTCTTAGAACTGTTATGCTTCTGTCTCATTTTCTTCAGATTAGGACATATAGGATGGCGTCGGTGGGACAGATGACACTGTTCTGAGACCACGTTTGCTTTTTTAAATCTCATAGAGGACTTAGGTTTTTAATGGTTTAGTGAAGGACAGAGATTGAGTTGCAGGCATTGGCATGTAAGGTACATTTGCCCACCTGTGTCTTATTTAAAGGATGGAAGAGAGTCATGTAGTTCAAGGCATCAGAAAAAGACTAGTCTTACCTGTGGCATCTAAGCCTTGTCTCAGAGCTGTTTAACTTCTGTATTAAAACATGGAAGAGAGCTATCCCTTTTCTATCTAAGCCTGGCAAGGGAGTACGTTAGTATTAGTATCTTGGATGCAGTTATGAGTTGAATGAGAGACAATAAACTGAGATTCAAACCAAACAAGATAACAGTGCTGTTGACAGGTGGTTCTTCTTCACTTTTAAGTGTTGGTTTTTTTTTCCACTTAGCTTCGAAGGGATTGTACACTCTGTGGAAACCAGGTGTCTAGTTTTCAGAGGCTTCTAAATCAAGGTGGGGAGGATATGGCCTCCAGCAGCATCGGTGTACCTTTCTGATTTCCCCCCCAAAACAGATTTGATCCATTCAAATGAACAGTTGTGCCACCCTAGAAGCATCTAGGGGGAGCATATGGCCATATATAGATCTTGTGCCCTATTTTAGGACTGGGGATACATATTTTTCTAACACTAGAAGTGACTTTCCATTTGTAATAAAGACATTTCTGAGTTAAAACATAACAGAGCCTGTGGCTATTGGCATCTTCTAGAGCAGTGGTCCCCAACATGCACCCCATGCCCCACAGGAGGACTTCAATTCCCAGAAGTCTAAGTCAGTACATTGGCTGATTAGTGCTTTGGAGAATTGACTCGGGCTTATGGGAACTGAAGTCCAAAAGCCAAAGATTGGGAAACAATGTTCTAGAGAGAGGAGCCACTGGCCATTTTACTGGGGTGGGGGGGATAAGAGGGATGGGGCCATGAGGAGAGTGACAGGCATGCAAGGTACAATCCTCTAGATTCCCAATGTGACTGACCTTTAAAAGCTGCCCACCCCTTATAGGTCCATCACTGAGTTTATATTTGCTTTTGATGCCCAAAGGTATCTTCTGTCAGTTTTGAGTTGACATCCCAACTGTAGTATCGTTAGGACAGAGCTTTGTGGTAGCTGTTCATTCTCTGGTAACCTTTTGGCTAGATTGCCAAGATACATTGCAGGTGGGATTGCATTTGAAAATTGTCTGGAAACTTCAGCTGATCCAAAACAGAGCAGGAACACTGGGGTTGACTGGGACCGGATTATATGAGCAAGCATGCCTGTTCTTTAGGATCTATACTTGCTTAAGTAGAAGAACTGGCAACTCATCCAATTCTACCACATGCCACAATGCTCAATTCTTTGTAAAATTCAAAACAGAGTGAAGTTTGGTAAGCTTCAAAAAGCATTTAGCTTCCCAAAGATGTATGGAATTAATCTATACTCATATGTGGGTTAGTGGCAAGAAGCTCTATGTAGTTGCAGAGATCTGTGACAAGTACAGTATATTATGAGGTGACCTCTATAGCAAAGATCCTACATGATTTATGCAAGAATAACAGCAACTGACCAAATTCCTTTTTAATTAACAAAATGAGTTGGATCCAAAGTTCAGTCAGTTGGGCTCCTTCAAACCCAGAGGAAGAGGGAATTGCTGACTATTCCATGCTCCCCTGACAAAAGTCCATTGACTGCTGAAAAGCTGTTATGAGTTGTGGTCAAGGTCTTGCTGGAGTTGTGATAGAGGGTGTGCTGGTGCTATACAGAGAAGGGGAACTACTGCTCTTCTGCCTTCTTCCATGGGGAAACCCAGTGGTGGGCATCAGCAGGTTCGCACCAGTTTGCCAGAACAGGTAGCAGAAATTCTGGATGGCCCCGCCCATCCAAGTTTTGAAATAAAGTAGTCCTAATTTGGGTGCAATGCAGGGCTTTCCACTTAGCCATGCCCACCATACCATGTCCACAGTGTGGTAGTAATTTTTTTTGGAGTCCACCACTGGGGAAACCTGTACTGGATCCAGACTCCCTCTGTGGATGGAAAGAGCAGTTTGTGCACATGGGATATTGTGACCCTGAGCAGCGGAAGAGAAGGTATAGCAATTATCAAGGACATAGAGCTAATGGTGTTACTGTCTAATAAAGAAAGTAAAGGGTTAATTTGAGAGGGACTTTTGCTAGCTATAAACAGCACAATTGGTCAGGATGTGGCTAAAAGCTCTGCTTCTTCCATTATAAAAGTGAGTTTTCAGAAGTGCTCACTTCTTGGTTTGGTTTTCCTTTCAGGAAGCGAAACCTTGAACTCATGGTGCCATATTTAAATGTTCATTAAATGAAGTAACTTCTTGTAACTTTGGCTAGTCCAAGTGCCTTAACATTGAGCTATTACCTGCAGCTATTTCTGTGTGTGGTGTCCTGGCAAAATAGGTTCACTTTAAGTACCTCAAATAACTTTTCGTAGGTTTCAGCAGATTTTGGTTATGTGATTTTGTAAATATGTTTCTTTACATCAGCATAATGGATGTTCATCTGTGATAGGGATACCTTGGGCAAGATATATTCAATAGTCTGCCTTGCCCAAGCAAGCCTCCCTCCTTACCATCTTGGTCATCAAACACTCCTCCTCATTATTATTGTCATAATCTATTAGCTTGATGAGTGGAAAACCAGTGACAATCAGGCAAGGCCATCTCTACTGAGCCTCTTCCTTCTTTCCAGCATTGTCTATGCTAAAGTGGAAATCAAATGAAAGAAGCAGGGCACAATGATGAAAATTAAGAAGGAATCCAGGAAGCTCTTTTAATTGTTCCTCTTGGGATATGAACCCTTGAAAGGTACCAGACTATAATTAATAATAATTTCATGTCATCAGGTTGATTATGAATCATGGCAACCCTTTCCACAATGTTCTAGATACAGAGTACTCACTTTACCTTTCTTTTTGTTTCCCAGCCCTTTGTGACTGTGCAGATTATCTTGGGCTACATAGACCAGCACTTCTTGTGGGAGACACAGGGGAGAACTGAACATGTTTGCATCCAAGAGCTCACTGACTTGGGAGATCTGAATTCCAATTCTTCCTGGGTTATAGATCTATCCTTCTTTAAACATGCTGAGTGGTCCTGGTGGCCCAGTGGTTAATCAGAGAGAGAGAGAGAGAGAGTGTGTGTTTTGAAGTTTTTATGGGGCATAATGATTTATTTTCATTGTTACTGAATTATCATCTCACCAAAGTAATGCATGTATGAGTAAGGCTAATCTTGATACATAAAGCCTAATTTTCTCAAAAGAATGAGGATTATTGAAACCATGTTTATACAACAGTTTGAATATGTAGAACAAATTATATAAACATGAATTGCATTGTTACAATTGTATTGTAAATGTGTATTATATGTTAAGAAGACTGTGCAATGGATTGGAACCAGATTATTTGTAGATAGATGTGGTGCTGGAGGAGAATTTTGAGAGTATCCTGGACAGGAAAGAGATCAAATACATCGATCCTGAAGGAAATCAACCCTGACTGCTCCTTGGAAGGACAAATATATTGAAGATGAAGCTAAAGTACTGTACTTTGGACACTAAATGAGAAGAGAGGACTCACTCATGAAGGCCTTAATGCTGGGAAAGATCAAAGGCAAAAGGAGAAGGGGGCGACAGAGGATGAGATGGCTAGATTTCATTGTTTACGCTATGGGTGTAGAGCTGAGTTGGCTGTGGAGGATGATGGAGAATAGGGGCGCCTGGCGTGCAATGGTCCATGCAAAGGGTCGGACCTCACTATGCGACTGGACGACGACAACAACAACAGAGTAGATGTATGGAAATCACAAGTCTTAAATTTGTCATTAAGATACTTAAATATCTTTCATTTTAGTGCAACTAAGTCCGGATCCAACATGCTGAGTGGACTTTAAGAAACATTTTAAGGGATAAAATAGATTCAGTTTATCATGAAAAAGTTTATTCTGTATAACTGTAATATACATAAGATATTCCAGTGAGGTCCTTCCATGGTTAAAAGGCAGTCATAACTAACAATGTTGGTACCTAGAGCAAGTGGTTCAAAATGACCTCCCAAATCAACTTTGCAATTCATGATATGAGAATAATACCAGAACTAATCACAGCATTGAACGCTCTGTCAGCGTCTTCCCACTTCCACATGGGGAACACTACAAAAAGAAATCAAAAGTATGATATAATCTATATATGTATCCAGTGGTGGGCATCAGCAGGTTCGCACCAGTTCCCCAGAACCGGCAGCAGAAATTCTGGTTGGCCCTGCCCATCCAAGTTTTGAAATAAAGTAGTCCTAATTTGGGTGCAACGCAGGGCTCTCCCCCCTGCCATGCCCACCATACCACACTCACAGAGTAGGTAGTAAAAAAAATTGAATCCCACCACTGTACGTATCTATATAGTTTATCATCTTAACCTATAAAATCGAGGGTTAACCGTTGGAACTTTGCATAGGCTCCTTAGCCAGGCTCTACTAGCCCGCACTCACCATTCGTGCACATGCCCGAACTGGGTACGCAGGTAAACGCAAGATTGAGAAATGCACCAGTGGGGCAAGTGCCCCACAAATGCAAAAAAGGGAAACAACTTCATTTCCCAATGTTCTTTGCGCCGCGCCACAGCCAATCAGGCTGAGAGGCACGACCACAAAGAACATTGAGAAATGCGCTGCGGCCAATCAAAATCGAGCCGCAGAAAAAAAAATGCACCACAACCACAAATCACAAACCCATAACTACAAGCCCCAGAGTCCTGCGCGACATGAGCGTGCAGAACGCTGAGGAAGGCGGTGCCCGAAAAATTTAAAAAAACAACTCACCGCCTCACAGCCTCACAGCCACGCAAACACCAACCACCCTTCTTTCTCTCACCAACGGCGCCTGAAGGTCCTGACTGGAGTTTCCCTTTTAATATCAATAGGTGGGGGGTTGCGATCTCCCTCTCCGCTGGCTCTCCTAGGGTTGGGAGGTTTGTAGGATCAAAAGGGAACTTCCCCCAACCCTTCTGGACTCAGGTGACCAGGAAGAGTGGATCGATTCCTCCCCCCCCCTCCTAAAAAAAATCCGTCTTTAAAGAGAAGAAACCAAGCGGTTTCTTCTCTTTAAAAACGGAGTTGTTTTAAGGAGGGGGGAGAATCGATCCACTCTCCCTGGTCTCCTGGGTCCAGAAGGGTTGGGGGGACATACCCCTTTTGTCCCGCCAAACCTCCCAACCCCAGGGGAGCCAGCGGAGAGGGGGGTCGCAACCCCCCACCCACTGATATTAAAGGGGAAACCCCGATCTACTTTCACGACTCCGCACAATCAAAGCACCATAACACAATGAAGCCCTCCTCCCCACCACCTAGCCCACCTTTCCTAACCCCCAACAACCACGCCCCCCTCCCCACCACCTAGCCCACCCTTCCTAACCCACAACAATCACACACCCCGCCCCACCACCTAGCCCACCCTTCCTAACCCCCAATGACCATGCCCCCTCCCCACCACCTAGCCCACTCTTCCTAACCCCCAATGACCACGCCCCCCTCCCCACCACCTAGCCCACCCTTCCTAACCCCCAACGACCACACCCCCTCCCCACCACCTAGCCCACCCTTCCTAACGACCACGCCCACCTCCACACCACCTAGCCCACCCTTCCTAACCCCCAACGACCACACCCACCTCCCCACCACCAAATAAATAAATAGTTTTTAAAAAATTACTAAAAACATCCAAAAATACACAAAAACAACACCAAAAAACAATACAAAGTAAAAAAACACAATCAAAAACAAAACAAACAGACAAAAAATACAAATTCCAACCCCCACACACACAAAAGAAAGAAAACAAGCAAACTTACCAAAAGATGTCCTACCTCCACGAGGCCCGGAAAAGAAATGAATAAAAAAAGAGACTACTTACCAGAAGAAGCTCCACCCAGAGGCCAGGAGAGAAAAAACAGTCAAAATACAATAACCCCTACCAGCACCACCTGCTGGCCACAATAGTAAAAACAATTCAAAAACACCCAACAGCCCCAAACAAAAGGCCACAAGAGTAAAAACAAATCAAAAACATAACACAAATTCATAATTTTACACAAAAGGTCACACCAATAAAAACAAGTCAAAAAAATTACACTAAAACACACTTTAACACAAATCACAAACATATGTCAATAAAATACAACAGAAACTTTTAAAAATCCTGTGCTGAGTTTTAACTCAAATTAAAACCCAAAACATCTAAACACATTTTAAAAACATTGAATGTAAAAAACATTTACTTTTACATTATTAAAATTATTACCTACGGTACAACTAATTTAAAAAATTCAAAAAACTAAAACATTATTTGCTTACATAAAACAATTTGAAAAAATTATATCATACTTTGTTCTTTTATTAATCCTCAAAAAAAGCAGATCACAGTTAATAACAGACAAGCCAAAATTTTTTTACATAAATAAACATTTTAAAAAATTAAAATAACAGACTAAGCAATTTTTAAAAAACATTAACACAATTTAACCTCCCAACACAATTTAAAACAGCCCGGCAACGCCGGGCAACCTCTGCTAGTACCATATATTTTAATAAGCTGGCTGGATGCTCAGAGCACGTGGTTGCAGAATTAGGGGTTGTGCATTCAATACCCCAGTGTTCCTTGTAAGAGAAGAGCTAACCACCTTTGCCAGTATGGCATTGGGCAAGCTGCAGTCCCAGAGCACCCCCAGAAGAAGTGAATGGTAAACAATTTTTTAGTATTCCATATCTAGAAAACCCTAGTCAACCTAATGTCTATTTCCTCTGCTGCCTCTGGTCCTCCTGCTGCTCCTCAGGCCTCAGGAGTGTCAAGGACTACAAGAATAGTCCTGGGGGCTGTTATATATCTCCAGTTACACTTTGCTCAACCCTAGTACACATGCTAAAGCAGGGGTGCCCAAACTTTTTGTGCCAGGGGCCTGACCACACCGTGGAACAGCTGAGCAGGCCTGACTACACACCCAGAAGTGGGCATGTTTGCACATGCACATCCAGAACCACTTCCAGGAGTGGCATGGGGGATTTGCATATGCACAAATGCTCCCCACACCACTCCCAAAAGTGATGTGGGTGCTTTTGCGCATGTGTGGGGACGTCCCCATCCATTTCCGGGGTGGCGCAGTGGCATTTGCACATGCACATTCTGGATGCACATTAGCACGCGCATCCCCGCCCACTTCTGGGAGCGGCAAGGGCATCACAGGCCAGATAGATTGGCATTGGGGCCGGATCTGGCCCATGGGCCATTTGGGCACCCCTGTGCTAGAGTTGTGTTTGCTTTTCTTCTACTTTCCTGACAAGATATTTTAGTTTTCTAATTTTTTAAAAGAAATTTGTTAAAATGTGGAGCTCAGTGGTGTTGTGTCTCTTCATTTTTGCCTCTGTTTTGCCACAAACACTTTAGTATAAGTCAGTAGAAATAGATGTGGGGCAGATATTTAAGGGCAAGGCTGTTGATGAGCAATCTACTATTGTTTTGTTATTTTAGGAAAATAACTGCAAGGCTAATTCAATAGCTTTGACAAAACTTAGGCTGTGAAAGATTTATGGTTTTTTTTCTTGTTTAATTAAAAGAGCATGGTAGTATTTATTCAGAGTTAAGAGCGTTTGGATGGAGTTGTAAAAGAAAAGATCAGTTGTGTTTCTCAAATGGGCCTTTTCAATTGTAATTGGACACAAGCCAGGTAACCTGTTAAGCCCTTTGCTCCTTGCCCTGAAAGAGGATAAGAACAGGTAAAACCCGGTAACTCTTTAACTAGGCGACGAGGCATTACCTTAGGTAAACAACAAATACGCTTTTGTTTCTCTGGTTCACAGTTGCTGACCAGAGTACCTGCTTTACTTTTGTTGTGAAAACAACCAATACACTGTGCTGAAACCCTGTTCCTTAGTGTAGTAAGTTTCAACTGGAGTAGGCCCATTGAATTAGTGAGCATTTGGTGAATTGCCTCCTCCGTAAGTTCCAATGAGCCTACTCTATTTGAGATTTACCAGACTAAGCAATAGGATTTCAGTGAATAGATCCTAGATTCACAATTGTTGATCACAGTATTTGCTTCATAAGCCATAACCAGAAACCAAAAGGCTCTTCCTCTGCCAAAAGCAGAGTGAGGTATTCCATCTGTTTGTCTGCTTGCTCCCTCTAGATCTGTGATGGCGAACCTTGGCACTCCAGGTGTTCTTAGACTTCAATTCCAAGAACACCTTTAAAAACACAAATGGGTTTATGCGCAGTTAACCTATTTGTGTGGATTCACAGAGACTTGGACTTCTCGGTATTGAAGTTCAAGAACAGCTGGAGTGCTAAGGTTTGCCATCACTGCTCTAGATCATGTTCAGCTCTTAACTCAATTTTATGCCTCTTGGTGAGGGAAGAACTCCAAATGACTGTTTCCCATCTCCAGATTCTGAAGTGCCTTAAGACACCTTAGCTGCTTCAGTTTCTCTTGGATGACAGTAGGACAGTTTCTTGTTTTTTAGAAGCTGTAGCAGGCCAGAAGCATTCCGAATCTTGGACTTCAACTCTCAGACATTGCTCCTTGTGGTGTTCTTGTACAGGGGCGAGCAAACATGGCTCTCCACATATACTTGGACTTCAATTACCAGAAGCCCAAGTCAGTACACCTGCTGATCAGGGCTTCTGGGAATTGGAAGTCCAAGAACATCTGGAGAGCCATGTTTCTTGACCCCTGTTCTAGTATAAACCTTATAATATAAAGCACTGTGACATTGTTTTAACTTAATTAATGATAATGCTAATAACAATAGTGACAATACCATTAATGCTGTCTTACGCTCATATGATAAAATCTACATCTCCTGCAGGTTAACCTGGAAAAAACCTTACATCTCCCATTAAATTTGGGGCTAATCATGGTGGTGATATATGTAATATACATTTATGTGGTAAGAATCAAACTAATTTAAATTCAGTCTTATATTTTATTTCCTAAAGAAGCAGGCACATGTGAAGTATACATTTTATGTATATACCTGTATATTGAACCCAAAAGTATTTCCAAACTCTGTAGCTTTTGCAAAGTCTCTTCAGAAACAATGAAGCACTTTCTGCATATATTAACATTTGGGCTTGTATTCAGAAGTTCTTCTAAATATTGAGTCCCTATCAATCTCTTTTAAAGCTGATGCTCAACATTCCTCCAGTCCCATCATTATGTCCACTGATGGTGTACTGGTGTGGCTCTAAAGAGGGGAAAGAAGCCAAGGTTGCAGCAGCAAATTATAATTACATCCCAGAAAAAAACAGGGAGAAAACAGATTGATTTTTCTCCCTCTGTTGGCAACATCTTCTGCAGTTGTCTGATTCACCTTTTAAAATACTATTTGCTGTATTTGTGTATGTTTTCTCGTTGTTCAGTCGCACAGTCGAGTCCGACCCTTTGTGACCCCATGGACCACCACATGCCAGGTTCCTCTGTCATCTGCCATCCTCTGCAGCCCAGCCAGATCTGCGCCCACCGCTTCAATGATACCATCCAGCCACTTCATCCGACAAAAAAGGATGTGATTGTTAATGAAGAACACACTTATTAGGATGGAATGCAACTGACTGAGAAGTTGCTGTCCATCTAGCTTGAAAGGTTACTCTAAGGTAGTGGTTTCTAACATGTTGCCCATGCCCCACAGGAGGATTTCAATTCCCAGAAGCCTAAGTCAGTACATTGGCTGATCAATGCTTTGGGGAATTGACTTAGGCTTCTGGGAATTGAAGTCAAAAAAACCAAAGGTTGGGAAACACTGGTACTGTATAAGGTGTATGTAGTGTCTTCACTGCATGAGAGCTTGTTGACATACAAGACTCCTGTGAACACATCTCCCACCCATTATAATAATTGACATTTTGCCTATATATCAAAAATAGAGGCTGAGAGACAATGCGACAAAATTACTAATGATCTCATGTTCAATAAAAGAGCTGAAATGTTAGTTCCAAGTTCAATGCTAAACACTAAAGAAGAACTGGCAGTAATTATTCTATCAGTCTCCGAAGTGTGTTTTCTTTTCACATGCAGTTTAGCCAGTTCAAGAAGATCACATGGGTGACAGTCCTTGGATCTGCTGTTTCAGCTCTCCCAACACGTCATTTGCCCAGGACACCTAGTGACCTGGTTAATCTCTGGCTCTTCACTTCTGACTTCTGACTATAAATGATTTATCAAGTGGCATGGATCTCTATTTGCTTAAGGAGGCGTGTAGTGACCTCTGGCATGCCCTGTGTACAAAGATGCAAACTGCATCTTTGATTATGACATTTGGTGCAATAGGCAAGAGGCCACTTCATGGTAAGGCCTAGAAGAGAAAGCAGACATAAGGAACTCTGGATGTTAATCAATCAATCAATCAATCAATTATTTTGTTCGACTTTTATCGCAACCCCCTCGCAGAGGTGACTCTGGGTGGCTTACAAGTCTAACCAATAAGAATACTAAAATATAAAAGCATCCCCACAATAACAATTAAAATCATAAAAGCATTAAAAACCGTTAAGATACCCCTCCACATTCACAACAGTTAAAAACTAAAACCCAGATGGCCATTGAGTCAGTTGTACATCACTGGTCTTTAGCAGAATTAGTTCATCACTGGGATGTATGCATTTACTGATATTTCTGGCCCATAACTGCAGTGCAGAATAATGTATGTAGATTATGTATGTACAGTAACTAGTATAATGCTGTAAGATTTCAAGCTTGCATGAAAAGGATTAATGATCCAAAATGATTCTAAACATTCTTTTATGGCTCAAGACAAAACTATTAAACAGTGTCCCCCCCCCCCCGAAATTAAGCACAGTATTAGCTTATCTTTGTTAAGTCTTGTAAAAGGAGGAAAAACTTTTCACCTCTGTTCTGAACTAAGGACAATGTTAAATCTGTGCATACAATGAAAAAGTAAACTAGTTTGGGGAGAGTGGAAAGCAGAAAGGGTTTTTAAAAAGTTTTTCTTTTGTTAATGTAGATTATAAACTACATGCATCCTGATTCCTAATATGGAATGATGAATATGGCTATTTTAAAAAATTAAAGTTCAGGTTGTGCCTACACATATGCTCATCCTATATATTGATAAATAAAAAGAAATATGACTGAATATCATAAGCCTCCAGTGACCTTTTTCTAAAGGAGACCAAAGCTGAGTAAAATCGCTCTTGCTCGAAATCCAATCATATCCGACTCTAGGGTTCAGTGCTCATCTCTGTTTATAGCCAAGAGCCAGCACTGTCTGCATCTGCAGACATTTCTGTGGACATGTGGCAGGCATGCCTCAACACCAGAGTACACGGAACGCAGTTTACCTCCCCACCAAAGTGGTTCCTATTTATCTACTTGCAATTTCTTGCTTTCGAACTTCTAGGTTGGCGGGAGTTGGGACAGAGACTGGATCTCACTCCGTCGTGCAGTACTCAGAAATCGAACTCTGACCTTCCAGTTATTGAGTTCAGCATCTTAACCACTTGAGCCACCGGAATCTCAAAAGCTGAATAGGCATTGCATTTGTCATTCAGAGGATTGGGTAGAGCAGAGCAATAAGGTCATTTTTTCACTAACTTCTTCAAGAAGATTAATTTCCTGGTGAAACATCACATGGCAGCCATGCAGATTGGAGGGGTGGGGGTTGGGGCCTTCCATTAGCTATCCAGTGGCGCTTCAGTATAGAATAGGGATGGAGGACAGCTGTATATTGTCTTTAGAAGAAGGACAAGGAGAGGATATGATGGTGGCTATTGTTCCATGATAAAATCTGCTATAATCAACACTCTGCTGTAGTGTCTCGTGATGTTCTTGGAACTTACACTGGAAAACACTTTCATAGGGCCTGTGATATGCAAGTAGAAGGGAAGATGTTATAAAGGGATGGTAAGTATGATGATAGCCAAGAGGGCTAGATTATTATAGAAGAAGGTGAAATAATTCCATGATGATGAGCAAGTCGTTCCTGAAGTAAAGGAGGCCAAAGAAAATAACATTATAAAGAAGAGAATTCCAGGTAATGGAGAGAATAGGAATAAAATGGCAGATATACTAGATAGAACAAGCTGTATACAAATGATATTTTGGTTGAAAGAGAGGAAGCAAAGATGAAAAAAAGATATAGATCAAGATCAGAGTGAGTAGGGAGGGAACTATAAGTGTTAGAAATGTGGGGATTTCTACAGATTGTCATACAGGGTCTATGCCCGTGATGGCGAACCTTGGCACTTTGGACTTCAAATTCCCAGAGGTCCAAATCCCTGTGAATCCATATGAATGGGTTTACTGCACATACGCACAGTAACCTCATTTGTGTGGATTCACAGAGACGTGGGCTTCTGAGAATTGAAGTCCAAGAACACCTGGAGTGCCAAGGTTCACCATCAATGGTCTATGTGTTTGAATGTCCTTCCCTGATCCAGGGTTTTGTGTTTGCTTTTTTAATAGGGAATGGTTGAGTAGCAAAAAGAACCCTAATCAAGCTGTTCAAGCAGTAGCCACTATCTAGGGGATAGGCTCAAAGCAGGATTTAGAATCTCAGTTTTAAAAAAAAAACACTTCACTCTTTTCTGAAGTAACATTCCACAGGGTTTGTGCTGAACCTTTAGAAGTGGCCACCAGGCTCAGCAATTTTATATTTCACATTCTTCATTCACACTGCCTAAACCTCCTCCCCCTAGCTCCTATCAACAGTCATGGGAGGGAGAAGAGGGCAAGAAGAGCATTATTACAACATTTTTTTATTGTACTGTATTGTGTATTTTGTATTTGGATATTATATGATTATGCATATTATGTATTGTACTGTATTTTTATTATGTTTGCACTGTATATTATGTATTATATATTGTCGGAAGCCGCTCTGAGTGGTGCATGCACTTGAAGAGCGGGGTATAAATAAACAATTCAATTCAATTCAATTATTTAGTCCTTGATTTGGTAACTTTTGGTTATCCCTCTCACCATGCTTTGGCCGTGAGGACCCTGAGGCCTGGCCTTGTTGCCCCTGCTGACATATGGCTGTGCTATGGAAGAGGACATGAGTCAGAAAACCACACGTCAATACATGGTTGTATGCACAGAGTGGGCAAACAGAATACTGTTTACAGAATACTATCTACAGTTCCAGTTTAAAATAAACATCAAACAATTTGTTCCTGAACACTTAATGGGCAATCACACTTGAATAAGGCAGTGTTCAATGCTAAACATGTAACTGGATTCTATAAATTAAAATCACTTTTATTTATTTGCTTTAAATGGCTGCTCTGGTGAAGTTCTGCTTCCTCACTTACAGCAGCTATGTTGTGCCAATACTTTCATCAGGATATAGAAAGTGGGATATGCAAACCAAGTGCAATATTCTCAGTAGGTGTGGGAAATCAAATGCAACTCTTGCAGTGGAAAAGCAATTACTTATTAGCACCATAAGCCACCCTTCTTGAAGCGTCCTTAGTTTCTCCCTCCTTTATTGCACATTCAAAATGCATTTATGGTGTCTGTAAACACTAGCTGTCTGGATAGCTCAGTGGTTTATGTATCTGGCTGTGGAGCCAGAGGTTGGGAGTTTGATTCCTCACTGTGCCTCTAGGGAGAAGAGCCAGCCTGTGTCATCATGGGCAGGCTGCACAGTCCCAGAAGAAGGCAATGGTAAACCACGTTTGAGTATTTGATACCTAAAAGACCCTGGAAAAGGTTTTCATAAGTCAGAGCTGACTTGATGGTATGTGATTATTATTTAACACTAGCTGGTTACCCGGTCTTGCTCGGGTTTTTGTCACCCCTGTGTTTTTATATTTGTAAGGCCCAAAGCACCCTCAAAGGGCATCAAAACCCGAAGCGCGGTCCACGACCTAATCAGCAGTCCTTCTCAGGGTGGCTTCGATGGCTTCACCAAGATAGCGAGCATCTCTGGCCCATAAACTCTCTGTTTTGCGAACTCACTACCCACTTAGCAAGAGAACTTGCCTGCTTCCTCTCCTGAGTGTCCCTGGCAGCCTCTTTCCTTTCCTCCTCTGTCCACTGGACTCTTGCCCTGCCCACTCCACTGGCCAAGGGGTGGGGCCCTGTGATGTCACAAAGGCCCAGACCTGGTCAGCCCTTGGGATTGGTTGATCGGCCAAGGATCAATTTGTGGGGCATAAAACCCAAAATAGGTTCCGAGACCCCCAAAGTGCTGATATTGCAAGCCCATGGTAAGCGTGTGCCAATTTTCAGCACGATTGGTGCAGAGGTGTGGATTTGTATAAAGAACATACTTGACGACACCTGTTTTATATATACTATGTAGATTATCTTAGAGTTATGTTAACACAGAGACAGAACTCAGCTGACCCAGTCAGGAGACAACTGAGAGTGGAAAAAGTCCATGCAAGAAATAAGCAAAGCATTCCCAAAGGAAGGAAACTAAGCATTAAAACCTTATCATGGAGCTTTGATAGACTCATGCTGTAGGTTGAGGTACAGTATTCACAATGTTGTTGGATTGCAACTCCCAGCATTTCTCACCATCATGTGGGCTGACTAGGTGTTGCGTCTGAACCCGAAGAGTAACTACTCAGACAGAGCTAGTTCAAACAACAACATGGTTTATTGGAAAGAGCAAAAGAACAGAGGGAAAGGTGCAGGGACTCAAGCTTATATACAGAACACAATGGTTACATTTACCCTGGCTTCCGAAGAAGCGGGAAAACATTAACAAAGCAGCTATTACACTAGTCTTTACGAATGGCGCCTTTTTTTGCAAGGCGCGCTGTAGCATAACCAACACTAATACACAACATTCCTCCCCCCTAGTGGGAGACCCAATAAGCCTCTTGTGTTGGTGTTGGCACTGCACCTGAAGAGTGCAAAACTGTCTCACCCTCGGCTCTGGGGACACCCTGTTCGGGGGGGGGGCTACCTGGAGAGGAGTATGGAGGCAACGATTTGGAAGGAAGTGACTGACTAAAGAAATCCGAGCCTACTTCAAAATCTGGGGCCTCCAATTCTTCTTCCGATTGATTTGATGTAAAGGACTCATCACACTCTTCCTCTGAAGAGATGTTTTGCCCAACAACACAGGGGTGCATTTGGTCTGCGTGTCTTCTCCAAATTAACCCGTTATCCATAAGTACTTTATACGACACAAGTCCCGTCTGCTTTAGGACCTCCCCCCAACCATGGGGACTCTGGGGCACAATTCCAGCAATGCATGACTTGTCCCACTAAAAACTCTTTAGAGTTGCATACATCTAAGTTCCGCCCCTTGTCAACTATGCGGTGCGGGTCCAAATGGTCAAAGACTGTAGACAATTTTCTTTTCATTAGCAGGTCAGCTGGGGAAAACCCTGAGACGAAAGGGGTAATCCTGTAGGTGAACAAAAATTGATACAACTGTAAGTCTAAATCACCAGACCCCATTTGTTTAAGGGCCTCCTTCACCTTTTGAACCTGCCTCTCTATTTGCCCATTTGTGGCAGGGTGAAAAGGGGCAGCAGTTATGTGTCTAACCTCATTATGTTTGAGGAAATCCTGGAATTTCACTGACATAAAGGTCAAAGCGTTGTCGGATATGACAATGTTGGGCAACCCAAAAGTACAAAACAACCTTCTTAATTTGCGAATTGTAACAGCTGTGGATGTGTTCGAAACTGGGATCACTTCTTATATATATAAATATATATATAAATTTTATTAAATTTTTAAAACAATATTACAACATATAAAATAAGACAACTAATACATAAAGAAAATACAAAACAATTGCAGAAAAGATAGCTAATTACGTTCTAATGCAGTATTATAACTAAATATTCAAAAAAAGAAAAAAGAGGGGGGAAAAGAAAAAACAAAAAAATGTAAAAATAAAACTTTATGACACGATTTGCTCATGACTTAGTGATGTAATAACTTTCTCTTACTTCTTCATATCTTTAATCGTTTAATTATATTCTAAATATTAATTTTTATATCGTTCATACAATTATCAAATGTCCATATTCTATTTTATATATTCTTATTATCACAATAGACAAATTCAAATTCAGTTCGTAACCTACACAATTTAATACATCTACTAAATCAAACTTCAAAATCGTAAATACAATACAAAAATTTAAATACTAAACTAGTTACAAAAAAGAAAAAATAACCACCCAGTGTTTTATACAATGCCCTGGAGAGCAAGGAGTGTCTCATTAACTTTCTTCCCAAAAACTCCTTTGACCAGGTACAGGTCTATTCGTTTCCTCCCCCTTCAATGAGTAATCCACAAAAGCATGCCAAACATTCCAAAATCTATTCTCTTTAACAATACCCTTTTTCTTTTTTACCTCCCATGTTAACTTATCATTCAATGCTAAGTCCCACATTTCCTTGTACCATTCTTCAATTTTCATACTCACATCATTTTTCCAATTTCTAGTGATACACTGTCTACTTGTTGTCAGCATTATCTCTAATAACTCTTTTTTATCCTTATTTAAATTTATGCTTTCCACATCTGTCAACAAAACGGTACTTGACCCCAATTTAATTCTCATACCCATAATTTCACCTATCTCTTTTTCAATTTTTCTCTAAAATTCTTTTACCACGTTACAACTCCACCACATATGTTCATAAGTTCCCAGTGCATCTTTACACCGCCAACACATTTTATATTCCTTTTTATCAATCTGATGCAACCTCAATGGGGTCAAATACCATTTCCACAACATTTTATAATTATGCTCCTTCACTCTAACAGACATAGTTCTCATAACTCTTTTCTTCCATTTATTTTTCCAATTCACATCCTCTATCTTAATTTTCAAATCTTGTTCCCAACTCGCTTTCAGCACCTCTTGTGGATTACCATCCTTATTTAACCATTTATATATTTTGCTTACCAAACCCTTAGTACGACTTTCTCCCTTTCTTATTTTTAAAATCAGTTCTTTGTCCAGCTCCGGCACAAAATGGCGCAATCAGAAAAAAAGGGAGACTGCAGTCTGAATATCTGGTGCACTCAAACAAAGAAAGAAAAATGTCTACCGGCCGCACCCAGCACAGTACTTTTATTGAATACAAGATACATACGTCATACACCTCATCAGCCTATCATGTGCTCATACATCAGGCGCCTCATCAGCCTATCAGAGCATAGCAAGCATAACCTTATATGGAAGCGTGAGTAGGCACTTTTACTTCTGTCTGCACATGCACAGAAATCTATATCCGGCCGCGTCAGCCTTGGGGGTTGGGTCTCGCTTGCAAGTAATGGAGAATGCAAGCATATAGCACAATTCCAGTCCAGCTAGCCTCCCACAGTTCTTCAAACTCTGTCCTCCCTCTTTCTAAACCAGCTTCTCTCATATATTTACTATTCCACTTATTTAACAACACTATCTGAAGCCAGTTCATCTTCAACTGTGCATACAAATCTGCCTTTCTCCCATTATCTTTACAAGCCCATATCCAGCCCTTCAACAGGAAAACTTCATTTCTATAAAGTACTTCTTTTACCTTTTTATCTATTTTTATTGGAATTTTTTTAATATCCTCTATTTCAATAATAGGAGAAATATCTGGAGCCAGTTCCTTCTTCACTTTTTTCCCCATATTCCCAATGTTGTCTTCATCATTTTATTTTTAATAACAGGTTTCACAATATCACTGCCCAAGAAGACCATTTTTCCTATTTGATTAAGATCTTTCATCTCTATTTCTTCCCAAATTACCTTTTCCCTAGCCAAGATCTTTACTATATACTTAATTTGAAAGGCTCGATAATAGTTCCTCAAATTCAGAATTCCTAGTCCTCCTTCCTTTTGAGATAAGTACCAAAGTTTTTTCACTATTCTGGGTTTCTTTCCACCATTACAAAAATTATCCATCATTTTTTGAAACTCCTTAATTTCATTATCCTTCAATTGAATTGGAAGAGTGTGAAATAAGAAATTAATTCTCGGTAATAACATCATTTTACATAACGCTATCCTTCCAAACCAAGACAACTTCAACTTTTGATAACGCTGTATTTTAACCTTAATTTCTGATTTCAATTTTCCATAATTCAGTTTCTTAAACTCTTCAAATTTATTTGAAATATTTATCCCTAAGTACTTTAAATTATCCTTAAGTTGTAAATTACCCTTACCCTTTATTTTTTGTTGTTCTTCTTTACCAATATTACACAATATCATTTCTGATTTATCCCAATTTATTCTTAATCCCGTAATGTCTTCAAATTCCTTTAACTTCTTTTGTATTCTACCTAATGCCTTCCCAGGGTGTTTTACTATAATCAATGTATCATCTGCATACAAGCTTATCTTATTTTCTAAACCCCCCTCAATTTCTTTGTCCTCTCTTATCGTCTTTGCCAACATCTCCATTGCCATAATAAACAGTATTGGCGATAATGGGCAGCCCTGTCTTGTACCAGGTTCTAATTTCACTTCTTCTGTTACCTCATCATTTACTCTAACTATAGCTGTTCCGTGTTGATATAATTGATCAATTGTCCTTCTAAATTTATCTCCAAATCCATAGAATTTGATTATCTCATTAATTGTTACCCATTGTAAAGAATCAAATGCCTTAAAATATCCAAAGATAATAATCCAACTTTTTCTTTTGTTTGTCCCACTGTATCAATTAGATCTATAACTCTTCTTGTCAAATTTGCCATATGTCTTCCTTTCAAAAAACCCACCTGATCTTCAGTTATATAGCTGCCCATAAAGTTGTTTAGTCTATTTGCCAATATCGCTGTAAAGATCTTAGCATCCTGATTTATCAAAGAAATAGGTCTATACAATTCCAGTATTTCTAGATCCTTTCCGGGTTTTGGTAATAAAACAATTATGGTTCTATACCATGAAGTCGGAATTTGCCCTCCTTCCAATATATAATTATATAATTTTACCAACTTTGGTACCACTAACTCTTTAAATTCCTTATAAAATTCAGCTGATAACCCATCTTCTCCAGGAGCTTTATCCATTTTCACGCTGGTTATAACATCTTTTACTTCTTCTTTTTTTAAAAAAAATATTTTTATTAAATTTTCAAAAATAATACAAACAATAAAAAGACATCAAAATTACAAATATAAAGAAAATTACTCATATAAAGATAAAATTATATATATATATATATATATATATATATATATATATATATATATATATATATATATATATATATATATATATATATATATATATATATATATATATATATATATATATATATATATATATATATATATATATATATATATATATATATATATAATTGAACATCAGCGAACCATATCCACATTGTTTATAATATATACTATTTCAAATCAAACCAATAGGATATGGTTTCTATGCCTCATTTTCCAATAATGTTTAATATAAAGACAAGACAAAAAAAACAAAAAAACAAAAATAAAATACTAATCACATGGTGTTATTTACAATACACTGGAGAGCTCAGAGATATTCATTGAGATTTTCCCCAGAAAATCTTGTGATCAGGTACAGGTCTTTGCAAATCATTCCCCCTCAGTGAGTAATCCACAAAAGCTTGCCAAACCTTCCAGAATCTATTTTCTTTAACAATTCCCTTTATAAAGTTTATTTCCCATGTCAACTTATCATTCAATGCTAAGCCCCACATTTCCTTATACCACTCCTCAATATTCAAATTTACCTCATTTTTCCATTTTCTAGCGATACACTGTCTTCCCGTTGACAACATTATTTCCAATAACTCCTTTTTATTCTTACTCAGGTTTATATTTTCCACTTCTGTCAACATAATCATGCTAACACCCAATTTAATTTTCTCCCCCATAATTTCAGTTATCTCGTATTCAATTTTCTTCCAAATTTTTTTTACCACAGTACATCTCCACCACATGTGTTCATATGTTCCCATTTCCTTCTTACAACGCCAACATATTTTATCTTTTTTCTTATCTATCTGATGTAACCTCATTGGAGTCAAATACCATTTCCACAGCATTTTATAGTTATGTTCCTTAACTCTAACCGACATAGTTCTCATAATTGTTTTCCTCAATTTATTTTTCCAATTCTGTTCTTCTATTTTTATATTCAAATCTTGTTCCCAGCTTAATCTTAAATCTTCTTGTGGATTACCTACCTTATTTATCATTCTATATATTTTACCAACCAGTCCCTTTATACCACTTTGTCCCCTTCTTATTTTCCAAATCAGTTCTTCAAACTCAGTCCTATCTCTTTCTAATCCAACTTCATTCAAATATTTACTATTCCAACTATTAACCTGTCTGAAACAAATTCAGTTTCAATTGTCCATACAATTTTATTTTCCTGTCTCTGTCTTTACAGGCCCGTATCCAGTCTCTCAGCAGGAATACCTCATTCTTATCAAATACTTCTTTGACCCTTTTATCAATTTTTATTGGAAAATTTGCTATATCCTCTAACTCTATAATAGGGGAAATGTCTGGTACCAAGTCCCTTTTTACTTTTTTCCATACCCCCAATGTTGCCTTCATCATTCTATTTTTAGTAACTACTTTACTCATACTACCTTCTAAAAAGACCACTTTTCCAATATGAATAAAATCTTTCATTTCTAATTCTTCCCAAATTGCCTTTTCATTAGCCAGGATCTTCACCACGTTTTTAATTTGGAAAGCTCGATAATATGCCACCAAGTTTGGCATTCCTAATCCCCCTTCCTTCTGGGATAAATAAATAAAAATAACCAATCAGGGCCTTTTCCCGCCATTACAATAATTGTTGATCAATTTTTGAAACTCCTTAATTTCTTTATCATTCAATTGGATTGGAAGAGCATCAAATAAAAAATTAATTCTTGGTAACAACATCATTTTACATATTGCAATTCTTCCAAACCATGACAGTTTCAATTTTTGCAATTGTTGTATTCTATCTTTAATTTCCTTTTTCAACTTTACATAGTAATTTCTTAAATTCGTCGAATTTATTCGAGATATTAATCCCCAAATATTTCAAATCATCCTTAATTCGTAAATTACATTTTTCCTTTATCCTTTTCTGTTCTTCTTTACCCATATTACACAGTATCATTTCGGATTTATCCCAGTTTATTCTCAAACCCGTTATATCCTCAACATTTTTCAACTGTAGTTGTATTCTATCCAATGCCTTTCCAGGGTATTTAACTGTTATCAAAGTATCATCGGCATATAAACTTATCTTATTACCTAGAACCCCTTCTATCTCTTTGTCTTCCCTTACCTCCTTCGCCAACATCTCCATTGCCAAGATAAATAAGATTGGAGACAAAGGACAACCCTGCCTTGTACCTGCTTCTAACTTTACCTCCTCCGTAACTACATCATTTACCCTTACTACTGCCTTCCCTTGCTGGTATAATTGTCCAATTATCTTCTTAAATTTATCACCAAAACCATAACATTTAATTAACTCGTTAATTGTTACCCATTGTAAAGAATCAAATGCCTTGAAGATATCCAAAGATAATAGTCCGACTTTCTCTTTTGTTTGTCCTACCTTATCAATTAAATTTAAAACTCTTCTTGTCAAATCTGACATATGTCTACCCTTCAAAAATCCCACCTGGTCCTCATTTATATAAGTGCCCATAAAACTATTCAACCTATTAGCTAATATCGCTGTGAAGATCTTGGCATCTTGGTTTATTAATGAAATTGGTCTGTATGATTCAATTTTTTCTAAATCTTTTCCTGACTTTGGCAACAGAATAATTATAGTCCTATACCATGAAGTCGGGATTTGCCCTCCTTCTAATATATAGTTATATAACTTATTCAATTTTGGAACCACTATATCTTTAAACTCCTTGTAAAACTCGGCTGGTAATCCGTCCTCTCCAGGTGCTTTATCTGTTTTTAAGCTAGCTATGACCTCTTTTATTTCTTTTTCTGTTATTTGTTCTTCCATCCTGTTCCTATGTTCTTGTGTTATCTTATTATTTATTTGTTTCTCCAATTGTTTTTCCAATTTTGGTATATCTATGTTCTTTTTCGCGTATAATGCCTGGTAGAAATCTTTAACAATTTTACATTTATCTCCAATCTTATTGCATCTTATTCCATCCTTATTGACCAAAGTTCCAATTTCTCTTTTTTCTCTCTTTTCTTTTGCAGCCCTTGCTAACAATTTTGAATTTTTATTGCTAAATTCAAAATATTCTCTTTTTAAATATACCAAGTCTCGTTTTACTTTTTCTATGTCCTTTCCTATCAATTCAGTCTTCAATCTTTGTATATTATCAAAAACCTTCTTATCCTTGGTCCTTGTGTGTTTTTCTTGAAGCTGTTTTATCTCCTTGTCAATTTTATCTTGTTCCACTTTGAATTGCGTATTTCTAAAACTAGCCAACTTTATAGTCTCCCCTCTAAATACCGACTTCATGGTATCCCAAACCACATTAAAACTCACCTCCTCCGTATCATTCCATTGCCAACTTTACTTCCAATTCTCAGTTATTTGTTCCTTACATTTATGGTCTTTATATAATTTAGGATCGTATCTCCAATTCCTCCTTGTTTTTCTTGTATTTTCTATCCCCACTTCTAACAACACTTTCGCCTGATCCGATTCTTTGAATATTCCCACTTCTACCTCGTCTACCTTTCCAATCATGTTTTCTGTTACGAATATGTAATCTATTCTAGAGTATGAGTTATGAACATGCGAAAAGTAAGTATAAACCCTTTCCGATCCCTTAAGCTCTCTCCACGTATCCTTCAATCCTATATCTTCCATCCATTTATCCAAAATTTGTTTTTTAACCCCTTTTCCACTTCTTAAAATATTTGTACAATCTAAATTTGACCTAATTAGATTAAAGTCCCCAGCTACTATCATTCTTGTTGTTTTTTCTTTTACCAATATTTTATTCATTTTCTCCAAAAAGTCCTCTTGATGATCATTTGGGGCATATATATTCACAAAAGCCATTTCCTCATCATCAATCTTCCCTTTTATTATCAAGAATCTTCCCTCAGGGTCAGGGATACTACATGTCATCTCAAAGCCCAAACTAGTCGAAATTAAAGTAGCCACACCCCTTGCCTTTGAGGTACCAAATGATTTTTCATAATATTGCATCCCTTTCAAAAAGATCTTATTCACATCTTGAGATTTTTGATGGGTCTCCTGCAAAAAGACTACATCCAGCCTGTCCTTTCTTAAAGCTAATTCTATTCTTTTCCTCTCAACTTGAGATCCTGTACCTTTCACATTCCAGGATATTACTTTAATACTCATAATTTACCAAAAAGCAATCTTCTATCATCTCCGATCTCCCCAATGAATGTGCAACCTCACTTCCCATAACTAAAACTAAATCTAACACAACAAACATTCTACTCTACCCTCCCCACCCTTTTCCTCTACAAAAATAAAGAAAAAGCCGCCTTTGCCAACCAAAGAGAGGAGGGGGGAACGTGGAAGATGTAACTGCAAGCCTCAAAATGCCCACGCGCACTCTCATTAATACAATTCCTTTTTAAACACTTTTATACATACAATCCCAGAACCTCCCTAACACCACTCTACCTCTCCTTAAGTTCCTCCATCCTTATACTTCAGCCTTCCTTTGCCACATTATCAGTTTTTATCTAAAAACTCACCTTGATGGTCATTTGGTGCATATATATTCACTAAAATTACTTCCTCATCCTCAATCTTCCCTCTTACTATTAAATATCTGCCTTCTGGGTCGGAAATACTACTTACCATTTCAAAACCCAACCTAGTCTAGACCAGAATCGCCATCCCTCTTGCTTTTTAAGTACCATAGGACTTTTCATAAAATTGCATCCATCCTAAAAAAAATCTTATTTGTATCTTGTGATTTTTGATGAGTTTCCTGTAGAAAGACTATATCCGGTCTGTCTTTTTTCAAAACTGATTCAATTCTTCTCCTCTTAACTTGAGACCCTGTACCTTTCACATTCCACATTAACACTTTAATATTTCTCATAATTCAATTAACCACCCTCTTCTACAACTTCCGATTTCTCCAATGGGCGTGTTTCCCTCTAACTATGACTAAAACAAAAAACATTCACTTCTACCCTCCCCACTCTTTTTTTCAAAAAAGTCGCCTTTGTCTCCCAAAGAAGGGAGGGGGAGTGCGGAAGATATGCCTACCATCAGACGCTCTAGCGCATTTCTTTCTTTATTAATATAACAATCTACATTTATAAAAATTCAAAAAAACATTTCTCTCCCCTATATCACTCTATCTTACTTTTTCTCCTCTAACCCCTGTTTCACCCTTCATCAGCTACCGTCTCTTATTTTGAATCCAAATCAGTCCCTCCTGTGGCACCTTCCTCATCTGCACCTCCATAATCTCTTGTTATACCTCCAGTCTAATAAAGCTTTCCTTAGTGCCAGCCAATCTCTTGAAGCCGCCTTAACCAGATCAATTGAACACAAATATTCCAAAGCATCAGTCTGTGTATCAATCATGTGCATTTTCTTATCATAAAAAAATCTTAATTGTTGTGGAAATCTTCAATTGTATTTTATCCCATGTTCCATCAAAAATTTTGTTGCTGTTTTCATCTTGTACCACCAAACGCGCCATCAAAATCCATCACCTTTAACTTATCCCCCCGTTTGCAACTTAACCAAGACATTTCTCTGAACGCTTTTCCCCCTCCTTGCACCCAATCTGTAAACATTTGCAATATCCTCATTGACAAAATCTTTCCCCATTTTTAAACTGTTTAACCATTCAATTATTCTGTCCTTCAGCTGGTCTGGCATTTTCCCCCACTAAATGACATATTACTATATTCTGCTTTCTCATCATCTCTTCCACCATATCTATCCTTTTCTCTTGCACTTCTACTTTCGTTTTAGTTTCCTTTTCCTCCTCATGTAACCCTTTAATATCATTCTGCATCAATTTCAAATCATTTTGCATAGACTTAACACTTGTATCCTTTGAAAATTGAAATCAACTTTTTTGAAAAAAATCAATAAACATTGCAGCCAATTTATCTTGTTTTCCCATAATTTCATCCTTATCTTTTGCCCTTGTTTCCTTAATTTCACGAAATCTCTTCACATTTGCCTCCTCCATCTTCTCAAATTTCTTAAACAATTTACCCAACTCAACCAAAATTTGTGTTTGATCCATTGATTCTGGTTCCGGCGATGATGCTGGTGAGGGTGCATCTTCAGTAGCTGATTTATCTTTCTTCTTAGGTCTCACCACCTCTTCCTCCTTTCCTTTCCTTTCCCTTTTCCAATTTTTTCCATTGTAACGTCAAATAATAATTTCAATGCAGCCACTCCTTTAGTTCCACCAAGTCCTTTTTCCTGATAAAGTTCCAGATTCACTTGTTATATAGCCACATTCCCAATTTTAACTGAGCAGAACTACACTTTTTCAATATTTGTAATCCAACTGCAACTCCTGCGTTGTTTTACTCTACACACGTTGTAATCCAAATTTATGAACCAACTCCTTTATTGGAATCCAATAACAAGATTGTATCCAAACACCAAGGCTTATGTTGTTTCAAAATATCCAAGATGCAGTTAAATACTCCAGCAACTGTATATACAAAGTCCCAGTAATAATTAAAAAAGTGGAAAGAAATTGTAATCCAAATACAGCTCCCGGATTCCTCTGTTCATGTTATAATCCAACCACATACAAAAGCTTTTCTGTTATAATCCAGTTGCAATATTTTATCAAAAAAAATAATCTCAGCTGAAGATTCCCAGTTACTGCAAAGTGATACTTAAAAAAAGGAAAAACCCAAAAATCCACAGAACCGTTGCGGCCTCTGGGAGCTTCCGAGGCCAAAGCCAATCTCCCCCCCCCCTCCTCCTTCTCCGCCCGAACTCACAAAAGCCGTCCGTCCATTTTCCAATCTTAATACTTTCCCTTTTCTTCTTTCTCTTTTTGCCTTCTTCCCTCCTCAACCGCCTTCTCTCTGCACTCCCAAACCACTTCCATGGACAGCCACCTCCGTCTCTATCTTCTCTCCTTTACTTCCTTCTCGTTCTCAAAACTTTCAATTTCTTCTCCGCCGCCATTACCCAACTTTTGCTTTCTCGCTCTCTCACTCTCTCGCTCGACTTCCTCTCTCCTTCCACACTTGCCTTTCCTTCACAGGGCTCTCTGCGCCTCACTCCTTGAAGATCCCACCATCCGCTGCACCCGTTTCAGGTCCGTCTTTCTTTGCTTTTCTTATTTTTTATTTTCGACTTTCCTGGCCTCCCTCCTCGGATGTCCCACCCGTCCATGGCCCAGCTGGCTTGGCCTTGGCTTTCGCCACTTGCCTTACCCGCCGCTCCACGGACTTCGACTCCCAAAATACGGTGACCAAAAAGAAAATCTCCTTAAATTGACGGACACTACTAGCACTTTCTGGTGGGTTTTCCCAACTTTTTTCAGTTATAAATATCTTTTAAATCCACATTTAATGGCGCAAGCAATAAAGTGTGTGTTAACCCTTCGCCATCTTGGCCACGCCCCCTGGGATCACTTCCAACCATTTAGAAAAAGAATCAACAATAAATAAGAATAGAGCACCATGGAATGGAACGGCAAAATCAATATGGGCTCTTGATCATTCCCGGGTGGGCTGGTGGGTCTCCTCCGGCCTGGATGACTGGCACTCTCGACACTGCCCTACCCAATCCTCAATGTCCAAATTGAGTCAGGACCACCAGAAGTAGCTCCTGGCAAGTGCCTTAGAGCAAACAATACCAGGGTGACTCATGTGTAACGTACGCAGAATTTTGCTTCAAAGTGCTGGTGGAATAACCACTCTTTCCCCCCATACTAGACATCCCCGTTCCAATGACAGTTCATTTCTTTTTGTATAATAAACCCTAAATTTGTCAGAGACTGGTGGTGCCGCCCAGCCTTTTTGTACCCATGACATAACCTTTAATAATAGGGGCTCCTTCTTTGATGCTGCTGCTATGTCCTCTATGGACACTGGGGGGGGGGGAATCCAAGACCTCAATCATCAGGACCTGCTGGTCTGAAGTAACTTTGCCCATAGACTCTATTGGAGATCTAGAGAGGGCATCAGTATTAGAAATAGTTGCCCCCCGGGCGATGTTGCAAGATAAACTGATATGCCTGCAAAAACATTGCCGACCAAAGCATCCTCGGAGACAAAATCTGAGGGGTTGGCTTATCTGGGGTGAAGATGCCCAAGAGCAGCTTGTGATCTGTAGCGATCATAAAGGGTCACCCATAAATGAAATCATGGAATTTCTTGGTTCCCGCAATAATAGCCAGGGCTTCCCTATCAAACTGAGCATACCTTTTTTCCGTATCTGAGATCTTGAAAAGTAGGTGATCGGTGCTTCTCTTCCTTCCCCTAGATCATGACAGAGAACCGCCCCAACCCCAACAGGGGAAGCATCACAGACTAGAACAACAGGTTTACCTGGGTCAAAATGGGTGAGAACAGCATTGGAAGTGAGGAGTTTTTTAACCTCCCTGAAAGCCTGCTCCTGAGGGGGACCCCAATGCCACATGGCCTGCTTCCTAAGCAGATTGTGCAGAGGGGCCGCCAGAGTTGCCTTTTGGGGAAGGAATGAATGGTAGAAGTTTAAGAGTCCTAGGAAGGACTGCAGTTCGGTTTTGGAAGCCAGTCGCAGTGCATCAACACGGCAGAGACTTTAGAGTCAGCTGGTTTAACCCCCTCAGGGGTGATTTTGAATCCCAGGAACTCAACTTCTGTGGCAAAGAAACAGCATTTTTCTTTCCTAAGGTGGAGACCAGCATTCTGAAAATGTTCATTCTTATGGAGACAATGTGAGGGTCTAAGTCAAAGTGAACCGGGGGCCCTTTGTAAGTACCCAACCCCGAGCGGAAAACCTCTGGAAATCTATCACAAGTAGACTGAAAGGAGTCAGACCCCACCAAATTAATACCTGAGATGGCAATACCTAGGGGCCCAAGCCACTGAGTACCCAGAAGGTTGCTCTTACCAGTCTTGACCACTACAAGAGGAAGGAGGGCAGACCTGTTACGGAAACGCACATGAAAACGTCCTATGCCCAGCACAGAAATGTGGCCTGCTTGTACGTCACTCAACCTAACCTTCAATGCCCGCAGCTTGGGGCGGGCAGATGGGGCAGATGAAAAAATCTTTCTGCATGATGATGGAGAAAGAAGTCCTTGAATCGATTTTCATATTGACTGGGCAGCCTTGTATGTTGACGTCGACGGAAAACTTGTCAGAGACTGCTAGGACACAGGAACTGAAACCTACGAAGATCTTGGAAATCGGGTAGTCCCTCTCACGGCGAACATTGTCCTTGTGCGATCCTTTTGAAACCTGGTGGCAAACCTTGGAAATGTGACCCTTCTTGCCATACCGGTGGTACTCAGCGTTTTTAAATGGGCAATCTGTGTGGAGGTGTCGCCTCCCACACCCCTGGCAGTGCAAAATAATTCTTCGGCAAAGTTGACAGCATGGCGCGCTGCCGCTGGACCTAGCTGACGTCGTCCCCTCCATCTGAGCCGTTGGAAGACATGGACGGACTTGAAACTCAGTGTTTGTGAACAGTTAAGCCCTTTTGAACAGGAGTAATCAGCCTCGACTGAAGGAACTGCACTCCCACATTTGCAATCTCTGCAGCCTGCGCCTCCTCAAGCATTGCCGCAAAAGTCGGGACGTCCCTTTTCATCAGGCGTCGCTGCGTGGCCTCATCCCTAATGCCTACTATGAGCCTGTCCCTCAGAGCAATGTCAAGATTTTCCCACTGGCACGGAATGGCAGCATGTCGGAGTGCGGCAATGTACCCGGCAACGGAGTCCCCAACCTTCTGGTCACGTCTGTAGAAAGCCATGCATGCAGGAATCACAGCAACCCTGCCCCTGAAGTGGTCCTGGAGGATGGTTAGAATGTCTTTGAATGAGGTGTCCTTTAACAGCCTCAGCAGCACAAGATCATTAAAGAGTTTGAGCATCAGCAACCCACAAAAAGCCAGGAACGTCGACTTTTTAAGTGCCGGGTCCATCCTCTGAGAAGTACAATAATTTTCGAACTGGAACTCATACATCGTCCAGGAATCCGGGTTTGAGATGTTAAATGGGCCCATTGACACGGGGGCGGCTGCCGCCATTGTTATCCCACCTTCATTGCCAATTGTTGCATCTGAACCCAAAGAGTAACTACTTGGACAGAGCTAGTTCAAACAACAACATGGTTTATTGCAAGGAGCAAAAGAACAGAGGGAAAGGTGCAGGGACTCAAGCTTATATACAGAACACAATGGCTTCCGAAGAAGCGGGAAAACATTAATGAATCAGATATTATACTAGTCTTTATGAATGGCGCCCTTTTTTGCAAGGCGCGCTGTAGCATAACCAACACTAATACACAGCACTAGGGCTACCAGGATTTGCACTCTAACAACCTCTGGAGGTCCACATGGTGCCCACCCCTGCCTAAGATGAAACATCAAGAACAGAGATAAGTTTGAAAGTTATTATTCTAGGGGGAGGCAAATAAAGTCCTTAGCACTGCAGGGAATGCCCTCTAGTATCATGCCAACACAAATAATTTGCAGAAGAATATCGCCTTGCCCTTTCCCCTCCCACATTACCTCGCAGAGCTTCTTGAAAATGCAACATAGAAGATTATGGGGGGCCCTTGTGTGGTGGTGTCATGGGAAGGAGGACCTCTGAAGATCAGGCAAAGAGTTTTCTTTGAGATGGAGGCCTGACCTCTTGAAAATGACACCAATAAAAGAAAATGCATTTCATAATACACACAGGGACAAAACTACAGCACTGCTACAACATCTGTGGTAGTAGGATAATCAAATGTAATGATTGGTTGTGTTAATTCAATCCAAATTCCTTTAGTAATATTGAGCATTGCAATTATTTGCTCCATGTGACTGGAAAAGTGTGAAAGGCACTTTTCCGGACTATGAAAAGCTGCTTGAAGAGTCATCCATAGGCAATCTTCAGTTTTAACAAATGCAAAAGGACTCTCTTTTTTCACTCTAATGACATTAGTTATTGTTGTATCTAAGTGTCATTTGTACACATATAGTAATAGGCAAAGCCGAGTGAGTAGCTTAATTACTTCTCAGGTAGTCATTATGGAGTAAAGAGTTCATCTGGCAAACAATAATCTGACTCCAGAGATAATTCATGTACTGTAATTCTTACTGGGTGGAAGCAGACAGGTGGTTAATATGTCAGGTTCCCAATAGTAGACAGTTTATGCCAATTATCATAATTAAGCATCACTCTTTCAAAATCTCTTGGGCCAATGTCATTATTTCGAGGTTGCACAGTAATGGTTTAGAATAGCCTAGGCAGGGCTTCACAATATTCAGAAAACTTCTGAGAGGAGTGCAAAAGCTGCTTTGAAACTCAACATAAAAGAAAAACCAAAACCATGGCATCTGGCCCCATCACTCCCTGGAAAATAGAAGGGGAAGACATGGAAGCAGTGACAGATTTTACCTTCTTGGGATCTAAAATCACTGCAGATGGTGATGTCAGCCATGAAATAAAAAGATGCATACTCCTTGGGAGGCAAGCTATGGAAAACCTAGGCAGCATAATGAAAAATAGAGACATCACCCTGTCAACAAAAGTCTGCATAGTCTGCAAAGCGATGGTCTTCCCAGTAGTAATGTATGGCTGTGAGAGTTGGACCATAAGGAAGGCTGAGCACAGAAGAATAGATGCCTTTGAACTGTGGTGCTGGAGGAGACTCTTGAGAGTCCCCTGGACTGCAAAGAGGTCAGATTAGTCAACCCTAAAGGAAATCAACCCTGACTGTTCCTTGGAAAGACAAATACTGAAGCTGAAGCTCAAGTACTTTGGCCACCAAATGAGAAGAGAGGACTCACTGGAGAAGGCCCTGATGCTGGGAAAGATCAAAGGCAAAAGGAAAAGGGGCAGCAGAGAATGAGATGATGAGATAACATCATTGATGTGGTGGGCGTAGATCTGGGAGGGCTACGGACAGTGGTGGTCATCAGTGGTGGTTCACCAGAACCGGTAGCAGAAATTCTGGCTGGCCCCGCCCATCCAAGTTTTGAAATAAAGTAGTCCTAATTCGGGTGCAATGCAGGACTTTCCCCATGGCCACACCCACAATATCACGCCCAGAGTGTGGTAGTAAATTTTTTTGGAGCCCACCACTGGCTACGGAGGGTGGCAGATGAAAGAGGAGCCTTGTGTGCAGTGGTCCATGGGGTCGCAAAGGGTCAGACTCAACTGTACAACTGAACCAAAAAAAATCCTGTTCCCTCTCCTCCTCCCCAAGCACTGATTTGTTTCCTGTTGACATTTTAGAGACCATTGTCTCATGTGCTAAGTTTTCATTGTTTACATGTCTGTCTGTCTTGTCAATTATTTCTGTCACAAGTTATGGTGAGCAAAGAGTGGCCCTCCAAGTGTTGTTGAAATGCAGTTACCAACATCCAGTGCTTCTGAGGTTATGCTAGGTGAGGCTGGTGGGAATTGCAGACCAGCATCTAGAAGCCTGCTCTTTTCCCCACCCCTACTCTAGACTGATGGGAAAAGAAGGATGGCAACAGTTGGGCCAGAAATGGCCCTGTCTGCATTAAGAAAATGTTTCACCAGTTTGAAAGATGGCATCTGTTGAACAGTATCTATTGTCTTTACACAGGACAGCAAGTGACAAGATTCAATCCATCTCAGTGTGCAACACTTGATTAAAAACATGTTTGCAGAACCCTAACAAACAGGAGCCAGAACAGCCAACCAGGCAACAACCTGCGCAAAACAATTTAGAGTGAAGGTGGGGCATTTTTTACACTGCAGTTCCCAGCACTGCATTTCAAAGAAACACCAGCCTTAATTATGCATTCAAATGTTGGAGTTTGCTTTGAGCATTGAAGAGTTAGGGCTTGGCTTGAATTTCAGTGTCGTTATTGTTGTCATTGCTGCTGTTTTTCTAGATCTTACAAGTGCTTTAGTTTGGCAATACCTGGCTACATTTGGGTTCACAGCACTCTTATGAGGTTGCCATAAAGCCCTCAGAGAGGTCATGGCCAGTAGGGCAAACAATATACAGGGTGGCTCATAAACCCTATCCGTCCATATATCTCATGCATAGTTCGGTTTCACTTACCAGTGATAACTTTCGTTCTTCGAGTATATAGTTTGTGAATACACACTCATGGGTTATGCGCCTGCGCAGAACGGCCGATCGGAGGCTTGAAAAGCTATTGGTCAAAAGTTTTGGCGGTAAGACCGCCCACCGTACCACCCACCCTGAGGCGCCCGCGCACCATTTTACCTCAGTTCCATACTTAAGCCAAGCACAGGATAAACCAACTGATCTCATCCGTGCAGCTCAAGAGGGGAGGCAGGGTGGGTAGTGTGTATTCACAAACTATATACTCGAAGAACGAAAGTTATCACTGGTAAGTGAAACCGAACTTTCTCCTTCGTATAGTTTGTGAATCCACACTCATGGGAGATTAGCAAGCTCACACTTACTTGGTCGGTGGGCAGTCGGATGAGATGATCCCACGATGAGCTGAAGATCCTCTAGGCGGACCCGTCAGGGGCGTTGAGTCCGGAGCCCTCTGGTGAGGACGACACGGCCAAGCCTGGCGTCCGTAGTGGCTCTGGTGTCCACCCTGTAGTGCTGGACAAATGTGGAAGGTCTGGACCAGGTGGCAGCCTTACATATGTCCTCAAGCGGTGTGCCCTCCAGAAAGGCAGTGGATGTGGCAACCGCCCTGGTGGAATGCGCCCTGACATGCGGTGGAGGTGGCAGTGAGGCTGACTCGTAGGCCAGGTAGATGGTAGAGGTGATCCATTTGGAGAACCTTTGAGCAGAGATGGGTTCACCCTTGGACTTTCCCCCATAAGCCACAAAGAGGCGTTGTGACTTCCTGAACTCTCTAGTCCTGCTGGTGTAAAACAATAAAGCTCGTTTCACATCCAGTGTGTGCCAAGTCCTTTCTTGGGCGTTAGTGGGGTTCTGGAAGAAGGTTGGCAAGGAGATAGTTTGTGCCATGTGAAACTTGGAGACCACCTTGGGTAGGAAGGTGATGTCTGCTTGGAGGACGACGCGGTCGTTGAAGAACTGGAGAAACGGTGCGTCTGCTCGCAGGGCAACCAGTTCACCAGCTCGACGTGCAGACGTGATAGCCACCAGGAATGCCGTCTTCCATGTGAGGAGACGAACATCGGCGGTAGCCATGGGCTCGAAGGGGGTCCTAGTGAGCGCGTTGAGGACGGTGGACAGTGACCATTGAGCCGTCGGTGTCCGGGCCGGCGGAAAAGCGTTCCTTAGCCCCTTGAGGAAGCGCTTTACCGTTTGGTCGCGGAAGGCCCCAGAAGCGGGCGAGCCAGCAGGAGAGTGCGCTACTATTGCTGCGAGATGCACTCGGATGGAGGTGATGCTAAGGCCAGACTCCGCCAGCTGGAGGAGGTAGGTTAAAATGTCCTGCAGTCCCACCTGCGGGGGGGGCGTTTGCCAGGAGGCCAGGAAAGCACAAAAACGCCTGTATTTGGAAGCGTAGGACTTCCTTGTGGAAGGGCGCCGCGCTAATTCAAGGATCCTGGACAGTCTGGGGTTATCCTCCACGCGGTGAGGTGGAGGCTGGGCAGGTCCGAATGGTGTAGCTGACCATGCTCCATTTGGAGGAGCGTCGGTGACTCCGGCAGTGTGCGATACTGCGACGACATGCGCAACAGTAGCGGAAACCAGGGTTGGCGCGGCCATGCTGGCGCCACCAGAATTGCATTGGTTCTGTATTGGTGCATCCTGGTGAGTACCTTCTGGACCAGAGGAAACGGAGGAAAGGCATAGAGATAATCCTGATCCCACCGTTTCATGAAGGCATCGCCTTCGGAGTTCAGTCCGATGCCTGCTCTGGAGCAGTACCTGCTGAGCTTCCTGTTGGACTCCGATGCAAAGAGTCGGCGTCCCCCAGGCCTCGCAAAGCGACTGGAACACTCCGTCGTCCAGCTCCCATTCGTGGGTCGTCGAAGTGAGACGGCTCAGGTGGTCTGCCAGGACATTCAGTGTGCCCTGAATGTGCACTCCAATTGGGAAAATGTGCCTCTCCAGGCACCATTCCCACAACTGCACTGCCAGGTACAGGAGGGTGGTGGACCGTGTTCCTCCCTGCTTGTTGAGGTACGCCACCGCCGTGGTATTGTCCGAGGCCACTTGAACCGCCTTGCCGGTGAGCAGAGTCTCGAAGGAACGCAGGGCCTTCCAAATGGCCAGCAGCTCCAAGTAATTTATGTGGTGCACTGTTTCGTGCGGTGTCCAGGTGTCGTTGACCGTGAGAGTCCCGCAAGCAGCGCCCCAGCCGAGGTTGCTCGCGTCGGTCAGTATCTGCAACGAGGGTTGCGGGGGGTAGAAACTCTTCCCCGTGGCCACGTTGAGTGGTGTAGACCACCACAGCAGTTGGTCCCTCAGTTCTGGAGATGGGGTCAACCGTTTGGACTGGCTCTCCCGAAGTGCGTCGAACTCGTGAAGGAGCCACGATTGCAGGGACCTGAATTTCAACTTGGCATGGGGAATCACTGCCGTCGTTGAGGCCATCAGGCCTAGAAGTCTCTGAGCCTTCTTCGCCCGGACGCACGGTTTGGTGCGCAGTTCGCTCACCCCCTGCGCAATGTCCTGTAAGCGTTTCTGGGGGGCGTAGGCTCTCGTAGCAAGCGAGTCGAGTACCGCTCCGATGTACTCGACGCGTTGGGAGGGGATCAACTTCGATTGTTGATCCTGAGGCCGAGACTCTCCATGAGATTGACTGTGTATTGTGTGTCCCGAACGGCCGACGATTTGGTCGGGGAGACGATCAACCAGTCGTCGATGTACGGGAAGACCCTGATGCTCCGTTGGCGGAGGAACGCGGCCACCGGAGCCATGCATTTGGTGAAGACCCGCGGTGCCGTGGCCAGACCGAACGGTAGGCATCGGTACTGGTACACGGAATTGCCGATGCGGAAGCGGAGAAACCGTCTGTGTTCCTCGAGGATGGAGACGTGGAAGTAGGCATCCTTGAGGTCTATGACTGTGAACCAGTCCCCTTTGTTGATGAGGGGGAGGACGGTCTGTAGGGTCACCATCCGGAACTTCCTGGTGTGGATGCATTTGTTCAGGCGGCGCAGGTCCAGGATAGGGCGAAGGCCTCCGTCCTTCTTCTGGACCACGAAGTACCTCGAGTAGAAGCCGTTGTCCCAGTCGGACGGTGTTACCCGCTCGATGGCTCCCTTGGAGAGAAGGGTTGATATCTCTTCCTCCAAATGGGGGGACGAGGTGGTGAGACGATGTCTTCCTACCCGAGGCACCCGCACGAACTCGATGGCGTAGCCAGAGGACAAGATCTTTAAGACCCACTGGTCGTCCGTGATGCTCGACCATACCTGGAGGAAGTTCCGGAGGGGGAGGTACGGGATGTGGAGCGAGAGAGACTCGGCCATCGCAGCTTCAAACGCGGGGCTTGGGCCTCGCGCCCGAACGTTTGTCCTGTCCGTAGGGCCGGTAGCGGGGCTTGTGCTGTCGCCGCTGTTTGTAGGAGCTGGATCTAGGCTGCTCCGTCGGTCCCTGCTGCTGTGGGTTGCCCTGGAACCGCCGTGTGAAGGGCTGGAACCTCGGCCTGGCGGGCGGAGCCGGCGTGGTGAGCCCCAGGAACTTTGCCGTGGAATTGGTCTGGCGCATCTCATTCAGGACCTTGTCGGTGTCCTGACCGAAGAGGCCCTGCCCGTCGAAGGGAAACTCCTCGATGAGCTTCTTCATAGCGTCATCGAGGGAGGTGTCCCTGAGCCAAGCGTGGCGACGGAGGTAGATTGCGGAGGCCATGTCCTTCGCCGCATAGTCGTTGATATGCCGGGCAGTGCGCATTAACTGCTCGGCGACGAAGTCCCCCTCGGTGGCCAGAGCGTCAATGCGCTTTTGGGCGTCGGAGGGCAGTTTCGCTATCTCAACCTTCACCTGCTCCCAGAGGTGAGATTGATACAGGCCCATGGCGGCCGAGTAGTTGGCGGCACGGAAGAATAGGGAGCCGGTGGCGTAGAACTTATGCCCCACCGCGTCCAGTTTCTTTCCCTCCGGCGTCGACGGGACCGGGAACCCGCTGGTGGCCGTCCTGTGCTGGAAGGCCTTGACCACCAGGGAATTCGGCAGGGGGTGAGCCTGCAAGAACTCGACGTTCTCGTCCAGGACCCGGTACATGTTGTCGAGCCTGGACGAAACGGAGTGCGCCGCCAAAGGTTTCCTCCACGTCGCCCTCGCCGAAGTCATCATGGAGGGGAGCATGGTTATGTGGACCAGCCGCACAGCACGTCTGTCGAGCTTCGCGGTCATCTGATCCTCACCCTCCAACGGCGGCTGATCGACCTTCAGGTTGAGTGCGGTGCCCAGCCTTGTGAGCATGGCGGTCAGTGAGCGCTGGTCCTCACCACGCGGTGGGTCCACTGAGGCGATAGCCTGCTCCGGCATGCGCTCGGCGTCGACGTCTCCCTCGTCCTCCTCCGACGACGAGCTGGAGTCATCGGAGGACGAGGGAGGCAGCCTTTCATCCACGTCGGGACCGCGCCAGTACGGCCTGGGCGGGCCCGCGGGATGGGAGTCCACCGCATCGACGTCCGGACCACACCATGACGGGTTGGGTGGGCCGGCGGAGCGGGCACTCGACCCACGTGAGGTCGGTGGGGCCACGGCAGGGCCGGGATGACCGGAGCCGCAGAGGCCGCAGGCATGGAGGCCTGGAACTTGGTCGCAAACGACGCCATGACCTGGAACATTTCTCGGACGAGGGCCATCTGAGATCCGTCCGAGTCCGCTGATGGTGGAGCCCCGGCAGCCGGCGGGATGGTGGCCCACGAAACGGTGGGCGTCGAAACGGTGGCCGGTGTCGGCGTCGGCGAAACGGTCGTCGGAACGTTGACGACCGCGTCGTCTGTCGGCGTCCTGGGCCTTGGGGAGACGGAGGCCTGCCTCGGCGAGGAGTTTCTTCCCCGAGGAGGAGAGGGAAGCACCTGAAGTGGGCGAGCTGGAGCCCCAGCCCTGCGTCCTTTATCAGGTGACCCGGAAGACGACCGTCCTCCCCAGATGGAGGATCCCGGAGAAGGACATCGGGCAGTCGAGAACGGCGGCGAGGGCCCGGGAGAGGCGGGTGTGCGTGGGGTGGGAGGAAGCGACCGTCTCTTCTCCGACCCATGCTTGCGCTTCTTCTCACCGTTCTTGTCCTTCTTTTTCTTCTTCCTCATCGGAAGCATGGAGGAAGAGGCCGGCGGCGGCTGGGCGGCAGCGGCGGATGTGGAAGCGGACGCGGCGGGAGCCAGAGCGAGCTCCATCAGATGAGCCTTGAGGCGATTGCTTCGGTTCTGCACCGCGAGGCGCGTAAACTTTTTGCAATGCGGGCAAGACTGGCTCTGATGCGACTCTCCCAAACAAAAAAGGCACAGGCTGTGTCCGTCGGAAGCCGGGAACTTCTTAAGGCAAGCCGTGCACTGTTTAAACGCTGCAGCCATCAACCGCGGAAAAAATTCTTCCAGTGGAAGTTTCTGGATGTAAGTACCCCGAAGGGCGGACCAGCCGCCACCCCCTTGAGGGGGGAGACGGTGATCGATGCGAAAAAATTGGCTACTGAATCCACTCGAGAGAAGAGACAGAGCCGGGGTGGCGATCCTGCCCGGAGGACAAGATCACCGAGAAAAATTGTAGAAATTTGCCAAAAGACTTTCCCTCAGAAGGGCGAAAAAATTGAGGAAGCTCTCAACGATCGTCCTGCTGCTACGGCGGAAAGAAGAGAACTGAGGTAAAATGGCGCGCGGGCGCCTCAGGGTGGGCGGTACGGTGGGCGGTCTTACCACCAAAACTTTTGACCAATAGCTTTTCAAGCCTCCGATCGGCCGTTCTGCGCAGGCGCATAACCCATGAGTGTGGATTCACAAACTATACGAAGGAGAACCAGTGTATCTGTGAGCTGTCCCTCATTCTTACTGAGTAATATTATGCGCACTTGTCACAATATAGTCTTCAAGTGGGCTTAAATTGGTCATATTTCTCTGGAAAAAAAGAGAAAATAATTGAAAATAACATAGTAACATGGACAGTTAGGGACTTACGGACCACCCTGTATTCTAAAACGGAAGTGAAATGCTGAAGTGAAGATGTATCAAAGTTCTTTGTGCAAGAGGGAAAGGAGTTAAAGGATGAATTGCTTAATCCCATTAATATTTTAGTAAAGGTAAAGGTTTCCCTTGCTCGAAAGCCAGTCGTATCCGACTCTAGGGTTCAGTGCTCATCTCTGTTCCAAAGCCGAAGAGCCAGCACTGTCTGCTTCTACAGATGTTTCCGTGGTCATGTGGCAGGCATGACTAGACACCAGAGTGCATGGAATGCTGTTACCTTCCCACCAAAGTGGTCCCTATTTATCTACTTGCAATTTCTTGCTTTCGAACTGCTAGGTTGGCAGGAGCTGGGACAAAGGCAGGAACTCATTCTGTCCTGCAGTACTCGGGAATCGAACTGCTGACCTTCCACCTCCCAGTCAGCGTCTTAGCCACTTGAGCCACTGCTAATATGTATGTTTGCCAACACAACAATTTTTTGTGGGGGAAGGGAAGATGATCTAATATCATTGCTGTTTTTGCAAAAACACACCAAGCAGTTATGAAAGTGAGAGATTTGTGTACAGTAATGGGATTGGTACTGAATTTTCTTCTAGCTACATTGTTGTAACCTTGTCCAGTAAACAAATGTTTTCTGTGCCTCATCCTCATTCTGCATATAGGCTTCTTTCAGTATTCTAACTGTCCAATCATCTACTATATTATAATGGAATGCAGTTTACATTTTTTAAATTTACCATTTGTTAAGACCTAGCCTTTTCCAAGAATTGGGGAGTTAAATTAGTGGTTGGCAGGTCCAGGGGAGAGACTCCAGCTGTGGTTAATTACTAACTACAGTTGCTAAGACAATCATGACTGTTAGATTTAATATGTACCAAAAAGCCATTTGATGGATAGTAGCAATGAGTTCATTCATTTCCCCTCCCTTTTCTATTACATCAACTCTTATGGGGGCTATTAGTTTATTTCTTACAAAAGACTAGCTAAAATCCTTTTCATTAGATTCACCCATCAGTGTAACACAATTGGTGAATTGTTGGTGAATTGTTGCACAAAGTTAGCAAAGGCATTTCTGTTGTGTGCCAAGTTGCAGCCTTTGGCACATAAGGACAAATGCTGTGGAACATTAAGAAGACAAAAATCACGACCACAGGAGATCTGCACAACTTTAACGCTGACTGTGATTGGTTACAATTGTTAAAGACTTTGTACATTTGTTTTGAATCATCAGTCCAAACTGAGGCCGCCAAGAAATCAGAAGAAGACTGAGACTCAGAAGAGCCACAATGAAGGAATCAGAAAATATCAAATGTACAGATGTTCACTGGAGACAAAGAACAAGATCATCCACATTCTTGTATTCCTGATCACCACATATGGATGGGAAAACTAGACAGTAAAGAAAGCTGACCAGTGAAAAATTCAGTTCACTCTAGAAGCAAAAATTAAAAATAAATGACAAAACTTAGGCTGTTGTACTTTGAACACATCATGAGAAGACTCACTGTAAATAGGGTTGCCATATGTCCCGGAAAACCGGGATTGTCCTGGATTCAAGGTTGGAAAAATTGTCCTGGCCAGTTCAATAAAAATCATGTTAAAATCCCGGATTTTTAAAACTTACTGATTGTGTATTATAACACACCATTAAAATAAATTCGAACTGTCGTCATCAAACGAACGATTTCCTCCCACATTTGAGTTGGAGTATACCTGGAGACAAATCTTAACATCCTCGCTTCACACCGCCACCCGATAAGGGTGACCAGTGTGTTTCCTGGAACTGAGGATGTTAAGAGTTGACTGCAACGTGACTTCTCAAAAGTACCATAGATCATCTTACAGTAAGAATTAATTGTTGTAAATAAATTCATTTATGTATTGATATATTTAACGTGAATGTGTTTTATAGCTGTCATTATATTAGGTTTGTTTTTAAAAAGGATATTTTGTAGATAACCCACCCATTTTTGTCAAGTATACTTCTGTCCCAGTTTTATGGGAGAGAATTATGGCAACTCTAACTGGAAAAATAGGAGGCAGCAAGTAAAGTAGACAACCAAAGACGAAATGGATTGACTCCCGAAAGGAAGCCACAGCCTTGAGTTTTAAAGCGCTGAGTAGGGCTATCAATGACAGAATATTTTGAAGACTTCTCATTCATCAGATCTCCATAAGTCAGAGGAAACTTCACAGAGATATTGTTATGTAGTTTCAAAATTTCTATATTCCTTAACTCAGTCAGTTGTTGTGGAGTAAGTGTATTACTATAGAAATATCTTTTTGGACATCAGTACGTGATTATAGGTTATGGTAAATTACTAGAGGATCAAAGTTTTTTTATTTTTTATGTACACATATTTTCCTATTATGGCAATGGCATGACAAAGAATGGTATAAAGCATACCAGAGCTATTAACATGTGTCAACCAATGTTTATTCATTGGGAACCTTCTAAATCAAAAGGTACCCAAGTATGGGAGTCCAGATGTTCTTGAATTACAAATTTCAGAAACCATAACTATTGGCTATGCTGGCTGTAGCTTCTGAAAATGGTAAACTAAGCAAAACTGGAGTATACTGTACTTGAATACCTGTTTGAGAACTACTGAGGATAATTATTTTAAAATAACATTTTTCTTTTCTATTTCGAATAAAGCAACTTACATGATGGCTTTGGGTAATAGCATTTTCCATAATGATTATGTAGATAGAATTTCCTTGTTTGGGTCCTGCTTTGTTTTTTCACTAAGAACAACACACACACACCACAGTCTAGACCAGGGGTTCCTAACCTTTTCAAGCCGGGGGTCGGGTCACACTCTCTCAGTCAACTTTGAGGACTGGACAGCCATTTTGGCCTGCCTGCACGATGGGCTGGCCATTTTGTCCCAACAGCTTCAAAGGGGGTGGCCATTTTGTTTCTTGAATGCCCTTGGAGGGGGGCACATGAAATGATGCCGTTGGCTGGATCCAGCCCATGGGCCTTTGGTTGGGAACCCCTGGTCTAGACTCTAATCAGGTGGGAAGTAGTTGGGAGAGGCTGGTGGAATCAACTACCTACTGCCACTTGCCAGCTGAATTTTTTTTATATTTGGCACTGGCTTACTGGAGACCAGGGGATTCAAATGCAAAACTCTCAAACTACCTTCTTGAACAACACAAAAACATGTGCAAAGGCAATCGGTTTATTCTTATTTACTGATAAAGAAAACAGTTCAGCACTATCAGCACAAGGCCTGCCATGCAAAGATTTTATAAAATACTAACATATTTGTGCCCAGCCAGCCGGACATTTTTAAAGTGTGTGTTGGTGGTTAGGGGTGGTTTTGGGTGTGAACAACCGCCACCACCCATACAATATTACTCCAACCACCAACACACACATTAAAAATTCCTGGCAAGGCAAGAGTGTCGTGTGTGTGTGTGTGTGTGTGTGTGTGTGTGTGTGTGGTGTGTGTGTGTGTGTGTGTGTGTGTGTGAGAGAGAGAGAGAGAGAGAGAAGCAGTGTGTGTGTGTGTGTGTATTGTCCCCCCAAACCCCACCCACCCCCAAACCCACGGGACCAGGCAGAGAGGGGATCCCCCTGCAGGACACCCCGTTATTAAAGAGAAGAAACCAAGCAGTTTCTTCTCTTTAAAAACGGAGTGTTTGGGAGGGGGTGGAATCGATCCCCTCTCCCTGGTCCCCTGGGTTTGGGAGGGTTGGGGGGACAAACGGGGTCTGTCCCCCAAACCCTTCCAGAGCCAGGGGACCCGGCAGAGAGGGGATCCCCCCTGCAGGACACCCCGTTATTAAAAAGAAGAAACCAAGCGGTTTCTTCTCTTTAAAAACAGATTGTTTGGGGGGTGGGGGTTGAATCAATCCCTCTCCCTGGTCCCCTGGGTTTGGGGGAACAAATGGGGTCTGTCTCCCCAACCGTCCTGAACCCAGGGGACCCAGCAGAGAGGGGGAATCCCCCCGACACCCCCTATATTAAAGAGAGGAAAGCAAGCGGTTTCTTCTCTTTAACAATGAAGTGTTGGGGGGGATGGATTCGATCCCCTTTCCTGGTCCCCTGGGTTTGGAAGGGTTGGGTGGACAAAAGGGGTCTGTCCCCCCAACCCTTCTGTACCCAGGAGACCTGGGAGAGGGGATCGATTCCACCCCCCTCCCAAACACTCCGTTTTTAAAGAGAAGAAACCGCTTGTTTTCCTCACTTTAATAACGGGGTGTCCTGCTTTGGGGGGGGGATCTCCTATCTGCAGCACCTTTGCCTCCCGGAGAGAACGAATCTCCATCACGGAGGGGCTTTGCTTCTCTCTGGGTTGGATGAGAATGAACTTTCCTTCCCAGCCAACCCAGAGAGATGCGAGTCCTTCTCTCCGGTAGGCCAGGAGGTGCTCCAGCCTCTCCTTTGTCCATGCGGGCGTTGAGGCCACGTCGCCCGCAGGGATGAAGGAGAGACCAGTGCTTCTCCCTACGCAGAAGGCCGCGCCTAGAGGGAAAGAGTTTGAGAGATCCAGGCCAGCCGGAGCCGGCAAAAGGTAAGTGTGGTCAGTGGGGGTTAGGGAGGGGGGCTAGGTAGGGGGTGGGGGGCGGCATGGTTACTGGGGCCGTGCCTCACCCACCCCCTAACCCCCACTGACTGCACTTACCTTTTCCTGGCTTCAGCTGGGTCTTTCAAAGCCTTTCCCTCCGGCTCCTGGCGTTTTTTTTTTAAGTCAGAGCGCGCGTTCCCGGCTTCCTCTGCGCTCGCATCCCTCAGCCTGATTGGCTGAGGGGTTGCACAGCGCAGAGGACTCTGGGAATCATAGGTTTTTTTAGGTCGCGTTTGTGAGGCGGCTGTCCCACTGGCAACCACCAAAACCCCGCTGAGTTGGGAAGGCAGGGGTTAAGTTCGGTTTCACTTACCAGTGATAACTTTCGTTCTTCGAGTATATAGTTTGTGAATACACACTATAGTTTGTGAATCCCCACTATTGGGGTTATGCGCCTGCGCAGAACGTCGATCGGAGGCTTGAAAAGCTATTGGTCAAAAGTTTTGGCGGTAAGACCGCCCACCGTACCGCCCACCCTGAGGCGCCCGCACGCCATTTTACCTCAGTTCCATACTTAAGCCAAGCACAGGATAAACCAATTGATCTCATCCGTGCAGCTCAAGAGGGGAGGCAGGGTGGGTAGTGTGTATTCACAAACTATATACTCGAAGAACGAAAGTTATCACTGGTAAGTGAAACCGAACTTTCTCCTTCGTATAGTTTGTGAATCCCCACTATTGGGAGATTAGCAAGCTCACACTTACTTGGTCGGTGGGCAGTCGGATGAGATGATCCCACGATGAAGATGATGATGGTCAGGCAGGGTGAACTGTCAAGGGCGATGAGCCCGGAGCCCCCTAGTGAGGACGACACGACCAAGCCTGGCGTCCGCAGTGGCTCTGGTGTCCACCCTGTAATGCTGGACAAATGTAGAAGGTCTGGACCAGGTGGCAGCCTTACATATGTCCTCAAGCGGTGTGCCCTCCAGAAAGGCCGTGGACGTTGCAACCGCTCTGGTAGAGTGCGCCCTGACATGCGGCGGAGGTGGCAGCGAGGCCGACTCGTAAGCCAAGTAGATGGTAGACGTGATCCATTTGGAGAACTGCTGTGCAGAGATGGGTTCACCTTTGGACCTGCCTCCATACGCCACAAAAAGGCGTTGCGACTTCCTGAACTCCCTTGTCCTGCTGGTGTAAAACAATAAAGCCCGTTTGACGTCCAGCGTGTGCCAAGTCCTTTCTTGGGCGTTAGTGGGGTTCTGGAAGAAGGTTGGCAAGGAGATAGTCTGTGCCATATGAAACTGGGAGACCACCTTGGGAAGGAAGGTGATATCCGCTTGGAGTACCACACGGTCATTGAAGAATTGAAGAAATGGTGCGTCTGCCCGCAGAGCAACCAGTTCACCAGCTCGTCGAGCAGACGTGATAGCCACCAGAAACGCCGTCTTCCATGTGAGGAGACGAGCATCCGCGGTAGCCATGGGCTCAAAAGGAGTCCTGGTGAGCGCGTTGAGGACGGTAGAGAGTGACCATTGGGCGGTCGGAGTCCTGACCGGAGGGAAGGCGTTCCGCAGCCCCTTGAGGAAACGCTTCACCGTGTGGTTGCGGAAAGCACCAGAAGCGGGCGAGCCAGCCGGAGAGTGAGCCACCACCGCTGCGAGGTGTACTCGGATGGAGGTGATGCTGAGGCCAGACTCCGCCAGATGGAGGAGGTAGGTCAAGACGTCCTGTAGCCCCACCTGTGAAGGGGCTGTCTGCTGGGATGCCAGGAAAGCACAAAAGCGTCTGTATTTGGAAGCGTAGGACTTCCTTGTGGAAGGGCGCCTCGCTAGTTCCAGGATCCTGGACAGTCTGGGGTTATCCTCCACGCGGTGAGGTGGAGGCTGGGCAGGTCCGAGTGGTGAAGCTGGCCCTGCTCCATTTGGAGAAGCGTCGGTGACTCCGGCAGCGTGCGATACTGAGACGACATGCGTAACAGCAGCGGAAACCAGGGTTGGCGAGGCCATGCTGGGGCCACCAGGATGGCCTTGGTCCTGTGTTGATACATTCTGGTGAGAACTTTCTGAACCAGAGGAAACGGAGGAAAAGCATAGAAATAGTCCTGATCCCACCGTTTCATGAAAGCATCGCCCTCGGAGTTCATTCCGATGCCTGCCCTGGAGCAGTACCTGTGGCATTTCGTGTTGGACTCCGACGCGAAGAGGTCGATGTTCGGAGTCCCCCAGGCCTCGCAAAGCGACTGAAAAACCTCGTCGTCCAGTTCCCATTCGTGGGTCGTCGAGGTGAGGCGGCTGAGATGGTCGGCCAAGACATTCAGCTTGCCCTGAATGTGCACTCCAATTGGGAAAATGTGCCTCTCTAGGCACCACTCCCAGAGCTGCACAGCGAGGTAAAGAAGGGTGGTGGATCGCGTTCCTCCCTGCTTGTTCAAATACGCCACAGCTGTGGTGTTGTCCGAGGCTACTTGGACCGCCTTGCCCGTGAGCAGGCTCTCGAAGGAACGTAGGGCCTTCCAGATGGCTAGCAGTTCCAAGTAGTTGATGTGGTGCACCATCTCCTGAGGCGACCAAGGGTTGTTGACCGTGAGAGTCCCGCAGGCAGCCCCCCAGCCGAGGTTGCTTGCGTCGGTCAATATTTGCAACGAGGGTTGCGGGGGGTAAAAGCTCTTCCCCGTTGTCACGTTGAGTGGTGCCGTCCACCACAGCAGCTGGTCCCTCAGCTCCGGAGACGGAGTTAGCCGTTTGGCCTGGCTCTCCCGGAGTGCGTCGAATTCGTGAAGAAGCCATGACTGCAGGGACCGGAACTTTAACTTGGCGTGAGGGATCACCGCCGTCGTTGAGGCCATGAGGCCCAGTAGTCTTTGAGCCTTTTTTGCCCGGATGCACGGTTTGGTGCGAAGGTCGTTCACTCCCTGCGCGATGTCCTGCAGGCGCTTCTGGGGTGCAAAGGCTCTGGTGGCAAGCGAGTCGAGTACCGCTCCAATGTACTCGACGTGCTGAGAGGGAATCAACTTCGATTTGGTGAAGTTGATCCTGAGGCCGAGACTCTCCATGAGGTGGACCGTGAATTGCGTGTCCCGAACGGCCGACGAGCTGGTGGGGGATACAATCAGCCAGTCGTCGATGTATGGGAAGACCCTGATTCCCTGCTGGCAAAGGAAGGCAGCCACCGGAGCCATGCATTTGGTGAAGACCCGTGGTGCCGTGGCCAGACTGAACGGTAGACGGATCCTGGTACACGGAATCGCCGATGCGGAATCGAAGGAACCTTCGGTGCTCCTCGAGGATGGAGACATGAAAGTAAGCGTCCTTGAGGTCTATGACTGTGAACCAGTCCCCTTTGTTGATGAGGGGAAGGACGGTCTGCAGGGTCACCATCCGGAACTTCCTGGTGTGGATGCACTTGTTGAGGCGGCGTAGGTCCAGAATTGGGCGAAGGCCTCCGTCCTTCTTCTGGACCACGAAGTACCTCGAGTAGAAGCCGTTGTCCCAGTCGGGCGGCGTCACCCGCTCGATGGCTCCCTTGGACAGAAGAGTTGATATTTCTTCCTCCAAATGGGGGGTCGAGGTGGTGAAACGATGTCTTCCTACCCGAGGCGCCCGCACGAACTCGATGGCGTAGCCAGAGGACAAGATCTTTAAGACCCACCGGTCGTCCGTGATGCCTGACCATACCTGGAGGAAGTTCTGCAGGGGAAGGTACGGGATGTGGAGCGAGAGAGACTCAGCCGTCGCAGCTTCAAACGCGGGACTTGGACTTCGCGTCCGAACGCTTGCCCTGCCCGTAGGGCTGGTAACGGGGCTTGTGCTGGCGCCGTTGCTTGTAGGAGCCAGACCTCGGCTGCTCCACAGGGCCACCCTGTTGTTGCGGGTTCCCCTGATACCGCTGCGTGAAGGGCTGGAATCTCGGCCTGGCAGGCGGAGCCGGCGTGGTGAGCCCCAGGAACTTGGCCGTGGAGTTTGGTTGCCGCATCTCGTTCAGGACCTTGTCCGTGTCCTGTCCGAAGAGGCCTTGTCCGTCGAAGGGGAACTCCTCGATGAGCTTCTTCATAGCATCATCGAGGGAGGTGCCTCTGAGCTAGGCGTGGCGACGGAGCAGAATGGCGGAGGCCATGTCCTTCGCCGCATAGTTGTTGATGTGCCTGGCTGTCCTCATTTGCTGCTCCGACAGGAAGTCTCCTTTGGATGCCAGCACGTCGATCCATTTCTGGGTGTCGGCGGGCAACGTCGCCGTCTCGGCCTTCACCCGCTCCCAGAGGTGGGACTGGTAAAGGCCCATGGCGGCCGAGTAGTTGGCGGCTCGGAGGAAGAGGGAACCGGTGGCGTAGAACTTATGGCCCACCGCGTCCAGCTTCTTCCCTTCCGGAGTCGAAGGCACCGGGAATCCGCTGGTGGCCGTCCTGTGTTGAAAAGCCTTGACCACCAGCGAATTTGGCAAGGGGTGAGCTTGCAGGAACTCGACGTTCTCGTCCAGGACTCTGTACATGCCGTCGAGCCTGGACGAAACGGAGTGCGCTGATACCGGCTTCCTCCATGTCGCCTTCGCTAACGTCAACATGGACGGAAGCATGGTGATATGGACCGGCCGAACCGCTCGTCTGTCCAGTTTGGCGGTCATTTGGTCCTCGCCTTCCAGTGGCGGCTGGTCCACCTTCAGGTTCAGGGCGGTCCCCAGGCGCGTCAGCATAGCCGTAAGCGACCGTTGATCCTCACCACATGGTGGGTCAACCGCGCCGATGGCTTGGTCCGGTGTCCTTTCGGCATCGACGTCTCCCTCGTCCTCCGAGGAGGAGGCGCTGGAGTCATCGGAGGACGAGGGAGGAACTCTTACATCCACGTCGGGACCGCGCCAGTACGGCCTGGGCGGGCCGGTGGGATGGGAGTCCACCGCATCAACGTCTGGACAACACCGCGACGATGTGGGTGGGCCAGCGGAGCGGACACTCGACCCTCGGGAGGTCGGAGGGGCCACAGCAGGGCCAACATCCCTGGGGCTTGCGGTGGTCGGTACCGGAGCCACAGAGGCCGCAGGCATGGAGGTCTTGAACTGGTTGGCAAATGTTTGAGCCATGACCTCAAACATCCCCTTGAGGAACTCCATCTGGGATGGATCCGCCACCGGTGGGAGCGACGGAACGGTGGCCGACGAAACGGTGGCTGGTAGAATCGGCGACGAAACGGTGGCCGGCACGGTGATTGCCGCATCGTCGAGCGTTGGAGTCCTGGGCCTTGGGGAGACGGAGGCCTGTCTCATAGGCGAACGGGCCCTCCCACGAGGAGGAGACGGGAGAACCTGAAGTGGGCGAGCTGGAGCCCCAGCCCTGCGTCCCTTTTCAGGAGATCCCGAGGAGGACCGTCCTCCCCAGATGGATGACCCGGGCGAAGGACATCTTGCGACCGAGTACGGAGGCGAAGGCCCCGGCGAGACAGGGGGGCGAGGAGTAGGTGGGAGCGATCGCCTCTTCTCCTACCCGTGCTTCTTTTTCTTATCTCCGTTCTTGTCCTTCTTCTTCTTCTTCTTGATGGGGAGAGTGGAAGAAGAAGCAGAAAGCGGAGGAGGCTGAGAGGCACTAGCAGAGGTAGAAGCGGCCGCGGCAGGAGCCAGAGAGAGTTCCATCAGATGGGCTTTGAGCCGGTAGCTCCGGTTCTGTACTGCAAGACGGGTAAATTTCTTGCAGTGAGGGCAAGACTGGCTCTGGTGAGTCTCCCCCAGGCAGAAAAGGCAAAGGCTATGCCCGTCGGAGGCAGGGAACTTCTTCAGGCAAGCAGAACACTGCTTGAAGGCAGCGGCCATCAAAGAAAAAATTCTTCCAACGGAAGGTTCTGGAACGCGGGTACCCCGAAGGGCAGGCCAGCCGCCACCCCCTTGAGGGGGGAAACGGTGACCGAAGCGAGTAGGTAACTGAGTCCACCAAAAGGAAGAAACAGCACCGGGGTGGCGATCCTGCCCGAAGGACAAGATCACCGAAAAAATTGTACGCGAAGTTAGCCAAAAGACTTTCCCTCAGAAGGGCGAAAAAATTGAGGAAGCTCTCAACGATCGTCCTGCTGCTACAGCGGAAAGAAGAGAACTGAGGTAAAATGGCGCGCGGGCACCTCAGGGTGGGCGGTACGGTGGGCGGTCTTACCGCCAAAACTTTTGACCAATAGCTTTTCAAGCCTCCGATCGACGTTCTGCGCAGGCGCATAACCCCAATAGTGGGGATTCACAAACTATAGTGGGGATTCACAAACTATACGAAGGAGAACAGTGAGTGTGGAGGGCTAGGTCGGGGATGGTTGGACCTGGTGTGGGAGCCTTTGAACAAACCCAACGGTTAAGGGGCCTTTTTATAGGTATAGATTTTCAAGTTTCCTTCCTATTGTCAAAAACTCTTGAAGATCCACTACAGATCACTCAAGAAATCTACCAGTAGATCCTACGATAGCTGTCACTATCTGGCCATGGTCCCCGAAGTGGCCTTTCACATTCCTTACTTCTCCTTAGAAGGTCAAATAGTAAAGATGAAGCTAAAGTACTTTGGACATCAAATGAGAAGAGAGGATTCACTTGAGAAGGCCTTGATGCTGGGAAAGGTGGAGGGCAAAATAAGAAGGGGGCATCCAAAGATGAGATGCCTGGATGGTATTGTAGACGCAGTGGGCACAGAGCTGGGCAGGCTGAGGAGGATGGTAGAGGACAGAGGTGCCTGGAGGTCAATGGTCCATAGGGTCGCAAAGGGTCAGAATCGACTGTGCGACTGAACAGCAACAAAAAAAAAAAAACTAGTTCTGTTTCTTAAACATTAGAATGGCCAGGAACTGCACCTGAAACCATGGGCACCTGAGGCTTCTGCTCACCTGCTTGGCCAGGATGATACAAGCTATGGATGCAAACTTCAGAAACTAGCACTTACTTAACTGGATCTGGTTGCATTTTCTCACTCAGGATCTGAGACTTCATACTAGGAGACTCTTCTCTCTAAGATGGCCTTGTTTTGTGCCTACCTACATTGTTCCTTACATGCTCATTGCACTGATCCCAATTTGGCTCTATCAAGGGGCTTTCTTTTAGTTGTGGAATTAACTTAGGGTTAAACATAGGGTTAAACATAATCAGGCATGTCTGTTGGTAAGCTACGAACATGCAGAAGTTACTAAATTGGGGGAACTTGGTATCCTCTAGTTGTTTTGGATTACTGCTCCCATCAGTCCCAGACAGCAGAGATGAAGAAACTCACCACCTCAAATATCTGGAAGCCACAAATGGGTGAAGGCTGATGTAGAAGATACCATCACACAGACATACATCCCAATCTGTTTAACTTTGATCTTGCAAAACAATCTTAACTCACAAGGTACACACAGTCAAAATGGACATACGAATCTCTTGTTTCTCCTCAAGGCTTGATTCTGAAAAACCTAATCCAAGTGTATTTCTTGTTAATTATGGGTGACTGAGTTGAACTTTGCAACCTGTGTTGTATTCTTTAAAGTTCTGGGGTTTTCTCACTTTGCAAATAGTCTTTCAACTGCAGTATGCGTGCCACCTAGTGGCTAAATATGTTCCTTTCAACATGATTTAGTAACATTGAGTATAGTGAAAATGCTGTGATGAAAACAGTTAAGAGTACAGTACAGTATACAAAAGGTAGCTGGCTGGTGGTTTAGGTAGAGGCTGGGTGTTCTATACCCCAATGTACTTCCTGCGGGAAGAGCCAGGCTATGTGGCCATGGGCAAGAAATACAGTCCGAGGACACCTCCAGAAGAAGACAATAGTAAACCACTTCTTATTGTCTTCTATCAAGAGAATCCTGGAAAGAGTCTCCACATGTCAGAATTGGCTTGACAACACAAACTTGTTTGCTATTATTATACAAGTGGACAACAAAACATATGCTTGTATATGGTAATAAGTTACGTGATAGGGGAACACAGCATGTGTTTGGAGTGGGAGGTTTATATTCACTCATACTTTGATTTGGATTTCTGCACTGAGCAGGGGGCTGGACTTGGGAGGCCTTATAGGTCTCTTCCAACTCCATTATTCTATAATATGCATGAATGCACCATGTGAGGATGTGAACATCAATCATGAATAGGCACAGACTATGTAAAGTGCATTTCTAGCTTACTCTATTTTAGAAAATACTGTACTATCATACCTTGAACTGACTTTTCTTTAAAATGCAAAGGCGGTAGCAGCTTCCACCTCTGGTTCCCAACAGGGCCTACTGTTGGACGACTCATGAAAAATCCCTATAAAGAGATCTGTATCTTCCTCCCTCCCCTCACCATTTGGTGAACTTAATTTATGTACTTCAGGTGCTTGGAAGTTGGCATGTTGTAGCTCTGAATAACGTATCTGAACAACTGGACTCTGCTGGACTGATTAAAGAGCAAGGGCATCCTCTAGTGGTGAAACATAGTCAACTCAAAGCAGTAAGCTAAAGGTGGATGTATTTTACCTCCCATTCCTTTGCAGCTTTTGAAAAGTAGGCACTAAACCACAAAAGTTTGGTCTCATTCAGCAAAAAGCACTAAACTTGCTTGCATCAGGAAAAACCCAACATTGGGACCAGTGATGTACTGCAATTTTTTTACTACCTACTCTGTGGGCTGGCCAAACATCCTGCATTATGGGCTATGGAGGTGGGCATGGCCAACCAAGTGGGCGTGGCCTGGGGGAAATTTATGCTACCGCTTCTGCAGAACCTGCTGCAGTGCATCACTGATTGGGACTAATCATTTATCATGTATGGAAACTTAGTGATGAGGGGTGGATGTCATTGTTCCACCACACAGTCAAGTCTCCCCCTTCAGGACCCCATGGACCACAGCACTGCAGGCTCCTCTGTCATCCACCATCCTCTGGAGTCTGCCCAGATCCATGCCCACCATGTCAACGATACTAACCATCTCGTCCTCTGCTGCCACCTGCTTGAAAATTAGATCAAGATTCTGTGGACAACCTTTACCTTTACTGTTACTACAAAAGGGGCTGCTGTTCATTGGAAATTTGAGTCATCTCATGGTTGCAATCACTTTATCCTTGTTCATACAGGGACTTCCTTGAGCACTCATGAAGCTTCTGTCTTCCAAATAATTTTCAATAGTCTTCATCCCGATATTAAACTCAGTTTGGACCAGTCTACACAAGTAAGTCTCCTAGACACCACTGTGAAACTGCAAAAGGGACATCTCAGTACCACACTATATCACAAACCCACGGACAGATACACCTACCTGTATGCCTCCAGCTTCCATCCAGAACACATAACAAAATCCATTGTCTTCAGCCAAGCCCTCAGGTACAATCGCATATGCTCAGACCCACAAGACAGGGATGACAAGCTCAAGAACCAACAAAAATGTATTTTTCAAACTTCAATACCCATTCAGTATGGTTAAAGATTAGTGTTTTTTCTGCTGTATTTGTGTATCCTGAACCAACGAATGAACTGTTATTTCTACAATATGCTTTGAGAACAATAAACATCTTTAATTTATCACCGTCTGTTCATTGGACGAAGGGGTAAGACAAGAGTTAAGCCATAAGCCATACGCTACCACACATACCACATACAGCAGAACCTCAGATAACGTCCAAACTCCGTTCCACGGAGTTGGTCGCTATGCGATTTTGGACGTTATGCGGTTCCTATGGGGAGATGCCTCGCAGAAAGTAAAAAAAAAATGGCCGAAAACGGACATTATCCAAGGTTCCTATACCAATACCTCGGATAATGGCTGTTTTTTTTTTGAGGCCTCCTGTACTCAGAGTATTGAGGAGTTCCTTAGACTGGCCAGTCTTGGAAGCCCGGAAGGAATGGGGAGAGCCCCAGGGCAAGGGTCAGGTCAAAGCCTATCTGTCACACCCCTCACACATGAGGGATCTCCAACCCATCTTGGACAAGAATACTTCACTCTCCAAAGCCCTTGGTGACAGACCTCTACTTGCTTATAGACAACCCTCCAATCTCAAACAACTACTGACACACAACAGACTACAAAAAAGTGAAACAGAGATGGTAACTAAACCCTGCTGCAAACCCAGATGCCAACTTTACCCTCACATTCACTCTGGAAACAGTATTACTGGACCCAATGGCACCACACACAACATTAAAGGCAGTTTTATTTGTTCTTCTGCCAATGTGATTTATGCCATCTCTTGCCAAATATACCCTTCTGCGCTCTACGTAGTACAAACAGGACAATCTTTGCACAAAAGAGTTAATGGACATAAATCAAGACATCCGGAATGGCAACACAGAGATTTATGTAATTTTATTTTCAGTCCCATCCCCAATGACAGAATAGAACCTGTCATTGAGGTGCTTCAGAGTACATGAGGCATAGGTAAAGGTCACCCTTGCTCGAAAGCCAGACAAATCCAACTCTAGGGTTCAGTGCTCATCTCTGTTAACAGCCAAAGAGCCAGCGCTGTCTGCTTCTGTACACATTTCCATAGACATGTGGCAGTCATGACTAGACCAGAGTGCATGGAATGCTGTATACCTTCCCACCGAAGTGGTACCTATTTATCTACTTGCAATTTCTTGCTTTTGAACTGCTAGGTTGGCAGGAACTGGGTCAGACAGAAACTCACTCCATCATGCAGCATTCGGGTCTTGAACTGACCAGCCGACCTTCCAGTCGTCAAGTTCAGCGTCTTAACTACTAAGCCACCGCAGTCCCACTCTCTGATATCAGGCATATCAGAGAGTATATCAGGAATTCTATTTTTAGTGAACAGACAATGATCGACCAACTAGGATTTAATTATGTATCAATTTTATTGAAAATAAAAGCTTGCTAACAAGAAATAAGTTTACGAACTTAAGCTTTAATATGCAACAGAGAAAGACCATTGAAGCTCCAGTAAGCAGGGGAGAAACATTTATTGTATTTACTGTACCACATCAATACAGTTAGACAATTTAGGCTGTTTACAAAGATTTAAAGCAAATTCCCTCATTTTAGGTATATGGAAGCCAGATAGTCTAATGATCACAAAAGTTAAGGATTAACAAAATACTATGTTCTAAGAAAACTAAAACATGTTTGGTAAACCTAAGGGAAATGTCCTTTTGCTCTTTAGCATTAATAAATTCACATCACATTAAACTACTGCTAGAAATTTGTCTGGACAATTTAGAAATGATCCTCACCTCTTATGAAAATTTACTGTTTCTGATACCACATGTGGCTGAAACTCTTTGTGTTATATTGTGATAGCTATACAGAACAATGCTCTTTGCAATATTAAAATAAAACCTGAAGTTTCAGAAAAAGTGACATCCTCTTAAAATGAGTCCTTCACAGGTAACAAGTGAAATAATTTTGTACTCTGCTGCATTGAAGTCACTCTTGTTTGGATCATTTGTGACAGAAACAGAGCTGTGAAAAACAGTACGAGCATTTCCCCATCCGATGAAGCAGGAGACACATTTCCTAACCATGGCTTATTCTAAACTAACATTTAACGAAAAACGTATTAAACAACTCCCCAATCTATCTTGAATGTTACTTTTCATCTAAATATTAGTTTAGAATAAGCAAAATGGTTCATTCAAAATCCAAACCTGCTCCTCATACTACTGATAGTTGTATATTGAGAATGCTATGTGGAGGGTCTCAAATCCATGTTTTAACAGCCAGCTGAAACTCAGCATGGTAGTTTACTTACTGCCAAGGAGAAGCAAATGTATATGCAATCAAGAAGCACAGCTAAAGGATTTGGAAAAGTGGCACCACACTCTACATCATCATGTTCAAAAGAAAGGACAAAAACACCAATGTGTGCTGCTTTAACCTGGGTAATTATAATTTGCCAATTTATTTTTTTACTCATTAATTTTTATTGGTTACAATTTGCCTGTTAAAAGTGGAGCGAGGGCAAATTTACATCCACCTGACAAATTAACCCTCCCCTCCCCCCCTTTCGCAACATACTCAAGCTTGTAGAAAATTTGACTTAGAAATGAAATACTTATACACTTCTCAAAATACCCTAACTGCGGCTCTCCGCAGAGCTTGACCTAGAGCGAGACCTCTTCTTGGCTGGGGGAGGAGATGGAGAGGAATTCTGCGGGCCAGCGTGATTTTTCTCCACACTCTTTCTATCAGGTGTGCGGCTTCGAGAGCCCTTCTTCTCAGGTGTACGGCTTCGGCTTCGAGAACGAGACCTGCTGCTTGACTTAGAAGATCTTGCAGATCTTGACTTGCTGCGAGATCTTGAATAGCTTCGGGAACGGGATCTGCTCCTAGTAAAGATTGGACAATTTAAAAAAATAACCATTATGCTCCACTTACATTCACTAAATGTTTTATTTGCATCTCATCTAGTATACCTCTACAAAACTATAAACATTCTTTGCACCAGGAGCCTAAACTAGTTATTTCAGCTGGGCTATATTTCTAGTACTAGTACCTGATCTTTACAAAAAATATTGAGATGTCTCTTTTGCACTTTACCTCACCCTCGCTTACTGCTTGCTAGAGTCGCAACCTCTGGAAGCAGAGAAGCAGACACAAATATACAGATTCCTTCATTTACACTCTTCCCACTTCTTGGTTTATCCACAGTAAGAGTTAAGAGCTTGGATTCAAATTGATCCCTTAGTCCATGTGCACATAGAAGAGCAAAGCGTAACTCTTCAATAGTGACCCTCTGATAAAACAGAGGACAGTTCACCAGGCACTCAAAAAGCACTGTGGCATGTGCAGAAACTACTGTCATAAACATTTGTGATTTGAATATTCAGCACTGACACAATAAGTATCTCAAAATTGACCATCTAGTTGTACAGCTAACTAGCATTAACTCCTGTAATCTATTACAGACAAAAACACAGAGCTAACTACTGTTGATTCTACTCCCAATACAATATCTAACTTACCATATATACTCGACTATAAGTTGTCCCAAATATAAGTTGAGGTACCTAATTTAGACCTCTAAAACTAGGGAAATTGATTGACCCGAGTATGTCAGGAGTGGAAAATGCAGCTGCTGCTAGTGAGTTTCAATAATTAAAATAGATGAAAATATGGTAAAATTAATTAATTTAGACATTTGTGTGGGGTATGTTTTTGTGTGTTTACCTTGACCCGAGTATAAGTCAAGTCCCATTTTTGGACCTCATTTTGGGGGCTAAAAACCCCGACTTATACTCGAGTATATACGGTAAATCTATTTAGCTACTTAGCTGCCATGTTTGAATGAGACCATGTTGATATGAAGAATCTAATAATGTTTGGATCTATCTACTGGGAAATTTATGTATAATTTATAATGAATGATACACTGGTACCAATAATAACAAAAAGTCCTGTAACAAGTTTCAATGACTGTGCTATGCATGTCATATTAGTATGGGCTTTTATTAAGTCCACCATTGTCTCACAGAATAAGGTATTTTAATACTGTATACTGTGAGCTGCTTTCAACAGGATTGCAATTTCTGACACAAAATTTATTTATTTATTTATTTATTTAACAGGATGCTACAATTATACACATCTCTTCCCTAATGGTAACAGATTCCTTCCACTCAGGCAAGAGTTCATGTGTCTGTTCCAATAAATCACTAAAAGATCTCCTTCACTTTTGCTGATACCTCCTACATAAGTCCAACCTGAAGGAAGGAAATCATTTTCCTTTCCTCCAAAGAAAAATCCACAGGAAAAATGGTCTCCCATGCTCAGAGTGAAGCAAAGGGTGGATGCAGTAGCAGGTTCAGGTGCTCTAACTTTGTTGGGAAACTGCACTTTAAGATGCAAACAAACTGGAACAAGTCCAGAGGAGGGCAAGAAAGATGATCAGAGGACCGGAAACCAAACCCTATGAGGAAAGACTGAAAGAACTGGACGTGTTTAGTCTTGAAAAAAGGAGACTGAGAGGGGATGTGATAGCATTTTTCAAATACAGTAAAACTTCGGGTTATGATGGAGGTCCATTCCAACAGCCTCTGTCGCAATGCGAAAACTCATAACCCGAAGCACACATTCCCATAGGAATGCAATGAAAACTTTAAGAAGTCCTGACTGAAACAAAAATAATAAAAATACAAAACACCACAAAAGCATCCAAAAATGCTAGACACGATCGTCCCACACACCCACAAAAGGGAAACAGTCCCAACTGGACAAAAAAAAAATCCAAAAAATCCCAGATGTGATCACCCCCCACCTCCAAAAAAAGCAAAGATCTCCCTACCTTTTCCACACCGTTTGGGGACCTTACCCACTCAGTTCCAACTTTCCTCTGAGCTCCCTGGGCAGCACTACAGCCGAAAATGTGCACTTCCCCCAGGCATTGGGACTTCGGGAGGAGGGGGTAGCGGCCATTTTAAATTCTAAAATGGCGACCATGGCTATTTTAAACTCTAAAATTGCAGCAGTGGCCATTTTAGAATTTAAAATAGCACAATTTTCGGCCATAAACCAAAAAAGATTGTACATTAGGGAATTGTTTTAATTAAATTTGGCATCATAAACCGCAGCAAACATAACCCAGGGCACTCGTAATCCGGGGTTTTACTGTACTTGAAGGAAAGTCATAAAAGAGAAGGGGCAGGTTCTGTTCTCAATCATCCCAGACTGCAGGACACATAACAGAGGGCTCAAACTACAGGAAGACAGATATAGGCTGAATAGCAGGAAAAACTTCTTGAGAAATACAAAAATGGAACCAATTAGTCCAGAAGGTGGTGAACACTCCAATGTTGGAGACATTCAAAAGAAAAATTGGACAACCACCTGTCAGATCTGTTTTGATTTGGATTTTTGCGCTGAGCAGGGGGATTGGACTGGATGGCCTCATAGGCCTCTTCCAATTCAATTATTCTACAATGCTATGAATCATTTGTTACCATTGGTAATATTACTCTACAACCAACTCTATTAAAAACAATGCTTTACAATAAAATACAGTGGTACCTCGCTTAAAGAGCATAATGTGTTCCACGGGATTGCTCTTTAAGGAAGTTTGCTGTTTAAGCAGAACACCATTGTAAGTGACCAATTGTGACTTCTGGTGGGGTGTGTGTGTGGGGGATTGCAAACCCCGATTTAGTTGTTAAGCAAATTTTTGGTTGGTTTTAGTTGTTAAGCAAGGCAACCATACAGAGAAAATTCTGCTCTTTAAACAAGTTCGTCTCTAAGTGAGGCACTCTTTATGCAAGGTTTTACTGTAAATCACAGTAGGAATTTCTCCTCTTCAAAATCATTGCTTCACATGAGGAGAAAGTGATAGTGTAGAGTGGGGGAAGGCATTCCCCCACCATGCCGATGTCACACTGGATCAAATAATGCTTCAATAAGGCTACAGATGATGTTACTGATATTTCTTCAAAAATGGACAAATCATCCTTTCGCGGGCAGATAAGAACATAAGAACATAAGAACAGCCTTGCTGGAACAGGCCACAGCCCATCCAGACCAGCATTCTGTCTCACACAGTGGCTCACCATTTCCTTCAGGGTATTCCCAAGGAGATGCCTTCACCTGCTTAGGATTCCCTGGAAATGGCATTGAGAGATATCCTGCCTATCTCTCCAACCCGGAGGTTGTCCTTAAGTATCCATAATTATAGCCATTGATACCCTTGTCCTCCATGAACTTGTCTAATCCTTTCTTAAAGCTGTCAAGACTGACAGCTGTCACCACTTCTTCTGGCAGGGAGTTCCATAGACCAGTAATCTTCTGGGTGAAAAAGTACTTTCTCTTATTTGTTTGAGAACTAGTACCCAAAAGTTTCGAGTGTCCCCTAGTTCTAATGTTGTGCGATAGGGAAAACAGTTTTTCCTTATCTACTTTGTCCACACCGTGCATGATTTTATAAACTTCAATCAGGTCACCTCTTAGACGCCGTCGTTCAAGAGTGAAAAGGCCCAACCGTTGCAGCCTCAGATGGTAAGGAAGGTGTTCCAGTCCCCTAATCATTCTGGTTGCCCTCCTCTGTACTTTCTCCAACTCGATAATATCCTTCTGGAGGTATGGCGACCAGAACTGTACACAGTATTCCAGATGGGGCCTCACCATAGATTTATAAAGAGGCAAAATGACACTTGCTGACTTATTTTCTATACCCTTCCTAATGATCCCTAACATTGAGTTTGCTTTTTTCACTGCTGAGGCACACTGGGTTGACATCTTCATTGAGCTGTCCACCAGGACACCAAGGTCCCTTTCCTGGTTTGTCGCAGAGAGTTCAGAACCCATCAGTTTATAAATGTAATTGGTTTTTTTTTTGCCCCAACATGCATCACTCTGCACTTACTAATGTTGAAGCTCATTTGCCACTGTTTTGCCCACTCCCCCAGTGTCAAGAGATCCCTCTGGAGCTCCTCACAATCTCTCACAGTTTTCACTACCCTGTATAATTTAGTGTCGTCAGCAAATTTGGCTACCTTGCTTTTTACTCCTACCTCTAGATCATTTATGAAGAGGTTGAAAAGCAGGGGTCCCAGTACTGAACCTTGGGGGACCCCACTCTTTACTTCCCTCCACTTGGAGAAGTGTCCATTTAGTGCTACCCTCTGTTTCCTGTCCCTTAGCCAGTTGCTGATCCAGGACAAGACCTGTCCCTTTATTCCATGACTGGTAAGTTTATTCAAGAGCCTTTGGTGTGGGACCTTGTCAAAAGCCTTCTGAAAGTCCAGATAAACAATGTCAACTGGATCCCCCTTATCCACATGCTTGTTGACACTCTCAAAAAATTCCAACAGATTAGTGAGGCATGATTTGCCCTTGCAAAAGCCATGTTGGCTCTCCTTTAGCAGCGCCTCCTCTTCTATGTACCTATTAATTCTATCTTTTAGGATGGTTTCCATCACTTTACCTGGGACACATGTCAAACTGACAGGCCGGTAATTTCCTGGATCACCCCTGGATCCTTTTTTGAAAATTGGTGTTACATTCGCTACCTTCCAGTCATCAGGCACAAAGCCTGATTTGAGGGAAAGATTATATATTTTGGCTAGGAGATCAGCAATTTCATCTTTAAGTTCCCTGAGAACTCGTGGATGGATGCCATCTGGTCCTGGTGATTTGTTAGTGTTTAGCTTAACAAGACATGCAAGGACCTCCTCCCTGGTTATTTCTATCTTGCTTAATTCTTCGGTTTCCCTCCCTACGAAGATAGCAGCAATATTTCTCAAATATCCAATTAACATTTTCCCGGCCATTTTTACTATTCACCTATAAGATGGTTACTATCTGACAACATACCTGCGTCTTTTGCGATCTTCAATTAGTTTAATCCTGCGCCCATTCAACTCACTGCCATCCAACTTGTCCAACGCACTCTTCATGTCACTGGATGATGCGAACTCCACAACACTACAGCCATTAGTAAAGGTGAGTGATATTAATAGAAATATCTTGAAACAGACACGGAAATAAGCAACTTTTCTTGTTATGTAACTTGTGTATATTTTTGTTGTTTCCATTTATATACTGCCCGAAAATGCTAAGCACTTTCTTTGGGCAGTTCACAAGATAATTATGAAAGCTACAGTATGCCCCAAGGATGAAAGGCTAAGTCAACCTTGATCATGTTGGGATTAAATTCGGATTGTGAGCAGCATTCTGACTGCAGTTTAACCACCACAGATAATCCTCTTGTTTTGGTGTGTGAAGCCATTCAAAATGAACGACAGGAATACATTGCTGCACATAAGGTAGCTTTGGGATTCTGAACTTCAATTGGCAGCATTTTTTGCTGTATGGCAGAGCAAAAGAATGGCAGCTGTCTTTCATATAAAATAATCCGTATATTTTTGTAAAATGTCAACATAAGGTTTTTGTTAATAAAAAATTAGTTTAATATTGAAACGGTTGAAACAGCCCCTTAGTGCTTCTCCAGAAACTCTTTTTAAAATGAAATTGAGAATAGGGAACCTCCTCATGGTGCCTTGAGAACAGCTTAGAACAGAGAAAATGACCCAGAAGTGAACCTATGGCATAAAAGTGCCAGAGGGGCACTCATAGCCCACTCTGTGGACATATGTGCCGTCACCTCAGCACAGCATTCGCCCTGCCCCTCTGCCCAGCAGCCCAATGGGAGCACTTCCTCCCTTCCCCCAGCACATAATTCACCATGCCCCTCTGTTTGGGTACTCAGTCTCTAAAACATTTGCCATCGCCGGCCTAAGGGAAGCTTTCAGACAGAAAATTGTTCTTTTGCCAGAAAATTAGAAAAGTTTCAGAGGCGGGGCACTGAAGGGCCCAGATGCACATGGGCGCAACATGTGGGACAGTCCAAGTTTTTGCTCCTTTGCACTACAACACCAAAAAAACTTTTAAAAGTTATTGGTTCTATAGCATTAGGTTTATAGTATAAAGCTTAAACAAACACAAACCACAGAATGTTTCTAACAGGTATTTGGGTCTGAAACGCTCACTACAATGGATACACAATTTCATCTTACCCTTCATTTGGATTGTTTCTGTGAGCATCAACAAAGGTAACCTCTCCAGCCTTTCTCATGAAGTCCTTCAAATCCTGCAGTAAATGTTACAGTTCAGTTTACAATCTGAAGACAAAACTTACAATATGGTGTTTAACAGGCTTCTTTGTTAAAGCTAACAAATTACAGTAAAATCCCATGTATTACACATATAGTGTGCAATATAGTGAGCAAATTAAGCTAATTACGTAGCTGAAATATGGCAATATAAAGTAGCATTAAGGATTAGCATTTATATTTAACTGCATCATACATGCAAGCATTTGATCGAGACTGAAGTCTCATTTGACTTATACATTAACTGTTTGCCTGCAAATATTTTTTTTCTTCCTCTTACACACAAATTAAATACAAATGTCTTTATTAAGTTAATGCTAAGATTCTGTCATCAACTGTCAAAAGGAAACAGCTTCTTGGCTTTGGTCAGTCCATGTCACAACCTCAGTGTTATTTTAACAGAGACTTGCATTTAATGTAATTGAGATTCAGTCTATGTTGTAACACTACACAACTACTTGCTATAAAATTTTAAAAACAAGTTGCGTATGAGTTATTAACCTTTACAAAGTGCCCCAAATAATAGCTGACATTTTATAGCCATAGGCTACTTACCAAAATATACCCCAAGAGGTTAGATGAAATAAGCAGGTACCTTAAGCAAAGAGTCGCTTGTCCAATAATTGCCTAGCAGACCAAGAGGATCTCCCTTACATGGGAGGGGCAGAGGAATGGATCATAGCAATGTGCTTCAGGGGATGTACCAGAGACCCTGAAAGCACTGGACACAGTCTCCAGAAGCAGCTCTAGAACCTGAGGTTGACCTGCGCTAGCCAAACGAGTTGTGGAACCAACCAGATCTACATCGCCAAGATAGGTGTGTCATGGGTACCAAACAGAAAACTCTGAACAGGCCAAGCCCTAGAAATTCAGCCACTAGGAACCCCAACCTCTTGGGTTCTTTCTCCTCCACACAAGAGAAACGAGGGCTAACCCAAAGCAAGGCTGTTAAAAGAGGTTCAAAATGAACTTGGTTAGAGATATATTTGTGGGAAAAAATACAAACAAAAAGCCTAAAACTGAACTACAGATTACAGGATGCCTCAATTTATCTAGTGTATAATAAAACTCAGTTTTGTTTTTACAATCTAGCATGTGAATAAAATATGGAAGGAATCAACTTTACAATATCCAGCCAAAATTCTGCACATTCATTTATATATATATATATATATATACACACACGTCAAATGAATAACAAGATCTAATGGTGAAGTTGTTCGTAATACAAATAGCAAGAGAGCTGTGTATGGTCAAGACTGGGAATACTTATCATTTGTAAAATTGAATCCTTCCAATACAAACTTTACAATACATAATGTAAAATGATGTTAAAAACACTACACATTGATTATATCCACAGCAAACATCAGACACAACCAAGAGATTGTCCTCAACCATTTTTGTATAATTTGTAACTGTTTAGTTCTGACAGGACAAGAAAATGTCCTGTATTTTCAACATCTAAATTTTTAAAAAAGATGATTATTAAAACCTAGAATTTGATTAAAAGTCGTGTTGCACATTTACTGCTATACACATAAAAGGAAACATGTCTCTACTGAGGTTCACAGTTTAAACTTTCTTTTGTAGAATTCAGTCAGAAACATTTCAAAGAAAAAAATCGTGGCATATGCTTTTAATACAGAAAGCCAAAGTTTTCAGTTTCCACATCACAGGCTCACGGAAAACTTGCAAGGAAGACAGAATCAGCAGTCACAAATATGCACTATCAGGGGTTACTGAGATTTTAATTTTAAATCAAAATGATCTGTGAGGATTAGTGTGTGCAACCTTTGAAGAGCAGATGTAGATAGTTTCATCTTAGAGCCTGTTCAACTACATGTTAGGTTCATAGGATGCTATTAGGTAGCCTTGACTATCAGGGCACAAATCAATGAACTTCTGAGCTTAGCTGTAGCCAAAGCCATGCCTCAGCCACCTTTGGTTGCTCCTCCCTTAGCTCTAAGACAGGGGTGCCCAAACTATGTCCCGTGACCCGGATCCGGCCCGTGACACCAAATCATCCGTCCGCAAAGCCCTCGTTGCTCCTGGAAGCGGAAGTAAAACGTGCCTGTACAGGGTGTGTTTTACTTCTGCTTCCAGGAGCAATGAAGGCGTCGGGGGCCAGATCTGACCTACAGGAAAGTTTGGGCACCCCTGGTTTATGCAGAGAAAATGGCAGTTTAAAATCTATCTCATCCTGTTGCAAAACAGATTGCAAGGCACATTTAACTTCTGCTTTCAGTGGGAGGAACCACATGACCAGCCCGCTGAACCACGTGACCAGCCCACGGCCCAAAAAGTTTGGGCACCCTTGCTTTAAGGCTAAAGGGCTTCACTTTCAGCAGATATTTTCATGCAATCTAAGTACAGTATATACTAAGAGACAAAGGCTTGAGTAGATGGTTTGTTAAAAAGGGAAAGGTATGGTTAATATGTCTGCAGTTCCCTTTAAGCCTTTTCTATTTCAAAGCACAGGAAAATTAGGGAAATGATCACTCATTATGCACTAATTAGTTGAGAAAAAGTAATGGGTACAGATGCAGTGAAGCAAATATATATATAGCTTATAATTTCCCGTGCTTGTTAAAGCAGACATGAACAGCTTCTAACTCTCGGAAAGTTAAACCCAACTTTTCCCATACATATTATAAACTCTACAAGTACCAAATAATCTGAGATAAACCAATGCTTGCAATTTAGTGTTTCTCATACAATTGGTAATCTCACCTATACAAAAAGCATACAGTATATGACTTCTCCATAAAGACAGCTAGTAGTTTGTATCATGGCAACCAAACAGACTTGAACAGAAAACATCTACTTTGCAATTTTTAAATTTTATGAAAAAATTTGCTGCTGGTATAATGTTCTAAAAGAAAACAACAATGGACATCCTTTCCTGAGTTGCTTTAAGGCTAGAATCACCTATTGTATTTAAGAACATCACTATAAATTGAACCACCTGGAAATTGCTCTGTGGAACAAGATACCATGCAAATTAGTTTAATAAGTGGATCTGACTATGTTTAGATTAACTTGTTTCAGCCAGGCAAAGTATAAAACATCATGAGGAAAATTGCCACATACGCAATGTCATACAAGTAGTTTTCCATAAGGAACAGCCTCTTCTGTTGCATGGAAGAACTAGACAGCAAATTGAGGACTCCATACAGTTATATATATGTGCAGTTATGCTATGTCCAGCCCAACAGATTTATCTAAAGGTACATAAGCAAGTCACAAACTGGTAGATTTGCCCAATGGATATCTCTTATGTGGTGTTTCCTTGCCTACATTATAAAAATGCAAAGAGAAAACCGTGTAAAAAGCAGCTGAAGTTGCTGTACCTGTATCAAGCTGTATCAAAGCAGAAGTACAGTGGAACCCTGGATAACAACAAAATTTGGTTCCATAAGTCGTGTCGTTGTCCGTCCGGTTGTTGTCGTTGTCTGGTGCTTGCATTGGCTAACGCTAAAACATAAAAGCCTGGCTGCCTCGGTGAGGGTCAGGGGAGCCAATCCGAGCTGTTTCCAATGCCTCCCGACCTGTCCAGGCGCTGCTACAAGGCAAAACGCTGGGGAAAACTCCTTCACCCATTTTGGCTTCTCCGCCAGCCCGGGTGCCTCAGCGAGGGTCGAGGGAGCCGATCTGCGCCTCTTCCCACCCCTACAGAAAGGACGACGTGATCTCTTACCTGTTCACGCTGGTTGGGGATGAAAAAAACTGCCATTTTCGGTCCCTGTTTCCGGCTCCCCAGCAGCACCTGGGAGGACCTATTCCGCGCTATTCCTGCCTTCCTAGGACCTCCCTGTGGCGCGCAACAGCTGAAAATAGTTGTGGCCGCCATTTGGGGGGGGGGGAGTTGGACTTCAATTCCCAGAAGCCCAAGCACCATGAAAAAATGCATGTGGTGGCCATTTTGTTAAAAGGTTGCTTGGGCTTCTGGGAATTGAAGTTAAAAAACACACAACTATTTTCAGCTGTTGTGCGCCACAGGAAGGTCCTTGGAAGACGGGAATAGCAAAAATGGCAATTTTTTCTGTCCCCAACCAGCGTGACCAGGTATGAGATCAAACATGATGCACGACAAATGGCGGTATTCGGTGCACATCTTTTCTAAAAAATGTGCTGTTGTAATCCGGTTTTGTCGTGATACGGCGCTATCGTAATCCAGGGTTCCACTGTACATGGATATTTATATTGGTGACATGCAAATACTGTATACCATAATCAAAGGGACATTACACTTGGCAGTTATTAGAGGAGGAAGAATATTTAAAACCTTCAAGAAAAACACCGTAGCTTTTATGTTGTTCAAAAAAGAAAGCCATGTTGTACCTGCCCTCTTTAAATTGCTCTAAGGCTGGATTCACTTACATAGTGACAGCTGAAAACAGAAGCGCTCATTGCTCTATGCAACAAGCCGACATGTAAAGTAGCTGAAGTAAGCAATTATGGCTACCTTTTTCAAAACTAGACAATGTGTAAATGCTTTGGTGAAAACAGCTTTTTTCATACAAGGTTTAACAATAATATATGATGGATGAAGCTAATTGGCTGTGGAGTTCAAGTCCCCATGGTGCCACCCAGGAGAAGAGCTGGTCCCAGTGTGCACCCAGAAGGGACTAGTAAATACACCTCTGAGTATTCTCTACCTAGAAAACCCTAAAAAGGGTTGTCATACGTCAGAATTGACTTGATGGCACATGATTATAGTATACAAAGATAAGAACAGAGGGAAATAGAATAAGGATTGATATATTTCATGTCTGTTTTGTTCAAGACTCTCAGAAAATTGACATCTTTAAAAAATTTATAACAAAAATACACATTTAAAATTTATTGACAAAGAAAAGCTGAATAACACAAACATTAAAATACACTTAATAGCAAAAATAATCCCATTAAAAACAATACAATTAAACAGAATATACTCACACCTTACAATTTGGAGATAAGACCAATTTTTCCTTTGATTATGGAACCTCATTCTCCTTCCAGGAGTTCTCAATCTTTTTAAGCCGGGGGCCAGTTCACACTCCCTCAGACAGCTTCAGGGGCCGAACTGCTATTTTGCTCTTCCTCCACCACATGGCACTTCCTGGTGTGGTGAAGGCAATGGGGGGTGCACATGAAATAGAGCCATGGGCTACATCAGGCCTACGGGCCACAGGTTGAGAATCCCTGCTGTAGATTCTCATGAAGGTGCACAACCTTTACCTTTTATTAATACAGATTCATACCCAGATATCAGTAAAAATATTGTTATTTATCAATCTCTTATTTAATATTATATATTAACTTGTCATCAATAGCTATATTTCACACTAATTTGCACCATTCATTTAACTGAAAATCATGATTTATTTTCAAATTCCATGCCATCCTTAATCTTGCTACTATTATTGGTTCTTCCATTGTCCAATTTCATTGCTACTTAGCAAGTATGAGTAAAAGCACAATTTTAGTATGTACTTCTACATTTGACTTCAATATTTCATTTATTCTTTTTAAATCCAGTCAGTTTCTCACAATCTATTTTCTGACAAGTTCTCCAACTTAGAATAATTAGTATCTATTTTATTCAATTTCACCAGTTAAATACCATAAAAAACTATCTTAAATTTAAAAAATCTTTACAGACATGTTTAATATTTTTAATTCTATACTGTATAATATTCCAAACCTTGGTACTTATTTCCTCTCCTAAAGCATGTTCACATATTTCATAAATTTTGCTTATCATCCCTTTCATTACCTTATTTTCAATTATATTTTCTTTCTATAATACAGTACTGTTATTTAAGATCTTGTAAGATCCCTACATTTATTATTTCTTTTAACCCAATCTTTAGTCCACTGTTGTAAATGAGCCAGGTTAAGCCAAGATATTTTCTCCATTCCTAATATTTCTTTTATTCTTTATGCACCATTTTTTCCTAGCCAGTCTTTTATCCTGATAATCTATTTTTTTCTTAGTAAAATCTCCAAATTTCTGTTTAAATTTCCTTGAAATTTCTCCAGTTCTGCCACTGGATGGAGTTGGGAAATTGATGGCATAAATATTTTTCTATTATTTCAAATTAGAAGCAATTAAAAGGGGGTGGGTAGGTATTTTTTTACAATTATATTATATTGTGTAAAAATATATCCCGCAAAATTTCTGAAATTCTTGTGTTTCTATACTTAGCCATATTAAACTATTAGACTTATCACATTTCTTAGAAATAATGTTTGCAACTCATCTTGATTTTGAATATCCAATACAGTATATACCACAGATGCCAGAACAAGTTAATTTAACTTTATCCCTTTTGTTTGACGCATTTCTTTTTAAAATACTGTATCTACTTTATCTAAGTAGTGTGATTAAAAGTTCAAAATAAAGCATAGATGAGATGGAGATAAATTGACTGGGATAGAAGAAAATAGAGGAAGATAATTAATAGCTTTTAAACAACCAGGGGCTGTTATATAAATATAGAGGTAGGGGTATAAGAAACAAGAGTTAAAAGATATGGGGAGCTGCAGGTAGTTGCTGCAGTAGATGATGGATGGTTCCCCCACCCTGCAGGTCCGCCTCAAACTAGGATCAGGATATTAGAGCCATGGTGGAATAAGGGGGAGATACAGATATGTGTTGGAGTGGTGGATTATTTTGTAAGTGGGAGACTGTAATTAAGGAAGAATGTTTTGAGGTTGGGGTTTTATTTTTATTTTATTGTATTGTATTTGAGGGAGCTGGAAGAGATGTTGGAAAAACATGCCACATACGTGATGCAATTTTGGGACATGCCTTTAAAAATTATACCTAATACATTACATATATACACAAATGCTATAGACTTGATAGTTCAAGGAGATCCAGTTGTAGAACAGCTATTGCCACTGGTTTCTAATAAGCCATAAAAGTAGAATGCCATGGATATAAATTAAATCTTATATTAATTAAATATGAATTAACTCTTCCATGCAAGAGTTTAATCATCTGGATTGGGGAGGGGGGGACATATGCTACCGGAGGTTTATATAATTGGGAGAATCCTTGCAACTAGAACAGAAGGTTTAATCTTATTCCACTCTATCAGTTATATTCTGCCAAGTTTCTCTTCATCACTATGTAAGCATTTCATCCTAGAACAAACCCATCTTATGCCAGCCAATCATTGCTCCCTTTTGTTTTGTTGTTCCCTTCCTCATAACAGCATGCCTATAATTTTTGTACTTTTAGCTAAGGTTACTGTGCTCCAATTATTCTCTTAATAGTGTTCTTGCTTTAGAATCATGCAATTGCTCCTACTTTTTAGCAACCATTTCAGTCACCAGGAAAACACTGTTTGACAATGTCTACTCGCGTATACAGTATACTATAAAGAAATTTCTAATTCTAGAATTTGCTTCAAGTATATAGATGAAACTAATGTTAGACAAAGGTCAAAACTATGTACAGGTAGTTACATTATAGTGGAACAATTGGAATACCATACATACATACAACCACAGTTTTTGGTTCCAAAATTAAGATTCCATTTAGCCACCACTACAGATGCAGCTATAACACTCAAAAATATTCAGTGAAATCTGAATAAATATATTAATTGTTCTGGAAGCATCCTACACACGAAGCAGGGGGGAAAACACTGTAGTTTATATCCTCGTCAATAATACAATGCAGAGAAGCTGGAAATCAGCTTCTACTACCTGTGTTCCATATACTGTATCTAGAACTAGATCCAATCCTTAGTCATCCTGTTGCTTGAAGCAAAAAGCAGAGGAGCCTCAAAAATGACCAAAATCCTATTGCCTATTGTAGCAAACTCTTGGAATTCAGAGAGTCAACTGCTTCATACATTCCATTGATTCAAATATGCCTATTTAAATAAGCTAGAATGGGACTATTTGACTCAACAGAATTTACAGAAGAGTTGACTCACTATTTCCCTGCTGATTCAACAGGTCTACTATGGTGCAATTTATTACACTAAGCAATAGGATTTGGGCCATTGTGTGCACCCCTCCCTACATATACAGTAATACCTCGCACAACGTCCACTTTGTGCAACGTCCATTTCACACGTCGCCCAATTCTGTGAAAAAAGTTGCATCGTACAACATCACTGTGACGTTGTACGATGCATTGGGGTGCTGGGGGCCAGATCCAGCCGAAGAAGGAGGGGCCCCCCACCCCAGCGTTTTGCCTTGCCCCACCTCCCAGGCGGGTCGGAGGACGTCGGAAACAGTGTGGATAAGGCTCCCCACCCCCACCCCCCCAGCCTCACAGAGGCAGCACGGACAGCAGAAAGCAAAAAATTGGGGGCGGGGGGAGAGAAACTCCATCATGAAGCCCAAGCAAACTGTAAAAATGCATGTGGTGGCCATTTTGTTTTACAGTTTGCTTGGGCTTCTGGGAATTGAAGTCCCAAAGAAACAAAACAAAATGGTGGCTGCAACTTTATTCAGTTTCTGTGCACCCCAGGGATGTCCGAGGAAGGCAGCAATAGCCCGAAAAAGGTCCTCCAGACCTCACAGAAGCTGCGCGAAGGTAGGGTAGGAGAAAACTTCACCCTTTTTGAAATGGGTGAAAAAAACCTCCATCGTGACAGAGTCCGCCCCCCCCCCCAATTTTGTGCTTTCTTATCCACGTTGTTTCCGACATCCTCCGACCAGCCCGGGCAGTGGGGCAAGGCAAAACAGGGGGGGGGAAGACTCCTTCTTTGGCTACAGGTTTTGCCTTGGACCAGCACCCGGGCAGGTTGGAGGACATCAAAAACAACGTGGACCAGAGGCAGGCAGCCTTTTCGTTTCTTTTGCATTATCCAATCCATGCATCGTACAACGTTGGAAATCGTACGTCCAAACTTGTGGAACCAAGTTTGGATGTTGTACGAGGTATTACTGTACACATGAACAGACCCATAGCTTGAACTGAGTCTCACTCTTTCCCTGTGTCCATGCAATCTTTTTTTCCTGTTGGGGGGAAGGGCATGGAAGATTTATGACATTAAATAAGAACTCTTCTCCAAGGTCTTGTTGGTCTCAGAAGAGCAGAAGGAAAGAATGTGAAAAAATATTCCCTCAAGCTGATTTTTTAAAGCAGGGGTGGCCAACCTACAGCCCCTGGGCCTAATCTGGCCCGTGCATATAATTAATTCAGCCCACGGTGGCCACCTGGGCACCTCTAGGCCCATCGACCACCACAGGAAGTTGTGATACGTCCCTTACCATGGCAGCGGGAATCACGACGTTTTTCCGGGTTCTTGGACTGGCTTTTCAGAGCATGTTCACTCCGTGGGCAACTTCTGGTGCTTGACGGAACTTACATCAGTGCCTGGGATCTCAGCGTGGAACCAGGAAGTTGCCCACAATCATGCTCTAGCTGCCGAAGCACAGCGGAGAAACGTTGGAAAAATCCCAAGCCAGAGAAAACATGCTCCAAAAAGCCTCCTGCCACCTTGGGAAGCAGTGGAGCATGTTAAAGAACCTACTAAAACAGCACGATTCCTGCCGCTGATGAAATCTCAAGTGGGCACAGCCATGCCTCCGGCCCCCACAGCTGAGCTTGGTGGCAGGAACTGGCCCCTGGCGGGAAAACATTGAGAATCCCTGCTTTAAAGTATATAATGGTTCCATTGCCCTATGAGTCCATATCAATAGAGAACTGCTCTGCCATTTCTACTAGTTTTCAATTTACAACTGAAAAGAATCCTTAAACTGGGAAGCAATATGCAAGGGAGAAGCTCTGTTATGTAGCCAGTGTGTTTTGTTACAACATAACATCTAATCTGTTAGTAGGCAAGGATGGCCTGGACTGACATCCTTGGACTGACTCTCATTCAGGGGTGATGTCAGAGGTGTCTGTCATTCTAATCTATGCAGTTTCTTCTGTTGTCAGAAGCAGACCACAGAATAGACAGTGGGAGATGCAATCAGGCAGTGCTTTTATCCAAGGATTTATCTTGAGTGAAAATAAAACCCTGCATCTGAAACAGAAATTCAAACCAAACACAGAAGGAGAGGGTTCAAATCAGAATGTATGCATACATTCTACATAATGGCAAGGCCAGAATTGCTTAGAATGCAACATTTATAAAGCAGCTAGTTCGATCAGGCCTTCAGGATAAAAGAAGCTGGTATATTTTGAAGGCAGAAATAAAAGGAAGATGGAAAATAACCATTTTTATTTGGAATTATTTTGTCAAACAAACTTGCTTGCACCTGGGGAAATACCCGTGTGATCACATAATGGCAGACACACATTTCTTACATATAAATGCATTTGTATTGAAAATACAACACGTAAAGTGGCTCAAGAGCATTCCTTCTCATTTAAGCTTATTAAGTCAAAGTATTTTAAACCTTCATTTTAAATAGCTATCATTATCCTTCAGTCTTTCTGACAGTATAGTATCAATTGACTACTTGGGTTCCAAAATAACTCTTTGAACTCCAAGTAGGAAAGAAGGAATGATTGATTTTTAAATGATTCCAGCCAGTAGGAAAAAGAGGTTAATAGTGTAACATATTAAAAAACCGAAGTTAATGATTGAGATACACTGTTCCTTACCATACTAAAAGGAAAAAATGGTAAAACAGAAATAAAGAAATACTTCGGCAGATTAATGAATTTAAGGTAAGTAACAGAAATGACAAAACATAGCTTAGAAACCTAAACTGAAATGTTTTCTTTAAAAAAAAATTCATAAGGAATTGCATGTTTTCATTGTGTTAATCTGAGTTTAAATGAATCGAAATTGGACCAAAATTATCCCTTAAGGCAGGATGCTAGTAACATTTAGATGTTTTGTACTGTATTTCTCATGTTTACTAATTAGTAATGTTGATTGGGCCTTAAGATATAATCCAAATGCTGAAACATTATCAATTGGCATATTGCTGTCCTGCAGTAATGCAAAGAACCACTGCAGAACTTTGTAGATGGGATAGGTGAGTGATCCCCTTCACAGGTATGTAGATATTCATGTTACACTTTTTAAAAGCAAAACCAGCATAAACACATTCCGATGCTCTGTGGCATATCTAAATAAACACAGTATTATAGATTTTCCTCTAACCTGTTTTGGACATTGTATGCATCCCTGCGTGCCGAGTATAAAATAAAAACAATTGACCCATTCAGTATTTTCATTTCTCCATCTTTTTTAGTGACTGGACCCTGATAGTTTCCCACATAAATTAACATGGTCTGAAATTCATGTTATCTGCTCAGTGTAAGCTACAACCACTTCTGAAAACAGATAAAACAGTTCATGAAACCTCTTGCATGAGGAATACAGGTATATACAATATTTCAATCATGTGACCATTCTGTTCATTCTATTAAAGCCAGATACAAACTGGAAACAAGCTGTGGACCATACAATTGAATGAGACCTTTCTTTTAAAGATGTCTAAATATGACTCTTCATGTGTCTTATTAGATGATGATTATAGTTGTCCAAGAAACACTAATTAGCTTTTCGGTATAAAAGATTTATGCATGCTGCTTAAACACTTATATATTGATATGTAGATCAAAAAATGTCAGGAACTTTTTGGTTTTAATGAAGATATTTTGACTACTTTTAACATTCAATTGTCCTGCCCCATTCAGGAATCAAAAAAAAACCCAATGCTTTTCATTAAATGAATATTTTATAGTAGATACAACTCACCTGCCAACTAACACGTGAAGAGAGGTTCTCAACTATAAGTCTGTGTTCAGTACGAAGAGGTGGACCATACTGGCTACAAGAGAAACACATTCCCATTATAGTTCACTACCACCCCTACAGGAAATTTAATAGCATTCTGCTTTGGAAAATTGTAGTCTGCTCAGAAAACTACAATAAATTTATTAAAAAGCTAACCATCCTCTAACTATACGGAGGCAAGGCTACTAGGTAGTTGCATACTGTTTACCCTACAAAAGGCGAGCTAAGTATATACATAAACAGCAAAACAATAGCAAAAAGGGACCAGTTAACACAAAACTACTCATCAGATGATGCCATTCCTGTATGTAACTCTGGCACAGAAGACTCTCATAACTGAAGGTATCACCTGATGGTAAACTTTTAAAATTCTTCTTTCGTGTCCTGATTAAATCCTGTACTGCCAAAATGAAGCCATAAATTTATACAAAAATGTATAAATTTTAAAATGAAATGTATACATTCTACAGACATACACCAAGCTACAGACATATGTGTGAAACAGGTCTAGGAAAGAATTAGGCTATAGAAAGTGCATATTTAACTATAGTTCTGTGCTACTTAAATAAGCTATAGGGAAATAAGATATTATCTAGTGCATTTTCTGTTAATACTTCTGGCTACTTGTCATCATACCCACAAGTGTTACAAAGCAGTAGTATGAAAAACAAGAGGACAGTAGATTATTTTCTTCAGCCTAGCTGTCAAAATCAACTCCAAGCGACAGCTCTTTCATATCACAAAAATGCAAAAAACATGTGCTCTTTTTGACACTGAAGCGAGGCAATTCCATCTCATTTGCATACCTCTAAATGCCCCACATTTTCAGACTATCCAGATCTTCACAGCATTTAAACAGAAGTTCCAGAATCCCCCAAATGGCAGGCAGGGTCCCACTTTTCACTACCGGAAAGAGAAGCCTCTTCTTGTTTGGCACCATATGCCTGATGTCATGAACGTGACTACCATGCCAGATGCCCATGAATGTCAGTCACATATCCTACTTTAAGAGTTCATTTTTAGACTGGACCTTGAATCATTCTTACTGCAGCAACATCACTGCACTAAAGAAAAGAGAATCTAAACAGCACATTTCCAATATGCAAATTATAATGTACACATTCTAACATATTTTATCTCACAAACAAACAAAACGTAGTTCTTACCTAGATCCACTTCCATAGGACTGGTAATAATTGAACCTCTGGGCATATCTCCCCCTACCTCCTCTTCGGGCTCTGGCATGTTCAATTGTAACCCTTTAATTGGAGAGAGAACAAGACAACGAATGGCTTTAGTACTTCTGTCTTTGTTGGGTGGGAAATTAACACATTGAAAAAAGGCACTTCCCTTCAAATTATCCAAATAAAGGAAAGAACAATAAAAAAGGAAATCATATACTTGGCAACTTATTATCGTCTAACCAGGTATATCATCTTTTTCAATACACCTTAATTTATTCAGACATACACATCTGTTGAAGACAACTTAAAGTTTCCAAAAGATGCCTCTTTGAGATACCTATGTATTAATTTAGAAGCAGACAGTGAGACTGACTAGACCAGGAGTGCCCAAACTACTGCCCGTGGGCCGCGGCCAGCCCACGGGCCGGATGTGCTCCGACACCACCGAAAGTGCCGAAACCGTCACATTTACACGCCGAAAAAAAATTAAAAGGGCCGCAAAAATGCTCCCTACTCCAAGGGAAATTGATGGAGGAAAAGACATGTAGAAATGCGGTGCAATTTCACACGCCTGCGCCAGGAGGAACCACGTGACCGGTCCACACAGTTGACTAAGGGGCCGTAGTCAGGCCCCTAGTGGGAAGTTTGGGCACCCCTGGACTAGACAGCCAATTTGATATTTTGCTCGTCAAAATCTTGCTTCCTCAAGAACCTGACAGGTCAGAGGACTCACAAGAGAGAAGCATGAAGCAAGAAAGAATAGAAGGGGAACTCCTGATGTTCCACAATGTATCAATTTCCCCCACAAATTAGGTACAATTCCACTTCAATTTCCAATAAATCTGGGCTTGTCAGAAGGTACAGAGGTGGGATGCTTTTTGTGCTTCAGTCTAAAGTCTTCTTATACTTTTTCATTTCCTTCAGATCACAATGCAAATGCAGTCTTTTCTTTGATGCTGAGCATATAGAAAAAAAGACTTGCTTCTTTCCCTAAAGGACATTTTTAATCTACAAGTAGAATGAAAACTAGAAAGTGCAAGTAAAAAACCCAATGACTACAAAAATTTTAACAGAAGAATAATTTGAATCTAATTATTTTTCATAACTTGCGCTTGACTTTTAGTTGTATGTAAAACTCCCTTATCATTTTATCAAGAGGTCAAATGTACAAGGTTCAATTATCATGAAACAGAACAACGGAGGCAAGCAGCAGCCAAATGTGGACACACAAAAATGGAGTCTCCTGTTTAAAAGATGATGAGGTGCAAGTAGATTATTTATTTAATATCAACCTTACTTCTTCACACTCTGCAAAAATGAAATACACAATCTTGTTTGCAGGAAAGTATCCATGTATCCTTCCTGATACTGGCTGAAATCAAGTAGCAAATGTCAATTGAAATAGATCTACTGTATTGCGGAGAATTTAGTGAGTCAAATCCTTCAAATATTCCACTTATCTAATGAGTCTAACTCTAGTTATGACTTACTACTGGATTTCAGCCACTGCTTGACTCCAGCACCCCTCTGTTCCTGTAAGTATAGTCAACTGTCAGTGGTGAAAGAAACCACCATCATTTGGAGGTCCACATGTTGCTCATGAAAATATAAAAGGAGAATATGTTATCTGGTATATTTGTTAAATATATGGATGCGGCCTGTAGCATCATTTAATGTGAGACCCCCACCGCCTCTACCACACCAGGAAGTGCCATGTGGTGGAGGAAGGGCAAAATGGCCACCTGGCCCCTGAAGCTGTGTGAGGGAGCATGACCTGGCCCCTGGCTTAATAAGGTTGAGAACTCCTGTGTTAAGTCTGCCTGTACATGCAACATTGAACCAGAGCACTCCAGTATAGGGAATCATTTTTATAATACTGTTCTGATGAGCTGTCCTAAAATCTTCCCACCCTTTTGCCTCTTCTCAGAGCCTTAGGAAACAAGGGAGATTTAATCAAAAATCTATGACAGATTACCACTAGCAATCTCAATTTCAGTGGCTAACTGGCTGGCAGGTATTATTAAAGACTCTTCTCCATCCTAGGGCTCACAAAGAATTCTCCAGGGCAACTCCGTCTTTATAAACAGGGAGGTATAAAGCTTTCAATTAGTTGAAATTAATCATTCCTAGTGCTGGATCCAGTTTATCACAGTGTAATTTTAAGCAAAAGGATTTCCCCCATTCTGTATGATTATCTGCTATGACAATCTTTTGCATCCTACAAACTGCACTGCAGATCTATAACATTCAGGCAGAGCAGAATAATCTAACATGGTTGATAAAAACTTAACACTATCTTTCTGCAATCATAATTTACTAATCAAGAATCACTTAAAATATATACTTCTTGCCAAGAAAATTTCCAGTTGTCAGGAATTAACATTTACAATTGCATCTGTATTAGTACAAAGTATGTTCTCTCCTTGCCAGAACCAACAAACTGATTTCAAACCCCTGTTAAAACAAGTAAAAGCAAGAAACCCAAACTTGCTTACAATCTACAAACAATGCCTATTCTGCTAATTTTTAAATGAAATTTAAATTACCTTTCATTACACAGTTCTTTACCATTCAGTTCATAAACGGCATCATCTGCATCTCGATGATCCTCAAATTCCTAGAAAATAAAGTTATGTAGTCCAACCTTCAATAATGATTTTATTTGCTCATTATCAACTTCCCTCCCAACCTTTCAGATTGACACCCTCCAAGTGATGTTGTCTAAAATAAGACTCAGTTTGAAAAATTCTAAAACAGCAGTTGGTTCCAGAGGTCTCTTTGCCAATATATATTAACCAATTTCATAAAAGATAGTAACATTATTTCATTTACTGAACTTATTCAAAGAGTTAACAACCATTCTCTGTTTTTCCCCCCAACACAGTGGAACCTCGGTTAACAAACAGCTCGGTTAACATAAAAATCGCATAACAAAAGAAAATCCAGAGAAAATAGTGGCTTGGTTTACTGATTTTTTTTGGGAACGGATTAATTGGTTTTCAATGAATTCCTATGGAGTTTCAGTTAATGTATTTTGGTTTTCAATGAAATCTTATGGGGAATTGCATTCAATGCATTCCTTTGGGAAATTCAATTAAAGTAATTTTCGCTGTAAGAAATGACCCGGAGAACGCATTAATTAAGTTAACCAAGGTTCCGCTGTATTTAAACGGTTCTTAATGTTATTTTCCACTTTTCATTCTGAACATTGTTGGGGAACAGCCCAGTAGTGTTATGTTCCCCAGTGTGGCCCCCTTGACGTCTTGGACTTCCATTCCCAACATTCTCATACAAGAAAGGATTGGAAAAAGGCTACTATAGACTTCCAGAATCTTAACCAAAATATATACTGTTTGCATCTACTGTATAAGAATTCTCAAACATGCAGAGAAGTAAACAGTTTATCTTAAAGAATTTAAGTTATTTGAATCTGAACTTTGGGTTTACTTTTTACACTAATTTATGAAATTCAGATTTATAGAGCAAAAAAATCCTTTCTTAACTTAATCCATGCTTGGAATAGGTTGCTCTTCCTAAATTCTTTCTTTTAAGCATAGAAAAATGGACCTTAACAACTTCAAAAGGCAATTTCTGATTACAATGAGACTGCATTTGGAAGCTGGAGACAATAAGCCACTATATAAACAAAATATAAAACCTCCTTTTAAAAAAAATAACTGAAAATCACACCTCATGTTTAACAACTCATGTTATTCTTTATGTTAGGTATACAGAAAACATGACAAGTGAGAGGAGGAAAAACAATACAGTACCATGGATCATATGCTGTTCAATAATGTGGCATGTTTGTATCAAGAAGAAACAATAGAACCCAGCTGGCATTTTGCAATAGGCCCATATGTTCCATTCCCACTATCTGCACCTTAAGCCCATCTGCAGGTTTTGAAGACATACTCCCAATCAACATAAAGATATATGATACATAAAAACAGTCATCCAAAACACTGTGTGCAATATATAATTTGTTACATTCTACTTGAAATTTTCATTAAGATAATAAGAGCTTCACAATCTAATACTGCGTGTTTAAAGAATACAGGTAGAGTTACTATACCTCCATTTGATGAGAAAGTTGCCAAATTTATTATATTAAGATATCTTACGCGTTGTCATAAGTGGCTTATGTTGCTGTATCTAATATTGTATTCCTTGCCCTGGTGAAATAAGGCAAATTCTCTCACCCTGTACAGTACTTCAGCCAGAAAGACACTAAGCACAAATGGCCTATCAGCTCCTTCAAAATAACTGCCCACTCCAATAACTCTGCTTCTGTGATACTGCGATAGCATTGTGGAGGCAGTGTGCAATCTCTAGTTCAGCAATGCTGACAGTCATTGCTTATGCTATAGTTATAGGTATTTCTACCTTTTCAGCATGAATGAGTGAAACGAATGAAAACCTAGCATCTTTTTAAATGTACACATTTGGGTTCATAGGCATAGGAAAATGTAGCAATTTAAACTGGGTTTTTCTGGATGGTTATTGAAAAAACAATCAAGTGAACAAATAAAAAAACCATTAGGTCCCACTTCAATATTAACCAATCTATAGGAACAACTGCTACTATAAGAACATTTAAATGTATATGTAAAAACAAAATGCCGCCAAATTATATTTCAATATAAACAAACAGGACAGAAAGGAACTCTTCCAACCCATGAGCCCAATCCCCTTTCTCCAAGCTGATAAGAGAACTGGCCAGGATTCCTAGCTACTTCATCCTTTGGTAGTGGGACAAAAATGTAAGACCAAAAAAAAAAAAAAAACCCCACACTGAATTTCCTCAGATAATAATTTAGTGTCAGAAATTATTCTGGGTTGAAAGGATTTTTGCGTGAGAAACTCTGTTCAGGGAACGCCCAAATGTGGCTGCTTTCATGTACCCAAGAGCTGGAACAGAGACAGGAGCTCAATCCGTCATGGAGTACTTGGGTCTCGAACTGCCGACTTGCCAGCCTTCCAGCTAACAAGGCGAGCTTCTTAACTACTGAGCCACCGTAGCACCTAATTTCCTCAGATGAACAAATTCAGAAAACCTAATTGTTTCTCCCATCCCTTTCTTTCTATCTCAAAAGAATAGGATATATGTTGCAATATCCTACTTTGATAACCAAGCAGGTAGAGCTAGCTGGCTTCTTTGCCTTATGGCAGTGGAGTATGTAAAAAATATAGCTGTGGTGCAGTGGAAGATCACTTGTCCTTTTGGTTGCTAGAGTCCTTCCAAGAATGGTGGAAAGGTAGGTTTTCATTTTAGGCAGGAGGGCATTTCTCATATCTCATGTTTCACTTAATCTACATTAAATATGCTTTACTGTGAAGAGCATGTTATCTTATTTTGTATTTTTTAAAGGGGGAAATTATATAATCTTTTCCTTGATTTAAGAGAAATATATATAGAGAGAGAGAGAAAAGGAGACTTAGGTGAGAAAATGGGACATGTAACCTAGAACACTGGCTACTACTAAGCCTGGTTTATCCCAAAACTGATTTCACCATACGAATACCTGCAAATTGTTCCTCAGAATTCCCTTTTCTAATAACAAATTAACAGGAATGAAGCACTCTGTAGTACAGAAAAATCCAGAAGTCCTGTTATGTAATACTGCAGACAAAATTCTGCACATGTTCTGAGTTTAATCTTGATGGGATAAAGCTTTCCATCCTTCCCAAGTTAGTAAAATGAGCTTGTTGGGGGCAAATGCCAATTATCTAGCGAACAGCCCAGAAGTGCCATGAGTAAGTATGTAAGTGTATTGTTTGACATAGTAGCCGTGTTAGTCTGTGGTTCAGGCATATCAAAAAGCAAACAAAAAATCTGCATCTGATGTACTGTATATAAACCGTGCCTGAAATTTTACTCCTTATCTGAAGAAGTGGACTTGATCCACGAAAGCTCACAGTAAAAATATAGCAGTTAGCCTTTAAAGTGCTGCAGTTTTTATTTTTTGTTGTTTTCTGATAGATATAAAAGTGTAATTGCTCTTCCTACCATCTTGCTGCTTGGGTAAAGGAAACAGTCTTTAAAATCAGATATACATACCACAAATCCAAAGCCATTTTTCAGATGTATCTCACGTATGCGGCCATATCCCTTGAAAAATTTCTCGACATCTCGTTCTCGAGCATGCGGACTCAGACGTCCCACGAAGACACGACAGCCACTCATTTTAGTCTTGTCTTGGATTAAATTGCAAAAAAAATTAAGATAGTTGCTCTCAATAAGAATCCCCTCACCTATTTATACCAAAATCCAAATAACATTAAGGCAAGTTGAGCAACTGATAGTAATAAAATGCAGTAAAACCCCTACTAACGAAAAAAAAGTCCGTTCCGTAGGCTTTTGCTCAAATTGGTTTTTTATGTATCTCGAAGCAAACCCATAGGAAAAATTATTTTTATGTAACTCGAAGCAAACCCATAGGGAAATGAATTTTTACATAACTCGAAGCAACCCATAGGGAAAGGAATCTTTATGTAACTCGAAGCAAACCCATAGGAAAATTATTTTTATGTAACTCGAAGCAAACCCATAGGGAAATGAATTTTTACATAACTCAAAGCAAACCCATAGGGAAAAGAATCTTTATGTAACTTGAAGCAAACCCATAGGAAATCTTGTAAATTGGGACATGGTTTTAACACAAAATCATTATGTAAGTCGAATTTTATGTAACTCGAGGCCTATGTAAGTCGGGGTTTTACTGTACACATTTCCTATGATTTTCATTCCATTATTGGGTTTGTTTTTTAAAAAATGTAGTTGTGCAAATCCACACATCAAAATGGTTGCAAAAAAAAAAAAAGAGTCTGCATTTACAAGGCTTCACTCGATGTACAATCAGGAGAAATAGCTACTGAAGAACCATCCAATTGCGCCAATCCTTGCACCAGTGTGGGGGTGGAAACTATGCAAGTGTGTGGTGTAAATAATTCAAAGGTTGGCACACGGGCCTCCAATGGAGTTGGCCCAGATAATGGTAGCTGCTGCTGTACATGGTAAATATACCCTTAGAGGCCCTGAGAGACCAAATGCGTACACGAAATGCCTCCCGGACTTGTAGGGACCAGTCAGCAAAATAAAAAGCATCTCCTACAGAGGCAGAAAAATCCGATTTTCGTCTTCCCCCCCCCCCCTTCTCAAGGAGAGAGACAATAAAAGAGGCTTGTAAATCACGGTAAGTGGGGGGCACACAGAACTGGACAAGTAATTCTTTTCGCTCCGTTTCCTTCCCAATGCTTCTTTACCTTTCAAGCGGAATGGAGGTGGGTGGGTGGGATTTTCGACTTATTTTTCGGGGCACCTCCAAGGGCCGAGCCCGGCTTGGCTTGGCCTGCAGCGTCTGTGGAGAAGCGGGGGAAGAAAAGGGGGGAAGAGAGGCGAGAAAGGGAGGGAAAGAACGAGACGGTTATTAACGGCAAACAAACGGCTGAGGGAGGGAAAGAGAAGGCGGCGAACGCCTCGCCACGCAGGGGGGCTCCCAACCAACCCAGGCCGCAACGGATAAACGGCGCCCGTGCCTTTGGCCGGGTCACCTGCGGGCGGCTTCCCCACACACCCCGCCTCGGTCTCCGGCCCGCATCCATCGCCCCGACCCCTTTCAATCCCTGGAGAGAAACAACTCACCGACTGGACTAGCGCGGAACTCAACTCGCCAGCCCCCGCTGCTCCACGACACCCACGATGGTCCGCCCGAGAAAATGGCGGCGCTACTTCCCTGAGGAGGAGACGACGACGAGCAGCGGCGGCGCGAAGGTGGCGGCGCCTACGCAGGACTTCCTCTCTCCCAACGGCTTGGAGACTACAACACCCAGAAGGCAGTGCGGCGGCGCGCTTCGCCTATCCATCGTCTCCAAACACCCCCCCCCCCCTTTTACACCTCAGAGGCCGCCGGTGAAATAATAATTCCAATTCCAATTTAATTTATATCCCGCCTTTCTCAAGCCGAAGCAGACTCAAGGCGGCAAACAACATAATAAGTCATACAATAATACATAAACAATTGATAATGATACAGTACAATTATATATAGTAAAGGTAAAGGTTTCCCTTGCTCGAAAGCCAGTCGTATCCGACTCTAGGGTGCAGTGCTCATCTCTGTTTCAAAGCCGAAGAGCCAGCGCTGTCTGCTGCTGCAGACGTTTCCGTGGTCATATGGCAGGCATGTCTAGACACCGGAGCGCACAGAATGCTGTTACCTTCCCACCGAAGTGGTCCCTATTTATCTAATTGCAATGTCTTGCTTTCGAACTTCTAGGTTGGCAGGAGTTGGGACAAAGACGGGAGCTCATTCCGTCCTGCAGTACTCGGGAATCGAACTGCTTGACCTTCCGGCCTCCCAGTCAGCGTCTTAGCCACTTGAGCCACTGCTGCACCCACTACACCTCAGAGGCCGGTGAAATAATTCCAATTCCAATTTAATTTATATCCTGCCTTTCTTAAGCCGAAGCTGACTCAAGGCGGCAAACAACATAATAAGTCATACAATAATACATAAACAATTCATAATGATACAGTACAATTATATATATACACACACACACACCACAAAAATGCACAATTATCACCATACGGTTTACAATACAATTAAGCAATAAAAACAATTTAAATAACAGCATAAAAACCATAAATAAATAACAATAATTTCGTGTCAGAAATTATTCTGGGTTGAAAGAAACTCCACTCACGGGACGCCTGCGGATTCCCCATGCCCAGTTGGCATGGAATGGCCCTCGCAGAGGCCACTTCAGTCGAGAACGTGTAGGAATTGGGGCCACTGGGGTGGCCTTAATGTCCCGGAGGAGATTGATCAAGTGACGACACGAGGCAAAAGGAGCGAGATCAGATCAGTACTTTATTGGAAAAAGGCAACATCATTTATAGGGGAAAAAGCGCAACGGTGGCGAAACTGTCATCGGACAGGAAAATTACCTCACCCACGTACCCGGGTTAATAGGGAACTCCTCAAAGGGAAGTTGATTAACTTGGACAAACACGGGGCGAGGAAGACCATTGTGTAGGGCTTAGGCAGGGTGAACATGGCTTATTTGCGCCAGGGATTTTCCCCCGAGCCGGGAGATGAGTTACACGCTTAATGTTTCACAGGAGTCAGCTATCTGCTTACTTGGCAGAGCCGTAGGTCAGGTCACGGTAATTGGGTGAATCAAACCCTATATTTTATTCACCCCCCTTAATTTGGCGGCCGCAGAACCCACGGGCTGGGAGCTTCTCTCACCGCGGTGGCCTCTGGCGGGCCGTTCCATGCCCCGCGGGGCATGGGGAATCCGCATCTCCCCTTTATTTTCTATTTAAGGACCTGACCGGCGACCTTGCGCAAGAGCGGCATCAGCTGTTGAGCGGGTATGACGTCACGGAATTTCTCTCTGGGGCGGCACTTGGAGATCAGCGAGGGAATGCACTGAGCAAAACAACAGAGCGTAATGCCTAGTATGGCTATCCCCACCACTGCCTTAAGCACCGTTTGCAGCCACCCCCAGGGAACCCATGACCACATCCAATTCCACAGGGAACTCCACCAAGCTCCCCACGCGGAGCCTTCTGTAATGCCTGCAACTATGGTGTGGAGATCCGTGATCTGGCTTTGGATCTTACGGGAGTTATCAGTGAGATTGAAACAACACATTCCATGAAAAGATTCGCAACCCAGGTGGTGCAGCAAGAGGAGGTAGTCGATAGCCGCTCGATTGTCGAGAACGGCATGGCGAAGTTCTGCCTGCTCCTGATTGAGGAGCGCTATCGCTGTGGAGGTATGGTTAATGGCTTTAGCCAAGCCGCAAGCCAAGCGGCCAATCCTCCGTGCGTTGCCGACGGCCAAGCCTGGCACGCCGACTAGGCTGACTGCTAGTGATACATACTCAGCGGGACTCATTACCCTAAGGTTGCTGTCACAAGAGCTGTCTAACTGGGTTGTGCGTGTGTGCCGTATGAATGGGGAAACATCAACATTTGATACATTTGTGTCATTAGTACTTGGGGCAATCATGTCCTTAGTAGGAAGTAACAGTGTCAAACGACTGATACAACACATTGAGTCCGACAGATTCGCAGGAATATAGTTCCATGTGAACTGGTTGCAGGTGAAAAACCACCCTGAAGGTAGGGTGACATGAGAGTACAGCGAAATGAGTGTCTCTGGTTTATTACAAGTCCAGTTGCCGCTGCCGGGGTTAATGCAGCGACGCCGAGTCTGACCGCCTGAGGTGCAGCCGGTCATTCGGGTACAAGCAGCGTCCGGGCTGATCGCCACTCGAGGGGTATGAAGAGTGGCTGCGTCAGCCGGCAAGGTTGATGCAAGTCGCAATCCCCCCCAGCGTGCGTATGCTGAGAAGGTGGTGGGAGTGTGTGGGCCAAAGAACGCCTTCAACAACCAGTCGCCATCCTTGGTGCGCGCGTCCAGAGCGTGGCACACGGGGATGAGACAGGTGCTGAGGATAGATGCAGAACCAACGTCCTGCTGTAAGCAAAAATCGGACTGGTTGACGAGACCCGCCAACCTTTCCCACAAGTTGTACTGCATTCGTGCGGAAAGATCTTCACCAGGCGGCAAGCCGTCGGCCTGGATTGGAGTAGCCTGAACGCCTCCCCCCAATAGCAGGGAAAGGGCCAGGATGAGGGTAATCGCCGCTGTGTTGGCATGAATCTGGGCAAAAACTGCAGCTGTGAGGTTCTCCGGTGTTGGCTCCTTCTCCTCGCGCTGAACGGCGTCCTGGGCGTCACCGCAAAGAGTCTTGACCATCCCCCAGGTGATCTTGGGCATCGGCAGCCGTTTCCTCCGGCGGATCTTCTCGGTCAGAGCGAGGTCCTTCATCTCCGGGATCGGACTCGGGCTGGCCTGGGTCCACGCCATGAGGTTCCAGATGGGGCTTGATCCACACGACACCTGTTGGAGACATAATTGCAGCATACCCTCTCCCCCAGGTTATGAGCGGCACCGGGCCCTTCCAAGATGGGTCCGGTGGCACTCGGTACCGGACCATAGGTCGCGGGAGAGCTTCCGAACGGCGGAAGTGCTTCTCCTGCGGCGTACAGTCCGAAAAAACATTGAGGTGATTGTATGTGAACAATACCTTACTCAGACAAGACTGTGCTTCTCCCTGTGATTTGGGGAGGGCTGGTGGCTCCCCCCTTTCTGTTTGTTTGTCAATATAGGACTTTAGCATCCGATTGACCCGTTCTACAATCGCCTGCCCTTGCGGATTGTAGGGAATGCCAAATGTATGCTTGATGTCCCAGGTGGCCATGAAGGTGGCCAACTGCCTAGAGCAGTAGGACGGGGCGTTGTCCGTTTTCACGTGCCGCGGCTTGCCCATTGCCGCAATGCAGGACAGGAGATGCTGCTCCACATGGGTGGCAGTCTCCCCCTTCTGCGCCGTCGCCCAAACGAACTGGGAAAAAGTGTCTATGCAGACGTGCATGTACTGCCATCTGCCAAACTGCGGCACATGCGTGACGTCCATTTGCCACACCTGATTGGCCTCTGTCCCCCGCGGGTTAACCCCCCACGAGGGCCCCCCCCGGCGCCCCTGCGCAATGCTGGCAAGAGCGTACTATACCCTGGGCTTGAGAAAGTGGCAAATTGAACTGTCTGGCGAGTGCCTTGGCGTTTTGGTGAAAAAAGGCATGACTTTGAATTGGAGTAGTGAAAACTCCCAAAACTGAACGTTGCTGAATTTCCTTTGCCGCCGCGTCCGCTCTGCTATTGCCCGCGGAAATCGGACCCGGTAGGTCTTGATGACTGCGGATGTGGGCAATATAGAGCGGCTCCGTGCGGTTTCGCAAATGAAATTGAGCAGTGAGAAACAGGCTAAGCAGATTCTTGTCTATCGCGGGAGTGATGTAAGCTCCCGGTAGACTGTGAAGTAAGTTCCTAACATACAGACTGTCAGTTATGATATTTAAACGTTCCTTGGCGAAGGTGCGCAAGGCAAGATTCACGGCTGCCAACTCCGCCCGCTGTGCGGACTTCTGTGGAAGAGTTAGCGTGTGCCAAGCTTCGCCCTCCTGCCAGGTCAGGACACCATAAGTGCGTCCGCCATCAGAAAAAACTGTTCTGGCCCCCTGAAGCGGGACCAGCGAGAGCAATTCGAACAAGCTGACTGTTCCTGTTTGAAGCGAGACGAGTCTGGGGTCTTTAGGCAAATGGTATGCCAAGCTTCCAGTGAATCCTTCCAAAGCTATCGGAAGCGAGTCACCTAGCTGCATCAACTGCTGAATTTGTTCCTTGGTGAACGGGACTACGATCTTGGCTAAATCGTGCCCAGAAATATCCCTAGCCCTCAGCCTGCCGCGGTAGATCACCGCGGAGACCAGTTCTTGGGGCGGAACAATGTTCCGAGATGAGGTGTTAGGCAAGTATACCCATTCCACAATTTTGGCTCCCTTCTCTGAGTCTACTCCTAGCGCCCCAGTGAACATGGATCCCGATCGCACGATGTACAGATGCAGGATTGGGGCATAGGGCCCCTGGGCGATCCTATCTACCCATCTTTGGCTGAGAGCTTGGTTAACTTTCTCGAGCGCCAAGCGCGCGTCTCGAGAAATTTTTATCCGGTCTGCCGGCTGCTTACCTAGCGTTAGCAGCGAGAAGAGCGGTTTCAGAAGATCCGTATCTAGACGAAAATACGGTCTGGCCCAATTAATGTTCCCTAAAACCTGCTGTAATTCTACCAAAGTGACTGAGTCCTGTAAATTGATCTGAGGCAAAACTGGTGCGGCGAAAGAGCGGAGAAGCCGATGGCCCAAGTATGAGAAGGGCTCGGTTCTCTGCACTTTCTCCGGGGCAATGAGTAGCCCTTTGTCCCCCAGGCTGGCCTGGAGGTCTGAAAACACTTCGCTGCCAAGCTTTGGCAACGCTACCAAAATATCATCCATAAAGTGACAAACTAAGGCTTGTGGGTAGAGTTTTCGAAACTTTGCCAGTGCGTCGTGAACGTAAATTTGGCACAAAGTGGGCGAATTGAGCATGCCCTGTGGCAAAAATTTCCACGCGTAACGCTGCGTGGGCTCACTGTGGTTCACGACCGGCACGGTAAAGGCAAACCTCTCCCAGTCCCTGGGGTCTAAGGGGATTGTATAAAAGCAATCCTTGAGATCTACGACTAGGATCTCCCACCCCTCGGGAATCATGTTCGGATTCGGGATGCCGCATTGAAGCGGACCCATTGGCTGTATGCATTTATTGATCTCTCTGAGATCGTGGAGGAGTCGCCACTTCCCCGACTTCTTCTTAATAACAAAAATTGGCGAATTCCAAGGACTTGTGGACTGTTCTATGTGTCCTGCGTCTAGCTGTTCCTTAACTAGCTGCTTGAGAGCAACCAATTTCTCTCCCACTACCGGCCATTGTTCTACCCAGACCGGAGTATCGGTGAGCCATTTAAGTGGCAACGCCATTACCCAAAGGTAAGCGTGGCACTGTACTGCTGCAGAATGTCTCGCCCCCAAAGGTTGATGTGCACGTCAAGAATGTGCGGTCGGATTACCGCCGTGCCCTCAGCCCTTGGGATTGTGACTTCTACCCACTCTCGGCTCCTAAACGCTTCCTGGACGCCGCCTACCCCCCACACATCGGAGACCGGCTCAATGGCCCACTCCCTTGGCCACTGGCTTCTGCTTATCACGGATACATCAGCTCCGGTATCTAACAGGCCTGAGAATGATCGATTATTAAGAAATACCTCAATAACCGGGCGCTGTTTCCACTCAATGTTGGTCTCCACTGTCGCTAAGACCTGGTATCCTCGCGCTGCCTCACTGGCGCTCGAGCGGTCCTCTGACCGGGACTCGAAGCTGTCACTGAGCCCTCCCTGGCTCTCTGCTGGTGAGCGACAAGGAACCATGATCAGTTGCGCTAAGGTGTCTCCTTTAGGGATGGTTTGGGGCAGGTGTGTCCAAAGCTGAACTTGGAGAACGCCTGAAAAATTGGAGTCGATGACTCTTGGAATTATGAAAATTCTGCGTGCACCAGCTACACTACGGGGCAAAACTAAACCTATAAAGCCTCTGGGCAGGGGTCCCATGTACTGGGAATCGACCAGATAGACTGTGCCTGGCAGGTCGCATGTAACGTCCGCCTGGCAAGTCAATTCTAGCCCCGCGCTGCCCCTGGGGCTGGCCTGCGCCCTCGCAATGTCTGGGATGGGGTTGGACTCTACTCTGGCTCTGGGGAGTTCTGGGTGAAGGACGCCTCTGTTTGGACTGGGGCCAGAGACATGCCCGTGTTCCGGTTTCCCGAATTCTGGCAATACCTGGCCCAATGATAGCCTTTCTTGCACTTCGGACAGAGGGTGTTCGGAGCCTTGGGACGGACGGACTTCTGCCCGCCTCCCTTGGATCGGCACTCCCTAGCGAAGTGACCGATCTTGCCACAATTGTGGCATGCTCCCTTGCTCTTACCATTAGGTCTTTTCCCTCCTTGCACCGCTGCCGCTAGCAGACCCATCTTATAGGATTCTGTGCCAACGTCGGCGCAAGCTCTAATCATGTCCGATAGGGTCAAGTCAGGACGATTGCCTAGGGACTGCAAGATTCTACGGCAGTCCAAGTTGGCATTGTCCTTGGCTAGCTTAATCATGAGCTCTTCCTGGGCTTGCTCATTATCAATCTGCCTGCTAATGGCTTCTTCCAGGCGATTGATGAAGTCCATGTAGGGTTCCTGGGCTCCCTGCTTAATGGAGGTGTAATTTTTAGCCGCTTTGCCAGTGGCTGGGATCTTAAAATAAGCCCTAAAGGCTGCCTCGGCTGACATCTCGAGAGTGGCGAGAGGCAGGTTGATCTGAGCATTGATTGACTCGAAATTACCCGAGCCATACAACTGCTCAGGAAGCACCGCGCCTCCCATCCTGGCAGCCCGAGTTTGCGCCTCTAGGCGGAACTCGCTGTCCCAGATCATGTACTGGCTAGGGGTCAGCATCATCCTCATGACGGCCTTCCAATCATGGGGAATCCACATGGTGGTCTCGCACACCTGCTGAAGCGTGCCCCTAGTAAAACGACTTTGGAGCCCTGTTTCTGCAATTGCCTTCCGCATCGCCATGAGCAGCTTATACGGGACTGGGGAGTGAACAATCTGCTGTGCGCCCGTGAGCGCGTCCATTTCCATGCGGATTGGACATATCTGTCTGAGCTCAGCTAGTTCTTCTGCCGGCAATTCCCCCTTCCTAATCTCCTCTTCAATGGTGCGCTGAAGGGGACTCTTGGTAACTCGGGAACCCGAAGCTGTCAGAGGAGCGCCTGCGCTTCTCATGCCTTGCATTCCCTCGGTGACGTCTGCAGCGGTCACCGCGGGAAGGCTCCCTACGCTACTCTGCTGGTACTTGAATGTCGGATAGAGTGCGGTGGGCGCAGTCGGCTCGACTGGCTGGACTGACGACTTCTCTAACGGGGGTTCTTCCGCTTCTATCCGGACTGGCTCGATCTGCTCTAAGAGTCGCCTACACTTCCTCCATGTGCTAACTATCCCTCCTGGGGCCTTCGGGGGTTGCTGAATGCAGTCTCCTATCCGATCCCAGAGCTGTAGGGTTAACGTACCTACTTCTGGGTAAAGCAGGCAGTGTTCCCTAAGGTACGCCAAAAGTCTCGCTAGTTCCCTGCTGTGAAAGCGTAACTTAAATACCCTGGCCAGGATTCTAAACTCTTCCTCACAAGTTTTTTGGCTAGCGGACGGACTCTGTCCCTGAGAACAAGTCCCCATATTACCTGCGAGTGGTCCTCCGAAGTTTCCTCCTTGGGACGGGTTGACGCGTCTGGGGGCAAGGTAACTGGTTTCGGCGACGATCGTCTGGGTGGAGCTCGGAGCGTGGCCTCCTGCCACGGGCCCTCGGCGGCCTCTGCGCTGTCAGGGGCTCACAGCTGCCCTGAGCGGAACGCGTTTTTCCCTTTGGTGCAAGTCTCCCCGAAAGCCGGGAGCAAAGTGCAGGAATGCCTCTCTTGGAATGCCTCGCCGCTGGCCGTCCTTCTGACCGACTGGCTGCCGGCCAGAGCGCCGCGCTGTCCTCCGGGCGGACGGGTCGCGGTTCAAGCGTCGAACCGGACCGCGTGGTTCGCTACTCGTGAGTAGACCTCTCCTGGGCCGCTTTACTCACGAGTAAATCACGTCGGGGTCACCAGATGTAGGAATTGGGGCCACTGGGGTGGCCTTAATGTCCCGGAGGAGACTGATCAAGTGACGACACGAGGCAAAAGGAGCGAGATCAGATCAGTACTTTATTGGAAAAAGGCAACATCATTTATAGGGGAAAAAGCGCAACGGTGGCGAAACTGTCATCGGACAGGAAAATTACCTCACCCACGTACCCGGGTTAATAGGGAACTCCTCAAAGGGAAGTTGATTAACTTGGACAAACACGGGGCGAGGAAGACCATTGTGTAGGGCTTAGGCAGGGGTGAACATGGCTTATTTGCGCCAGGGATTTTCCCCCGAGCCGGGAGATGAGTTACACGCTTAATGTTTCACAGGAGTCAGCTATCTGCTTACTTGGCAGAGCCGTAGGTCAGGTCACGGTAATTGGGTGAATCAAACCCTATATTTTATTCACCCCCCTTAATTTGGCGGCCGCAGAACCCACGGGCTGGGAGCTTCTCTCACCGCGGTGGCCTCTGGCGGGCCGTTCCATGCCCCGCGGGGCATGGGGAATCCGCAAGAACGCTCCTGGCCCGTGGGCTCTGCGGGCACAGAAATTAAGGGGGGTGGATTAATAATAAGGGTTGATTCACCCACAATCTGACCTGACCAGCGATCCTGCTGAGAGAAGCAGATCACTAACCTCCGTTACCTATTAGGCAATTACTGACTCACAGAAGAGCCTAATCCTTGGTGCAAATAGAAGCCATATTTTCTCTGGCGTAAGCCTCAGACAATGGTTTTCCTCTGTCAGTGTTTGCCTCAGTTAATTAACTTCCCCAAGAGAGGTTCTCAATTAACCCAGGTAAATGGGTGATGTGATTTTCTGTCAGATGACCATTCTACCATGCGCAGCCTTGAACATAATATATACTGATGATTTTCCCTCAATAAATCACTGGTCTTCGCTCCATCTTGCCTCGTGTCGTTCCTTTGAACAGTTTCCTCCGGGATCCTAAGGGCCTCCTCACGGCCCCAATCCAACAGACGCCCAAATGAGGCTCCTTTCATGTCCCCCAAGAGCTAGGTGCCCAATTCCATCATGCAGTACCCGGGTCTCGAACTGCCCACTTGCCAGCCTTTCAGCTAAGACGGTGAGGAGCTTCTTAAGCACTAAGCCACCACCTCAGACCTCAACCGGTGAAATGACTGGAGTTGTCCCTCTTCTTTCTGGTGAAATTGAGGGGTGGGGGTGGGGGTGGGGTCGTTGGTTTTTTTGGAGGGAATGACCTCGTGGAAGATGGAGTTGTGGTGGGGGGCTTGGTGGAAATTGTGGTCGCTAAGAGGAATTTATTTATGGTTTTTATTGCTATTTGATGAGCACTGAACCCTAGAGTCAGATACGACAGGCTTTCAAGCAAGGGTGACCTTTACCTGTATAATTTATTTAGTGCATTTATTATTTATGTCTAATTTTCTACTGTAAAGTTTTTAAATATCTTGTAAGACAAAAAATGCAAAGGGACTGTGGTGGCTTAGTGGTTAAGATGCTGAACTTGACGACTGGAAGGTCGGCAGGTCAGCAGTTTGAGACACGAGTACTGCACGACAGAATGAGCTCCCATCTCTGTCCCAGCTCCTGTCAACCTAGCAGTTCGAAAGCAAGAAATTGCAAGTAGATAAATAGGTACCACTTTGGTGGGAAGGTAAACAGCATTCTGTGCACTCCCATGTCTAGTCATGCCTGCCACATGTCCACGGAAATGTCTGCAGACACAAGCAGTGCTATTTCTTTGGCTTTAAAGAGAGATGAGCACTGAACCCTAGAGTCGGATACAACTGGCTTTCGAGCAAGGATGACCTATACCTAAGATGGAAATATCCCAGATGGGCAAGATAAAAATGTGATAAATAAAGTAAATAAAGTAAAAAAATGATCACAGCTAAAAGCCATAGTAACAGAATATCTGACGACCAAATTAAAGTGGGCTGGCTATGTTTGCATGCATAAATGACAATAGTTGGAGTGTCAGAATAATAAATTAGTATCCAAGTGATCACAAAAGATTCAGAGGAAGACCACCTTGCAGATGGGAAGCTTTTGGTCCAACATGGAAAAGAACTGCCAGAGACAGATCGCTATGGACAGAAGTTGTGCAGAATGTCATCACTGAGATGTCTAGCAATACAAGGACTCCTTTCTGAATAATGACTCCTAAGTAACCAAACTACAGTATATACTCGAGTATAAGCCTAGTACTTTAGCCCCAAAAATGAGCCCCCAAAAGGGGACATGGCTTATACTCAGGTCAATGACCATGAGGATCCCAAGACCGTGCCGGATTGAGACGTGTCAACAATTTAATTAATTTTACCATATTTTCATGTGTTTTGATTATTGAAACTCACTAGCAGCTGCTGCATTTTCCACCCTCATCTTATACTTGGGTCAATCTAGTTTCCTGGGTTTTCAGGTCAAAATTAGGTACCTCGGCTTATATTCAGGTCAGCTTATACTCAAGTATATGTGGTAAGTAAAATATACATATACACATACACATATATAAGATCAGAATAAAGTCATCCAATAAAAACACAATATTCACAGTAAACATTATCAGGTGGACATTATTAAGTGGAGGAGAATAATAATAAATCCAGGGCCCACACTGTGCAGTTTTTCTTTACCATTTAGCAACAGTTAATGAGGGATGACTAGAGATTGTATTGCACCATGCTTTGAGAAAGATGCAAACAAATTAGAGCAGGTACAGAGAAGGGTAGCAAGGATGATCAGAGGACTGGAAACTAATCCCTATGAAGAAAGACTAAAGGAACTGGGCATATTTAGCCTTGAGAAAAGGAAACTGAGGGGGGGATGTGATAGCACTCTTCAAATACCTGAGAGATAATCATAAAAAGGAAGGAAAGGATCTTTTCTCAATAATTCCAGAATGCAGGGCATGTAATAATGGGCTAAAACTACAGAAAGCCAGATATAGGCAGAATATTAGGAAAACATATTAATGGTTAGAGCAGTATAACAGTGGAACCAACTGCCTTGAGAATTGGTGAGGACTCCAATGCTGGAAGCATTCAAGAGAAAATTGGACAACCATCTGTCAGATCTGCTTCAGATTCCTGCATTGAGCAAGGGGTTGGACTCGATAGCCTAAAAGCCCTCTTCCAACTCAGTGATTCTAATTTTTAAAAAAATCACTGTAAGACTGGAGGCTATAAAGCTGCCCATATCATCAAGGGTATCATGTTAATTTGGAAATGAGCATGAGGTCATCCTGACAGCCTACAATGGCAAGTGCTCCCTTGGAGGAGAGACCAAAAGTGTAGGCAGGTGTATCGGTCATCACAAGCAAAGCAGGGGCAGATCTTTGGTTGTGTCAAGATTCATTTTGCTTCTTCAGGCCAATCCACTCTCAAAGGCTTTGCATTGCCATGGAGGGATTTTGCAATGATATACCACTTTTACAGAACAAACTAGAGAAGGATGGTCAGTGACTCATCCATAGCCTTAGGTCACCTCACAAAACTAAAGGACTTGGTGCTCTTCCTGGGTCACTCAGACCATTGTTTACCTTCACGCAGCATGGTCAATAGATGCTAGGTCTGAAGGGTAAACTCGTTAGCAAATGTGTAATGCCACAATGTTTGTTTTGTATCCATTTACTAACCATCTGCAACCCAACAGGGCCAAACTTCATAGCAAATTTGAATACCAATAAGGTATCTTCTCTTATTACCAGTTGTAAAAAGCCACACTGATTTGTAGGTATCTGTTATGCTAGCCAAGCATTGTGTGCCTCTGTACCTGATGTATATAAATTGATGCCATGAAGTCTCTCTTATGTTTGATAAAATGGACTTGATCCACGGAAGTGAATATTAAAACACAGCAGTACCACAATTTTTGCCTTTTTGTTTTCTCTCCGATATATTGTCTCTGAGAGTATCCATTCCCCTGGCCCTCTGAGAATTGCTACAAAACTCAGGGGCAACAAAGAAGCCTTTGTGTCCAACACTATGCAAAAGTCCCAGGGCTTCAACTATGTGAGTGTTGGCTCCACTTAGCATATAACAAGAAAATTGTGACCAAGTACAGTAATTTCCAATTCCTAGGGTCACTTACAGGGTTTTCAAGATATCGGTGAAGTCGAACTAGTAAAAGTACCCTGCAACAGTAAGGACTGGAATCCAGGTTTCCCCACAAGCTGACTCTAACGCTGTACCTAGTTCATCATCTGACTCATGGCTTCACTCCGTATCCAGACAAGACCTCTTTGGGAAAGTGGAAGACAGTAGGAAATGGCACAGCCCTAACATTTTTTTTAAAAAAATGTGTCAGAAGCACGCAAAGATGTTTTCTGGGCTAAAAGGTTTTTTAGCTGGAGGAACTCCATTCAGGGGACACCCGAATGAGGCTCTTTTCATGTCCCCATGATCTTTTCCTACCAAAGTGGTCACTCCCCCCTCCCCACCACCACCAAGCAAGAAGAGTGAGAAGGGGGAAGAGAAATGGGCTTAAAATATCTTTTCCCCCTCACCCCACCACCAAGTGGAGAGTGGGATGGAAAAAAAAGAGAAACAGGCTTAAAAGATCCTTCTTTTGACCTCACCCCAGCACTAAATGAGGAGAGTGGGGTGGGGAAAAAAGAAACAGGCTTCAAAGATACTTCCCCACCACACCACGGTGCTTGAAGCAGGGCAGATGTTGTAAACCTTACATCTGCCCTGCTACAGAGTGCTGCCAGGGACATGCCAAGCCATGTGGAGGGGAGGTGGCAGCAGCAGCGGCAGCAGCTGGAGAGAGGGCGCAGGCTGGATGAGTTGGTGCTGCAGGCCGGATCCAGCCCGTGGGCGTAGGCTGAGATCCCTGCCTTAGAGGGAATAGAAAGGCTTGGAAAATAAAGGGTTGTTTTGTTATCTGAATGACTCTTCAGTTTAATAATGAGTTATATTACAATAAATAAAAATATATAAAAGTGAGGGTATTCAGAAGCAAAATTCTGCTATCCAGTCTAATTGTGACTTGGAAAACATCATGGGAAAACATGTGTATCCCATGTGGTTTTGTGGATTACTGCTTGTTAGAAATCTTTTTAGAAACAACAGCAACTAAAATACAGTACTGTACTGTAGTAAGGATCCATATCACTTACACAAGCTCAGATACAGAGGAGGAGGGGTTAATGGACACTGGAAAAACAATAAAGGAAGATTTTGTTTCGCTTAAAATACTTTTGTAGAGTGTTGATAAATCTTAATGTATACACTACTTTACTTTTGTGTAAACCTCCATAACAACATGTTGTAAATCAGTTAAACTTTGCAGAAACATAAATTTAAGTATTAAATATGTCTTTGCTGAAAGCCACCACCACCCCAATAAAAATGACAATTTTGAGAAACATGCATTGTCTTTCAACAATTGTGTACAACCATACCATATTAGGAATATTTGTGCAATTTTTGAGTGACCATAAGGTACAACAATATGTTTTTCTTCACTTCTGTGGTGAAGCAGTACCACACCACATCCTTTATATCCCATTAACTATTCACAGGATTAAGATGATGATTTGAGGGGCAGCATTGAGCTGCTGATGCCAAAAGCAAACAAGAGTGAAATATGAATGCAACATTAAAACAACAGATATCCCCTGGCTACTCTAATTGCTGAGGCACCAAGGAAGGTGCATGTTGACAACACCACTCTGTTTGTGTACTGGTGTCCTGCCAGCTCTTTTTGCAGAGCTATAGTGTGAAGAGAACAATTCTGATGCTTTTTATATAGCCCTTTTATTTTCTAGATCAGGGCCCCCCAACCTTTTCTGCACCACGGGTTAGTTTCATGCTAAACAATTTTTCCATGGACCGGTAAGTGATGGTAGTGGGGCCGTTCAACTTGAGCAGTGAGATATCATAATGCATACGGGGGGGGGGGGAAGAACTCCGCTGTAGTTAAGCAATGTGGAGGAGTGGTCCGGCCACCTGCCTATCTGCTGTGTCTGAAGCCCGTGTTCTCACTCCATTCGGTGGAACACGTTCGCTGGGCAGAAGGTTGCCATCGGGGCTCTGAGCGCCAACACCCCCCCCCACACACACACACACACACGGCCTGGTTTGGGATAGCCCGCAGCACAGTGGTTAGGAACCCCTGTTCAAGAACAGTGGTTCCCAACGTGGGGGCCCACACCCCACAAGGAGACTTCAATTTCCCAGAAACCTAAGTCAGTACATTGGCTGATCAGTGCTTTGGGGAATTGACTTAGGTTTCTGGGAATTGAAGTCCAAAAACCAAAGGTTGGGAAACACTGTTCTAGAATATTTATTTTCAGTGCTTTCCCAAGCCTCTTAGTATATTAAAAGACTACTGAAATATATTATATTATTAGGTCTCAGTATGTAATTGTGTATGTGGAAGAATGATTATTGTATGTGGACAAATCTTGTAGAGTGTTCATTAGCTCCTTCATCAGGAGAGTCACAGCTATTTATGCTGAATCACAGGAAAGTTTTTTTGTTTCTAGCTAGACATCAAGCAAGACACAAATACCATATTTGCTGGTGTATAAGACCCACTTTTCCTCCCTTAAAATACACTGGGGAAATGGATTGTGTCTTGTACTGTATATAGTGGGTTATAGTGGGCTATTTTGGTAATAACAGGGTGCGTTTTATACTCCGATGCGTCTTATATGCCGGCAAATACAGTGTTGTTGTGGACCCTGGGGCAGCGCGCATTATCTTCTAAGGTACAACTAGAGTACACCTATTGAATCCAAGTTCTTCTGGGATTACTCTAGTTGAAACTTACTACACTAAGCATCAGGATTTCAGCCACTGTTTCCTGAAAGCAGTGGTGGGCTCCAAAAAATTTTTTTTACTACCACACTGTGGGCGTGGTGGTATGGTGGGCGCGGCCAGGGGAAAAGCCCTGCGTTGCACCCGAATTAGGACTATTTTATTTCAAAATTTGGATGGGTGGGGTCAGCCAGAATTTCTGCTGCCAGTTCTGGCGGACTGGTGCGAACCTGCTGATGCCCACCACTGCCTGAAAGATACAAGTTGGCTGGGCCCCAATCTGTCCTTTTCTTGGGTATAGAGCAGGCTTGGGGGCTTCTGCACACTCTTGAAGTGTGATACTAGAATATATACATATTATACATTTATCATCATTTTAGCAGCATGCTAGTAATAAAAACACCAATTTAAGCAAGCAACATAGGTGGGGATGTAGAAAATCTCTCTGTGTGTTTTGCAATTAAGAAAACAGATACAAACCTTAATGCCAAAGTAATATAGCCCTTCAACTATTTATAGATTGTGAAAATGATTGATTTTGGTTCTATTTAAATGGCACTAAACAAGTTAACTAGGCAAAAGAATGACATCTGTATTTGTTATCACAAGATTTTCTCTTTAATATGGATTGTGACAAGCAATATCAAAGATGCTAACTCTTAAGCGCCATATTTGGAAACCAGACAACTTTCAGCAACAAAACATAAGAGGCATATTGTAATTTTAATTAAATATGAAAACATGAGCTGTGTACATTATTCTTCCCTAAAAAAACACAGCAATTTGAAAAAGTTTTATTGTAAAATATTTCCATGAAATGAGTGAACCAGCAATACATGCACCCAGTGTGCCTCCCCCTCTGGAAAAAACGTGATAAGGAATATATAGAGACAGATGAGAAAATTGACTCGTGATAGCACAACATAAGGATGGGATGTAACACTGGATTTCATTTCCTATGTCTCAAAAAAGAAGGGCAGGGGGAACCAGTTCATATTTCATATAATATTCTTTAAATTTTCTATTTATGCTTGAGACTCGGAGAAAAATATTTTAACCCTATAATAAAATATGTTTGTTTAAATGTAACTTTCCTCTCAGAAAATAATTTTGTAAACTGCCATTTATCAGGGGTATGAGAGATTATATAATTTCAACATCCTTTCCCCGGCTTCCCTCCCCCATAGAGGATCAACTTAGGTGAAGTGGAAAGAAGAATGTGTGTGTATGTTTGAGAGTGTGTGTGCACATGGGGGGTGGGCAGAACAGAGCTCGATTTGCAGACAGAAAGAAAAGTGCGTCTGGACAGGAGAGGATAAGGATGTGAGGTGGATCAATAGGTCATAGTTAAAGGTCACTTTCACCATAAAGAGCTGTAGAAAAAGACATGTAGTCCAGGGCACCAGGTACAGAATCCAGCCCAGTGTAAGGTGCCATTCTAGCAATGCAATATTCAGCTTGATCAGGAGGCAGTTCCCGTCGCAATTCATCCACAGTGATATAATTCTGAAAGAGAAAACAGGGATATTTCTTTTTCCATTTTAACTGGGTAAGGCAAGATACACAGAAAAAGCCTCCTAGAAGAGTGTGGTGGTTTTTAAAACAAGAATTGAGTGTATCCTGGTAACAGCAACCCATGTTGCTGGCTAATCTTTCTCACACTAGGTCAGGCAAAAGGAACTGTGGAATGAACTCACCAAAAGGTGCCTTCGTTTTGTCAGTTTTGTCAGCACATGGAAGAAGAACTGGATAAGGCCATCATAGTTGTATTAACATGAGTGGCAGTATTTCCACATGAGCTGGAACCTTTGCTTTATGAAGCATTTTTGTTCAACTCTTGATTATTATTATTATTTTGGTAAGCCGGGAGGATATTTTATAACAGAGATTCTCAACCTGCGGCCCAGGGACCGGATGCAGCTGGCTGTTGGCAGCACCATTTCATGTGGCCCACCACCAGCTCCACCACACTAGAAAGTGCTATGTGGTGGAAGAAGGGGACAATGGCCGTCCGGCCCCCGAAGCTGTCTGAGGGAGCGTGACCCAGCCCCCAACTTAAAAAGGTTGAGAACTCCAGTTTTATAATGTGTAATATCAGGGAGTGCTATTGCTTTGTAGCAAAAAATATTTAAACTACATGGCTTTTGAAATGTGAAAAAGAAAGCTGTGTGAAACTGAAATCAGAGCCACGAATGTTTTGTATTCTATGGAAGCAACCCACTACATTTATTTGTTTAGTCACTAATCCAGTTTAGTGATCCCTTCTTCTCCCTTCTTTATTGATAGGGATGGGTGAATTTAACTAAGTGGTTTTATCTGTTTTATCTTTTGTATGTTTTATGGTAGTTTTATTGAAATTGTATATTGTGTTTTTAGATTATGCTGTTGAACCGCCCTGAGTTGGGTTGTACCTGAGTGGGCGCTATAGAAATTAAAAAATTAAATTAAATTTGTTACAATATCAAAATTCTTACCAGCTTTGGAGTGTAGCGTTTGATAGTTAAATGGATTTACCAGTGAAGAGCTCTTTCATAACACCTTTCAAGTATTCAAAGCACTTGGCCTGTATTATCTAGGACCGGTGACAGTAAAACTCCGTATAACGAAAATTCATTCTGCGGGGCTTTCCATTATACAATTTTTTTCGTTATACAATGCATACTTCATATAACAAAAATCCCCATGGGATGCATCGTACAATGAAAATCTCTATGGGAAAAATCATACAATAATGATCATGTACGATTTTTTTCGTAGAGATTTTTGTTGTACGATTTTCCCCATATATATTGCATCGTATAACAAAAAAAAATTGTTATACAAGGCACAATGTTTTTTTCAAATCCTCTTCATTATACAATGTTTTCACTGTAAGAGGCATTTGTTTTACAGGGTTCTACTGAACTCATCCCATGTCAGTATCTGGGATTTGGTGGAGGCTTGGGGTCTTATCTTATATCATGTTCTTGCTGTTACCCTTCCACAAGCCTGTAGTAATTTGACTGCTAACATCTTTGAGACTTGTGTCTCAGCCTAGGCACTATTGCAGAGGATGGGATGGTTTCCCTCCATTTCTAAATAATACTAGCTATTTTGCCCATCCTTGCTGGGCAGGTATGGATTGTGTGTTGGTGGCAGGGATCTGTCAGAGAAGGCGCTCTCCCCCACACACAATACACACAAACACAATATGCACACACAACACCCACACCCACACCCCACACCCACCACAGCCACACCCATCATACACGACACAACACCCACACACAATACACACTCTCACACACATAACACACGCTTGACACACAACCCACACCCACCACACCCAGACACACCGCACATGACACAGCAAACCCACACAACACACACCGACACAACACCCACCCACACAGGACACACCCACACAATACAGCCCCCCACACACACACACAACCACACACACCACACATGACACAACACACTCATGCAACAACAACCCCTGCTTGGGGTTTCTCTGGCAGCCCTAAAAAGCCGCCTCGCTGCCACCGTCCCAGCAGAGTTCACCTGGTAGGTCAGCTGGGGGAGAAAGAGGCAGGGAGGCACCTTTTTAGGGACACTAGAGAGACCCTTCGTGTTGTGGCTGTCTCTCCTCCCCGCCTCCTTCTCCCCAGGCCGACCTGCCGGGCGAAATTTGCTGGGACAGCGGCTGCAAGGCGGCTTTTTAGGGCCGCTGGAGAGACCCTTCATGTTACAAGTCGGCCGGGGGAGAAGGAGGCGGGGAGGAGAAACGGCCGCAACACGAAGGGTCTCTCTGGTGGCCCTAAAAAGCCGCCTCACCACCACCACCGTCCCAGTGGAGTTTGCCCGGTAGGTCGGCCGGGGGAGAAGGAGGCGGGGAGGCGCCTTTTTAGGGCTGCCGGAGAGACCCTTCGTGTTGCGGCCGTCTCTCCTCCTCGCCTCCTTCTCTCCTGGCTGACCTGCCGGGTGAACTCAGCTGAGACAGCGGCGGCGGGAACAGCGGAGGTGGCGAGACAGCTTTTTAGGGCCGTCGGAGAGCAGCTGCTGAGGGGGAAAAGGTGCGCACGAGTTGGTCATTTTCTTTCTCTCTTTCTCGCTGGCTGTCCCGCCTCCTCTGTGTTTGCATCCTCATGCCTGATTGGCTAAGGTGTGCCACAGTGCAGAGGGCGCTGGGTAGCATAGTTTTTTATTTTTTCCCATTTGTGGGGCATTGGCCGCACTCTCGGTCCCTGGACCCTCGCAGCGATGTTGTCCAGGAGGTAAGGTAAGTGTGGCCAGTGCATTACGGGATGGGCTGGACGTGTGCGAACACGCATTCCGGACATGCATGGCCCAACCCCCTTCTTATAGGTATAGATTAGACAGGCTAGATCAGGGAATCTCAACCTATGGCTTGTGGGCTGGATCCGGCCTATGGTGCCAAATCAACTGGCCTACGTCCTCACTCCAGATGTTGCTTCTACTTCGGGCACCGCTGGAAGCGGCAACATTCCTGGCAGCCACAGAGGCATTCCTATTGGCCGCAGACGCATTTACAGACACTGGGAATGTTTCCGCGGGTACTGGAAATGCATCAGGGAGCGCCCCAAAACCCACTGCAGCTGCTGGGAATGCATCTGTAGCCACCAGAACACCTCCGTGGCTACTGGAAATGTGGCACCAGCATCTGCTGATGCATTTCCAGTGGCTGTGGACACATTCCCAGCAGCTGTGGTTGGGTTTCCTTCACCCACACCATGCAGCTCCCCTAGGATGGCAAGTAGGGGAGTGGTGTGGGGGAGAGTGTGGGGTCATTTTTGGGAGTGGGTAGGTTTGGGGTGGTCCTGCTGCTGCCGCCAAAGGCAGCTGCAGGGACACCAGACCGGCCCACAAACAGTCTGAGAGGGTGTAACCCAGCCACTGGCTTAAAAAGGTTGATAACCCCTGGGCTCGATCATGTGTTCATGTGTATATAAAGGCATCTAAGAAGGAACCAACTTTTGGTGCCTTTGTAAAAATCCAGTTCGCACACCTGTTCTCATTTATATAGGTAATGGTTGCCTCTATAGCAGTGGCTCAAATGGCTAAGATGCTGAGTGGTAGGCGGAAGGTCAGCAGTTTGGTTCCCGAGTAATACAGAATGGAATGAGCTCCCGTCTTTGTCCCAGGTCCTGCCAACCTAGCAGTTCGAAAGCAAGACATTGCAAGTAGATAAATAGGGACCACTTCGGTGGGAAGGTAACAATGCTCCGTGCGCTCCAGTGTCTAGTCTTGCCTGCCACATGACCATGGAAACATCTGCAAAAGCAGACAGCGTTGACTCTTCGGCTTTGAAACAGAGATATGCACTGAACCCTAGAGTCAGATACAACTGGCTTTCGAGCAAGGGAAACCTTTATCTTTACCTATAGAAGTGATGGCAATATTTTAAGAGACCGAGTTCCCAAACTAAACAGGCTGCCATCCCAGCTGCAGAGGGGCAGGGCAAACTCTGTGCTGGGGTGATGGTACACATGCCCACAGAGAGGGCTCTGAGTGCCCCCTCTGTCATGCGTGCCATAGGTTTGCCACCACTGCTTTATAGTATACCTACTCAGTTCACCCAGCTGTTCTTCATAACTGTGAGACAACCTTTGAAGTTGGCAGGCATAGCTAAGTGAACTGTGTTAGGCCTTTCTTAGGCCTCCAAGTTCACTTAATATGATCCCCTCATCTCTTAAATTACTGGAAAATGAACACAAGCTACTGTAAATATCTGCATACCGATTTGGGTGGCTGAAAGAGATCAATGAAATTTTTAAACAGGGACTATTAACAATATCAGGACTTTTCAACAATGATATGCCTGTTTGAGCTGAATGACCATTATGATCTCCAGTGAAAAGATCTAGAATGTTTCTTTTACAGGCATCTTGCAGCCATTCCAGCCAAGTAATATTGCTATGGTAATAAGAGTAGACCCGTGATGGCAAACTTTGGTACTCCAAGTGTTCTTGGACTTCAATTACCAGAAGCCCAAGTCAGCACTCCTGGTGATCAGGGCTTCTGGGAATTGAAGTTCAAGAACAGCTGGAGTGCCAAGGTTTGCATCACTAGAGCAGACCATACTGCCAGTGACTCAATGGCAATCGTCAGGTGGCAGTTAACTAACCTGACAACTCTAAGGACCAACGGCCATTGGTGCCGAAGTCCATAGGGAAGGGTGATGGTCCCTAAGTGGATTAAATCCCGCTTGAATCCATCTTGATGGAGGGCAGCAGCTGTATCAATACTGGCCTGGGGCTGAGGAGGACTTTGTGTGCCAAAAGGGCTCAGGACCAGAAAGTCACTTGTGGAACTGGATCAGTGGTACGGGTGTCATGCTATTATACCGAAGCCAAATGGAAGACCACCACATTATAGTCTCAGGACAATCTTGATGGCTGATTGCCATGATGAATGATAGCCAATATTCGGAATCAGATACACCGCTCGAAGATGATATGCCCCCATTTGAATCTGAACTTACTTTATCTCCAGCCAGGATCTTGAAAGAGGCCATCACTTGATCAGCTGTATCAGTATCTGCTGTTTCCCTGGACATGAAGTCAATGAAGGCTTGGAATGTCACTACTCCTATGCGGTTGGGATCAACAATGCTCATGATTCGAGCAAATTCTGCTTCACCCTAGACAATGAGATAACAAGTAGCAGCAAGTCAATCTACCAGCCACAGAAAAGGACAAAGTATAATTTTGTTACATACATACTGCTCCCTAAGTCTGGATTCCCAAACTCTGTGCCATTCAGAGAGATTGTACACCAAATGCTGATTTTCTTAATCAGCATGGTTACTGGTAATTAAGTTTTATATATTTTTCACATTACAGTTACTTGCTTAATGTGTAAGCTAGCAACTCTCCAACTTTGTTTACTTATTTTATTATCAGATTTATGTTGCAACTTCAGAGACATAAGAGAAAAAGCAGGAAACTATATTTGAATATTAAAAACATATACTATTTTGACAGATTTTGATGTTCTTTCCCCTCTTATAAAGATTGGGTGGGGTGGGGTAAAGTGGCCAATTTAATCAATGCATACGCCCTAGCCTAATTGGGCAATTTATGTGAGAAGAGACACCTGCAGATCGACAATGCGTAAAGTTTAGCTCCAGAATTTCTTTGCAATAGAACAGGGCATTGAAAAGTCAAAACATAGAAATGGAGATCTATCCACTTAAAGCTTTTAATTCTGCATACAGTAAAACCTCGCATAAAGAGTGTCTCGCTTAGAGACTAACTCGCTTAAAGAGCAGACTTTTCTCTGAATGTTCACCTCGCTTAACAACTAAAACCAACCAAACTCACTTAACAACTAAATCGGGGTTCACAATCCCTCCCCCCCCCCAAGTAACAACCAGTCACTTACAATGGTGTTTTGCTTAAAGAGCAAACTCGCTTAAAAAGCAATCCCGTGGAACTCATTATGCTCTTTAAGTGAGGTACCACTGTATTTTTAAAATATCTAAGTACTTTCAGGAGCTGACCCCATGGAAGGTCCTGGGGGTAAAAAACTGGCCCATGAGACCTAGTATCAGATACTGAAATGCTGTGTGTGTTAACTCAAAGTCACTCCAGCTTTGTTTAATGGACCCTGTTTCTTAGCAAGTATACTTCAGATTCCAGCAAATTCAATGAAGCACATTTCCAAGCTAAGTGTAAGACTGAAACCTTTCATCATCCCAGAATTAACTTTACTTCGAGTAGGGTCAGTGAGTTTGTGTACATGTGTAGTGGAAATGTATAGGTAGCCAAGTGGAAGTGACACAGATATTAGAATACTGAATATTCATCTACTGCTGAACATAAAAAAAATGTTGTTGATGGCTCGATCCTGTACTGAAGATGTGATGAATAAGGAGCTAAGGCAGTGATGGTGAACCAATTTGTGTGGATTCACAGGTACTTAGGCTTTTGGGAATTGAAGTTCCAGAACAGCTGGAGTGCCAAGGTTCACCATTATGGATCTAAGAGCTGTGGTAAGTGCTGCTACTTCATTACTGTGACAAGAAATGCAAATGCTACCGTCCTGATGCTTGTGGCTGGCGATACTGTTTTCGGAATTTGCATGGTTGAGTTTCCCTTGCTGCTATTTTTGTAATTTCTGGTTGGATGATTTATTCCTCCTCTGTCAGGCTGAGAGTTTGACTCATGGAACTGTTCTATTGCACACTGGATATGGCAGATGTTCTGACAGCATAGCCATGGTATATCTCTGGTGCTGATATTCTGCCCATGTTCTGTAGTACTGTTGTTTGAAGCAAAGAAACGTGCCTATGCACATTTAATTTGGCATACATTATGTTGAATACAGCAGAACTTTATTTGCATAGTAAACACTATACTGTACTATAAATATGCTATAGTATAATCAATGCAAAAAACCATCAGGAGCTATTTCTGACAGCATCCAAATTAATTGGGATGGAGCAGTCAAAGGGACCACCATAAACTGTAATAGGTTTGCAGTGCAGGGAGGAGGTGGCAGGATGTCAATTTTTTTCCTTTTATAATGTGTTTATTTTGATTGATGTGGTGTGTTTTACGAGGGGAAGATTTGATATTTTTAATTATGTTTTATGAGGTTTTATATTTTGTAAGCTGCCCAAAATGGAGTACTACCAGATGGACAGGGTATAAACCAACCAACCTTTATACACTGTCTGAAGGTAAAGGTAGCAGACCAGCCCCAAGTCACATGAGTTTTTGGTTATAATATGTGATGCTGGGCAGCTCTGCAACTCCCAAGACAATGTACATGGCACTGGGGTATTATCTTAAGTTTAGATTTGTTTTTCTTTTTAAGATAGTGTATTTTTCACATTAAAATAGTATATGTCTAAACAAGAGGGTTTAAATTAGGTAAAATGAATATACACTATCTGTTATTACAGTATTTTTAAGTATGTGATTTTATTTTAATTTTTACTTGTAATTTGTATTTTTATGTTATTCTTTATTATGTATTGATGTCTTTTTTCATTTTTATGTTATTCTTTATTATGTATTGATGTCTTTTTTCTTTGTATATTACTTTTTCTTTTTTAAAAAATAATAAAAATTAATTAATAAAAAAATAATAAACCAACCAACCAACCAACAGAAGATCATTGTTAATATAGCAGAACTAATACACAATGGTGCCATGAATCTTGAAAAGGCAAATTCAGCATTTTACAATTACAATTTTATCTATATGATATACTTCTGATTTTATAGTGAGTTCTACTTAAAAAATGTATTTGTTATTGCAAACTACCTTAAATGTCACTATGGCAAAAAAAAAGGTAATATTATGTAAAAACAACAGATCATGAGAAAAGACAGCTTCATCCTGGTAGCACTCTTTTTTCTTCCAAAATATAGTTCACAACAAGTCAATCCGTGTTGGTTTTTTTTTTTTTACAGTATGTCATCGCTTCGCTTTTAGAGACAACTGTGAGATGAAGATGTTAAAACTATACAGTATTTTATGTTGCAAAAATCATGGCTTTACCTTGTTTCACTAAACCCTTGTTTCACTAAACCCATGCTGTTCCCTATACCATTATTATACCATTGAGAGCAGAAGTGACAGGTGCCACTACATTACCGTATTATAACCAATGGAGATAAGGTAGGTGTGGAAATCTTCACTATCCATCATGCCAGTCTTCTTCTACAAAGAGTAATTCAAGGATGGAGAGATAAGAGTGGAAGAAAGAGGAAAAATGGACAGTAGTCCAAGAGATGAACTCACGGAAAAGGTTACAAAGAATGGATTTGCATGAAGGAAGAGCAGAAGTCACAGTGTATTCAGGAATGAAACAAAACATTATGTTGGTTTGAGAAAGTAATCCATTGACATTTTCCAATGAAAAATTATGGATTGGAAAATTAACGGTTAGAAAGAAGAAACAAATATGGAGATAGGAGATGTTAAGGGAAATGGCAAATGAATGTTTAACAGATAACCAAAGGAGTAATTTAAAGTTAAGGACAGAAAGAATAGAATTATGATAACAAACATGATTGTACACAGAAATATGCACAGCAAAATACAAGAAAATTGACAACAGATGGATTTAAAAGAAAAAAGAAGAGAAGGGAAATTTTTTGGTTATTTCCTAGTCATTTAATATCTGGAAGTGTTTCCCTCTAGCATCCAGTACCTGTGCATCGTTTCCAATATCGTAACCCAAGCTGATGAGGCAGGCTTTGAACTCCTCAGGGCCAAGTGTGCCGGAGTGGTCCTGGTGATGCAGTGTGTGAAGCAGCCGACATGCAATGCCAGTGGGGAGAGCAATACAAGATGGCCACCAATAAGGGTGGGGAGGAGGTTGTGAACCATGCAGTGGAGAAAGAAAAAGACGGGGAGGGTGGGGAATGGCGTGCAGAAAAGGGCAGAGGAAGAAATAAAAGGTGCACAAAAGTTAGATAGTACGTTGACATTTCTTACTGTGGTAATCCTTTTTAAAATTTATTTATAAAAATGCACTTATTTCTCACAAAATGTAACCAAGGTCTGGCCAAAGTCCACCTAGTAACCATTGTTTGTACAATACTATGCTTTGAAGGCTGCTTTTCCTTAGGCTTTCTTGCAACGATTTGTGTTTTCTTCAGGAACTTTAGAAGTCCTGCATTTAATCGGTAACCCTAGTTTGCAGAAAGGCAGGCAAAGGAGGTGGATGTGTTTGACAAAAATCTTGCTGTGAGAGCAAGAGTATGATTTTTGGGTGTTTACAATAAACTACGTATTTTGAGAAGCCATGGAGTTATGAAGATATTTTAGTACATGTAGTTTACAAAAAATATATTTAAAAAAAACCTGCATCAAGTACAATCATTTTTTGTCAAAAGGTTTATGGTATAGAAGGAACAGATCTGACTGATATTGCATTCTACATTGAGAACTCAAAGTCAAGAGCTATATTTAGTCTATGAATGTACACAGGGGTATTACACAATATTAATTAATACCCCATATTTGTTTGGTGGTTGTGAAGAGACCAAACACCAAATATAAGTGATAATAAAGGGCTGGTGTGTGACAGCGAGGATTCAGCATGTTTGCTCATGAACTGAATTCAATTTGTACAGTTATTCTGTATTTCCAATTATTATCCTCTTTCACAGTATCCATGACAAATTGTATTTCAACTGGTACCAGTAATTTGAGTTAGCATTGTACCATGTAAACCTAAGCCTCTGTGTTTTTTTTAAAAGGTAAAACCATGTGGAGGGAACAATGTGAAGCACAGGTAGCATGGCCAGTAACAGGCGGTATTGCTGGACCCAAGACATAACTGGTTGCCAACAGCAATATGCTGTCAACATCCTGGGCCACAGTGGGACAATGACTTTAAATGAAAAGTGAACAGACAATTGTTGCTGCTCTTCCCATGAAGAAAATGCAAGTTCAGGTTTAATTACAACAAAAATGTTCCACATTCATACAAAGGATTGTGGAGAAATACAGTATTTTCACTACTTATCATTTTGGGGGGGGGGATATATCTATAGACAACGTGAGAGCTTTTCTATGAAATGACATAATAATTAAAGTATGAGAAATAAATGGCCATGGAGACGGATTAGATTAATTTTGCAATTAAATAAATTGATTTAGAAAGGGTCTCCAGGTTAAGAACTAAGAACCAGTCAGCTAAAATGTTTGAACTTCCCGTGAAGAGACCCATCTGAGTTACTAACCCCTGTAGGAAACTGCCCTACGCTGAATCAAACCATTTGTTTATTTAGCTCAGTATTTTCCACACTGTATAGCACTGGCTCTCCAGAGTTTTAAGGCAGGGTCCCCCCCTCCCTTGCCACACATGTCCTGCCTGCAGATGCTGGTGACTGAATTGCATGCAAAGCATGTGCTCTATTCTCTCAGCCATAGCCCCCTCCCCCTTACTCTGTCAAAGTGGTTGAAAGAGGCACGGAATTCGTTCATCTGTTCCTGGCTGATTCCTTTGGCATCCCGGGTCAGAATCTGGTTTTCCACCTCATTGATGGTTCTAGCGATGGTTGTGAGGAGCTGCTCCCAGCCCACTCTGATGTGCTGGAAGAGAAAAGGGAAGATATTCAGACTTTTCAGATCTGAAAGTTGAGGACAAGTTCACCTATCAAGGAATCTTAGCCTTAAAAAATATGCTGCTGCACAGGAATAGAAAGCACACGCCCAGATCTTCTTTGTTTTCATTTAGGGCCCAAATCCCTATCATCTCGTCTGGAACTTTCTGGTCTTGTTTTATTCAAAAGTAAGATTGGGTTGTTGGGGTACACAGAAAGAGCCTCCTTGAACTGTGATGGGTTTACTGAGATTCATCCGTCTCATGCCACCCTCATTGCTCCTAGAAGCGGAAATAAAACGTGCCTGTACGGGCGCATTTTACTTCCACTTCCAGGAGTGACGAGGGCGGCATGGGCAGGATGAATCGCAGTAAAGCCATTCGTGTGGATTCACGGGGGCTTCTGGGAATTGAAATCCAAGAACATCTAGAGTGCCAAGGATCGCCATCACGGTCCTAGAAGATTGTGGTATTTTTTTGAACCACAATCTGGACGTACCCTGGTCAGGGCAACTTTGTGTTGCCAGTTAATCTTTCTCATACTTCTTCTTGTGTTGTATCTGATTCTGAATATTGGCGATCCTCATGGCAATCAGCCATGAAGACTGTCCTGCAAATATAATGTCATGGGCCTTTCATCTGCCTTCCGCATCACAGCATGACACCCGTACCACTGATCCAGTTCCATGAGTCAAACACTATTTTCTGGTCCTGAGCCCTTTGGGCACGCAAAGTCCTCCTCAGCCCAAAGCCAGTATTGATGAAGGTGTTGCCTTCCATCAAGATCGATTCAAGCGGGATTTAATCCACTTGGGGACCATCACCCTTCCCTGTGGACTTCGGCACCCAAGGCCGTTAGTCCTCAGGATTGTCAGGTTAGTTAACTGTCACCTGAGGCTCAAAGTTGAGTCGCTGCCAGTATGGTCTACTCTATTACCATTGCAGGATAACCTAGCCATACTGGCCTTTCTCACAATAGGTCAAGCAAACGGAACTGCAGAATGAACTCCCCAAAGGGTGCCTTCATTTTGGCAGTTTCACGTTTGGCTTAGACATGGAACAACAAGAAGAAGTTGGTTGCTGATCCTCATCGGGACAGCCGTGTGCAAGGAACAGAGGCTATAACTGTTCCTTTTGTCTCCCTGCAAACTACTGCTCTACTGCAAACAGTGGTGAAATATTCAGAACTCACAACGTAAGCAGCAGTTTTGGCTGTGGTACAGCAGTTTAACCACTGTGCCAACAGGGCTCTTATGAAAGCATCCACTGAAATAGTCATATATGTGTGAGAATGACTGAATAAGATGGGCATGGATTAAATTCCCCTGTCCATGTGTTGTTGCCCCAGTTCAGGTTAGGCTCCATTCCCAACCCCAAGGGCCCTGTCTGGTTTATGGCAGGTGGTGAGGGCCACATAGATATACTTGTTCATACACATACAAACATTATGATCTCCTTATTAAGCCCATCTGTTGCCCATATGAATTTCAGTGCAAACTCAAAAATAGAAGGCCATATGTTATGAATTTAATGTACTGTGTAATTTGTATCCTTAGGCAATAAAACCAAAAAACTTTTCCTCCCTAAAAGAGAAAGCATCTTTAACTCTGATATCCACAGAAAATCTCAGTAAAGGGTAGTATGCCTAAACAACTGCCCTGTGTCATACACAAAGGACTCCAAAGACTTGTCTTCATCACACTTTGACTTGCTGCAGGTCTGTGCTTCAGACATTTAATTTTTGAAGTATCATGTAGTCCAAATCACAGTCGTTCACAATTAACAGCAAACACAATTGTGAGTTCTAGCCTGACTGTGAAGTATGGATAAAGAGGTGTGTCAGAGGCTTTGCAGAAGGCATTGCTGAAGGGAAATTTGCCCAAGTTACAACATTAGCAAGGAGCACTGCCTGCCAATGTTTGCATTCAGCAGCATGAGTGGGTAATGCTACCTTTTTGTTCCTTTTATGAATAACAGCTTTAGCAAGAACAGAGATGGAGGACACAGGAAATCTACTTGTATACAGAGTTCAAGGCTGGCCACCCAGTCCTGACATGTCTGTGCTGTACTTACTGTTGAGTATTCTAGTGCAACGTCAGCATGCAGTGACCAGAGAGACAGGAAGTTGTTTTGTATTGCTTGCCAGTAATTACAATTATAAAGGTTCTTTTCTATCTCAGAGATCACCTCACCTTATTTGCATGTGTTAAGACCTTTGTTTTGCTCTGACCTTCTCTCTCTTGGGTTCTGCTTTGGAAGAAGAAAGATCGTCTTTTTGAGCTCCTCTGTCTTCCAAACCACGTGGCTGGAAGAAAGACTTTATTTCTTTCTAAACCAACTTCATCAAGACTCTTGGGCCCATGTATCTTCTGACCTCTTTTTGTGAGTAAATGATATTTTCTTTCTCTCAAGTATTTAGTCCAAGTGTGTTTATTAGCTGGGCTAAAAATGGGTGACCTGGGAGACTTGCATTCGAACATAAAATTGACTAAAACCTGCCCTGCTTTGCTGTGCAGCTGCTACAAATAACTTAACACTTACCTCCATAGTATAGTTGGTATGCTTATTGTCGAAGATGAGGGCCTCCTGAATTTGTTGGTGATCTCCCTCCAGCTGATCAATCTTTGGTTTGTAGTTTATGATGCTCTTCTCGTACTGCCGCAGGTGATTAAGCTGGTCCTCTAGAGTCCCATGCATCTCTATGGAGATGCGGCCGATCTCCTGCAGGAGCCCCAAGGAAATGGGCAGATGAGTGACAAGTTTCAACACATCCAGAGTTTGCTTGCAGCTGTTCCCTAAGTGAGCTAAAATACATTTAACCACATGCCTTGTAATCTCAAGAGAACAGAAGCTTGCCAGCAAGCATTTCACAGAAGTAAACAGAATGTGGCTAGTCTCTTGTGGCTGACATCAGTTATAGTAGATGAACTGAGTTAAATATGAAACATCAGCCTAAGTCCAACCCAACTAGATGATAGAATTTTAGAGGGGGGAAAAGTCTGTTCCATTTTTAGTACAGCTGTTACACTTCACAGCATCTGGAACAAGCCATTTAAAAACAACAACAACATGTGTGACCTATTTGGCAGCTGCCCCCCCAGAAAGTGTCCACACAGCTGAAGAAGTTTAAATCAAAACAAAACACCTTCAACCTACTATATCAACACATCTGGTAGTGAGAGCTAGCCATTTGTGGTAGATATGTTTAAAAGCTAATATGTGGCCAATTCAAACAGACCACATCTGGAAGCCAGGCACACTGAAAACAAAATCAGAATATGGGAACAGCAGAGGAGAAATGTACAAACATAAAACAAGAGCTTAGAAATGTTACTTTTCTGGATTATGACTCCCATAATCTTCCAAACCAGGACATCCACCTTAACAATATTGGCTGACAAATATGTGCATGGCAGTTTGAAATATCTCCAGTATCTGAGTTAGATCAAATGTTGATCTCTCTCCTGAAGATAATGACTGAAAGGATGAGAAAATGGCTACGTGGTTCCTAATAATGCCACTAAGTCACGGATAAAACGATATTTTTGAACATCCAGATCCTAACTAAGACATCTTTGTCTTTACAGCTGTCTTATGTGTTCCAGGAGTAGACTGAACCCTGCCTGAGATTTGACTTAAGCTTTCTATAGATTAGCCCTGTGAAACAGTTCAATGTTTTTAGTTCCAACGCAAAAACAAAGCAGTCACACTTATATACCACCCAGTAACGCTTCGTGCACTCTGGCCAGTCCACAAGTTAATTAACATTTTGCCCCCAACATGCTGGGTACTCATTTTACTGACCTCAGCAGGATGGAAGGCTGAATCAACCTTGATCCCTGGTCAGGATTGAACTCACAACCTTTTGGTTGCAGGACAGCATCTTAACCACTGCGCCACCTGGGCTCCTAATTCCACTAATTTCACTGCAAAAACTCAGCACCAACCTAAACCTCTCCTACTGTAAGTCATAAGCCTGGTGGTTTAGTGGTTAAGATGCTGAGCTATAGACTGGAAGGTCGGGTTTTGATACCTGAGGGCTGCACTTTGAAAGGAGCCTCATTCGGGAGTCCTTTCAACCCAGAGTAATTTCTGACATGAAATTATTATAAGAACCCCAAAATGCTCAAAATTGCATGCCCTGAAAGAATGTTCTTTGCCTGCAATGCACTCTATAGGGGTGACCAAACTTTTCGGACCATGGGCTGGTCACGTGGTTCCTCCCACTGGAAGTAGAAGTAAAACGCACCTTGCAATCTGTTTTGCAACAGGATGAGATAGATTTTAAGCTGCCATTTTCTCTGCTTACGGGCATATTTTACTTCCGCTTCCGTGAGCGACTAGGGCAGTGCGGGCTGGATGAATTGCCATCAGGGGCGAGATCAGGCCCACAGGCCGTAGTTTGGGCACCCCTGCTATCTGGGGGTGACAGGAATTGTACTCTAATGCATTTGGAAGGCCCCAGTGTTGAGAAGGCTGACAAAGTATGAAAAGACAGTGAAGAACAGGAAGCTCTTGGGCAGAAAATGGCCAGTTGAAACATTAACACGTATTTACCTCCATCTTGTTTTGTATCCAGGGCCCGATGACATTGGCCTGGGCCGCAAACTGCTTGCGGAGTCTCTCGTTATGCTGCTGTCGAGCATGTTCTTCCATCAATGCCTGATCCCTCCTAGGAACGAGCTGTCTCACCTTTAGGGAATATATAAAAGTTATATTTCACTGAATGTTGCTTAAGCATTTACACACACATAAAAATGTGGTGGCTTAGTGGTTAAGATGCTGAATTTGATGCCTGGAAGGTTGGCAGGTCAGCAGTTCGAGACTCGAGTACTGCACGAAAGAGTGAGCTCCTGTCTCTGCCCCAGCTCCTGCCAACCTAGCTGTTCGAAAGCAAGAAATTGCAAGTAGATAAATAGGGACCACTTTGGTGGGAATGTAAACAGCGTTCAGTGCACTCTGGTATCTAGTCATGCCTGTCACTTGTCCATGAAAATTTCTGCAAATTCAGACAGCGCTGGCTCTTCGGCTATAAACAGAGATGAGCACTGAACCCTAGAGTTGGATATGACTGGCTTTCGAGCAAGGGCAACTAAAACTGTGAAGCCATATTTGAAATGCTGTCAACTAAAGATAAAGTCAATGCAATTCTATTCAAGTACAGTAGCTGTTAAAACTGGATTTTCAGCTTAAGTGGATTAAATGTTTACAGAGAAAAATTAAATCTATACATTTATCAGCCGATGAGATGTGTGGGAAGGCATCTGGTTTCCGTCTTCCTGTCTGCCTTCACATTGTGTAAACAAAGGTCTCTTTGTCTGCATGAGAGATAACACTGGATTTTGGGCATGCATAGAATATGAGAAGATTTCTCCCTTCTTTCTCCTTATTTGGGTTCTGGCCTTCTGATTGGTTGTATGTGCCTTAAGTTTTGTTTCTGTTAAGTTTCGTTTCTGATATACTCTGCTTGAATAAAGAGAAGCCATTATTCCTTTGTCAGCCAACAGTGCAGCGTGTGTGTGTTTTGCTTTCTCTCTATCTCTGTTTCCCTCTTACTCCGTCTAATGAAGCTGGACTCCGTTAGACCTTTTAACTCTCTCTCTTAAAAGATCTGGGACTATAAACTGCTGCTAATGAGGCTGAATGATTATCTTTACATGGATCAGATTTCCTACAAGTGGCGCACAGTGTGAGGGGTTTGAATGGAATTCAAAGGAATGCTTTGAAGCAGCAATCAGCAATTAACACCTCATAATTGGCGACCAGGGACAAGGTCTTCACTCGCTTCGACCAGAGGAAAGGTCATAAATCAAGCGCTTGAGAATTACAACTAGGTGAGTGGAAAAAAGGAAAAAACAATTTAATTATGGGGTGCGTTTTAACTTCGCCAGGGAATGAACTTTGTAAAGATATCTCAGATCTTTTGCATATGAATGGACGAAAGGCTGATGAGAAGCAAATACAACAGCTGGTCAAAGCTATAGAAAAAAACTGTCATTGGGTTAAATATGATGAATGTTTGAACTTAAAACAGTAGAAACAGATGGGGAAAGAATTGCAAAAGCATGAGAGAATTTTTGTATCAGTACAATTTACGTGGGAGGAAGTCAGAAACTGCCTTCAAAGACTTACTCCAAGAAATATGTTATTCTCTCAGAGGCTTGATGGCCCCCTCCCACAGCTTTTGCCTCCAGCCAAGGGAGGGAGTCCAACTGCCCCTCCATCATATGAGAGACAACAGCATAAGACCCCTGATGGGGATGGGGGTGGAAAAGAAGATGGGACATTATATCCTGCCTTGCAGCAATCAAGCACTTTTAGCCCTACAAAAGACCTGTTCTCTGCTGCTTTAACTGCAGCTGTGCTGGATATGGAACCTATTGCTGTATATCCAGTGAACAGAGAGGCGCTGGCAGATGGGACTGCTGCAATAATGCCTGCCAAGCCTAGAAAACACCTAGTGCCAGCTGATGGGGAACAAATGGTGGGGACCTCATCACAGATTGAAGCTATTAATGCATGCAAAGTGGCAAGAAGCAAGGGTGTGATTCAAAGAGCAGTATAGGAGATCTCAGCTTCCCCCTGAAGCAACCCTCATCACAAAAGCAGGAGAAGCTGAGTAGTAAACTTGATTCCTCACGTGTGGGCAGGAAGTGGAAGGATGGCCCAGAAGAGGAGGAATGCAAAAAACCCAAGCCCAGAAAGGGGTGCAAGTACAAACTAACAGATACAGTTTGTCATAAAGTTGAGATTCAGAAGCTGCAGATGAAAGAAATCCAGAGGAACAGGGGGGTGAATCCTGCCTGTATGGACAGCAGGCTGTTGCAAAAATACAAGGAGGGAGAAGACATACAGTTTTTGGCTGATTTTGAATTGCCCAACCCTCAAACAAAGAGATCCAGAATGCACTGTTCCAAGTTTCAGGCATCAGGATTTCAGGGAAAGCAACTTGGAATTCCCTGTGATTTTCTTCTGTGTGAAATTACTTTCAACTTCTGGAGAAGTCCTTTGTGCCTTCATACCTCTTCGGCCTGCCTTAATGCAGATGGGTGTGGCTAGAGCATGAAGGAATGTGTGTTTGCCTGAAAAGCTGAAAAGGGGGGTTGTGTGGGATTGTCTTGTGAAGTCAGTGAGACTTAATTTATGGCTTAATTTCAACCTTTGCCATGCCAAGAACTGTGCTGGAGAGAAGAGAGTGTTTAAGAAAGCTTCAATCAACATTTGGACTTTTAATTTGGACATTTTAATTGGACTAAAAAGTTTGTGTGGACTTTAAAGAAGAATTGGCTTTGTTTGCATTATAAAACCTGACAGCCTTTTTTAGAAATTGTCTACCTGCTCATGCTATGAGTGTGAAATGCTCTAATGAGATTTATACTGTATTTGAGTTACCATGCTATGCTTCATGTAAGGAAGAAGAGGAATGTTCATGTTTTGTTCATGCTTAAATGTTTGCTTATTCTCTTGCAGGAGAAAGACCTGTCTTTGCTTATGTTATGTTTTGCCTTATGAAACTGCATATCTCAAGGTACCTCCAGAAGTACATGGAAGAGTTTTCAGTACCCTACACATGTAAATGGGTTTGTGATATTGCATTTGTGTTATATGTCACTCATGTTTCATATCTAGTTACATGGTACTAGTAATAACAGGGCATGCTCCTGTTTCTTAGGGGAGTGTCTTCCTAAGCCATTGGTCGTTTATTGGCAACAAGGGGATCCTGAGTGTGTGGATTCCTGCTCGAGCGATCCGCCCATGGAGAGAGAAGAAGGTTACTCAGCTCCAGGATGGTGGTTCACCAGTAGACTAAATTTGCTGACATTTGTTCTTTTCTTTCTTACTGTGCTTCCAGCTGTGAGAACAATACCTCATGGGGGCAACCCCAACTTCTGGCTTCGTCATGCTAACTATATGTTTGAGGTTCATGGTAAGAATGCAACGTTATACTATGAGCATCCACTGGCAGTGTCTCAAATGGCCTTTCTTCCGGCATTGTTCAACACGCCTGAGTTGGTTATTGGACATTTGCAACATGTTGATAGGTCTACACTCTTCTCTAATCCCCCAGAACAATTTAACAACACCCGTTGGCGAAGCATGACATTCAAGAAATACACTAAAGGACTTTGTTTCTGCTGTCATAGTTCTGGAGTCTGGAATAGTAAATGGAAGCACTGGACTCAAGCACAACCGGTTTTGCGGAATGTAGGCAATTATACGGGTTGTGATGATTATTTTTGGTTATGGGGTAGTTATAACAGTTCTTATAAGCTTAATTATACCTTGTTTAACACTACTATTGAAGATATATATGATGTGTTTCCTATGTTTACTCCTGATTATTCTGCTATAGATAGTGGTTCAATTTGCAATGGATGGCAAATTAAGGATCCTAACATGTGGTTCTTTTTTAATGGAGTTGCCACGAATTTCCATCCAGAACAATATCAATGTGCAGCATTGGGTTATTTTACCTTACCCGTACAAGTGCAAATGCCGCTTCGGGCAGATGCACGGCGCCGGAGAGCTGCTGCCGGCCCGATGGGTTCTGGTTGCAATGATGAAGTGATAATCGATGTTCAGCTTTCTGATGGTAGCTCCTGGGGGAGAGCTATAGGGGGTGCTATCACTGGAGCACTCACCTTGGGATCATACCCAGGTGTCATTTCCCAGGAGAATAGAAGGTCCATTTTGGGACTCACCTGCAGGCTGGAGAAATCAATCAATGCCACAGGGAGGGTCATACGAGATCTTCAAATGGAAATCACTGAGCTTCATCAAGACCAAATGCAGGACAGACTGGCCATAGATTACCTGTTAGCAAAATCCGGAGGATTTTGTAAACTGGTCGGGAACCAGGGATGTCGGGGAAAATTCCAGGATCTGAATAATACTATTGAGAAAGAACTTCAGAATTTACAGGAGAGCATTACTAACAATGTACGCACTGATGTTAATCTCTTTGATTGGGTGACTTCTTGGTTGCCTGATTTATCTGTCCTTAGACTAGTTTTCTTTTATGGGTTCATTATTATTATCTGCCTTATATCATTGTGTTTTTGCATTAATTGTATTCCTAACCTTATTTCTATGTGTAACGCATGTCCACTGCGTAGAAGGGAGACATCGAGTTTTGCATGACGGCAATTATACTCAATGAGGTATCATCCTCCGGAACAAGGTACCAGGAGTCAGGAGGGGTACGATGTCCAGGAGGACAGTGATGATGTATATAGAGGAGTAGTTATGGAGTATGATGACATGCAGGGGTATGATTAGCCGTCCCTCTCTCAAATTTAAATGAAAAAGGAGGACATGTGGGAAGGCATCTGGTTTCCATCTCCCTGTCTGCCTTCACATTGTGTAAACAAAGGTCTCTTTGTCTGCATGAGAGATAACACTGGATTTTGGGCATGCGTAGAATATGAGAAGATTTCTCCCTTCTTTCTCCTTCTTTGGGTTCTGGCCTTCTGATTGGTTGTATGTGCCTTAAGTTTTGTTTCTGTTAAGTTTCGTTTCTGATATACTCTGCTTGAATAAAGAGAAGCCATTATTCCTTTGTCAGCCAACAGTGCAGCGTGTGTGTGTTTTGCTTTCTCTCTATCTCTGTTTCCCTCTTACTCCGTCTAATGAAGCTGGACTCCGTTAGACCTTTTAACTCTCTCTCTTAAAAGATCTGGGACTATAAACTGCTGCTAATGAGGCTGAATGATTATCTTTACATGGATCAGATTTCCTACAGAGATGCAGCACTAGAAACTTCCACAGATAAACCAAACATCATGCCTGAAGCTTCTAGTTAAACACCTCTGTCTACTGGCTTCACACACTACCTTTGGTATAACTGTGGACGTTTCTAACGCTGCATTATCGTTGTTTGATAAATATGGAGATTTTAGTTTGCTTTGTGGGATTCACAGAAAGAGCTTCCTCAAAGATTGTGGTATTTTTGAACCACAATCGGATGCAACCTGGTAAGGGCAACCTTATGTTGCCAGCTAATCTTTCTCACACTAGGTCAGGCGAAATAAACTCCAGATTGAGCTCACCAAAATCTGCCTTCATTTTGGCAGTTGTTTCACATCTGGCCTAGACACGGAAGAAGTCTGCCTTGTGAGCATTTATTCCACTTAAACTGAAATTTAAAAACAAAAGCTACTCTGGGTAAGAATACAACTTAGTTCCAAAGTGGCTGTTATAAACGACAAAATGTTTACAATGGGCATAGAGGACCACTTGCCTACAGCTGCAATTCTATGTCCACGTAATTAGGAGGAAATCACACTGCATTCAGTCCCACTCTTGCCGAATGGCCCTCACTTATCCTACCTCTACAAGGTATATGTGGAAAGAGGAGAGGGACAAAGACAGATCCAGAGGAAGGTGGAGAAATAACACCAAAGAACTATTACAAGAACACTAAATAACACTGGTGGAGGCCGCTAGAAGTACCAGAGCAAGAACCATGTATCTCCCTCCACCCGACGGGGTAAAAGGAGGAGAAGGATGAATAAATGCCAAGACTTGGGAGCAACTCACATGGTCCCATTTGCCATTGATTTCCTGTGGGGTGATCGTGGTGTAAGGGTTGGTTCCTGCCATGTTGACATGGTAGGTTTGAACAATTTTTGATACTTCGTTATGTATTCCTAGGATAGCCTGTCTTTCTTTGTCAGCATCTGGCAAGGTGGCCTTGAACTGTTCGTGGGCTGTGGTCAATCCCTGAATGAAATTAATAACATGAGAATAATTAGGAAAGAAAACACGTTCTCCTCAATAACAAATAAATCATGGGGAACAGTACAGAAAAATCTTTGACAACAATAGAAATCTGGGATAACTTAGGACAGGGGTGCCAAAACGAAGCCCTTGTCGCTCCTGGAAGTGGAAGTAAAACGCGCCAGTATGTCGTGTTTTACTTCCGCTTCCGGGAGCGATGAGGGCTTTGTGGGCCGGATGAATTGGCATCAGGGGCCAGATCTGGCCCCCAGGCCATAGTGACCACTCCCTGAACCACGTGACAGGCCCACAGCCCAAAATGTTTGGGCACCTCTGACTTAAGACAATGCAACACATGGCTGGGAAAACACTTTCTGAAGACCAGATTTTTAAGAATGGAAAATTGGGCTAAAACAACAGAAACTTAGATGAGCAGCAACTAAGGCTTTCAACAGTTTTATTGCCACGAGACATGCTAAGCAGATTTTAAGGACTGCCAGAATAGAATCTTTTTTCTGTTACACTGGGAAGTTATTATTATTTTTTAACATCAGTTAAGGGTCAGGATTAAAAAAAAATGCATCTAATCATTTCCCAAACAACGACAGAAATTTTTCACTGTATCCTTTGGGAACTGATTGGCAGAAACATTGGAATCAGTGGGTATTTACAGACTCTGAATTACAGCCAGATAGATGGAAGGCTAACCTGTTGAGAGAAGGACTCATATGTACCTGAATCTCCTCAATGGTATGGACAATGAAAGTGTCCTGGAGATCTTCCATGGCTCCTTCCATCCAGTTATTGAAAGGGGCAGCTCGTTTGGCATATTCTAGATACAGCTGGTCAATTGTCTCCAGCAACTTTTCTGTTCTCTATAAAATTGCCACAAAAAACAAGTATGGTTACACAAGAGCATAGCATGACCATTAAAGCACAGCTTTAATCTTGTACCTATATGTATGTCTGAGTACTGTATATATGTCTAGGAGGGCTTATTCCTTTAAAAAAAAAGGCTGAACAAAGAATTTAGAAATGCTAGCATTTGACAGTATAAAATCTCGTATTTCAGACTGTTCACACAAAAACTAGACATTCAGGAAGAGGGTTTTTAAATGAATAAAGAGTACAGGAAGGAAGCTTTAATAATTTTAGCCTTAATCGAGTTTACACCAGCAAAATGGGATTTTGCCCAATGTTGTTGAAGTACATGTATTTGTGAAATTAAAGACAAGTCTTGTGATCAAAACAATTTCTACACAAATCTTTGGATTTCTTTGAATGCAAGAAATAGGCCCCATTTAGTGCACAGGATTTTATAAAAAAAGAATAAGAACAGCCTTGCTGGAAGAGGCCACAGCCCATCCAGTCCAGCATTTTGTCTCACACAGTGGCTCACCATTTCCTTTAGGGTATTCCCAAGGAGATGCCTTCACCTGCTTAGGATTCCCTGGAAATGGCATTGAGAGATATCCTGCCTTTCTCTCCAACCCAGAGGTAGTCCTTAGGTATCCATAATTATAGCCATTGATACCCTTGTCCTGCATGAACTTGTCTAATCCTTTCTTAAAACTGTTAAGACTGACAGCTGTCACCACTTCTTCTGGCAGGGAGTTCCATAGACCAGTGATCCTCTGGGTGAAAAAGTACTTTCTCTTATTTGTTTGAGAACCAATGCCCAAAAGTTTCATGGAGTGCCCCCTAGTTCTAGTGTTATGCAATAGGGAAAACAGTTTTTCCTTCTCTACTTTGTCCACACCGTGCATGATTTTATAAACTTCAATCAGGTCATGTTCAATAGAACATTTTAGTTCAAATACTTATGAGCTACTGAGATATTTTCATTTTTATTTAGCAAATAGACATAAAATGGGCTAAGCCACAACATGCTTTGTTCAGGGCATTGAACTTTTTCACAAAAAAAGGACAACTGAAAACAGGACACTTGAATATAATAGGAAAAACAGGATATAATACGAAAAACATAGATGTCAGATGAGCATATTTGGGGAATGTTTTCCAAAATTTGAGTGGCATGACTGAAAAGGAGGCTAGCCACAGAGGCTCAGATGGCTGGGGCAATTGTAGAAGGTCCTCAACAGAAACTCTTACGAGTTGGCACATGGAGACGGGCAAGTACAGTGGAACCTCGGTTAACAAATTTAATACGTTCTCCGGGACCTTTTTGTACTACAGAAAAATTGTAAAGCGAATTTCCCATAGGAATGCATTGAATGCAATTTCCCGTAGGAATGCATTGAATAACAAAATTTGTTAACCAAAATGCATTTTCCCATAGGAATGCATTGAAAACCAATTAATTTTAATTTAATTTAATTGTCAAATTTATATACCGCCCACTCGGCCAAAGCCGACTCAGGGCGGTTCACAATGACAATTTTAAAAAAACATGTTAAAAACAGTTAAAACTACCCACCCCCTAAAACAAGGGGTGCAGGATCCAAAGGCACCATGGGGAGGAGTTCTTCTACACCAGCCACCCAATGGAGGTTACCCTTCCACCTGCACCCCACACTTGACCTTCCAGCCAGGTTTTAAGTTCTTTTCTGAAAGGCAGCAATTCCGTCCGGAGACGTAGCTCTGTTGGCAGGAGGTTCCAGAGAGCCGGCACAGACACGGAGAAGGCTCTCCTCCTTGTGCCAGAGAGGCGAGCCCCTCTGGCTGATGGAACGATTAGAGAGCCCCTCCGGTCCACTCTGGTTGGACGGACAGACGTCCTCAGGGCGATGCAGTCTTTTAGGTAACCCTGCCCAGTACCATATAGGGCTCCGTTCCAAATAAAATTTGTTAACCAAGCCACTATTTTCTATGGATTTCCTTCTGCTATGCGATTTTGTGTTAATCAAGCTGTTTGTTAAGTGAGGATCCACTGTATCCTTGTACAATACCATAAAGAGGTTTTAAAGGCTGGAAAAAATACTTTAACTGACCTCAGAATGGGAGTGGGTGGAAATGACATTACTGGCATGAGAAGAACATACTGCCTGGCCCTATTTAGAGGACTAGCAGTCATATGGACCCCTGTTTTAGCAATAGCAATTACAGGTACATTTATATACTGCCCCATAACACATAGTGTACTCTCTGGGCATTTCACAAATTAATTAGCATTTGTCCCCAACATACTGGTTACTCATTTTACCATTCATGTTAAATTGCACTGTTTCCTAAAGCTAGGAAAAAATACATTTGATGTTAAGAACATTCAAGCATCTCTTACCTCCAAAGCTTCTCGTCGCTTCTGAGTCAGAGCTCCAAGGTTATCCCACTGGTCACATATTTTCTGGCACCTGGCATTGACGCTTGGTGAATCGTAATAATCCAGCTCACTAGAAAACACAATTTGGAATCTGGGCTTTAAAATGACCTTTTGGAACAATGTAAACTAGCTTCCCAAAATTTATATAACTTCCATAATCCCACAGCTGGTTGAATCACTGTATTGGACTAGTGTACAGAAGGCTGGCATAAACTGTTGATGCCTTCACAAGATCATAAAAAAAGACTTGCTGGATTAGACCCAAGATCAGTGGTGGGATTCAATTTTTTTTACTAACTACTCTGTGGGCGTGGTATGGTGGGTGTGGCTGGGGGGGGAGCCATGCGTTGCACCCAAATTAGGACTACTTTATTTTAAAACTTGGATGAGTGGGGCCAGCCAGAATTTCTGCTACCAGTTCTAGCGAACTGGGGCGAACCTGCTGAATCCCACATTGCCCAAGATCAATCTAGTTTGTTATTTTTCTTCTAACATTGCTCAGCCAGGACCTGGAGTCAACCACCCTTATTGCTTCCAAGTCCACATTGTCCTCCAGATATCAATCTGTCAATGGCAAACAGATATGAATGTGTCTAATCATTTTATAGCTATGCAAACGAAACATAAACATCCTGAAATGATGAATCCCACAAATTAGCGATAACAGCATTATAAGCAATACTGTATTTACTTCTGTCTTGACTCTCACTCATATCTAGCCAGTTTTATCAAGTCAGCATAAATTCTAGTATCATAGCAGATGAAGAAAAAACTTCTATCCATTTTCTCTACACTTAGCACAAGTTTATCAGACTATACAATGTATGGCTTGAATCATCTGTTCTTGGTGAATATGGCTCTCTACTTGGTCTTGCAGACAGAACAAACACCAAAATCTTTGCATTTATGTATGAACCTGTGCTATCTTTGCTAGCTAGATATGTAAACTGTTGTTGAAGTTTTGAAAAGTCACAGGATAGCGATCCATCCCCTCCATTCACCTTAACTCATTATTTTTTCTAATCAAATGCCCAAGGGTTTCAATTCTAAACAAAAGTACTTCTATTAACTCTTATGGCTAAACATTATTTAGATTTAGAGTTGCCATAATTCTCTCCCACAAAACTGGGACAGAAGTATACTTGACAAAAACGGGCGGGTTAGGGACTGCAGTGGCTCAAGAGGCTAAGACGCTGACTGGGAAGCGGAAGGTCAGCAGTTTGATTCCCGAGTACTGCAGGACGTAAATGAGCTCCCATCTTCGTCCCAAGCTCTAGCAGTTCGAAAGCAAGAAATTGCAAGTAGATAAATAAGGACCACTTTGGTGGGAAGGTAATAGCGTTCCGTGCGCTCCGGTGTCTAGTCATGCCTGCCACATGACCACGGAAATGTCTGCAGAAGCAGATAGCGCTGGCTCTTCGGCTTAGAAACAGAGATGAGCATTGCACCCTAGAGTCGGATACGACTGGCTTTCGAGCAAGGGAAACCTTATCTACAAAATAGCCTTTTTAAAAACAAGCATAATATGACAGCTATAAAACACTTTCACATTAAATATATCAATAAATAAATGAATTTACAGTGGACCCTCGATTACAACAGTTACTGTATTTTCTGGCGTATAAGACTACTTTTTAACCCCGAAAAATCTGTGCCAAAGTCGGGGGTTGTCTTATAGGACAGGTACTTAACTGCAGCTGACAAGTATATTCCAAACTTTATATTTTAACTGGAAAAGTTGGGGGTCGTCTTATACGCCCAGTCGTCTTATACGCCGGAAAATATGGTAATTCCTACTGTAAGATGATCTGTTGTACTTCTGAGAAGTACAACAGATGGTCAAATCTTAACATCCTCAGTTCCAGGAAACACACTGGTCACACTTATCAGGCGGTGGTGTGAGGCAAGGACATTAAGATTTGTCTCCAGGTATACTCCAACTCCAGGAAATCACTCATTTGATGGCGAGAGTTTGAATTTATTTCAATGGTGTATTACGATACACAATCAGTAAGTTTTAAAAATCCAGGACTGGCCGGGACAATTTTTCCAACTTTGAATCCAGGACAATCCTGGTTTTCCAGGACGTATGGCAACCCTATTTAGATTTGACTTTTAATTAAACAGAATCACAAAGCATCTGAAAATTCCCTTGACTTGTTATCTGCCCAGAAGTGAAATCCATGCCCTGAAAGGAAACCATACTTGAGCTCTTGTGCAATAGCCGCAATCTGTTCCACGCGGTCCTGATGAGCGGCCAGGTCACTTTCGAAAGCTTCATGTTTCTTTAACAGGGCCTTGATCTCAGACAGGGTAGCAGTTTCATAGTCTTTCTGCTGTAACATCGCTTCTTTACCTACAGGGGGCACCAAGACACAAGCAAGTAAGCAGAGAGTCAAAGATGATCAACCACAATCACAGAATATCCAGAGTTTGAGAGTACATACAGTACTGTAACTTGTTAAGGACACATCACTGTTTGTTCCTGATTCCTCCCTAACCCCCCACAAGAAATAAGGACACTCTAAGTAACTTTTAATTATTTTAACATCCGTGACATTTAATAACGTTAATTGCGGGGGAGACACAACTAACATTTATTCTGAGTTCTAAGATTACTTCAAAATATTAAATTTTTGAGTCATTTAGTCAAATATTCTGTATTTAAAAGTGATTTTTTTTAAAAAAGTAAAGCATTATTAATGAAATGTGTAAATTAGGTTTGCAGGGTATATCTTCACATTGCTCAAATAGCGATGGATTGGGTACTACAAGGAGGTATAAGGAAATCAGGTAGACAAAAAAAAAACCCATGGAGAGAAACTTTTAGAGAAGATTTGAATAATATACAAGTCCCCTGGGAAAAAGCACCAGATGTAGCAGCAAATCATACTTGTTGGAGGCAACCAGTTGGAGGTAACCAGTTGCCCAATATGCACCCTCACATACAAGGACATAAAAACAGAAGAAGGATGAGTGATATAACCCAGGACTTTTAAAGAAATGACTACAGCAGGGATTCCCAGCCTTTTTACACTGCGAGCCTGACCATGCCCCCTGGACAGCTGAATGGGCCAGACCATGCCCCTCGGAAACAGAATAAATGCACCCGCTTTCGTGTTTACAACAGCCATGGGTGCATTTATAGCTGACATAAACATGTTTATGCATGGACGGGTGCATTTTACGGCTGTCATAAACATGCCTGCTTCCACTTCCAGGTGTGGCAGTGGTGGGCCACATGAAATGATGCTGTGGGCCAGAGCTGGCCCACGGGCCATAGGTTAGGATCCCCTGAACTGATCATTTGGTTTTAATAATAATAATAATAATAATAATAATAATAATAATAATAATAATAATAATAATAATAATAATAATAATAATAATAATAATAATAATAATAATAATAATAATAATAATAATAATATATTGGCTGAAATTCTCCTCTTGGACTGCTGTCTATTTTTTCTTCTTTCTTCCCCTTCTATTTGCCAGGGAGTGATGGGGCCTGATGCCAAGATCTTGGCTTTTTTGATGTTGAGTTTCAGGCCAGCTTTTGCACTCTCCTCTTTCGCCCTCATCAAAAGGCTCTTTTGGTCTTCTTCACTTTCTGCCATTAGTGTAGTGCCGTCTGCATATCTCAGGTTGTTGATATTTCTCCCAGCAATCTTAATCCCAGCCTGTGCTTCTTCCAGACCTGCATTACGCATGTACTCTGCGTATAAGTTAAATCCCCACGGGCTGAGATGTATAGCTGAGTACCATCAGCATACTGATGACACCTCACCCTATGAGAACGGATGATCTCCCACAGCGATCTCATGTAGATGTTAAATAGGAGGGGTGAGAGCACCGAGCCCTGAGGCACCCCATACAGGAGAGGCCTAGGGCTGGTCATCCCATCCTCCAATGACACTGAATGGGTCTGGCCCTTTAGGAATGAGGAATACCAGGACAACACAGTGCCCTAGGCCCCCAATCCCAGGAGCCGTCCCAGAAGGATACCATGGTCGACGGTATCGAAAGCCACTGAGAGGTCAAGGAGAACGAGGACAGAGGGATTACCCATGTCTCGCTCACGCCATTCAGTGCTCACCTCCATTTATAGCCAAAGCATTTGCAGACATTTCTGTGGACATGTGGCAACCAAAACTGCTGGTGTTGTGAGTTCGATCCTGATGAGGATCAAGGCTGACTCAGCCTTCCATCCTTCCAAGTTTGGTAAAATGAGTATTTATTTCTTTATTTGAATTTATACTGCCGCCCCCTCACCGAGGCGACTCCGGGCGGTTTACAAATTAAACGCAGCATGTTGGGGGGGGGGGGGAAATGCCAATTACCTTGTGAACAGCCCAGAGAGTGCACTAAATACTATGGGGCGGTGTAAACATGTAGTTAATTGCTATTGCTAACGTGTAGCAATTTGTTCCTGAAATACTGTATACATTTATGGAAGCTACATTGGCAGGTGTAATTTCCAGGATTCTGGCAATAAAGCATTGCTATGCCTCTATCCAAGCATGTGGATAAGGGGGATCCAGTTGACATTGTTTATCTGGACTTTCAGAAGGCTTTTGACAAGGTCCCACACCAAAGGCTCTTGAATAAACTTACCAGTCATGGAATAAAGGGACAGGTCTTGTCCTGGATCAGCAACTGGCTAAGGGACAGGAAACAGAGGGTAGCACTAAATGGACACTTCTCCAAGTGGAGGGAAGTAAAGAGTGGGGTACCCCAAGGTTCAGTACTGGGACCCCTGCTTTTCAACCTCTTCATAAATGATCTAGAAGTAGGAGTAAAAAGCAAGGTAGCCAAATTTGCTGACGACACTAAATTATACAGGGTAGTGAAAACTGTGAGAGATTGTGAGGAGCTCCAGAGGGATCTCTCGACACTGGGGGAGTGGGCAAAACAGTGGCAAATGAGTTTCAACATTAGTAAGTGCAGAGTGATGCATGTTGGGGCAAAGAACCCCAATTACACTTATAAACTGATGGGGTCTGAACTCTCTGCGACAAACCAGGAAAGGGACCTTGGTGTCCTGGTGGACAACTCAATGAAGGTGTCAACCCAGTGTGCCTCAGCAGTGAAAAAAGCAAACTCAATGCTAGGGATCATTAGGAAGGGTATAGAAAATAAGTCAGCAAGTGTCATTTTGCCTCTTTATAAATCTATGGTGAGGCCCCATCTGGAATACTGTGTACAGTTCTGGTCGCCATACCTCCAGAAGGATATTATGGAGCTGGAAAAAGTGCAGAGGAGGGCAACCAGAATGATTAGGGGACTGGAACACCTTCCTTACCATCTGAGGCTGCAATGGTTGGGCCTCTTCACTCTTGAACGACGACGTCTAAGAGGTGACCTGATTGAAGTTTATAAAATCATGCACGGTGTGGACAAAGTAGATAAGGAAAAACTGTTTTCCCTATCGCATAACACTAGAAAGTTCGGTTTCACTTACCAGTGATAACTTTCGTTCTTCGAGTATATAGTTTGTGAATACACACTCATGGGTTATGCGCCTGCGCAGAACAGCCGATCGGAGGCTTGAAAAGCTATTGGTCAAAAGTTTTGGCGGTAAGACCGCCCACCGTACCGCCCACCCTGAGGCGCCCGCGCGCCATTTTACCTCAGTTCCATACTTAAGCCAAGCACAGGATAAACCAACTGATCTCATCCGTGCAGCTCAAGAGGGGAGGCAGGGTGGGTAGTGTGTATTCACAAACTATATACTCGAAGAACGAAAGTTATCACTGGTAAGTGAAACCGAACTTTCTCCTTCGTATAGTTTGTGAATCCACACTCATGGGAGATTAGCAAGCTCACACCTACTTGGTCGGTGGGCAGCCGGATGAGATGATCCCACGATGAGCTGAAGAACCCGTAGGTGGACCCGTCAGGGGCGTTGAGTCCGGAGCCCCCTGGTGAGGACGACACGGCCAAGCCTGGCGTCTGCAGTGGCTCTGGTGTCCACCCTGTAGTGCTGGACAAATGTGGAAGGTCTGGACCAGGTGGCAGCCTTACATATGTCCTCAAGCGGTGTGCCCTCCAGAAAGGCAGTGGATGTGGCAACCGCCCTGGTGGAATGCGCCCTGACATGCGGTGGAGGTGGCAGTGAAGCTGACTCGTAGGCCAGGTAGATGGTAGAGGTGATCCATTTGGAGAACCTTTGAGCAGAGATGGGTTCACCCTTGGACTTTCCCCCATAAGCCACAAAGAGGCGTTGTGACTTCCTGAACTCTCTAGTCCTGCTGGTGTAAAACAATAAAGCTCGTTTCACATCCAGCGTGTGCCAAGTCCTTTCTTGGGCGTTAGTGGGGTTCTGGAAGAAGGTTGGCAAGGAGATAGTTTGTGCCATGTGAAACTTGGATACCACCTTTGGTAGAAAGGTGATGTCCGCTTGGAGGACGACGCGGTCGTTGAAGAACTGGAGAAAAGGTGCGTCTGCTCGCAGGGCAACCAGCTCACCAGCTCGTCGTGCAGACGTGATGGCCACCAGGAATGCTGTCTTCCATGTGAGGAGACGAACATCGGCGGTAGCCAAGGGCTCGAAGGGGGTCCTGGTGAGCGCGTTGAGAACGGTGGACAGTGACCATTGAGCCGTCGGTGTCCGGGCCGGCGGAAAAGCGTTCTTTAGTCCCTTGAGGAAGCGCTTTACCGTTTGGTCGCGGAAGGCCCCGGAAGCGGGCGAGCCAGCAGGAGAGTGCGCTACCACTGCTGCGAGATGCACTCGGATGGAGGTGATGCTGAGGCCAGACTCCGCCAGCTGGAGGAGGTAGGTTAAAATGTCCTGCAGTCCCACCTGCGTGGGGGGCGTTTGCCGGGCGGCCAGGAAAGCACAAAAACGCCTGTATTTGGAAGCGTAGGACTTCCTTGTGGAAGGGCGCCGCGCTAGTTCAAGGATCCTGGCCAGTCTGGGGTTATCCTCCACGCGGTGAGGTGGAGGCTGGGCAGGTCCGAATGGTGCAGCTGGCCCTGCTCCATTTGGAGGAGTGTCGGTGATTCCGGCAGTGTGCGATACTGTGACGACATGCGCAACAGTAGCGGAAACCAGGGTTGGCGCGGCCACGCCGGTGCCACCAGAATTGCATTGGCTCTGTGTTGGTGCATCCTGGTGAGTACCTTCTGGACCAGAGGAAACGGAGGAAAGGCATAGAGATAGTCCTGATCCCACCGTTTCATGAAGGCATCGCCCTCGGAGTTCAGTCCGATGCCTGCTCTGGAGCAGTACCTGCTGAGTTTCTTGTTGGACTCCGATGCAAAGAGGTCGATGCTCGGCGTCCCCCAGACCTGGCACAGGGACTGGAACACTCCGTCGTCCAGCTCCCATTCGTGGGTCGTCGAGGTGAGACGGCTCAGGTGGTCTGCCAAGACATTCAGTGTGCCCTGAATGTGCACTCCAATTGGGAAAATGTGCTTCTCCAGGCACCATTCCCACAACTGCACTGCAAGGTACAAGAGGGTGGTGGACCGTGTTCCTCCCTGCTTGTTGAGGTACGCCACCGCCGTGGTATTGTCCGAGGCCACTTGAACCGCCTTGCCGGTGAGCAGAGTCTCGAAGGAGCGCAGGGCCTTCCAAATGGCCAGCAGCTCCAAGTAATTTATGTGGTGCACCGTTTCGTGCGGTGTCCAGGTGTCGTTGACCGTGAGAGTCCCGCAAGCAGCGCCCCAGCCGAGGTTGCTCGCGTCGGTCAGTATCTGCAGCGAAGGTTGCGGGGGGTAGAAACTCTTCCCCGTGGCCACGTTGAGTGGTGTAGACCACCACAGCAGTTGGTCCCTCAGTTCTGGAGATGGGGTCAACCGTTTGGATTGGCTCTCCCGAAGTGCGTCGAACTCGTGAAGGAGCCACGATTGCAGGGACCTGAATTTCAATTTGGCATGGGGGATCACTGCCGTCGTTGAGGCCATCAGGCCTAGAAGTCTCTGAGCCTTCTTCGCCCGGATGCACGGTTTCGTGCGCAGTTCGCTCACCCCCTGCGCAATGTCCCGTAAGCGTTTCTGGGGGGCGTAGGCTCTCGTAGTGAGCGAGTCGAGTACCGCTCCAATGTACTCGACGCGCTGGGAGGGAGTCAACTTCGACTTGGTGAAGTTGATCCTGAGGCCGAGACTCTCCATGAGGTGGACCGTGTATTGTGTGTCCCGAACGGCCGACGATTTGGTGGGGGAGACGATCAACCAATCGTCGATGTATGGGAAGACCCTGATGCCCCGTTGGCGGAGGAATGCAGCCACCGGAGCCATGCATTTGGTGAAGACCCGCGGTGCCGTGGCCAGACCGAACGGTAGGCATCGGTACTGGTACACGGAATGGTCGATACGGAAGCGGAGAAACCGTCTGTGTTCCTCGAGGATGGAAACGTGGAAGTAGGCATCCTTGAGGTCTATGACTGTGAACCAGTCCCCTTTGTTGATGAGGGGGAGGACGGTCTGTAGGGTCACCATCCGGAACTTCCTGGTGTGGATGCATTTGTTCAGGCGGCGTAGGTCCAGGATAGGGCGAAGGCCTCCGTCCTTCTTCTGGACCACGAAGTACCTCGAGTAGAAGCCGTTGTCCCAGTCGGACGGTGCTACCCGCTCGATGGCTCCCTTGGAGAGAAGGGTTGCTATTTCTTCCTCCAAATGGGGGGACGAGGTGGTGAGACGATGTCTTCCTACTCGAGGCACCCGCACGAACTCGATGGCGTAGCCAGAGGACAAGATCTTTAAGACCCACTGGTCGTCCGTGATGCCCGACCATGCCTGGAGGAAGTTCCGGAGGGGGAGGTACGGGATGTGGAGCGAGAGAGACTCGGCCGTCGCAGCTTCAAACGCGGGGCTTGGGCCTCGCGGTCGAACGCTTGTCCTGTCCGTAGGGCCGGTAGCGGGGTTTGTGTTGTCGCCGCTGTTTATAGGAGCTGGATCTAGGCTGCTCCGTCGGTCCCTGCTGCTGTGGGTTGCCCTGGAACCGCCGTGTGAAGGGCTGGAACCTCGGCCTGGTGGAAGTTGCCGGCGTGGTGAGCCCCAGGAACTTCGCCGTGGAACTGGTCTGGCGCATCTCATTCAGGACCTTATCGGTGTCCTGACCGAATAGGCCCTGCCCGTCGAAGGGAAACTCCTCGATGAGCTTTTTCATAGCGTCATCGAGGGAGGTGTCCCTGAGCCAAGCATGGCGACGGAGGTAGATTGCGGAGGCCATGTCTTTTGCCGCATAATCGTTGATATGCCGGGCAGTGCGCATCAGCTGCTCGGCGATGAAGTCCCCCTCGGTGGCCAGCGCGTCAATCCTCTTCTGGGCATCGGCGGGCAGTTTAGCCGTCTCAACCTTCACCTGCTCCCAGAGGTGAGATTGGTACAGGCCCATGGCGGCCGAATAGTTTGCGGCCCGAAAGAATAGGGAGCCGGTGGCGTAAAACTTACGCCCCACCGCGTCCAATTTCTTTCCCTCCGGCGTCGACGGGACCGGGAATCCGCTGGTGGCCGTCCTATGCTGGAAGGCCTTGACCACCAGGGAATTCGGCAGGGGGTGCGCCTGCAAGAACTCGACGTTCTCGTCCAGGACCCGGTACATGCTGTCGAGCCTGGACGAAACGGAGTGTGCCGCCAAAGGTTTCTTCCACGTCGCCCTCGCCGTGGTCATCATGGAGGGGAGCATGGTTATGTGGACCGGTCGCACAGCACGCCTGTTGAGCTTCGCGGTCATCTGATCCTCACCCTCCAACGGCGGTTGGTCGACCTTCAGGTTGAGGGCGGTGCCGAGCCTCGTGAGCATGGCGGTCAGTGAGCGCTGGTCCTCACCACGCGGTGGGTCCACCGAGCCGATGGCCTGTTCCGGCGTGCGCTCGGCGTCGACGTCTCCCTCGTCCTCCTCCGACGACGAGCTGGACTCATCGGAGGACGAGGGAGGCAGTCTTTCGTCCACGTCCGGACCGCGCCAGTACGGCCTGGGCGGGCCGGCGGGATGGGCGTCCACCGCATCAACGTCCGGACCACACCATGACGGGTTGGGTGGGCCGGCGGAGCGGGTACTCGACCCACGGGAGGTCGGTGGGGCCGCGGCAGAGCCGGGATGCCCGGGGCTTGCGGTGGTCGGAACCGGAGCCGCAGAGGCCGCAGGCGTGGAGGTCTGGAACCTGGTCGCAAACGACGCCATGACCTGGAACATCTCTCGGACGAGGGCCATCTGAGACGCGTCCGAGTCCGCTGGCGGTGGAGCTCCGGTGGCCGGCGGGATGGTGGCCCACGAAACGGTGGGAGCCGAAACGGTGGCCGGCGTCGGTGTCGGCGAAACGGTCGTCGAAACGGTGACGACCGCCTCGTCCGTCGGTGTCCTGGGCCGTGGAGAGACGGAGGCCTGCCTCGGCGAGGAGTTTCTGCCCCGAGGAGGAGAGGAGAGCACCTGAGGTGGGCGAGCTGGAGCCCCAGCCCTGCGTCCTTTCTCAGGTGACCCGGAAGACGACCGTCCTCCCCAGATGGAGGATCCCGGAGAAGGACATCGGGCAGTCGAGAACGGCGGCGAAGGCCCGGGAGAGGCGGGTGTGCGCGGAGTGGGGGGAAGCGACCGTCTCTTCTCCGACCCACGCTTGCGCTTCTTCTCACCGTTCTTGTCCTTCTTCTTCTTCTTCCTCATCGGAAGCACGGAGGAAGAGGCCGGCGGTGGTTGAGCGGCAGCGGCGGCCGTGGAGGCGGACGCGGCGGGAGCCAGAGCGAGCTCCATCAGGTGAGCCTTGAGGCGATTGCTTCGGTTCTGCACCTCGAGGCGCGTGAACTTTTTGCAATGCGGGCAAGACTGGCTCTGATGCGACTCTCCCAAACAAAAAAGGCACAGGCTGTGTCCGTCGGAAGCCGGAAACTTCTTAAGGCAAGCCGTGCACTGTTTAAACGCTGCAGCCATCAACCGCGGAAAAAATTCTTCCAGTGGAAGTTTCTGGAGACGAGTACCCCGAAGGGCCGACCAGCCGCCACCCCCTTGAGGGGGGAGACGGTGATCGATGCGAAAAATTGGCTACTGAATCCACTCAAGAGAAGAGACAGAGCCGGGGTGGCGATCCTGCCCGGAGGACAAGATCACCGAGAAAAATTATTAAGATTTGCCAAAAAGACTTTCCCTCAGAAGGGCGAAAAAATTGAGGAAGCTCTCAACGATCGTCCTGCTGCTACGGCGGAAAGAAGAGAACTGAGGTAAAATGGCGCGCGGGCGCCTCAGGGTGGACGGTACGGTGGGCGGTCTTACCGCCAAAACTTTTGACCAATAGCTTTTCAAGCCTCCGATCGGCTGTTCTGCGCAGGCGCATAACCCATGAGTGTGGATTCACAAACTATACGAAGGAGAACTAGGGGACACTCCATGAAACTTTTGGGTACTAGTTCTCAAACAAATAAGAGAAAGTACTTTTTCACCCAGAGGATTACTGGTCTATGGAACTCCCTGCCAGAAGAAGTGGTGACAGCTGTCAGTCTTGACAGCTTTAAGAAAGGATTAGACAAGTTCATGGAGGACAAGAGTATCAATGGCTATAATTATGGATACTTAAGGACAACCTCCGGGTTGGAGAGATAGGCAGGATATCTCTCAATATCATTTCCAGGGAATCCTAAGCAGGTGAAGGCATCTGCTTGGGAATACCCTGAAATGGTGAGCCACTGTGTGAGACAGAATGCTGGACTGGATGGGCTGTGGCCTGTTCCAGCAAGGCTGTTCTTATGTTCTTATGTTCTCTGAAAATTTGTTCTGCCTATTTTGACACCTATGTCTTTACTATAAATGGGTAAAAATACTGCTGCTTCTTATCATAAAGTTTAATTCAGCACAGATCCTTTAAAACATAGAGTGCACAAAATCATTCATTCATTCATTCATTCATTCATTCATTTATTTATTTGTACCCCGCCCTCCTGGTGTAAACACTACTCAGGGCGGCCAAGACATATTTGCAAATTGCATTACCATCTGTCCAGGACTCATGAATGGAAGCTTTTTGCCGGAACTTCTCAGCCAAGTGATCCAGTCGTTCTAATCTTCGGATGTCATTCAAAAGCCACTCCTCATAACCCTTTTCAGCCTGTTCCAGCCCACCCCAAGCATTATTTATGTCCTACAGAAATCAAAACAGAAACATGACATAATCAAGAAAGGATAGATGAATTCCAAAGAAATAAAACATTCCCAAATATTGTTCTTAAGCATCTTCCCAAAGAGGCTTCAAATCACTTTGATCTAATAAGCAGGGGATATTACACCACAAAGAGTTGTGGAAAGAAAGCTATTTGAAACAGGAAAACACTCTCAGAGAAGGCTGTGTGTTTGATAGCACAGGGAAGGGGTGGACAGCATTTGAGCTTTTGGATGTTTTGGACGACAAACTCTAATAATATTTTACTGTTTCCCAGCCTTGCAGCAGAAAACACTTTCACATTAAATCAATACAAAGTGAAAATAAACTACAGTGGTACCTTGCATTACGAAAGTAATGCATTACACGGGACGTTTCGTGTTATAAAAAATTCGTAATGCGCATTTCCCATAGCAATGCACTGAAAACCAAAATTTGTAATGCAAAATGCAGTTTCCCATAGGAATGCATTGAAAACCAATTAATCCGTTCCGGGGGGGATTCGTAATGCGAGGCATTATTTTCAATGGATTTTCATTCGTAATGCAAAAATTGTGTTAAATGAAGCGTTTGTAATGTAAGGTACCACTGTATATCAGATTGCTGGGCAGCAATTTAGAAAATAAATGCACAGGTCTGAAGGACACCACTGTTTTGTCTCCTAATTTTGATGAAAGGTCATTAATCCAGTAGGGCCAACTAAGACTGGAGAGTCAGCAGTTCTGATTATGGGTGGGTTGTAGAGCTTGACAAGACGGCAACCAAAAGTGAACTTCTAACCCCAGAACCAGGGGCAATGTATTGTGAAACCAGAGGCAGAACTAAGGCTACCCAGCTAGCAAAATCTGAGTTAGAGTTCAGAGGATCAGGACAATTGCTCCTGCGCTGTTGTGAAGCCTTTCTTACTGAGGGTGAAAATACTACGGTGTCTTTAATCCCTGCTTCCATGGAGTTCATTCCCAATTAAAGAGTGAAGGATGTGCATGCTGATGAGGTCATTTTGTCTCCTGCAGAGCATGGAAAAGTTAGTTTTCTGGAACGCAACTCACATAATCTCAAGTGGGTGCGCTGGCTGAAAAAGACTGAGAGCTGACTTCAAAAAAGTAACTTTCCCAGCCTTAGGTCTTCTGCTGCCTTTGGAACCAAACCACTGTGGTGGCGAAAAATGTATGTATAATGGTAGAGAAAGAACATTCTGAGCAATAACAACAAGAACACATAACTCCTTTGTAGTAAGTAGCTAGTTGACCAGAAGAAACATGTACCCAATCAGCAAGAATTGCAAGACTTACAGACTTTTCTGAACAGGGAAGGTCCACAGGCTATAATGCTAGACAAAAATATGATGGGGCTGCAGGTCAAGGATTCTCAACCTGTGGCCCACAGACCAAATGTGGCCCACGGCACCATTTCATGTGGGGCCCCCAATGCCTCCACCACACCAGGAAGTGCCATGTGGTAGAGGAAGGGCAAAATGGCCATCCGGCCCCCAAAGCTGTCTGAGGGAGCATGATCCGGGCCCCGGCTTTAAAAGGTTGAGAACGCCTGTTGTAAGTTATATCTCATAACTAAAAAGTCACATAGAATTATCTCCCATGTACATTAACCTGATTTTCAAAAATTCATTCTTGTATCTAGAGCAGTGGTTTCCAATGTGGGGGCCCTGTCCCACAGAGGGACTTCAATTCCCAGAAGGCTAAGTCAGAAGGCTGATTAGTGCTTTGGGGAATTGATTTAGGCTTAAGTCCAAAAACCAAAGGTTGGGAAACACTGATCTAGAAACACGTCATGATGTGAGCCCAAAATTAACTGTCTGGTAACTGTTGGACACCAATTTATTGTTGTGAAAGAGATTAATACACTGCAATTTTTACTTGTCTTGAAAGCATCAAATGCAACATATATCTAGAAAGTCAAGTAATTATAGCATGTTATTAATGCTCTAAACCAGGGGTGCCCAAACTTTTCAGGCTGCGGGCTGGTCACATGGTCGAGCTTGCAGATCACGTGGTTTCTCCCACCTGGAAGCGGAAGTAAAACACGCATTCATGTTTTACTTCCGCTTCTGGGAGTGGTGCGGGCTGGATTAATTGTCACCATGGGCCAGATCCGGCCCATGGGCCGTAGTTTGGCACCCCTGCTGCTCTAATTGACCCAACACACTCACCGAGACCATTTTTCCTTCAGAAGGCATGAAGGCTGGCCTATTGCTTAGTCGCAACTTGGTCTGCAAAGTATTGAAGTTGATTTCCAGCTGGCACTTCTCTTGAACTTTAGGAGGTTTGTGAAGGCGACGGTAATCTCGGAAATCCTCTAGTTTCTGCTGCATGGCTTGCATGGTGTTCTCTGGTGTTCGATTCTCCAGCCAAGGTATAGTGCGGCAGATCCACTCCAGCAGCTAGGAATAATGAAAGGGGGGGGGGGCACACCAAGAATGGTTATGAGCTTAGGAATGTATCTTTGTTGGCACTCAGGGTGACCAAGGCTTAGCTGTTACCTTTCCCGCCGAAGCGGTGCCTATTTATCTACTTGCAATTTCTTGCTTTCAAACTACTAGGTTGGCAGGAGCTGGGACAGACAGCGGGCGCACGGCATTCAAGTTTCGAACTACTGACCTGCTGACCCTCTGGTCATTAAACTCAGCATTTAATTTAATTTAATTTAATATTTCAACTTGTTCGCCGCCCACTGTGGCAAGCCTGACTCAGGGCAGCTTACATAATTAAAAACCCCCCACACTAAAAGTAGTTAGAATAAACCCACCCACATTAATAAACCCACCCACCCCAAGAAGCAGAGAGAGGGTACATCTCATGTTAAAAGCCAGTGAGCAGGAGCCACAGTGCCCTCAGGGCTCCTTACCTGCCCCACCAGCCAGGTCTTAAGTCCTTTCTTGAAGGGCAGCAGCTTCATCTGCAACCATAGCTCTACTGGCAGGAGGTTCCAAAGGGCCGGAGCGGACACAGAAGAGGCCCTTTTTCTTGTGCCAGAGAGGTAGGCCTCCCTGGCTGATGGAACAATTAGAGAGCCCCTCCAGTCCGCTCTGGTTGGACGGACAGAAGTTTTTAGGGCGATGCAGTCTCTTAGGTATCCTGGCCCACTACCATGTAGGGCTTTAAAGGTCATAACCAGCACCTTGAATTGCACCCAGAGGCAAACTGGTAACCAGTGCAACTCCCAGAGCAGGGGCATCTTAACCACTAAGCCATCGTGGCCTTATATATACACTCACGTACACAAAGATATATACAAATGCCATTTAAAGAAAGGCTTACTTGGAGTCCTGAGTAAGATCAATATATGATTCAGATTTTCTCTGGCAATTTCTCCAATAGAGCTAACACTTAATTTTTTAAATTTTTCTCCCCACAGATATTCCCATTATTTTTAGACTCCTTCTTTCTTACAAGACATTTGAATTATCAGTTAATTCATCCTTCCCTGCAATGTGTGTGATATTTTCCACGAATAAGCAATTTATGTCCCTCGTCTATTAATGTTGGTTCCTGAGTGACTGCATTTGCTGTACTTTTTAAAGCAAACCGCTAGGACACTTTTGGACAGGAGATAAAATTATATAATCTCATGATGATAGGGCACATCGTGAGAAGACAAGACTCTTTGGAAAAGAAAATTATGGTGGTAAAAAAAATGAAGGTAGCAGAAAAACCACAAGACCAAATAAAAGATGGATTATCGTTATTTAAAAAAGCCATGGTCTTGCCGGGCTCTTAATCATAGGAGCCTTTGTCACTAATTCATAGGATTGCTGTAAATCAAGAGAGACTTAACAGTAAGGTAAAGGTAAAGGTTTCCCTTGCTCGAAAGCCAGTCGTATCCGACTCTAGGGTTCAGTGCTCATCTCTGTTTCAAAGCCGAAGAGCCAGCACTGTCTGGTTCTGCAGACATTTCTGTGGTCATTTGGCAGGCATGACTAGACACCGGAGCGCACGGAATGCTGTTACCTTCCCACCGAAGTGGTCCCTATTTATCTACTTGCAATTTCTTGCTTTCAAACTGCTAGGTTGGCAGGAGCTGGGACAAAGACGGGAGCTCATTCCGTCCTGCAGTACTCGGGAATCGAACTGCTGACCTTCCGCCTCCCAGTTAGCGTCTTAGCCACTTGACAGTACACAATAACATATCCTGCCTCAATATAAGAGGAGGCACCCTGTATACTTTGAAATATCTGTTGCTTTGCCTTGGCAGAATAAAACAACGAGAAGTACATAGGTTCTACACAATGAATAGCTTCTGATTTCTACCTAAATCTGTTAAAATATTGAAAGAAAGAATACCTACATCACTGGCCAGCTTCTCATAGTCTTCCATGAGCTGTTCATTCTCTTGATTAACTGCCAGCACCTTGCAGATACGATTGGCTGCCGTTTCCGCCTATCAGAAAACAAGACAAAAATGTACATGGATATAATTGTCTTACACAGATGTTCCATTTAGCTTCATGCTATTTGTGTACTAGGGGGAAAAAGAGTCCAAACCTTTCTCTAAGAGATGGTTATTATTTTACATTTCTCTCAACACCACGAAGATTTAGGGATGATTTGCTATTTTTTGTTTCTCATTTCTTTGTTTTCATCACCTCTTGTGAGGTTCAACAGGAATGGGTTAGCCTTTCTATAAAGTTTTCCCCACGATCTTAATTAGAGGTAAGGAATCTGTGGCCTTCCAGACGGAGTTGGGCTACAATTCAGTCAGCTCCAGCCAGCCAATGGTCAGGGATGAACAACGTTACAGTCAAATGATCTTTGGAAGGCCAAAGATCACCCATCTTTACTCTAAATTGGGACAAGCAAACTCTGGCAAGTCTGGAGTGGGTGGAGAGACCACACAAAATATCAAAAACCAAAACCAGGAGTGGCTAAATAACTCCTGATTTTGAGAATTGGTATCTTGTTGTATTAAACAGAGCAAGGGGTTCAATGACCTCCTTGAAAAGTTACCTGCCACTTCTGGAAGCATTCAGGTACTGCAGTTTACTTTTTAGTCTTCTTCAACATACTTCTTCAAAGTTCAATTCAGAGCTCCTCTAAGACCAATCGGCTTCTGCATCTATGTCTCCTTCTCTCTCTACTAGACTAGTGTAAAAATCTAACTTTTCCCTTAAGCAATTGACATTTCTAATTTTGCTAAAAAATGTTCTACCACTTCAATTTTTGGGTGTAATATGTAATGATTCTACCATAAAAGTAACCTGACTGTTAAAAAAAGCTTGAGATAAGCAGTATGCTTTCAAAATCTATTTCATACCTTTCAACAACCATCAACCTAAAATACTTCAATTTGAAATTATCCAGAATCTGACAGGCAATTGCAACTACAGTGGACTTAGAACAAATAGAATTTACATAAATACTTACTCCTCATTCAACAACTCATTAAATGGCTAGAAATCTAGTGTTGTTTGTGTAACGTTTGCATGCCTTGTTGTGGCTAACTTCAGCTAATTGACAAGATGCCCGGATATCTCAAAAGTCTTTAACCAGAAATAGAGCCTTCTTGGTGGTGGCACCTACACTGTGGAATACACTACTGGTGGAGCTGTGCCAGGCCCCATCACTGTCTACCTTTTAAAAAACAATTTAAAATGTTCCTGTTCAAAGAGGCCTTTCAGGGCGTTGTTTCCTTGGCAGTAGATTATCCAGTTAGGTTTAGTTTCAATGTTGTCTGTCGCCAATTATTTTATTTTATTTTAGTCAATGATATATTTGTTGGTGGTGGGTTTTATTGTGTGGGTATCGTTGTCATTTATTTTCTGTTGTTCACTGCCCAGAGTGGGATAACACCCAGATGGGTGCTATATAAATCTAATAAATAAATAAATAAATCTCTCAAACGTGTGGTTGATTACACACCCAACTGTCCAGTTAGGATGCACTTCAGCATTGTGTCACTTGTATCAATGTTGTGGCAATTAGCCAAAGCTTTTATACAAACTCTCCCACCCCCATCTCCTCTGTAGGGGAAGTGGAGATGGAGTTTTCAATTTTTAAATAAATTGTTGCTAATGCATCAGCAATGCATCGTGTCAGGCAGGAACAATTAAAAAGAAATGGAAAGTTTCAAATCCTTTTCCCTTCACGGGAGAACAGAGAAAAACCCTTCCATTTTTCAAGATTGTTAAGTGACTTGGGCAAAGCACAGAAAAGACAGGAGATGGATTGTTTTATTTCCCTTTATAAAAGAGTGTGGTATAGACTGTGATATAATAATGTTGTGTCAGAAATTTTTCTGGGTTGAAACAATGCCAACTGAAGTGTATTGCATTCAACCTTTGCATGGATTGCCCTAAATGACATACTGCACCTCAAAGCAATCCTGTTTAACATGATAATTGGACCAATTACTCACATACTTTACTCATGTATAGATCTACTACTTAATAGAAGTAGATGACTGGAAGCAGCTACAAGCCCACCGTTGAAAATGGAAATTAGACCTAAAAGGCTGGGAAAATCCTTTAATATGAATCCTTCACTTCAATGGATGTAGAACCTCTAGTTGCCCTGATGTTGATGGATTACCACCACCCCATTATATTTTAACACTGATGGGCCTACTGGACAGTTCAGCCACATTCAGACGACTACAGAATCCCCAGCCTTGGTTTCCTTATACTGGGACATCTTGCCACCCTGAGAGATCTTCTCAGGGAAATAACTTTACTGAATATAACGACATGAGCTATCAGCTACTTTCAGTTTTAAACTTTGCTTCCACTTGAGTTTCTCTAGTACCATCAATCACCAGTAACAAACATTTGGTTCAATGCATGTGTCAAGGCACCACATTCCTCATGCTGCATCACAATTTCTAAGATAGATGAAACCATCTCCCTGCCAAATCAAGACATAAGGGGCTGGTATTAAGAGATGATAATTTTGGGGGGGGGGGGCTATAATTCTTAGAATTATAGAAAATAATTCATATAATTATTTATAGCAGGGGTTCCCAACCTTTTCAAGCCAGGGTCCCAAGTCACGCTCTCCATTAGCTTTGAGGGCTGGACAGCCATTTTGCCCTGCCTCTATGATGGGGGTGGCCATTTTGTCCCAACAGCTTCAAAGGGGCAGCCACTTTGTTTCTCAAATGGCCTTGGAGGGGCGAGAGGCCACATGAAATGGCACTGGAGGCCAAATCTGGCCTGCGGGCCTTAGGTTGGGAACCCCTGATTTATAAGAATAATAAATAAGCCAGCAAAATGCAGTGGTAATGTCTTAAGAATTCTATAAATTATAATCTAGAAAAAAGAATTTCCCAAATTCTGATCTAGTATATTGCAGACAAGCACTCTTTAATAGTTGCCTTGCAAATTTTCAGCATTCTCTAGTTGAAGTAAAAGTCCAATTTTCTTTCAAAAGTGTTCTAAGACTTTAAATCTTTTCCCATTGGCTGCCTTCAAGTTGGTTTTTTTCCAGCATGTGATCAATGTTTTCCACTTAGGCACTTAGCAGCAAGGTGGGATGAAAATATCTATAGAACAAATAAAAATATTTACTTTTTAAATATGTCAGACCATCTCTTCTAAAGAGAAAGAGTAGGCTTATACAAACCCAGAATTAACTAGCCAGCATGGCCTTTACAAAAGGTACTAAGATTTACTTATAGTGGAGAAAAGTTAATTTTTGAATCTTAATTTTTTTTTTGACAGAACACAGAGAGCCAACTGCTTTGACTCTCCCATAATCCTGAAGCTCTTATTTTTTTAACAAAAAAATTGCTCTAGAGGAGATAAAGAAGATGACAATAAATACCTTTCCCCCTTTTTCTTTAGGAATGAGTATATTCTGTATATAAAATAATTTTTTTTGTAAAGCTAAACTCTGAAGCCTACCTACATTATGGAAATTAAATTAATGTACAGTAAAACCTCGCATAAAGAGCACCTCGCTTAGAGACTAACTTGCCTAAAAAGCAGAATTTTCTCTGAATTGTCACCTTGCTTAACAACTAAAACCAACCAAAAGCTTGCTTAACAACTAAATTGGGGTTCACAATCCTCCCCCCATCCCGCTAGAAGTCACAATTGGTCACTTACAATGGTGTTTCGCTTAAAGAGCAAGCTTGCTTAAAGAGCAATCCCGTGGAACGCATTATGCTCTTTAAGCAAGGTAAGTTCGGTTTCACTTACCAGTGATAACTTTCGTTCTTCGAGTATATAGTTTGTGAATACACACTCATGGGTTATGCGCCTGCGCAGAACGGCCGATCGGAGGCTTGAAAAGCTATTGGTCAAAAGTTTTGGCGGTAAGACCGCCCACCGTACCGCCCACCCTGAGGCGCCCGCGCGCCATTTTACCTCAGTTCCATACTTAAGCCAAGCACAGGATAAACCAACTGATCTCATCCGTGCAGCTCAAGAGGGGAGGCAGGGTGGGTAGTGTGTATTCACAAACTATATACTCGAAGAACGAAAGTTATCACTGGTAAGTGAAACCGAACTTTCTCCTTCGTATAGTTTGTGAATCCACACTCATGGGAGATTAGCAAGCTCACACTTACTTGGTCGGTGGGCAGTCGGATGAGATGATCCCACGATGAGCTGAAGATCCTCTAGGTGGACCCGTCAGGGGCGTTGAGTCCGGAGCCCTCTGGTGAGGACGACACGGCCAAGCCTGGCGTCCGCAGTGGCTCTGGTGTCCATCCTGTAGTGCTGGACAAATGTGGAAGGTCTGGACCAGGTGGCAGCCTTACATATGTCCTCAAGCGGTGTGCCCTCCAGAAAGGCAGTGGATGTGGCAACCGCCCTGGTGGAATGCACCCTGACATGCGGTGGAGGTGGCAGTGAGGCTGACTCGTAGGCCAGGTAGATGGTAGAGGTGATCCATTTGGAGAACCTTTGAGCAGAGATGGGTTCACCCTTGGACTTTCCCCCATAAGCCACAAAGAGGCGTTGCGACTTCCTGAACTCTCTAGTCCTGCTGGTGTAAAACATAAAGCTCGTTTCACATCCAGTGTGTGCCAAGTCCTTTCTTGGGCGTTAGTGGGGTTCTGGAAGAAGGTTGGCAAGGAGATAGTTTGTGCCATGTGAAACTTGGAGACCACCTTGGGTAGGAAGGTGATGTCCGCTTGGAGGACGACGCGGTCGTTGAAGAACTGGAGAAAAGGTGCGTCTGCTCGCAGGGCAACCAGTTCACCAGCTCGACGTGCAGACGTGATAGCCACCAGGAATGCCGTCTTCCATGTGAGGAGACGAACATCGGCGGTAGCCATGGGCTCGAAGGGGGTCCTGGTGAGCGCGTTGAGAACGGTGGACAGTGACCATTGAGCCGTCGGTGTCCGGGCCGGCGGAAAAGCGTTCCTTAGCCCCTTGAGGAAGCGCTTCACCGTTTGGTCGCGGAAGGCCCCAGAAGCGGGCGAGCCAGCAGGAGAGTGCGCTACTACTGCTGCGAGATGCACTCGGATGGAGGTGATGCTAAGGCCAGACTCCGCCAGCTGGAGGAGGTAGGTTAAAATGTCCTGCAGTCCCACCTGCGGGGAGGGCGTTTGCCGGGATGCCAGGAAAGCACAAAAACGCCTGTATTTGGAAGCGTAGGACTTCCTTGTGGAAGGGCGCCGCGCTAATTCAAGGATCCTGGACAGTCTGGGGTTATCCTCCACGCGGTGAGGTGGAGGCTGGGCAGGTCCGAATGGTGCAGCTGGCCGTGCTCCATTTGGAGGAGCGTCGGTGACTCCGGCAGTGTGCGATACTGCGACGACATGCGCAACAGTAGCGGAAACCAGGGTTGGCGCGGCCATGCTGGCGCCACCAGAATTGCATTGGTTCTGTGTTGGTACATCCTGGTGAGTACTTTCTGGACCAGAGGAAACGGTGGAAAGGCATAGAGATAGTCCTGATCCCACCGTTTCATGAAGGCATCGCCTTCGGAGTTCAGTCCGATGCCTGCTCTGGAGCAGTACCTGCTGAGCTTCCTGTTGGACTCCGATGCAAAGAGGTCGATGCTCGGCGTCCCCCAGGCCTCGCAAAGCGACTGGAACACTCCGTCGTCCAGCTCCCATTCGTGGGTCGTCGAAGTGAGACGGCTCAGGTGGTCTGCCAGGACATTCAGTGTGCCCTGAATGTGCACTCCAATTGGGAAAATGTGCCTCTCCAGGCACCATTCCCACAACTGCACTGCCAGGTACAGGAGGGTGGTGGACCGTGTTCCTCCCTGCTTGTTGAGGTACGCCACCGCCGTGGTATTGTCCGAGGCCACTTGAACCGCCTTGCCGGTGAGCAGAGTCTCGAAGGAACGCAGGGCCTTCCAAATGGCCAGCAGCTCCAAGTAATTTATGTGGTGCACCGTTTCGTGCGGTGTCCAGGTGTCGTTGACCGTGAGAGTCCCGCAAGCAGCGCCCCAGCCGAGGTTGCTTGCGTCGGTCAGTATCTGCAACGAGGGTTGCGGGGGGTAGAAACTCTTCCCCGTGGCCACGTTGAGTGGTGTAGACCACCACAGCAGTTGGTCCCTCAGTTCTGGAGATGGGGTCAACCGTTTGGACTGGCTCTCCCGAAGTGCGTCGAACTCGTGAAGGAGCCACGATTGCAGGGACCTGAATTTCAACTTGGCATGGGGAATCACTGCCGTCGTTGAGGCCATCAGGCCTAGAAGTCTCTGAGCCTTCTTCGCCCGGATGCACGGTTTGGTGCGCAGTTCGCTCACCCCCTGCGCAATATCCTGTAAGCGTTTCTGGGGGGCGTAGGCTCTCGTAGCAAGCGAGTCGAGTACCGCTCCGATGTACTCGACGCGTTGGGAGGGGATCAACTTCGATTTGGTGAAGTTGATCCTGAGGCCGAGACTCTCCATGAGGTGGACCGTGTATTGTGTGTCCCGAACGGCCGACGATTTGGTAGGGGAGACGATCAACCAGTCGTCGATGTACGGGAAGACCCTGATGCTCCGTTGGCGGAGGAATGCGGCCACCGGAGCCATGCATTTGGTGAAGACCCGCGGTGCCGTGGCCAGACCGAACGGTAGGCATCGGTACTGGTACACGGAATTGTCGATGCGGAAGCGGAGAAACCGTCTGTGTTCCTCGAGGATGGAGACGTGGAAGTAGGCATCCTTGAGGTCTATGACTGTGAACCAGTCCCCTTTGTTGATGAGGGGGAGGACGGTCTGTAGGGTCACCATCCGGAACTTCCTGGTGTGGATGCATTTGTTCAGGCGGCGCAGGTCCAGGATAGGGCGAAGGCCTCCGTCCTTCTTCTGGACCACGAAGTACCTCGAGTAGAAGCCGTTGTCCCAGTCGGACGGTGTTACCCGCTCGATGGCTCCCTTGGAGAGAAGGGTTGATATTTCTTCCTCCAAATGGGGGGACGAGGTGGTGAGACGATGTCTTCCTACCCGAGGCACCCGCACGAACTCGATGGCGTAGCCAGAGGACAAGATCTTTAAGACCCACTGGTCGTCCGTGATGCCCGACCATACCTGGAGGAAGTTCCGGAGGGGGAGGTACGGGATGTGGAGCGAGAGAGACTCGGCCATCGCAGCTTCAAACGCGGGGCTTGGGCCTCGCGCCTGAACGTTTGTCCTGTCCGTAGGGTCGGTAGCGGGGTTTGTGCTGCCGCCGCTGTTTGTAGGAGCTGGATCTAGGCTGCTCCGTCGGTCCCTGCTGCTGTGGGTTGCCCTGGAACCGCCGTGTGAAGGGCTGGAACCTCGGCCTGGCGGGCGGAGCCGGCGTGGTGAGCCCCAGGAACTTTGCCGTGGAATTGGTCTGGCGCATCTCATTCAGGACCTTGTCGGTGTCCTGACCGAAGAGGCCCTGCCCGTCGAAGGGAAACTCCTCGATGAGCTTCTTCATAGCGTCATCGAGGGAAGTGTCCCTGAGCCAAGCATGGCGACGGAGGTAGATTGCGGAGGCCATGTCCTTCGCCGCATAGTCGTTGATATACCGGGCAGTGCGCATCAGCTGCTCGGCGACGAAGTCCCCCTCGGTGGCCAGCGCGTCAATGCGCTTTTGGGCGTCGGAGGGCAGTTTCGCTATCTCAACCTTCACCTGCTCCCAGAGGTGAGATTGATACAGGCCCATGGCGGCCGAGTAGTTGGCGGCACGGAAGAATAGGGAGCCGGTGGCGTAGAACTTACGCCCCACCGCGTCCAGTTTCTTTCCCTCCGGCGTCGACGGGACCGGGAACCCGCTGGTGGCCGTCCTGTGCTGGAAGGCCTTGACCACCAGGGAATTCGGCAGGGGGTGAGCCTGCAAGAACTCGACGTTCTCGTCCAGGACCCGGTACATGTTGTCGAGCCTGGACGAAACGGAGTGCGCCGCCAAAGGTTTCCTCCATGTCGCCCTCGCCGAAGTCATCATGGAGGGGAGCATGGTTATGTGGACCGGCCGCACAGCACGTCTGTCGAGCTTCGCGGTCATCTGATCCTCACCCTCCAACGGCGGTTGATCGACCTTAAGGTTGAGTGCGGTGCCCAGCCTTGTGAGCATGGCGGTCAGTGAGCGTTGGTCCTCACCACGCGGTGGGTCCACTGAGGCGATAGCCTGCTCCGGCGTGCGCTCGGCGTCGACGTCTCCCTCGTCCTCCTCCGACGACGAGCTGGACTCATCGGAGGACGAGGGAGGCAGCCTTTCATCCACGTCGGGACCGCGCCAGTACGGCCTGGGCGGGCCCGCGGGATGGGAGTCCACCGCATCAACGTCCGGACCACACCATGACGGGTTGGGTGGGCCGGCAGAGCGGGCACTCGACCCACGGGAGGTCGTTGGGCCACGGCAGGGCCGGGATGCCCGGGGCTTGCGGTGGTCGGGACCGGAGCCGCAGAGGCCGCAGGCATGGAGGCCTGGAACTTGGTCGCAAACGATGCCATGACCTGGAACATTTCTCGGACGAGGGCCATCTGAGATCCGTCCGAGTCCGCTGATGGTGGAGCCCCGGTAGCCGGCGGGATGGTGGCCCACGAAACGGTGGGCGTCGAAACGGTGGCCGGTGTCGGTGTCGGCGAAACGGTCGTCGGAACGTTGACGACCGCGTCGTCTGTCGGCGTCCTGGGCCTTGGGGAGACGGAGGCCTGCCTCGGCGAGGGGTTTCTTCCCCGAGGAGGAGAGGGGAGCACCTGAAGTGGGCGAGCTGGAGCCCCAGCCCTGCGTCCTTTATCAGGTGAACCGGAAGACGACCGTCCTCCCCAGATGGAGGATCCCGGAGAAGGACATCGGGCAGTCGAGAACGGCGGTGAAGGCCCGGGAGAGGCGGGTGTGCGCGGGGTGGGAGGAAGCGACCGTCTCTTCTCCGACCCACGCTTGCGCTTCTTCTCACCGTTCTTGTCCTTCTTTTTCTTCTTCCTCATCGGAAGCACGGAGGAAGAGGCCGGCGGCGGCTGGGCGGCAGCGGCGGATGTGGAAGCGGACGCGGCGGGAGCCAGAGCGAGCTCCATCAGATGAGCCTTGAGGCGATTGCTTCGGTTCTGCACCGCGAGGCGCGTAAACTTTTTGCAATGCGGGCAAGACTGGCTCTGATGCGACTCTCCCAAGCAAAAAAGGCACAGGCTGTGTCCGTCGGAAGCCGGGAACTTCTTAAGGCAAGCCGTGCACTGTTTAAACGCTGCAGCCATCAACCGCGGAAAAATTCTTCCAGTGGAAGTTTCTGGAGGCAAGTACCCCGAAGGGCGGACCAGCCGCCACCCCCTTGAGGGGGGAGACGGTGATCGATGCGAAAAAATTGGCTACTGAATCCACTCGAGAGAAGAGACAGAGCCGGGGTGGCGATCCTGCCCGGAGGACAAGATCACCGAGAAAAATTGTTGAAATTTGCCAAAAGACTTTCCCTCAGAAGGGCGAAAAAATTGAGGAAGCTCTCAACGATCGTCCTGCTGCTACGGCGAAAAGAAGAGAACTGAGGTAAAATGGCGCGCGGGTGCCTCAGGGTGGGCGGTACGGTGGGCGGTCTTACCACCAAAACTTTTGACCAATAGCTTTTCAAGCCTCCGATCGGCCGTTCTGCGCAGGCGCATAACCCATGAGTGTGGATTCACAAACTATACGAAGGAGAACCACTGTATCTTTGTTTTCTTTGCTTAATTTACATACTTCATTTAAAACTACCAGTCAAAGAACTAGACAGGATACTGAAGCACCATTTCCTAGCCATTGGGAATCTTGGCTTCTGAGCTTGCACAAAATTCAACAACAAGGCCAGCTTACATAAACAGGGTATGAAACGCCAAGGCTTGTTTGGAAGTAAGTGTGGATATTAACAGCGCTAAATTATGCACATTTATTCCCAAGTATTTCCTTCCAAATATCTGTGTAGTGGATAGCACAATGAGGAAGTGAGATTCTCAACTAGTTACATGGCAGTTTGCTCTTGCACTTCAAGAAGGATTGAGCAGAAGACATAAATAAATTATTGTGGTGCTGTGGATTTATTAAGGGAGATCCCAACTTTATTAGCTATGACAAGCAGCCTGACAGTCCCTGCTGATTAAATGATTTGTATCATACAACTATAGTGCAGAGAGGAAAGGTCTGTTATTTAGCCACCTTCTAACATCATCCAAGGTATCTGTACTGATTACTATGGTTACTCTATCAAGTGGAGAATTGATTTAGGCTTCTGGGAAATAAAGTCAAAAAACCAAAGGTTGGGAAACACTGGTCTAGCATATTAACACTTTTTACTGTTTTACAATGTCTTCTAATCATTTACACTCAGAGTATCTGTTATATGTTGGCCATAGAAACAGAATGGTACGGCCCCAATCCACCATACAGGCCCACCTTGTTCTCTGTGAAGTCTTACTTACATCCTCATGATCAGTTTTTTCAGCCTCTTTTAACCCAAATAGATTAGTAATAGGATTCTGTTATACTAACCACACCAAATCAAAGCTTAATCAGAAGGCTAGCCAGAAAATATTTTCAGCAATCCATTTCCACAAAGTATTAAAAAGTATATTAAGCTCATTTAGTAATAATTTTCTAAATAAAAACCATGCAGTTTAGTCTTACAGAAGTTAGAAAGGGAGGGGGGAGGCAGAGAAGCAAACTGTCCAAAGCAAGTATAAAGTGTAGAAATGCAGAAGAGGACACACACAAACACAAATTATATGAAGGAAAAACAGCTGGTCACATACACATCATGGCAGGCAGGGCCCCCTGTACCTTTAAAGACTCAGTTTAAGAGAATGAAAGAAGCAGAAAGTTGATCATGTGACCTCCCCTTCAGGGCTGGTAGCAGTAATAAGAAATCTGAATGAGAAATGGAGCGACATCACAGTAAGTCATCTTGTCAAGAAGGAGAGTAGAGCCTGAAAGAGACATTGTCCTCCAAGACCTCAGCTAAAAGGGGTGCTCCACATGTAATCACTCTACCTGGACTTCAAATTTTGAGCCTGTATCTATTAACAGCAGGCTAAGAAGCAATGGGAGAGCTTCCATGAGCAAAGGCACTCTACCCTGTCCTAAGGCATCACTCATAAGACTGGCTGGCTCACAGTGCAGTTACTCTTCCTCTTTTATTAAATCTTCTTTTAATATCATCAGTGGTCTGAAGCCTTAACACATGACTCTTCACACTTTCTCCAGTTTCTTTGTTCAATGGCAAACATTCCAATGTGTTGACTCTAGGTGTAGACTACCATGTTTTCTGGACACAACTAATCATTTTAACAATCCAGTTCAGATAACCATTCAACAAAATGAATATGGAATTAATATTTTGATCGGATACAAACTTCAATAATTGATCTCTATTCATTTTATTTGCTAGGTGTTATTTGACCTTGGTTTCATCTCAACATTTTGGGAGGATGCTGTTGAAAGATTGATTCTCTTTTGCAAAAAAGCAGAAACGACTGAATTCACCTATTCAGTTGTTAATGTAATGAATACAGAATGAGCTTTATCTCCTCTAAAAGGTGGTATGTGCTCCTTGAACAGTAACAATGAAACAAAATTGGCTCTGTTAAACTTCATATTATTTCCTGAGGAGTATAAATCAACCCCCTCCCCTATACCAGAGGCATATATTTACAGCATCACTTTCTCTAAATTGTGCATAAGGTGCTTTCAATTTGTGTTTTATCAGTAGCTTTGTAGCAGCATTTTGCAACAAGCAACAAAAACTGAACAACGTTGTTGCATCTCACTCTAGAATCAAATGTGCCCATAAGCTGCAATACTATCATAAATAAGAGTAATTTTATAGAAATTCAAGGCAAAGTTTTAAGTTTGCAAATGGCTAACAAGGTTTTCGAACAACATGAGTGTTCCCTTTAAATATTAATTATGACCTTTTCATACTAAAGCATTTCTCACTCAAAGATGTATATTAATACAGTAAGTGGAACACGTATTTAAACAAACACTCTAGATCTGCTGCCACTGTGCAAAAATCAAAATGTGCCATTCAGTACAGAATGTTTATTTTTAACAAACAAACTTAAAGAATGAGACCTAAATCTTATGTTTAGAAACTCATGTTGGCAGATTGGGTTTGCCTGTGAAAATGTTGAATTTTATTTGAGTTTAGCTTAGACTTGTATTGTCTCTTGGAAACCTCATATGTCTGATAATAGATTAAATAAAATGTTTTTATTAAAATATGATTGATTAATGGGAAAGGCAAATATTATCTTCCAAAAAAGCTGTTGCCTGGCATATCAAGGAACATAATATCTTAGTTACCTATATTGCCACTATTATTAGAAGAGCCATACAACCTTGGACTAAGGAATGCTTCCTCCTTGACATCTGATACTCAGGTGTAAGTTGCACACTTATCTTATGGAGACGGTCTTCTTTGAAAACAAAGGATGAAGCATTATAAGTTATACACTTATGCCAGTTCTGAATGGTACCCATGTGTTTCAAGAATTGTGTTTCCACAAGAGAATGCAAAAGATTGCTCAGAATCAACAGAAGGCAAAAAAAGGTTTCATATCCAAGTATGACATGTCAAAGGAGAAGCAGCTTTAGGATATGGAGGAAGCATGTGACAGATGATAACAAGAATTTTTAAAAAGGCTATTAGGATGAGAACACATCATAAATGGTAAGATAAAAGAAAATACTAACATTAACAAGAGAGGAAGAACTTCAATGAATGGGGACAAGAAGAAGCAACAGAGGACAGAAAATAGTGGGAAACTGTAGGCAAAGACTACTGTAATAAAAATCTGGCATCAGGTATGAATCATGTTGTTAGGTGCATAATCTACCTCCCTGTCAAAAAATGCTCCGACCTTGGATGAAGCTGCTCTTCCTGTTAAAGATCAGGTTGCAGCTTGGGTGTGTTGTTGGTCCCAGTACTATCAATGGAGCATCAGGTAGCTGTTGCGACCCAAACAACTTTCCCCCCATCTTTACCGTATCACACAGTTGCAACCTTTTCTAGACCACTGGTACCTAACAACCTTTGTCCATGCACTAGTTATGTCAAGGATTGACTATTGCAGTGGTCTTTACATGGGGCTTCCCTTGAGACTGCTGCATAGACTCCAGTGGGTCCAGAATACAGCATCCAGATGTGTAGCCATAGATGTGGATAGATTCTCTTGTATCACTCCCTCTCTGGCCACCTTGCACTGGTTGCCCATCTCCCACTGCATTCAAAGTTTTGACCCTAGTATATGATATTAAAGCCTGCACACTTTGGGACTTTGTTATGTGATGGAGAGCCTCCATCTATGGATATCTCCCCATCATATTAGATTGGCTGACTTCACAGTTGTGGGTGCCTACCCGGAGAGAGGCTTGGAAATTGGCAACCAGAAAGTGGGCCTTCTTTATGGTGGAACTCTCACTATGAAACAAGCTTCTGCTGGAAGTCTGCAAAGCCTTATCACTCCTTGTCTTCAGGAAACAGATTAAAACCTTGTTATTCAGGGAAACCTTTGGAGACAACTACTCTTGCTTATTAAGTTATTTTTGTCACTGCCACATTTTTGTAGTTGTTTACTTTGGCTTATGCTTTGTCTATTGTCTTTAATATTTTATATATGGTTAATGAGGATTCAAGAGAGAATTGGACAATCACCTGTCATACCTGCTTTGATTTGGATTCCTGCATTGAACAGTGGGTTGGACTCTATGGACTAAAAAGCCCCTTCCAACTCTGTGATTCTATGATTATGTTTTAACCTTGTTCACCATCCAGAATAGCCCTTGAACAAGATCATGAGTCAACAAACTTGGCTTTCCAGGTGTTCTTGGACTTCAATTCACAGAAGCCCAAGTCAGTACTCCTGCTGATCAGGACTTCTGGGAATTGAAGTCCAAGAACATCTGGAAAGCCAGGTTTGCTGACCCCTAAGCTAGATGGACTTCAGCCATCCCCAGACTGATGTATGAGACAAACGCTCAGTATCTGCAGTCACCAGGGCATCAGATGGGAGTTGGAAGTCCAACACATCAGAAGCTCACCAGGATGGATAAGACACATTTTGGTCTCAAAAATAATCTCTCTGTCCAGCAGCTACCCAGCATGGAGGAAAATGTGGCATCTTCTAGAAGAGAGCATCAGAGATCTTATAATCAGAGAGCACCAGGTAAAGCAGAAATATAATTTATGGTTTTTTAAGGAGCCTGTAGACAAACGAGTTGACTCCATGTGACAGCAGCAGTCATGGAGGAATTTTGTGATTTATTGTGGTATAAATGCTGAATAGCAATTTTCTGTTTCCAAATAGAAAAGTAGTTGTCCAGGAATTAATCTCACTGGTGGCATAATGCCAGTAACACATGAATCATCATGCTTTGTACAGGTAAAGCCTTCCAATAAATGTTATAAGAACATGATGTTTAGCCATGTACAGCTGTTTCTAATAAAATCCAAGTCAAGAAACTACAACCAGGAGCACAATTTCAATGTTCGCACATGGAGGGGGAGGTATCTTAAATCCTGCCCCCTTACAATTTTTCTGAAAAACATTTCTGCACTATTTCCTCCTCAAAATAATAATAATAAAAAAAGATATGGGTACTTTCATCTATGAAATAGCTGGAGAAAATGAAAGCGAACACAAGTTGTAGCCAAAAGTTTCACAGTAAGGAAAAGGTTAAAAGATAATACTTATTCCCCATTTATGACATTGGCCTTTTGAATCCAGAAAGGAAACTTTGTGGTAGCCTTTCAGAATACTGGAGAAAAAAATGCTGCAACTGAATATCACTTGAGCTATCTAGTAGGACAGTATTTATTGCCACTGTCAAAACCTACTATAGGACTGATACCTTTAAATACTCCTTTAAAGGCAGTGGTGGACTATCACTGAATCAGCCATTTAAATGATCAGTCAAAAAGGACTCTAAGAGATGTTTGAAGTTGTGAAGCTACCAGGGCACTTTCCAGTATGGGACCATCAAATGTTTTCAACTGAACACTGAATACAATCTAGAATCTTCACTCGGAGCAATGTGGTTCTTGCCTGCCAATTCCAGGGTAAGAATTTGTCTTGGGGGGGGGGAGCAGAGATCCAGGATCTATTAACATGTTATGCCTCCATATGAAAGCCAGGAAATACTTTCACACCTCTAATGTTTTAAGATAATTTCCTCTCTAAAGTTTATGGGCATAAAATAGGAGGAGGAAGAAGGGGGTTTGTTAGGAGTAAAGTCTCACCTTCTGCGCACCTGAGAAGGCGTGGTAGTAACATGAAACATAGGTCATTATGGCCTTCTCATCCGGCCTTAGCGTGCCTATAATATCTGTGCAAAGAAGGAGAAGAGGTTGAAAGTATAAAGTAAGAAGCAGCACACAGAATAAAATAAAATAACAGTCATGGGTGGAAAGAGAGGGGGAAAACTTCCCATCATGCATTGCAGGACAGGCCAAACAGATTTCCATGCGGAGAGCTGGGAATTTGAATCAGAATGTGACCAGCAGGATTGGCTTTGTAGGCTCCGGTGACACCCATCACCACCACGTTTCAGTTTCTAAGCAACCACCCTAGTACAATTAAGATTTTTAGACACAACCCCTGTCAGTAGACTCAAGCATTTGCAAAGAGAGACAAAACTAGCATGTAAATTTAGAATGCATTCACTCAGATAAATGTTCCCCAATAATGACATTCCTTACTGCTGAAAGCTAAGATTCTCTAACAGAGAACTCTCATTCCAGTAAAAATATTCACTCATGTATATCCTCTTTGGGTTCTCTAAATGTGATTATAATATCAGGAAGATGGTCCCTCATGACTACATAAATTAGCTATTAGTACACAAGCATCTAAAAGGATGATGACCACCAGAAATTCCATGATTATAATGTCAGGATTTTTAAAAAAACCTGCTGATGCCTCTTACTTTAACCATGTTCAGTAGAAAATGATCCAGCATGGCTCAATGTGTTGGAGCACTTTGCTATGGAGCTAGGGACTGGCAGTTCAAATCCCCACTGTGCCTCCCAAAAGAGATCGCCCATACCCATACCTGTCAAGTTTTGGATTTGAAAATAAGGGAAATTTCCCAGACAAAATGGGAAACTTGACAGCTATGGTTATCCTGTGCAGCCCTCCAGTGGTGGCGTTAGGGCATTGCAGTCTTCCTAAAACAGGAGGATGCCGGGAAAGAGGTAAAATACGGGAGGTTCCCGGCCAATACGGGACACTTGACAGCTATGCCCAGAGCGTGTGAGGCTGATGGGATTTCTTTGTTTTGCGCAAACTACATGATCTCATGTAGTGTACCAAGAGGTAAAGTAAAGGTCGCCCTTGCTCGAAAGCCAGTCATACCAAGAGGAGGAATTGGTAAATAACCTCTGAGCAATATATACCTAGAAGAGCCAGTGGAAAATGTATTATTTGTTATGTGGAGACACAAGGCAAGGCCTTTTCTGCCATAACACCCCGACTATGCTTTACCCTTGGGAGGTTCAATGGGTGCTGATATTGCCAAGTTAAGACATATTTATTAGAACCTTTGGCTGGGGAATATGGCCTGCAGAGATTTTAATGCAAGCTTTTAATGTTTGGATGTTTGAGTTTTGTGCTTCCAATTGTTTGATTTTAAGTTATTTTAAATATCTTCTGTTTCAAAACTGTTGTGATATATCTTGTGATATAGAGCAGGCTATAAATGTTTTAAATAAATGAAATAAAATGTTTTGGAATTGTCCCTTGCTTGGTGCTGTAGTTTGGAAGACACCTACACTAAAAGACTGCATTACATGAAAAGGTACATACAATTACAGGGTTATCCCAAAAATAATGCTCACCTGCATTTATTTAATCATATAGCAACAATTATGTGCCATCTGATTGTTTATGATTTATGGCAACCTTCCTAGGTATGAAATACTTAGAGATGGTTCACTAGTCACTCTTTCTGGTGGTACACTTGGACTGTGCTGCTTACTCAAGATGATACAGACAACTGAGCATACAAGGCACATAGCACATCAGTCACAAATGATAGGTGAACTTAGCTGGCCTTTCTCCCAGGAAGTAGTGTTGATCTAAAGTCTATATCAGTTTCATTTAATCATACAGCAGGTTTGATGGGCAAGATTCAGTTTTCAACAGTCTCCTTTTAATTAGAACTCCTGGGGCATACTAATGGTGTTTTATAAGTTTAAAGCAAAAGTGTACACTCAATATGTCTTAGGAGTTAGCCACAGCTAATCTAGGTCATTTACATAGGCTTTTGGAGATTAACTTAATTGGTCCAACCATTGAAGGGCATCTGGAAATTTACTTTCCCAAGCTCTGCGGTCACTCCCAGAGCCATAAGCTCACCTCTCAGAAAAGAGCTTAGAAATAAGTAGATATTCTTCTTTTTATCGGTGTGTTTAACCCAGGGATTCTCAACCTGTGGCCCATGGGCCAGCTGTGGCCCACGATGCCATTTCATGTGCCCCCCCACCTCCACCACACCAGGAAGTGCCATGTGGTGGAGGAAGGGCAAAATGGCCATCTGGCCCCTGAAGCTGTCTGAGAGAGCATGACCCTGCCCCCGGCTTAAAAAAGTTGAGAACTCCTGGTTTAACAATTTTCATGTTTTAATTGTATTTAAGTAGTTTTATCATGTGCTAGCAATATTGAGAATCATCCTTTGATGGAAAACAGGTATGCATTTACAAAAGAATGAACAAAATAAACGATCCTGCTTATGCATGCTTATTTAAGAAGATAAAATATGCTTTTCAACAAAATAATCTAGGGTTTTCTCCAATAATCTGAGAAGTCAGCAGACAGTGAGGGTAGTAATTACAACAGAAATAACAAAGACTCTCTGCAACAAAGATAGTTTGCTGCAGAGAAGAAGAATAGTATTTTGGCACCTGAAAGATCAATAAACTGTATTTGGCACAATTGTTAATGGATAAAGTAGAGTGCTATCCGTAAAGGATTATACTGTACTTAATAAAGGTTGCAGCTGTGTTGCAAGATTCTGTTTTCATAGGCTGGCTGTTCTGCTCATGGCTATATGAAGCTATTCTAAGCCTCTTAGTAAAATCAATACATAGTCTATTTCTGGGGAAAGCAATGTTTTGATCTATTAAAAGTTTCACTCACATCTTCTCTTGCAAATATAACATATGCTTAACACATTTGTTACACCCAATATTAGGTCACAGTTCTAACAACAGGTAACAGTGTATTTATTTAGGATGTAATCTTTTGCATTCTTATTAGGCAGGATTGAACCCTGTTGAACTCAGTAGGATTTACATCTGAGTAAAAGGTCACAAAGACCTGTACTTCAAAGCCAACTTGTGTCTCCATTTGGGAAGAAAGCTGGACAGAAGTCAAACGAATAATTCCTTAACTCTTATATATCAAAGAGCAGTTAATCCACCAATTTACAATGTTCAATGGCAGCCTCCCATTTGGGACTTTCAGTAGCATTTTTAGGAAGTGCAAAATAGAATGGACATTTACAGTACCGTAGTGTGTGATTCAGATCTTAATGCTGGAGTCTGCAGACTTTTGCAATGTAAGGAGGACCGGCTATATTACAGGCTTAAAAAAGAACCCAATTGTTGCAGCCTTGTCTAAAAGCAATTCAGCAGATCCCTACACCAACAAAAATTTTTAATAAGTGTTTCTGCAGCTGTTTTTAAATTATGGAGTGTGCCTTATTTGAGTTGATATAGCAACCAAGAAATTTCGTTGTTACCACAAGGGGACAATGACAATAAAAATTTATTCTATAAGTCCTTATGCCTTTCAGGTAACTCACAGAACCTATGAAAGTGGTTTTGACTCTCTGTCTCTGACTAGGAATGTTTTCAACCAATTTGCATTCCCAACCTGTTATATATCTAGGGTGCCACTCATAAGCCAACAAGCCAACACTGCTAAAATAATAATAAAGATGCCCGTAGCTAGAAAGGAGAGAGAGAAAGAAAAAAAGGTTTGGACATTAGCAAGAGGACCAGGTGCAGCTGTGTGGAGGAAGCTTGGAATCCTGCGATACCTTCTGGGCTCCTGAGAAGGCGTGGTAGAAGCTAGAAACATAGGTCATGATGGCCTTCTCGTCAGGACGGGCTGTTCCAACAATGTCTGTCAAAGAAAACCTGAAGTTAAAGCGCATATCAACTGATACGAAGTGAACAAAGTGAGGTACTGGGGACACCGTGTACAGGTGAATACTGAATATTAGCACCTTTATATTTCCTACATGGACCTTCTGGTGGAGGTTTGGACCTTCTCACCAGAACATTTTCTCTGTAGTTTTCAACCAATTTTCCTTCTCTCTTTCCCTCCCTCTCCCCTTTTAGCATTAATTAAATAAATATTATAAAAGTGCAATTCTTGGTAAATGAGCAAAGTTTTGAAGGAGATGTATGTCTTCTAGATTAAAAACATGGCTGATGACAGCCCCCTCCCCCACTACTGTACCCAAAACAAACCAATGCTTCCTTCTCTTCATCACTTTGTACATTATTTTGAGGGATCCACTTTATTTTTATTTCATCAGGAGAGAAGCAGTTGTTCAATTCAATTCAATTCAATTTTAATTTATACCCCACCTTTCTCGGTGAAGACCAACTCAACTAACTAATGCCTCTCAGTCTCAGGCCATGCAATATTTTTCTTGCTTTTATGGTAAAGATGGTGATGGTAATGATTTTTTTTAAAAAAAACTGGCTTGGGCATAGAAGGGGAAATAAATTGCCATTTTACATTTAACTGGTAACTATGGAACTCCCTGCCAGAAGAAGTGGTGACAGCTGTCAGTCTTGACAGTTTTAAGAAAGGATTAGACAAGTTCATGGAGGACAAGTGTATCAATGGCTATAATTATGGCTACCTAAGGACAACCTCCGGATTGGAGAGTTAAGCAGGATAACTCTCAATGCCATTTCCAGGGAATCCTAAGCAGGTGAAGGCATCTCCTTGGGAATACCCTGAAGGAAATGGTGAGCCACTGTGTGAGACAGAATGCTGGACTGGATGGGCTGTGGCCTGTTCCAGCAAGGCTGTTCTTATGTTCTTATGTACTATCCACCTGTTTCTGTTAAATTTCTTGAGATTCAAATTTATCTCAGTATTTTTTGATATACCTCTTTGTTAGCAAGCCCAAGGATCAGAAATTCTCTTAGTCAAAGAAGTAGGACTTTTTAAATAAAAACCTCATCAAATACTACTTGCTGGGGTGAAGGGGTAAACTAGCTACATCAAGAACTATTACTGAACAACAAACCAAAAAGTGGATGGACTGGCAGTCAGATCTAGCAGAGCACTTTCTCCACTCTCATGCAAGAACTAATAAATATATATATCAAAATGTATGGTCTAGAACACAGGACTTGACTGAGGCTGGTCATCAACCAAATGTTTTCCCAAAGAAATGGCTATGGCAGGAACAACAGTATTTTTACAGAAACAGGAAAAAGAAGAACTTTATGTGGTTTTTGTATTTAAAAAATAAAATAAAGAAAATAATGGATTTAAAATATTACATGGCAAGCTTTTGAATTCTGTAAGACCTTTTATTAAGCTGGGCTAAGCTCAAAGGTGTGCTTGTTTCTATTGGCTGAAATCCACTATACAGTACTGCATGGGTTTTAGTGGTTGTAGAAGAGGGTATGTTACAGGTATTTTAAGGGTTTTAATGTTTGATGGTTTTTAGATAAGTTTCTTGATTTTATTGTTAAGGAATGTGTTTATATTTACACTTGTGAGCCACCCGGAGTTGCCTCTGTGAGAGGGCGGCAATACAGATATGAATGAATGAATGAATGAATAATAAGTCTGTGAAAGTGACAACTTAGTAGAAAGAGATATTTGGCACATGGGTCAAGGAATCTAACTCTTGAGACTAAAAGATTATAGTCAACAAACCTCAGATCACTTTATTTGGTTTGATTAATAACTGTAGTAGACCAGGAAATAAATTACACAGAGAAATGTAATTCATATATAGAAGGCAATGGACAGTGACTGGCTAGTGGTGGCCCTTTACTGAGAATTCATCTTGTTTGTCCAAAGTGCGGCACAAACTATTTAGAGATAAGGACAGCTACACATTCATTTTTTGTGTTCTAGATTAGCTTTATAGTAACAGACTTCACAGCACAATCCTGCCATTCTTCATCCTTTTGGAGCCAAAATTTGCATAGCAAAATTTACCATGTCACCCCAGTAACCTCTGAACACAACAATTACATGGGATTCTAAAGTCAGGCTAGACACAGGGTCCCAAATGCATGTTGCTCCTTCTATAGTGGGCAGAAACATAATTGTACATTATTTGTGGCTCTCATGCCATTTCCTTAATTAAATGTTGTTAGGATTATGGAAAGTCCAGTTACGACAAAGCAGTTCAGATAACATGTATCAGCAGGGGTGTGCAGGGCACCATGGGAAGGCACTGGACAGGGAGTGGTGGGGGCACCTATTTGGGGAGGGTTGGGGGGGATCCCATACATTGCTATTGGCGCCTGATTGTCCGATATACCAGCACACGGCTGTGTATCAGGGCTTATGTCCTACCCTAGCATACAGATTTAGGGTAGAACAGAAGTTCAAGGAGAAGCACGGAATCTCTGCCCTCTCCACTGCTACTTCTATAACCAACTACTTGTGAAAGGCAACTTTCCAATGAAGAGATCCTTGTCTTTCTGTGGAATCTGTCATCGAGATTTTAGATCCCTGAAAACAAGGGGTGAAATTGTATGGAGAGGCTCCACAGCAAAAACAACAAAAACAAAACAAAACAAAAACAAAACAAAACTCTCTCCTTCAGATTCTTTCAGCTGCAGAAAGTAGCAAAAAATGGTGTCAGAGGAATGGAGAGGGACAAATGTGTTCCCAATCCTCATGTTCTTATAATACCTTGAATTTAAAATCCTAAATAGTCCTTTATTCTAGATGTATGACAAGGAAGGACCAGGGGACATCTGAAGGATCTAATAACTGTATAAGCAAAGTTTATGGAATCTCTTTGAATGAGAGAATGAAGGAAAATACCAATAAAAATTGGATTATACTGTACCTTCTGCATCCAACATCTTCGGGATATCTAGATACCTTTCAGCCACATCAAATGCTGTGTTTAAGTTAGTGAGAGGATCATCCTAGCAAAGAAATAGTCTGAAGTTAGCAAGAGGTAAATAATGTAAGAAAATTATTAATAAGCAGCACTGTTTATACACAGTTCTGGGCTCCTAACAGTCTGTAAAATGACCTGGGACTGTTGAAAGATCACAGGATGACACAACTAATCGTGCCTAACTGGTAACTACAACATTAATTTGTTTCATACACTACAGAACCGATATACAGTACTTAATTGACTGATCCAAAGAGGCAGAAGAAAGCAGAAGAAAATTACGCTCCATAGAAAGTGACTGTAGTTGTAGCAGCTTTGCTAGCCTTAACAGATGACATGGGCCCTGTGACAATATGCACCTTCTCCATTTGAATTTGGATTATAAACCAAGGAACTAGAGTGCTGCTACAGCCTTAATGTTCCTCCGTCAATGCAATCAAATGAGAACTATGCAAATAGCCTATTTGAAAGGATGCCATCGATCTCCTTATCTCCTAATCTGTTCACTTCTTGTACCACTAATGAACATGATGGTTGTATTATTGTCAGTTCACATCTAGTTTAAACAAGTCCTCTCTTGCCAATTCTAGCACCCCAGAGATTTGGTTGCTTTGCTCCCTATTTACTTTTTCTTCCATTCTGCTTTTTTTCTATGCAGAGGAAGACAGTGAATTATGTCTACTATGCCTGAGATGATGTTGAAATCCATATGCACAAACATCAAACTGCTTCTGCTCAGGTACAGTTATGAAAGGGGTGGGGTGGGGATTAGATGACTAAAAAGATAATTTAATGCCGAGTATCTAATGATAGTGTTCTGACTTTTTTTAAAAAGGTTCCTGTTATGTATACCAGTTCTGCTGATGTGAGAAATGAATGCTAGATTCTCTTACTGCTTCTTTTCTCCTCAAGCATAAAAATTGCTGACTTGTACAGACAGCTTTGCTTCCTAGCAATAAGTTCTGACTCTTCATTGCATAAAATGTTGCCATGGTAATTACTGCAATGGTAACCATCACCACCCTTTTAAAAATCAGTAAATCTGTTGAAGCAGGGTAGGAGGAATGAGTAAAACCTGTTAACTACTGTATGTCAGAAATTCACCTACTAAAATGTATAGGGTTTGGGGAAATGCTATTGCTAGAATAATTAGGTGATCAAGATGGAACATTTCGTCTTGGTGATCAAGATGGAACATTTCATAAGCTAGAAGATAGAAGAAGAAAAACCTAGCATTCCATACGACTTCCTTAATAGAAAAGAAGATCAAAAGGATGGCCTACCACTGACACAGAACAAATTTACAGCTTGGAAAGAGAAATTCCAAACAAAGGGAAAGAGAATTCAATGCCTCTTTTTGTGCATAGAATTTTCCATACCAGCAAAACTTCCTTTTCATCATCCTTATTTATCACACTAGATAAGCAAAGGGATATTTATTTATGTAGTGATTTACCATTTAGCTCTATCGCATAGACTCAGAGTAGCTTACCATTATTTTCCCATGCAATAATGGTCTTTTGTCCAATAGGAGCTCAGAACAATAGTTCAAGGAACTAATGAAGTAACATATGCGATTTCAACCAAGCAGAAAAAGATTGCTACATCTAGCTAAGAATTCCAGAAATGCATTGCTAGGATAGTTACTGTACTGTAAAACTGCTTTTTCCTGAGATGCAAAGTTCAATATTCATTGAAGTTCAATCAGAAAGCATTTTGCACCATCTTCCAGTCTGGCATTCCTGGTTACAGCAGTTTTCACCAATGTGTACTAGGGTATTTTCTGACTCATTATTCTTAAGATCCAATAATTCTTTTGCTGGTTTAAACCATCATCAGCGTCCAATTAGTAGAAATCCATGAAACCATTATATTTGAACTCTTCAGTGAATAAATTTAACTCATCTGTCTTAAGAACAGGTTAGGTATCCCAACACCTACAGATGTTTTCGTCTTCGTAGAGCATGAAAATGTGGAATGTCCCAAACAAACAAACAAATAATAAATAAAAGTTACCTTTCGTAATTTTCCATAGTCAATGAGCTCTGGACGATGCCTATGGATCAAGGCACAGAAACCAAGTCCATCCTTCCAGCTGTGAGACAGATGATGAGACACAATTAACTATATTCATCATGTCACTTCCAATTTTGAGCTTTCCTTGGCTTTAAAACTAGGGACCAAAGGCCGACAACACAGCTAAATTTTCCTTCATATTCACTAAAGGGGGTAAGGTGGTTTGGAGTATGTTAATTAAAAGAAAATGTTTAGGGATTGAGTGGATGTATGCTGCACTCCAAATCCAAGAAGGACCTCTAAAAATAGTCCATCTGGTTTCAACAAAACAACTGTGAAGAAAGAATAAACATGGACACAATGTTATTAGCCTCAAAATGTAATTGTTCTCTTTGCTCGTGTACTTTTCAGATCATTAGCAGTTGCATTGAAATTGCTTACAAAGAGTAGGCAGAGTAAGCAACAGAGCTGTGCTATCAGGAATATGACATCTCACATGTACTTTGTCTCCACCAGTGTGTTTGTTGCTGAGAGCATACATTGTTAATGATCAACTCCATTCCAGCTTTAAAATGCAAGAATGCAAAAACACCTGTAGAAACAAATCTAAGGAAATTGATATTTTAAGCATGCCGATTAAGTGCCGCAGTGTCTGTCTGTGTACAGGAGCCAGGAATATTGATCTCTTTCACATTTTAAGCATAAGGGATGTGCTCTCATTCCTTGTTGGTGAAAGCACAGTTAAAAGGAATCTTCCCCACTGCATACAATTACAGCTCATAACATTTATCTGTCACAAGTGTTACAGTTCTTGGTGATTCTGGCCCTCTTTGAAAGTTCAGTTTCACTTACCAGTGATAACTTTCGTTCTTCGAGTATATAGTTTGTGAATACACACTCATGGGGGGTTATGCGCCTGCGCAGAACGGCCGATCAGAGGCTTGAAAAGCTATTGGTCAAAGGTTTTGGCGGTAAGACCGCCCACCGTACCGCCCACCCTGAGGCGCCCGCGCGCCATTTTATCTCAGTTCCATACTTAAGCCAAGCACAGGATAAACCAATTGATCTCATCCGTGCAGCTCAAGAGGGGAGGCAGGGTGGGTAGTGTGTATTCACAAACTATATACTCGAAGAACGAAAGTTATCACTGGTAAGTGAAACGGAACTTTCTCCTTCGTATAGTTTGTGAATCCACACTCATGGGAGATTAGCAAGCTCACACTTACTTGGTCGGTGGGCAGTCGGATGAGATGATCCCACGATGAAGATGATGACGGTCAGGCAGGGTGAACTGTCAAGGGTGATGGGCCCGGAGCCCCCGAGTGAGGACGACACGGCCAAGCCTGGTGTCCGCAGTGGCTCTGGTGTCCACCCTGTAGTGCTGGACAAATGTAGAAGGTCTGGACCAGGTGGCAGCCTTACAGATGTCCTCAAGCGGTGTGCCCTCCAGAAAGGCCGTGGATGTTGCAACCGCTCTGGTAGAGTGCGTCCTGACATGCGGTGGAGGGGGCAGCGATGCCGACTCGTAGGCCAAGTAGATGGTAGAGGTGATCCATTTGGAGAACCGCTGCGCAGAGATGGGTTCACCTTTGGACTTGCCCCCATACGCCACGAAAAGGCGTTGCGACTTCCTGAACTCCCTTGTCCTGCTGGTGTAAAACAATAAAGCCCGTTTGACATCCAGCGTGTGCCAAGTCCTTTCTTGGGCATTAGTGGGGTTCTGGAAGAATGTTGGCAAGGAGATAGTCTGTGCCATATGAAACTGGGAGACCACCTTGGGGAGGAAGGTGATGTCCGGTTGGAGCACCACACGGTCATTGAAGAACTGGAGAAAGGGTGCATCCGCCCGCAGGGCGACCAGTTCACCAGCTCGTCGAGCAGACGTGATGGCCACCAGAAAAGCCGTCTTCCATGTGAGGAGACGAGCATCCGCGGTAGCCATGGGCTGGAAAGGAGTCCTGGTGAGCGCGTTAAGGACGGTGGAGAGTGACCATTGGGCCGTCGGAGTCCTGACCGGCGGGAAGGCGTTCCGCAATCCCTTGAGGAAGCGTTTCACCGTTTGGTCGCGGAAGGCGCTAGAAGCGGGCGAGCCAGCTGGAGAGTGAGCCACCACCGCTGCGAGGTGTACTCGGATGGAGGCGATGCTGAGGCCCGACTCCGCCAGATGGAGGAGGTAGGTCAAGACGTCCTGCAGTTCCACCTGCGAGAGGGGGGTCTGCTGAGATGCCAGGAAAGCACAAAAGCGTCTGTATTTGGAAGCGTAGGACTTCCTTGTGGAAGGGCGCCTGGCTAGTTCCAGGATCCTGGACAGTCTGGGGTTATCCTCCACGCGGTGAGGTGGAGGCTGGGCAGGTCCGAGTGGTGGAGCTGGCCCTGCTCCATTTGGAGGAGCGTCGGTGACTCCGGTAGCGTGCAATACTGAGATGACATGCGCAACCGCAGTGGAAACCATGGTTGGCGAGGCCATGCTGGGGCCACTAGGATGGCTCTGGTCCTGTGCTGAAGCATTCTGGTGAGGACCTTCTGGACCAGGGGAAACGGAGGAAAAGCGTAGAAATAGTCCTGATCCCACCGTTTCATGAAGGCATCGCCCTCGTAGTTGACACCGATGCCCGCCCTGGAACAGTACCTGTGGCATTTCGTGTTGGACTCCGATGTGAAGAGGTCGATGCTCGGAGTCCCCCAGGCCTCGCAAAGCGACTGGAACACCTCGTCGTTCAGTTCCCATTCATGGGTCGTCGAGGTGAGGCGGCTGAGATGGTCGGCCAGGACATTCAGCTTGCCCTGAATGTGCACTCCAATCGGGAAAATGTGCCTCTCCAGGCACCACTCCCAGAGTTGCACAGCGAGGTAAAGCAGGGTGGTGGATCGTGTTCCTCCCTGCTTGTTCAGGTACGCCACAGCCGTGGTGTTGTCTGAGGCCACTTGGACCGCCTTGCCCATGAGCAAGCTCTCGAAGGAACGGAGGGCCTTCCAGATGGCCAGTAGCTCCAAGTAGTTGATATGGTGCACCATCTCCTGAGGCGACCAAGGGTTGTTGACCGTGAGAGTCCCGCAGGCAGCCCCCCAGCCGAGGTTGCTTGCGTCGGTCAATATTTGCAACGAGGGTTGCGGGGGGTAAAAACTCTTCCCCGTTGCCACATTGAGTGGTGTCGTCCACCACACCAGCTGGTCCCTCAGCTCCGGGGACGGAGTTAGCCGTTTGGACTGACTTTCCTGGAGCGCATCGAATTCGTGCAGAAGCCACGACTGTAGGGACCGGAACTTTAACTTGGCGTGAGGGACCACAGCCGTCGTTGAGGCCATAAGGCCTAGCAGTCTTTGAGCCTTTTTCGCCCGGATGCACGGTTTGGTGCGTAGGTCGCTCACTCCCTGCGCGATGTCCTGCAGGCGCTTCTGGGGTGCAAAGGCTCTGGTGGCAAGCGAGTCGAGTACCGCTCCGATGTACTCGATGCGTTGAGAGGGGATCAACTTCGATTTGGTGAAGTTGATCCTGAGGCCGAGACTCTCCATGAGGTGGACCGTGAACTGCGTGTCCCGAATGGCGGACGAGCTGGTGGGGGATACAATCAACCAGTTGTCGATGTATGGGAAGACCCTGATTCCCCGCTGGCGAAGGAAGGCGGCTACCGGAGCCATGCATTTGGTGAAGACTCGCGGTGCCGTGGCCAGACTGAACGGTAGACATCGGTACTGGTAAACCGAATCGCCGATGCGGAATCGAAGGAACCTTCGGTGCTCCTCGAGGATGGAGACATGGAAGTAAGCGTCCTTGAGGTCTATGACTGTGAACCAGTCCCCTTTGTTGATCAGGGGAAGGACGGTCTGCAGGGTCACCATCCGGAACTTCCTGGTGTGGATGCATTTGATGAGGCGGCGCAGGTCCAGGATCGGGCGAAGTCCTCCGTCCTTCTTCTGGACCATGAAGTACCTCGAGTAGAAGCCGTTGTCCCAATCGGGTGGGGCCACCCGCTCGATGGCTCCCTTGGACAGAAGAGTTGATATTTCTTCCTCCAAATGGGGGGACGAGGTGGTGAAACGATGTCTTCCTACCCGAGGCGCCCACACGAACTCGATGGCGTAGCCAGAGGACAAGATCCTTAAGACCCACCGGTCGTCCGTGATGCCCGACCATACCTGAAGGAAGTTCCGGAGGGGGAGGTACGGGAGATGGAGCGCGAGAGACTCGGCCGTCGCAGCTTCAAACACGCGACTTGGAATTAGCGTCCGAACACTTGCCGTGTCCGTAGGGCTGGTAGCACGTCTTGTGCTGGCGTCGTTGCTTGTAAGAGCCAGACCTGGGCTGCTCCACGGGGTAGCGCCGCGTGAAGGGCTGGAACCTCGGCCTGGCAGGCGGAGCCGGCATGGTGAGCCCCAGAAACTTGGCGGTGGAGTTGGTCTGCCGCATTTCATTGAGGACCTTGTCCGTGTCCTGCCCAAAAAGGCCTTGCCCGTCAAAGGGAAACTCCTCGATGAGCTTCTTCATAGCGTCATCGAGGGAGGTGCCCCTAAGCCAGGCGTGGCGACGGAGCAGGATCGCAGACGACATGTCCTTCGCCGCATAGTCATTTATATGCCTGGCGGTTCGCATCTGTTGGTCCGCCAGGAAATCGCCCTCGGATGCCAGCGCGTCGATCCGTTTCTGGGCGTCGGCAGGTAACGTTGCCGTCTCGGCCTTCACCCGCTCCCAGAGGTGAGACTGGTACAGGCCCATGGCAGCTGAGTAGTTGGCGGCGCGGAGGAAGAGGGAACCGGTGGTGTAGAATTTGCGGCCCACCGTGTCCAGCTTCTTCCCTTCCGGGGTCGACGGAACCGGGAACCCGCTGGTGGCCGTCCTGTGTAGGAAGGCCTTGACCACCAGGGAATTCGGCAGGGGGTGCGCCTGCAGGAACTCGACGTTCTTGTCCAGGACTCTATACATGCCGTCGAGCCTGGACGAAACGGAGTGCGCTGACACCGGCTTCCTCCACGTCGCCTTCGCCGACGTCAGCATGGACGGAAGCATGGTGATATGGACCGGCCGTACCGCACGCCTATCCAGTTTTGCGGTCATCTGGTCCTCACCTTCCAGTGGTGGCTGGTCCACCTTCAGGTTCAACGCGGTCCCCAGGCGCGTCAGCATGGCCGTGAGCGAGCATTGATCCTCACCACGCGGTGGGTCAACCGTGCTGATGGCCTGGTCCGGTGTCCGTTCGGCGTCAACGTCTCCCTCGTCCTCCTCCGAAGAGGCGCTGGAGTCGTCGGAGGACGAGAGAGGAACTCTTGCATCCACGTCGGGACCGCGCCAGTACGGCCTGGGCGGGCCGGGAGTCCACCGCTTCAATGTCTGGACCAACCCGCGACGATGTGGGTGGGCCAGCGGAGCGGACACTCGACCCTCGGGAGGTCGGAAGGGCCACAGCAGGGCCAGCATCCCTGGGGCTTGCGGTGGTCGGTACCGGAGCCGCAGAGGCCGCAAGCATGGAGGTCTTGAACTGGTTGGCAAAAGTCTGAGCCATGACCTCAAACATCCCCTTCAGGAACTCCATCTGGGATGGGTCCCCCACCGTCGGGAGCGACGAAACGGTGGCCGACGAAACGGTAGCTGGCCGAGTCGGCGACGAAACGGTGGCCGGTAGGATCGGCGACGATATGGTGGTCGGCATGGTGATCGCCGCGTCGTCGAGCGTCGGAGTCCTGGGCCTTGGGGAGATGGAAGCCTGCCTCATAGGCGAGCGGGCCCTCCCACGAGGCGGTGACGGGAGTACCTGAAGTGGGCGAGCTGGAGCCCCAGCCCTGTGTCCTTTTTCAGGCGAACCCGAGGAGGACTGTCCTCCCCAGATGGAAGACCCAGGAGACGGACATCTCGCGACCGAGTATGGTGGCGAGGGTCCCGGAGACACAGGGGTGTGCGGAGTAGGCAGGAGCGATCGCCTCTTCTCCGACCCGCGCTTCTTTTTCTTGTCTCCGTTCTTGTCCCTCTTCTTCTTCTTCTTGATGGTGGCGGAAGAAGAGGTCGAAGGCGGCGGAGGCTGAGAGACGCTAGCCGAGGTAGAAGCGGCCGCAACGGGAGCCAGAGAGAGTTCCATCAGGTGTGCTTTGAGCCGGTAGCTCCGGTTTTGCACGGCCAGACGGGTGAATTTCTTGCAGTGGGGACAAGACTGGCTCTGATGAGACTCTCCGAGGCAGAAAAGGCAGAGGCTATGCCCGTCGGAAGCCGGAAACTTTTTCAGGCAAGCCGAGCACTGTTTGAAGGCCGCGGCCATCAAAGAAAAAATTCTTCCAAAGGAAGTTTCTGGAACGCGGTTACCCCGAAGGGCTGGCCAGCCGCCACCCCCCTTGAGGGGGGAAACGGTGACCGAAGCGAGTAGGTAACTGAGTCCACCAGAAGGAAGAAACAGCACCGGGGTGGCGATCCTGCCCGAAGGACAAGATCACCGAGAAAAATTGTTGAAATTTGCCAAAAGACTTTCCCTCAGAAGGGCGAAAAAATTGAGGAAGCTCTCAGCGATCGTCCTGCTGCTACGGCGGAAAGAAGAGAACTGAGGTAAAATGGCGCGCGGGTGCCTCAGGGTGGGCGGTACGGTGGGCGGTCTTACCGCCAAAACTTTTGACCAATAGCTTTTCAAGCCTCCGATCGGCCGTTCTGCGCAGGCGCATAACCCCCCATGTGTGGATTCACAAACTATACGAAGGAGAAGGTATATTCCTAACGTAAGCTACAATTCCACATCAGCTTAAAACAAACAGTTGGAAAATTCACTTTTTTGAGATTAAATTTTCCAGAATCCCCCAACGGGGTGGCCAATATCCATGTTGGTAAGGGTATTTCAGGAACAGTAGTCAAAAATATACCCCCTATGCTCTGTTTAGAATTACTGTTGTCTTAAAATTACAACTCTATTTAAATGAGGTCAATGATTCTGGCTTGTAAACTGACATTAAACCATACTTCCTACTTGTTTTAGGCAAGACAAAGGATTCTAGTTTTAAATGAACTAGGATCGATATGTTAGTAAAGGGTTCAGTGAGGTGTGAGGGAAGACTATATGAGCCTGACACTCGATTCCTAGTTTGTTAAACTATCATTCAGCAGGCTGGGATTATGCCTTTGAACTATGAGCATTTCAATTTGCACCTACAAACTTGGCAGTGAACCTACAAAAAGAGCATGACCGTTTAAAGTTACCTCAGACAACAAAGCAAAAAGAATAGCACATATCAAGCTATAGTGAAGGGAAAATTTCCCAGACCTCCTATTTAATCCTGAGCTGGATTGCCAACTTTCAGGACATAAATACTCTTACCACCAGAGACTAGAAAAGTTTTGGACAAATTTCCAAAGAATTAGCCATGTCAGTTTGTCTTAGCATGTTGCAAAAATAATAATAATGGGGAAAATAAAAGGTGGAAATAAATATTGCAGCACTTTATGAACACAGTTATATATCTCAGAGCAGCAAATGTAGAAAAAAGGAATTACAAAGGATGATTTGAGAGAGAGAGAGAGACATCAAACATAAACAAGCTTCAGTGTTGCTCTCCAAAGGGTTGAGCAGAGACCAAGGGCTTCTTAGCAAACAACATATATTGTAACACACCACTCCTGAGGTAACAAACCATTGTTACTTTGTCTACTATCTATACCATGACTTGATCTTGAGAATATGTATAAAATACACAGGTCATATATTTGCACTGTCGTGTCTAAGGAAGCAGACTTTGATCCAGGAAAGCTCACACTAATATAAAACTATTAGTCATTGAAGTGCTATGATATTTTGTTTTTCTTTTCTTTTGCCAAGATTTTTGTACAATGACTCCTGGAATTCCCCCAGACAGTGTGGCCAGTCATCAGAAAGAATAACCTTCCCCAGATCTTTCCACCAGCAGTCCTTTAATGGACTGTAGTGACAAATTCCCCTAAGTGTGTTTAATGCTGAGGTTGCAAATAATTGGACTAAGCATTGAGCAAAATTCAAATACTCCAGATCACACAAAAATTACAAGTCATAGGCTGCTACCTTCACCTTTTTCTTACCTTATATGGAAGTTTTGGATGTTCACATTTTTGTATGGAGCTGTCTTTCGCTGACACCATAACAAAAGCCCTTCTTTAGCAGATGTCTCTAGGGAACAAAAGATACAAGGATTAGGCAACCTCTGGGGCGCTTCTCTTGCAAGTTGCCTATTCATCCTCTGACCTTTGAAACCACTGAAGGAGAATTGGGGCTACTTCCCCCCCTTTTTTTTACCTTATCCAAGGAGTACAACAGGAAACCTCTATGACAGCCATTTTCAGTTTATTACCAGGTACGTACTTATGTGGCAAAATAAGTTAGGGTTATTTAGAGTGCAAAGAAAGAATTGAAAATGACTGGTGAAGAATAACTGTTTTGTTGTTCAGTCACATAGTTGAGTCTGACCCTTTGCGACCCCATGGATTGCTGCACATCAGGCACCCAATAAAGTAGTGTCACTGTATTTATTTATTGCATTTATATCCCACCCACTTTGGATGGCTACACTACACTGTAGTGTAGTGGATGGAGTATCAGACACTAAAAACCTGACTTCAAATCCCCACAGCCATGGAAAGTCATTGGGACCAGTCAATAGTAACCTTTTCCTTTGTTCTGAAGAACGTCTTACATACATGCTCTGCCCCTGGCAACAGTCAAGAAAGTCCTCCAAATCAGAGACATGGCCTTTAGCCAATGAGCAGAGCAGGTGGTTGGCTTCTAGGACTTCTAGTCCAACACAACAGAGGAACGGCCAGGTTGGGGATGGTTGGTTTATGGTGTCTTCACATCAACAAATTGTGCCCCAACACCCAAAGCCAACAAGGCCATATCAGAACTTGTCCTTCTAGAAACTGCAAGTCCTAAAAGGCCATTTCAGCAGCTTCTTCCTTTGCCAAATTCACATACACAGACACACCAACATGCAGACAATGCAAAAAGAGACTTGCTGCTCTGAAAGTGCTGATGCTCCTTTGAAGTCAGCCATCTAGTATTTCTAGTGTTTTTCTTCCAAAACCAGGCATGAATTTCTAGTCATTTCAAATTAAAAATGCTGAATGATCAATGACAGCTGCTCCCTAGAGCAGTGATGGTGAACCTTTTAGAGGCCGAGTGCCAAAACAGAATGGCGGAGTGACCTCTGTGCTGGAGGAGGGAGGAAGTGCTCCCATTGGGCTGCTAGGTGGAGGGGCAGGGTAAACTCTGTGCTGGAGGAAGTGCTCCCAATGGGCTAGTGGGCAGAGGGGCAGGGCGAGCTCTGTGTTGAGGAAGGGAAGAAGCACTCCGATTGCGCTGCTGGGGTATGTGTGAACTCTCTGCTGGGACAACCATGCATGTGCCCACAGAGAGGGTTACGCGTGCCCCCTCTGGCACGCATGCCATAAGTTTGCCACCACTGCCCTAGAGGATAACATTGGTTCCCAGAACTTGCCTCTTCTCTTCAAGCAAATAGAAATGACAAATGATGCTCCCCAGTTCATACTCAGGAATCCCCCATGAACGATTATCAATGATGGTGAGCTAATAACCAACTGCAGGTAAATTTGACATTTTCTAAAGAGAAAATCTGTAACATACAACATAACCCACAAGGGGTTTTATGTGAAGGATTAAGAACACTATGGCATTTACCTTCTACTGAGATGTCCTGAATCGCAAAACGGAGAATGATGGTCCAGATCATTCCAAGGGTCATTTTTGCATTCCCATCAACAATTTCTGTAAGAGGAGAGAAAAATATAAATTGTTGAGTTGAACAACTTAATTGCACCATCATGTATGTAAAGAAAATGTACCACTAACCCAGCATAGAGCTGAGCAGTTTTCTACTTTTGTCTGAATTATCCTCTAGAAAAGGGGTTCACAACCTATGGCCTGTGGGCCGGCCCCCAATGCTATTCCATCCAGCCCGCAGCGGTGATCCTGGAAGCGGATGAGTTTACGACAGCCATAAATGTGCATGCACAAACATGCCCACTGTGGTTTAAAGCAGCGGTTGTGGCAGGGGAAAACCATGTGTCCAGCTGTCTGAGGGGGAGTTGTCTGGCCTGTGGTGTGGTAAGGTTGAGAACTCCTGCTCTAGAACTTTGGAAGACAGAACTTCACCTATATCTATTTTGGTGTTTATGCAACTTAGGCCATTCTTGGAGATGGTTCAAAAAGTTACTTCTCCATGCTTCTGAGTGGAAGAAAGGCCGATATTTACTGCTAGTTCTCTGGTTGATCTGTAGTAGATCTTGAAGAAATTTCTCATTCCTAAATATTTAACAATATTAGCAACCAAATAACTCCATTCTACATTTATACTGTGGAAATGACAAAAGCTTGAGATAGCCAGAAGTGGATTTTCATATGAAACAAAAGTGAGCTCTTCCCCATAAGGCACGTCATATAAAAAGATTGAGAACTGGTGCATATGTAATCAACAATAATATAATTACGGTACACAGTTATAGCAGTTTGATCTTGCTTTAACTGCTTTGACTCCTTCCTATGGAGTCCCAGAACTTGAAATTTTTGAAGTTCTTCAACTTCTTTGCTGAAGAACTGTAGTGCACATCTCTAAACTTTAGCAGAATACCTCATCAAAGTATATCTGAAATGTCAAATAGCTCCATCCAGGCTCCGCTCACGATGTTGAGCCCCGGGCCCCGTCTGCAACATTGAGCCTCAGGCTCAGTCAGGAACGTTGAGCCCTAGCTCTGTATTTATATTTTGTATTGTATCTATATTTTGTATTACTTGTGACTGTAAACCGCTTTGGGTCACCCCAGGGTGAGGAATGTGGTATATAAAACATTGTATGTATGTATGTATGTATGTATGTATGTATGTATGTATGTATGTATGTATGTATGTATGTATGTATGTATGCATAAATAAATAAATAAATAAATAAATAAATAAATAAATAAACAATCAGCACAGTTCTAACTATTAATGTGGTATCAAACTCCTATAATAACTTATAGTGTAGATATAGTGTGAATTCTAATCTATTATTTTTCGATTAAAACATCCAGATATAAACTCCACACCAGTTTTCTAGTTACTTACTAGTAATTCCAGACCCCTTTACACAGAACTATTAAAAAGTCGATAATCTTATTAAAATCTATATTCATTCAAGGAGAGAAAGCTATTTTAAAAATGAGAGTAGGTGAAGCTTTGCATCAGAACAGAAAACAGAAGAATGTTTTGCACCTGCTATGTTTTCATCTCATTGCTTCCATTACAATCATATGCAAGTAAGGGATATGAGTCTCTATTCCTTTGTTGGCCATTTCTTTGGAAAGGCTATGTAATATTAAATATTTGATAGTAAAACCTGGTCAGTAGAAATAATGTTTATCTGAAATGTCATCTCCTCTCCCACATTTACATTCCCCTAATCCCAATCTTAGAGAGACCTTTTAAAGCTATAGCTCTATACGCATACCCAGACTTATTTCTGAGTGCACATCCAAAGCACTATACACGACCAAGGTATCTCCTCCCAATGTCAAACTCAAACATTCATTTTTAGTCCTAGGGCAGGCAAGCTGTGGTTTTCCTAATGTTGTTAAGAGTATGACTCTCATCAGCCTTACCTAAATAGCCAGTAATAAGACATAATGGGAGCTATAGTCAACAACATGGGAAGGATACAAGTTGCTCACTGCTGTTTCAGTCTTCTGAATATATTTCTACAGACAGCAAAGCTATTGGCTATCCTGAAAGGGGAGAAAGGGGTTGATTCCACAAGTATCATTGGCAGGATGAAATGTTGGATAAGCATTGTTTTAAAGGGATTGCAACTACCGACTTAGAACTCTTCCTGCCATTTTCAAAAATCTCTACTGCTGACCTGAGATGATTTTCTTCTTAAGCTCTACCTGCTTGATATGACTAATTCTCCTTGAACCATGTGACCCATATTCTGCCTGCCTCATTGATTTTTATTTTCCAATTTATGGGAGTGACAGCTTTTAAAAATCTTAATTTAAGTCATTTAAAATTCATAGACTGGAAAACTTTATAATCCTTTCCATAGGGCCGTCATTGTACCACAGAGCTGTCAGTCAACCCTCATGCAAATCGCATGTAAAAAGTAATTTGATACATTTATCAGTAAAAAAAAGATAGCTAATTGATGTTACAGGTATTTATTTTAGTTTAAACCCATGGTTCTCAACTTGGGCATATGTCCCACAGGGGGGGGACGGGACTGATTTTTAAGGGGAATAATTCAAGCTTGTTTAGACCAAGTTAATGGCCTTTTAGGCTTCCTCCACATGAATAGGAGTTCACTTTTTGAATAATAAGAATTATATGTCTTGGGGGGGAATCAGGATTTTAGAGATGCTTAGGTGGGTCATGGCCAAAAAAGGCTGGTTTAGACCAACACTTTACTTTGCCAGGTGTGGTGCTGGTGACAGCCATGTTAACATGCAAGCTTAACTCAAGGATACAGTGGTACCTCGGATAAAGTCCGATTCGGATAAAGTCACAGTTTTCATGCACACATGATGCATCATATAAAGTCCAAAACCGCTTAAAAATGGACGTTGTCTGGGGTATTTGGTATAGGAACCTCCGATGCATCGCCCATTTGATTCGGATAAAGTCCAAAATCGGATAAAGTTCAAACTTGTGGAACGGAGTTTGGACTTTATCCGAGGTTCTACTGTACATGGATTGCAGAGGGGGGGAGTGTTCCTTGAATCAGCAAATGCCTCTTAAGCTGGTTGAAAAGTCTTTGTGCCAACAGAACTCCTTTCTGACAGCTGATCTGACGACAGAAGGATCTGCCATGAGAACTGCCTTGTGTTTAAAAAGAAAACTCTACTGTCAATAGAAGAGACAAAGAAGTAAAAAGAACTAATTATTTTTATCCATTGCTAATCTCTGTGCATATATCGAAGTACAGAAAAGCAAATATCTGTCTTACCCTTCATCTCTCTGCCCCCCCATTCTGATACAGTAGCCCTACTTTGTGTAGACCATGAGCCTCTCATCTATGTTAAAGCTAAAGGTCGCCCTTGCTCGAAAGCCAGCCATATCCAACTCTAGGGTTCAGTGCTGCTCATCTCTGTTTATAGCCAAAGAGCCAGCGCTGTCTGCATTTGCAGACTTTTCTGTGGACATGTGGCAGGCACCATCATTTATTTATATGATTTCCATGCAGGACAACATCATTGTGTAGAGCTCCCACATCCAAAGTCAGCATAGCCATGAGGACATCCAACTTTGGATTGATCCATTGTCTTTCCTCCCAATGACTTCAAGGTCGTGTACATGGGCCTCCTTCTTTTATGCTATCTTTGCAACAACTCTGTTAGATAGGGCAGGATGAGAAAGCATGGTTTGCCCTTAGTCATCCAGTGAGGTTTCATGGCCAAGGTGGGATCTGAACCTGGATCTCCTGACCCAATACCCTAACTGTTGACTCATAATATCTCTATAGTCACACACATTGTTAATTCACCTGGGGTTGAGTTTGATTCCTCGTGGTACCTGCTAGGAAAAGAGCCAGATTGTCCAGGTTTAGTCTAACTGTAGAATTCTAGAGCACTTGCAGAAGAAGGGACTTCTGAGTTTTGAACCTATAGAATGCCCTGGAAGATTGAGGAATGCCCTTTTTGTTCAGCAATTCAGCATTGGGATTTATGTGTACTGAGCTCCTGGTACCCTCCATTTTGGATTCTATCTACCTGCCTCCATCTTGGCTCTTTTTATTTTACTTTAATTGAGGTGTGGTGTTTTTTGTTGTTGTTTTTTGGGGGAATTTTTGAACTATTTTTGCTGCTGCCTTCCTGGCCTGCCTGTTGGACTTAAAAACAAGAAGAGAAGATTTCAACTGGTATCCTGGCCCACTATATGAGACCGCGTCACCCTAAGGATGTCTCCCCGTCCAACCAGAGCAGACCGGAGGGGCTCTCTAATTGTACCATCAGCTAGAGGGGTTCGCCTCTCTAGCACAAGGAAGAGGGCCTTCTCCGTATCCGCACCGGCCCTCTGGAACCTCCTGCCAACAAAGTTACATCTCCAGACAGAATTGCTGCCCTTCACATAAGAAATAAAAACCTGGCTGGTGGGCCAAGTATGGGGTGCAGGTGGAAAGGTTACCTCCATGGGGTGGTTGGTGTAGTGGAACTCCTTCCCCTTCGGTCCCTTCAGTTCTTGAACCCTTTTTAGGGGGTGGGTAGTTTTTAAGTAGTTTTAACTATGCTATTCTATCTGTGATTATGAACCACCCTGAGTCGGCCTAGGACGAGTGAGCGGTGTAGAAATCAAACTAATAAATAAATAAAATAAGAGATGAGAATATTCTAGTAGAGAAATATAGGGATTGTGAAAATGTGTTTTATTTTGCTATTTTTTCCTTTGTGTTTGTGTGTGGGAATGGGTGAATTTACTGATTAATTTTTAACAATTGTTATTGGCTAATTCACTTATATCTATTCTTTTAAAGGTGTGCATTTTGTTTGGGGGTCTGGGTTTTGTTTTTTTGCTTCTGTGGGTGTGTTGTGGGCTGGGAGGTAGACTCTATAGCTGTACCAGTCTGCCACCAGGTTGTGTGTGCATTTCTCTCTTGTTGTTCTTGGTGATGTGCTCTTGTTTATTACTTTGATGAGTGAACATCTCTGTGTGCCAGGTACATAATGCCTGGCTAGCTGGCTACTTCCTTGCCCTTTTTAATATCATGCTGTTAAAGCCCAGGGGGTCTCTGTTATGCTGACTTGGTGGCACTGAACTCATACTGATTTTAATTCTTTTCTAATTTTGAGTGCTTTACTCCTTTTTGAACTGGCTGGTGGATGGGGCTGTCTCCCATCACCACCACCAAGTCTCATTATTATTTTTCTTTCTCATGTACTGTGGTCTGCTTTTGCAGTAGACTGATTTTCTGTAGATTTGTCTTTCTACTTTTTGAGTAATTTTAAAGGGGACTTTGGAGTACCAGGAAACATGAATGGGCAAGACATAATGAATAGCCCCAAAGGCTTTTCCATTTCATGCAAAACGGAAGGGCCAGTACACAAAAAATAAAAAATGAAAGAAAATTAAATCAGCACCCCCCAAAAGAATCTGGAAGAAAAGAAATACAGTATAAACATTTTCGCTGTGCATGTCCCTATGTACACCCTACAACATAAGTGAAGTCAGGCAAAACAGTTATCCAGAAAATGAGCAGACATGGAAAATACACCTCTATCTGATTCTAAAGCATACAAAGACAAATCCCACCCTTTCCAGGTTCCCAAATTCTGTTCTTGACAGGTTTCTGGCTTCCTGCATTATGGAAGGATACAGAACAGAAGATCTGTTCTGTATGTGTGTGTGTGTTGCATATATATGAAGATAGGATTTCTAAAAAGTCAGCATTACAAAGGTAAATGACAACCAATCTCTTGCAATCAGAAAAGTAGTCCAGTTCCTATAATAGTCTCCGTGGCCTTACCAACTACTTCTTTGCTTCTGATGGAACTTGTAGCTGCTTACCTTCTGCTCCAATTGATACCAGCTTCACTCCTTTGCTAGCAATGAAGTCTAGGGCTTTGTTCACATTTGAGATTTTGTGCACTCTCATTTTGCCTCTTTCAGGTTTAGCCAAACGTTCACCTAATAAGAATAGAAATATACCACCATATTAATAGACTTTGTTCCATCTCAGGAAACAAATGACATATAAAAAAGAGGCTAGAAAACCTTTATTATCATTATTATTATTATTATCATTATTATAAAACCATAACTGCAATCTACAGAGATTTGTTCACATTTAAAACTCCAGAAGAAAGAATGTGAGCTACGATTCAGAGACCTGTGTTCAAATTCTTGCTCACCCATGGGAAATCATTGGTGGTGTGTGTGGCAAAGGTAAAGCCACTCCTTAAATATCTCACATACCTTGAAAACTCTAATGATTGCAAAAAAAAATCAGATAAAAGTTAATGGAATATAACAACAAAATAAGATGTATTCCCAAGATTGAATCATTTCTGAATGCAACTGAGAGAACTGCATATTGGAATACTTTCCTCCACATAGTCAGCTAATACCCCAAGGAAAGGGAAAAGCTAACTTTTTGATGCTGACATCCTAACCTTTCACAACTAGGGAGCTTTGATTTAGAAATGTCTGAGTTCCATGAAAGCCATATCATGTTATTTTTCCTGATGCTAGATTAACCCTAATCGGGTCTCAAAAAAGCAATGCTTTCCATTTTCAAAATAAAAATAAAGGTTCCAATCACTTGCACTCAACATTTGGATCCCAGTGATTAAAATATTATACAGTGGAACCTCATACAACAATCATCCTGTATAGCAATGAAATTGCATAACAATTAGGTTTGGGGGGGGGGGGGGGCGGGATGGTGTCCTGCATAACAATTCTCCCTATGGAAAAAATCCATACAACAATTTTTCAATGGGAAAAACTACTTATCAAAAAAGAAGAAGAAAGAAATCGTTGTATGATGCATCCTATAGAGAAACACTGTTTTGTACAACAGTGAGCCCCGTGGAATGGATTAAAATTGTTGTATGAGGTACCGCTGTACTTGATAGTCATCATATTAATGGTATATAAAGCATACCTCTAGAGTGTGGCTAATGCACATACATGAAGGTATTGTGGGCATGCTTCCCAAATAATAAATACATAAATGAACATGTATATTTTCCATGTTCAAATTTAAATACAAGAGACTGTGACTCAGGACAAGCAGTAGGAAGGTCAAGAGCTAATCTGAGAAAGTGGATTTCCCTGTAGATGACAGCCTGTGTGAACACGGTGAAGAACAAACTATCATCCATATGATACAATGCACATGATGCCCTTCAACGTGCACTGAGGAGGACCTTATGTTGACAAGAGGAAATGCTGTTGATTTGGCCTGATATTGAGCAGATGTCATCTAGCCCTTTTTAATTCTATTTTGTTTTAGATGTGTTAATTTTAGCTTTGAATGTTATTATATGCTAGTGGTGCATCTGACACAAATAAAGAAACGACAAGCAGTCACCAGTAACGGAACAGTAAAGAGTTGGGTTATCTAATATAAGGGTTAAGGGTTGGGTTGTTTAATATGAGGGACCTACATCTGTTGCAGTACCACTGTTATCTGTGATTTTCTTTCTTTCCATCTCCTTTCACTTCAAAATAGTAAGTGCCCAGCTTTTGTGGTTTGTGTTTACTTTGAATCTCTGCCAACAGCAACTAAAACTGAAGGTTAAGAGGGACAGAACAACAGCCCCATTTTCTTCTGACAAGACCCTATTGACTCTCCTTCTGCTCTCATGGTCGTTTTTGCCACATGATCCCAAAACAAAGTGGGTGCTTGTCTTCCACTTTCCAAAGGCATCACAGGCACATGCCAAGAGTAACGCATGTGGGTCCTGTATTGCTTAAGAACAAAGAAGAGGTTTCCAGGCTGGTTTTTCTTTTAGAAAAAAGAGGGAAGTCACTGTAGCATTGAAAGGCTCCAGAACACTATGGCACTATTAACATGAGTTAATACAAACAGTGCCAAAAACGCAGCAAGTTACTTTTTGAAAATACGTTGGCTGTGTTTGGCATGTAAACTTTCAAGGAACAGCATGTTTTGCGCACATGTGGGCAAAAGGATGGGAGCCTAGAATGCAACATGAAGGAGTATATGTTGGATGAGTACATGTCATATCCTTTTAAACTGGAACATCTAGACCAGTGGTTCCCAACGTGGAACATGCCCCACAGGGGGACTTCCAGCGTATTGGCTGATCAGTGCTTTGGGGAATTGATTTAGGGTTCTGGGAATTGAAGTCCAAAAACCAAAGTTTGGGAAACAGTGATGTAGACATCCTGCTTCAGTCATTTGCCTTTCTCCTATCATGGTCTTTGCAATGTGTCTTCTTGGCTTTCATCTCCTACTGTACACATAACTGAGCACTTCACCAAAAAGATAAACAAGACAGAAATAAATGATGTGAGGGACTGAACTCAGCTAGTTTCTAGAAAGCATCAAAGAAAGCCATCAGGCATGGGTTGCTCAGTAGCTGGCTTCAAAATTCATTTGGAGCCCTGCATTATCTGAATTAGCACAGGGAGGAGAAAGACTTGCTGTTTTCACAACACCTTTTGTTTTCAAAGAGCAAAAAGACAATTGACACATAAGTACACATAGAAAGCCCCAAAGAAAATACAGCAGAAAATGGTGACTGTAGTCAACTAAAGATAAGATTCTTCTCCCTCCCTCCCTCCCTCTGTTGGTTGGGGTAACACAGCTGACAAACCTCACACCCAGTGCTTGGAAATAACAGGAGGCATCTTTTAAAAATAATGTTTTAAAAGTGAAATTAAAACTCTGAAAATATTAAAATTTTATTCTCCAGATTCATCAGTCAGCTTATCTTTCTGTTAATGGAAATTTGTTGATTTTAATGTTAATATGTTAAAGCTAATGTCTTATTTCTGCGCTGTGCTCACTACTTGCCAAGAGGTACAGTATGGACAGCAGTTGTATGAACACTGCACCTGTGCTCATTAGTAGTATTGAATATAAAATCAGTGGTTTCGGTAACTGGCTGAGGATCAAGAGCCTGCAAGTTTTATTCTATGCCTCCTGAGAGAAGAGTCGTGTTTGCCATGGGCAAGCAACACAGTTCCAGATCACCCCCAGAAGAAGGCAATGGTAAACCACTTCTGTGTATCCTCTAGAGCAGTGGTTCCCAAAGTGGTCCCCACGCCCCACAGGGGACTTCAATTCCCAGAAGCCTAAGTCAGTATATTGGCTGATCAGGGCTTTGAGGAATTGACTTAGGCTTCTGGGAAATGGAGTCCAAGAACCAAAGTTTGGGAAACACTGCTCTAGATGATCCTGGAAGAGTTGGCATAACTCAGAATTGACTTGACAGCACACTGTTATCAATAGGCAACAACTTCTTACAATTTGACACTATTTTTATTCTCAGATTTCAAACCATACTTTATAGCCAAGAAGCACAAAAAGGATACTTTTGCTTTTATTTTAATTCCCACTAGGAAGCTTGAATATTGGTTTCTGTACAGTACTCTGGGAAACCCAAAGTTTGGTTTAAACATTTCCCACATCATTTAACCATTGAATAAATGACTCTCTTACCTGATATGACTTCCAAAAGTAACATAAGCTTAAGGCCATCCCTGAAATCTTCTTCTATGTTCTCAATCTGTGTGCCTGCCTTGCGGAGGTGAGAATTGCACCATGCTGTAAACGTCTGAAAAAAGATGGAGGGATAAAGGAACATGAAATTATTCATCTTCTAAGAAACTTTAACAGGGCTGCTGAAAAGAAATCAGTAACATTTCAGAACCACAGATGTTGTGATTTATTGCATTTGTCAGGGTATAATTAGATTCAATAGTTCTTCATACAATAGTTATCAGGCTGAATAAGTAAGCAATACATGACCACCAGAGTCTGGGTGCCAGTTGCTAGAGAACACAAATTGGGACACCTCATAAGGCCCTCCTGCTCCATCCATGGCAAGTATGGAAACAGAATGCTGAACTTGGTAATGTTTCTACATTACATACTTTTAAATAGCTGAATGGAGGGAATGGAGGTAGCCAGCTTTTGCTTTCAAACTGGGAGTAAGAAAGTTTTTTCTGTAACACTGGGTCACCAAAGACAATTGCTGTTGCTCCTCACACACTGTACTACTATTGCCCTCAAAACTTTATTTCTTTCTTCAAGGCCAGGTCTATGGATTAAGATAATAAATATACTTTGGCAAGTTATTCTAGTTCAATTTTCTTAGCAGAATATCGATTGACTGAGTGCCCACAAGCCAACCAGATATTGGCCTGTTTTTAATAAGTAGCTTTAACTTCAGCATTACTCAGCCACCCTGTTTAATTTTTCGCACACTGAAGTCCCAGGCAACTCTTCAAGCAGTGGGTTCCAACTTTGCAGCCCTGGCTAGAGCTTCTGGGAACTAAAGTCTAGTCATGTTTGGAGACCCAAACCTGGAAATCACTGCCCTAGCCTAGACTCTGCTTCATACCCATGGAACAGATAAAACTTGGAATAATCATGTGCTTCATACACCTTGTCTCTCATTTAGGGAAATTAAAGCTGCTGACTCTTGTTCAATCAAGCACAACAGTTGTTTCAATGGAAGAGTCAATGCCTTGCCTTGGAAGGGGAGAGAGGATGTGATGCCACATTGCTGCTGGAAATGGGGCAATTATGTTGTAATAAAGAAATGTCTGAAGTTAGTCACCATCAAAACATTCTACAGAGGCAACAGCTTTGAAAAAAGTGAATGGCTGAGAGATATAGGCTTAAATTTGTATGGCTTTGAAGGAGGAAGACAGCACCATGAAATACAAGTGAAGCATTATAATTGGCAACTCATTAACTAGTTCTTAATTAGCAAGATGCTGAATGAGACTAAAATTAGAAAATTGTGCCTTCAAAAAGGGTACTCAGAGCTGACATAAGATTGTGTAACTGAAACCTAAGATTTTACCTTAGATGGCAAGGAAATACACTTACCACATCTACCTGTACAGGTAGCAAGGATATATATTTATAATATTATATATGTATATTATATAATATTATATAAGTATATATGTAATTGTCTAGTAGACAATTTCCAGAAGGCTGTGTATTCTTGTCCCAATCTTATTCCTTTTGCTTTTACTAGGATATACTCAATCAACTCTCCAGAAATCATTTCTTTTTGTTAATCCCATCTTTAACTTTAAATCACATTTTCATAGCTATAGCAACATTGTGTAATTTAGTAATGTGCCTATAAAGAAGACGAAGTCATGTTGTCAGAGCACAAAAAACTTTGGCAACAAAAGTTTAGCCTGTAATAAATTTTGTAGTCATTAAGATGTTGTAATACCCCTTGTAACAGTTTATTTAAAAAATGTGTATTCCATCAAAATAAGGGTCGTACAATTGTGAACGCAGGATGGTTTTCTCCTATCAGTTTAATGATGTTTCTGTAGCCAAATGCATTAACACCCATTCTTTTGTGATAAAATAGTTGACTAACATTGTTTGACCATTCAATTGACCATGGTCAATCATATTAAATAAATTGCAGCAAGTCAGGAAAACACTCATGTTCTGTTTGATTTTAAACACTGGCTTTATGTTCTCATTTGTACCATGCTGCCATCTGTTCAAAAGGGCAGGAATCATTGCCCTTTTCAAGTCTGTGTGCACTAGACTGTCCATTATCTGCAAGTCATATCTGCACTTAGTGGGAAATGTTGCCTTCATCTCCCCTCCTGGGATTTTACTATTTCTTTCCCAGTTCTCACTGAGGCCATGTGGGAACTATAGCAGCCCAATGGAATTCAGTGCTGTATGTGAAAGACTCACCAGCTTATTTCAGATGATTGGAAAAAGTTATTTTATTGACTAGCAGCCATGCGGCCTCGGATTTTGGGAGCTGTGATCCAAAACCATGACTTTTCCCAATTTTGTGTAATCCTGTTTAGTGTCATTCATTCTCACTTTATCTAGAATTGTACATCTGTAAAAGCGCCATTATGGAACAAAGTCTTATTAACCAACAATGGTACAAAAAGTGAAAACAATGTGACTGAAAAATCAAAGCGGAGGTTAAATGGAAATCTATGATCGGTGTCCCTTCCACAGACAAATATAGAGTTGACTTAGGACGTGCATTACTCCTGACTGAAACACTTATAACACTTTTTTTTTTGACTCTGCATGTGCTCTTAAGCAGAGCTGCTGCTGAGGAGAGCCAAACAAAGGAAGTGAGCACTGGTAAGTTTTGCAGTTGGAGTAGAGCTGCTTTAGAGGACTCTACTAATTTAAATTGATAATTGAAACTGCTGAGAGCCACCTCTGTTCAAACAGAGGAAGCAGTTTGAAGCTTCCAGAAGCAGGGGGGCAGGGCCACACCAGGCCCTTCCCTGAACTGTGACTCATAGGGGCGGAGCCACACTAGCCTTTAAAAGCTCTGAGCTCTTTCAGAGTCAGCCATTTTGACTCTGCATGTGCTCTTAAGCAGAGCTGCTGCTGAGGAGAGCCAAACAAAGGAAGTGAGCACTGGTAAGTTTTGCAGTTGGAGTAGAGCTGCTTTAGAGGCCCGCGCGCCGTTAGGAAACTAGGAACATAAGAAGAATATAGTCTTACTAGGTAGAAAGGTAGTAAACGTGTACATTTTTGAGGCCCAGAATACTGCACTTGTTAAAATGGATTCTGAGGGAACAGCTGTAGTTACCTGCAATTCTTGTGCCATGTTTGTGTTCTTGCCAAAGCACATGGAGAACTACACTTGCAGCAAGTGCAAGCTGGTTGCACTACTAGAAGAGAAGGTCCAGCAGCTAGAGGCCCGCATATCTAACCACCAACAAATTAAGGAGCTTGAGCTGTTCTTGGACAGAGCGGAGCAGACTATGCTGGACAAAGAAGAGACAGGGCACAGTTCTGAGGGAGAAGGCCCTTCACTAACTCAGGAGGGAGATGGTTGGAGGAATGTGACTCAAAGGAGGAGAAGAGTAGGGGATCACTCTGAGAGTCTGAAATTACAGAATAAATTTGAGGCTCTTTCCCTTATCACACCTGACGAGGAACACACAGAGGAACAGCTGGTTCCACCTGATGATCTCTCCTTCATCACACTTGATGAGATCCAGGAAGATGAACATCAGGAACAAACTGAGGTTCTCTCCCTTAATATGGTTGATGAGGTGCATGTAGATGAACAGATTGCAGGAGAGAGGCTCCTTGTACTAGGCGATTCAATAATTAGAAATACAGAGAAATGGATTTGTGATGCACATGATAACCGTATGGTGACTTGCCTGCCAGGTGCAAAAGTTGCAGACATCACAAGAAATCTAGATAGATTGTTAGAGAGAACTGGGAACGAGCCAGTTGTCATGGTACACGTTGGTACTAATGATGTTGGGAAGGCCAAGCGGTCTGTCCTGGAAGCCAAATTTAGGTTGTTAGGAAGAAGATTGAAGTCCCGGACTTCCAAGGTAGCATTTTCAGAAGTGCTGCCTGTCCCTCGCGCAGGACCTACCAGGCAGGCAGAGCTCAGAAGCCTCAATGCGTGGATGAGGCGGTGGTGTCGAGAGGAGGGCTTCAGATTTGTCAGGAACTGGAGAACATTTTGGGACAAGCCAAATCTGTTCAGGAGGGATGGGTTGCATTTAAACCATGATGGGACCAGATTGCTGGCACTCAACATCAAAAAGGCTGCAGAGCAGCTTTTAAACTGATAACTGGGGGAAAGCCGACAGGAGCTGGGCAGCATCCGGTTCGGGAAAGTGTGTACTTGAGTAGTGAGGAGGATGCAAAAATTACTGAGCAGAGCAAGGAGCTAGTCACTAGCATTCTAGCAGAAGGATGCAAGAGGCAGTCTAACAATGCAACTGGACACAAAAGACTGTGTCAGAAATGCATATATAAATGCTTGTATACAAATGCCAGAAGCCTCCGGAACAAAATAGGGGAGCTGGAATACTTAGCAATAGATAAGAATATTGATATTATTGGTATCACTGAAACCTGGTGGACGGATGATAACCAATGGGATACAGTTATCCCAGGCTACAAATTGTACAGGAAGGATAGGAAGGGGCAAACAGGAGGTGGTGTAGCCTTGTATGTCAAAGAAGTGATAAAATCTTATGAATTGGAGTATCTAGGTGATTTAGAGTCACCATTAGAAGCTCTGTGGGTAAGAGTACCAGGCCACAAGGATGGTCTAACAGTAGGCATATACTATCGGCCTCCGACCCAAACTCTTGAGGGAGACTGGCAGTTGGAGAATGTTGTAAAGGAGGCATCCAGGAAGGGAAGCCTGGTTATAATGGGGGACTTCAATTACCCTCACATAGACTGGGTGAACTGTTGTTCAGCACATGATAAAGAGATAAAGTTCCTAGATATGCTAAATGATTGTTCCCTGGGACAGATGGTTGAAGACCCAACTAGAGGTACAAGAATCCTTGACTTGATCCTGAGTAATACTCAGGATCTGGTGCAAGATGTTAATGTGACTGATCCAATAGGGAACAGTGACCACAACTCAATTATGTTTAACTTGAACATAGACCGCAAGTCACTGATAAAATCTAACACAGAGACCTTAAATTTTCAAAAAGGAAATTTCCCAAAGTTGAGGAAACTAGTAAAAAAGAAGCTGAAAGGGAAAATTGAGAGAGTCCAAACACTCCAAGAGGCATGGAGGCTGTTTACAAAAACAATAACAGAGGCCCAATTGGAATGCATACCCAAAAGGAAAAAGGGCACTGCCAGGTCCAAGAGGACTCCAATGTGGCTTACAGGAGCTGTTCGGGAAGTGATCAAGAGCAAGAAAAGCTCATTTAGAAGATGGAAGGCTTGTCCAAATGAGGACAGCAGGCAGAAACATAAATTCTGGCAGAACAAATGCAAGGCAACAATCAGGAAAGCAAAGCAAGACTTTGAGGAGCGTATAGCTAAAAATACTCAGAGGAATAACAAAGACTTCTTTAAGTACATTAGAAGTAAGAACCCAACTAGGAAGGCCATTGGACCATTAGATGACAATGGAAGGCAAGGGGTTATTAAAGAGGAAACAGAGATTGCAGAGAGACTCAATGAATTCTTTGCTTCAGTATTCACTGAAGAAGATAGAGACCACATGCCCAAAACAGAACCTATCTTCGTAGGGAGGGAAACCGAAGAATTAAGCAAGATAGAAATAACCAGGGAGGAGGTCCTTGCATGTCTTGTTAAACTAAACACTAACAAATCACCAGGACCAGATGGCATCCATCCACGAGTTCTCAGGGAACTTAAAGATGAAATTGCTGATCTCCTAGCCAAAATATATAATATTTCCCTCAAATCAGGGTTTGTGCCTGATGACTGGAAGGTAGCGAATGTAACACCAATTTTCAAAAAAGGATCCAGGGGTGATCCAGGAAATTACCGGCCTGTCAGTTTGACATGTGTCCCAGGTAAAGTGATGGAAACCATCCTAAAAGATAGAATTAATAGGTACATAGAAGAGGAGGCGCTGCTAAAGGAGAGCCAACATGGTTTTTGCAAGGGCAAATCATGCCTCACTAATCTGTTGGAATTTTTTGAGAGTGTCAACAAGCATGTGGATAAGGGGGATCCAGTTGACATTGTTTATCTGGACTTTCAGAAGGCTTTTGACAAGGTCCCACACCAAAGGCTCTTGAATAAACTTACCAGTCATGGAATAAAGGGACAGGTCTTGTCCTGGATCAGCAACTGGCTAAGGGACAGGAAACAGAGGGTAGCACTAAATGGACACTTCTCCAAGTGGAGGGAAGTAAAGAGTGGGGTCCCCCAAGGTTCAGTACTGGGACCCCTGCTTTTCAACCTCTTCATAAATGATCTAGAGGTAGGAGTAAAAAGCAAGGTAGCCAAATTTGCTGACGACACTAAATTATACAGGGTAGTGAAAACTGTGAGAGATTGTGAAGAGCTCCAGAGGGATCTCTTGACACTGGGGGAGTGGGCAAAACAGTGGCAAATGAGCTTCAACATCAGTAAGTGCAGAGTGATGCATGTTGGGTCAAAAAACCCCAATTACATTTATAAACTGATGGGGTTTGAACTCTCTGCGACAATCCAGGAAAGGGACCTTGGTGTCCTGGTGGACAGCTCAATGAAGGTGTCAACCCAGTGTGCCTCAGCAGTGAAAAAAGCAAACTCAATGTTAGGGATCATTAGGAAGGGTATAGAAAATAAGTCAGCAAGTGTCATTTTGCCTCTTTATAAATCTATGGTGAGGCCCCATCTGGAATACTGTGTACAGTTCTGGTCGCCATACCTCCAGAAGGATATTATGGAGTTGGAGAAAGTACAGAGGAGGGCAACCAGAATGATTAGGGGACTGGAACACCTTCCTTACCATCTGAGGCTGCAACGGTTGGGCCTTTTCACTCTTGAACGACGGCGTCTAAGAGGTGACCTGATTGAAGTTTATAAAATCATGCACGGTGTGGACAAAGTGGATAAGGAAAAACTGTTTTCCCTATCGCACAACACTAGAACTAGGGGACACTCCATAAAACTTTTGGGTACTAGTTCTCAAACAAATAAGAGAAAGTACTTTTTCACCCAGAGTATTACTGGTCTATGGAACTCCCTGCCAGAAGAAGTGGTGACAGCTGTCAGTCTTGACAGCTTTAAGAAAGGATTAGACAAGTTCATGGAGGACAAGGCTATCAATGGCTATAATTATGGCTACCTAAGGACAACCTCCGGGTTGGAGAGATAGGCAGGATATCTCTCAATGCCATTTCCAGGGAATCCTAAGCAGGTGAAGGCATCTCCTTGGGAATACCCTGAAGGAAATGGTGAGCCACTGTGTGAGACAGAATGCTGGACTGGATGGGCTGTGGCCTGTTCCAGCAAGGCTGTTCTTATGTTCTTATGTTCTTATGTTCTAAGATATTCTTGATTCTCGGTATCCCACTGTGATGCCCTTTACATTGCCACTTTCTCTCTTACAAGCTATGTAAACCATACCTACTTGCTGAACCAACCAAAAGTTAAGAATTCAGGAAATACCAGCAAGTTTTCTAGGAACAAAGTAGTAAATGTGTGTTTTGGTGGTAGAGGCCTTTGAAAGCAGATGATCTAAAACAGTGATCTCAACCTACAGCCCGGGGGCCGGATGCGGCCCATGACACCATTTCATGTGGCTCCCCACTGCCTCCACCACACCCAGAAGTGCCATGTGTGGCAGGCAGGGGAAAATGGCTGTCCGGTACCCAAAGCTGTCTGAGAGAGTGTGACCCAGCCCTTAGCTTGAAAAGGTTGAGAACCCATGGTCTAAAAGAAGCCAGACTTGTTTCTTTTTAAAAACACTGACAGGGAGAACGAGGGGAACACAATCACCTATGCTTTCTGAGATTCTTGGAAACAAATTAGTAATTTTCCAGAAACAATTAAGAATGCTTGAGCTCAGACATGAAGCAAACTGGAGACCTAAGCTAGATACTCTCTCTCATACTAACCAGAACATTAAAGCACTACCTTCTCAGCTATGGTAGCTATGGGATTTTGGAGTCTGAAATGATATACTTTTCCAAGATATGCAAAAATGGTAATCTTTCTGCTAACGTCTGAATCTATCTTTCCTGTAAGTCTTGATGCCTTGTCTAAAAAGGGGTGTGTAGTGCCTTTGCAATATTAAATATGGGGCTTCATTCAATAGAATGGATTGATGAAATATACTTGCAGAAGTACTTTCCACTGGTGCAAAACCATCACAGAGTACAACCCTTTAAAAACAGGAGGAACACTGGATGCTGTGGGGAAGTGGGAGCACCTGTGCCTTGGCCCCCATGGCAATAAGAACTCTGCCGTGGATGCCACAGACACCCCATGCTCCTTCCCCTGGCCCAGGACCGGCTGTGGGGAAGTGGGAGCACCTGCGCCCTGGCCCCCATGGCAATAAGAACTCCACCACGGATGCCGCGGACGGCCCATGCTCCTATCCCCGGCCATGGACTGGCTGTGGAGAAGTGGGAGCACCCGTGCCCAGCTCTACCCGGCTTCTGATATGTTTTTGCTACTGCATTGTTATGGGGTGATTGAATTCTGTATAGTGTATCTTTGGGGACCCTACTGTATCGTATTTTTGATGCTTGTGATATTGATATTGATTGTATTGACTATATTGTATTACTGTATTTATTTTTTGTATTACTGTGAATTTATTTTTTACATTGGTGATTTATGATTATTGTGAGCCACCCTGAGTCGGCATACACTGAGTGGGTGGCATACAAATCAAATCAAATCAAATCAAATCAATCAACACTTGTATTTTCTCTCTCTTTCTGGAGTATTCAAGAACCTATGTAGAGCTTCAGTCTGGTGATCCTGCTTAGAGAGGTGAGGTAGGAAGAGATAGAAAAGAACAAGCCTCGCTATATCTCTGCCAAAGGAAAAGCCATAGAGAAGTTGGCAGGGCTAAAAGCAAGCAAAGTTCCCTCTTGATCTTTTAATTATTTTTCTTTTCTTTTCTTTTAGCATGGTATCTCATATTCTTCTCCTTAATTTAACCTCACTTTTGAATAAAATAGTTTGGAATAAGGCACCAGCTATTCAATCAGTTGAATCCTACCCTTGTATCAATGATTTGCCCTAATGGTTTGCCCTATTTCTGTGGGGAGGAAACCCTGTTGTCATGGTCCCTGATATCACATTCATTCGCTGCATGTTCCCCATTGACTCTTCTTATTGAATTTATAAGGAAAACATTGTATCTGTGGAACAGATACTTATCTCTGCTGGGCTTTAGAACAAGTGAAATGTTCTGTAGCTGCACAATAGGCCGCCAACTATGTCTCACTCCATTTACTCTTCCAAGTTCAGTAAGAACCTGAAACGTCAAGGAAATATCTCCTTCAAGCTTCATAACACACAATTAGAACCATGAAAGGAGACCATTCTTAGGATGCTTCTGACTCTGGAAGAGGTTTAATCCTGCCAACTGGGAAATAAAGTTTCATTCCTACAAAGCAAATGCCATTATGGAATGTATTACCAGATCTACCCAGTCAAGCAATTAAATCTAGACTATTCCAAGGGAAAAACAGAAGCATTATGTCACAAGCACCCAGAATACAAGCAAATTAGAAATAAATGGATCTAAGAAACGCAGTGGCTCAAGTGGCTAAGACGCTGACTGGGAGGTGAAACGTCAGCAGTTCGAGAGCTGAGTACTGCATGACGGAGTGAGCTCCTGTCTTTGTCCCAGCTCCTGCCAACCTAGCAGTTCGAAAGCAAGACATTGCAAGTAGATAAATAGGGACCACTTCGGTGGGAAGGTAACAGCATTCCGTGTACTCCGGTGTCTAGTCATGCCTGCCACATGACCACGGAAACATCTGCAGAAGCAGACAGCGCTGGCTCTTCGGCTTTGAAACAGAGATGAACCCTAGAGTCGGATACGACTGGCTTTCGAGCAAGGGAAATCTAACAAACGCAGCAAACATGTCTAAAAGAGAAACCCAGGATCTTTTTGTTTTGGCAGCAAAGGCACTTTGCCCATCCTAATTCTCAGCTGATTTAACAAGATAACAAACCAGTATGGATGTAGCATCATATATAGACAAGCCATTGTCAGGCACTGCCTGTCCATTTAGATAGCCCTCTAGCATGTCTAAGCTTAACACTATGCCCAAAATATCTGCTTCTTCATCAATACTCCCCCACCTGCTACTTCATAAGATCTTTCTGGCCTCATTGTACTATTATCAATCCCCAGCTTCTTTTTTTTCTGCATTCCTTCAATGTTCTATGGATTTTCTCCTATCCAGACTGAGTACAGTACAGTGGAACCTCATACAACAATTGCCCCATATAGCAATGAAATCACATAACAATTAGGTTTTGGGGAGAAAATGGCATCCCACATAACAATTTTCCCTATGGAAAAAATGTACAACAATTTTTCAATGGTAAAAACCACTTAGCAAAAAAATAATAATCATTGTACAATGCATCCCATAGGGAAAATCGCTATATGATCATATAGCAATTGTTTCATACAGCAACGAGCCCCGTGGAACGGATTAAAATCATTTTATGAGGTACTACTGTACTTGTAACATTCTATGGCAATTTCACTTGCCCAGAGTCTAGGTCCATGGTAATTTGGGAGGCAATTTGATTTTTAAGGGGGGGGGGGATTCAAGAATGAGTTATTATTTTAGGCTTCTTCCACATGAATAGTTCACTGTTTGAATAATAAGAATTATATGTCACGGGGGTGGGGGGATCAGGGTTTTAGAGATGCTTAAGTGCGGTATGGCCAGAAAAGGTTGAGAACCACTGGTCTAGGTATTTATTCCAGCAAACAAACAATTTTTGTTGCTGAGATCATACATGTAGGTTATCTTATTTCTTTGAATTAAAGTTTGATCTTATTATAAACCATATGTGCTTTGATCCCACAGCCAGTTCAAAAAAAAAGTTGCACCATACATTACATTTGTTAAAAAAAATGCAGTCGGGATCTTAGCCAGAAGGAGTGAGAAATTTAACTTTGCCTGAGATCTCTCTTCTACTGAGAGCAGATTAAGTAAAGGGCTATGAATCAGAACCAACTTCAAATCTCATTTTGACAATGAACAAACTCTGATTTCCAACCCCCCCCCCCCTTTGCAATAAAGAAAATGATACCATCCTGAAAGCCACCCTATAACAGTCCTATCTTAGTAAGGATTTCCAAACAGTTCTACAAGTATGCAGATCTGTAGTTCTGGATGACAACACCTAGGATTCTGTAGGTAGCACACCTACACAGGGAATTTTGGGAAATATAATGCCAAACCTCTTCACACCTGTAGTTCAAAGCATTCAAACCTGAGTGGCTGTGGGTATGGGGTCCCACACTATCCCAGGAGCTCCCATCCTTGGTCTTGGATGGGGTTACTTTGCCCCAGACAGACCCAGTGCACAACTTGGGGGGCCTCCTGGACGCGCGACTGCTGCTGGAAGAGCAGGTGGCGGCTGTGACCAGGAGGGCCTTTGCACGACTCTGTGTAATTCGAACAACTCCATGTAATTTGCCAGTTGTGCCAGCTCCTGGATAGGGATTCCTTGCTCATGGTCACACATGCTCTGGCCCCCTCCAGACTTGATTATTGTAATGCACTTTACATGGGGCTGCCCTTGACGACCAATCAGAGGCTGTACCTGGTCCAGAATGTGGCGGCTCGGGTAGTGATGGGGTGCGGGAGGTATACCCGTGCCTCGCCTCTGCTCCGGGAGCTGCACTGGTTACCAGTTTGTCTCTGGGTGCAATTCAAGGTGCTGGTAATGACCTTTAAAGCCCTTCATGGTAGTGGGCCAGGTTACCTAAGAGACCACATCGCCCTAAGAGAGTCTGCCCGGCCTAACAGGGTGGACCGGAGGGGCTCCCTCAGTGTTCCATTGGCTAGAGGGACTCTCCTCTCTAGCACAAGGAGGAGGACCTTCTTCGTGCCCGCCCCAACCCTATGGAGCCTCCTGCTGGCAGAATTAAGGCTACAGTCAGAATTGCTACCTTTTAGGAAAGGGTTGAAAACCTGAATGGCAGAGCAAGTCTGGGGGGCTGACGGGGTGTTGACTCCCGCTCGTTGGCTCTGTTAGAGTTATATGTCCCTCGTACTGAGTGTGGGGAGGGGAGGGTCTTTTTAGAAATGGGATGGTTTTGAAAGAGTCTTTTATTGCTGTTTTTATTGGGTTTTTAAATATTTTTATGTGATTGTATGCCACCCTGAGCTGCCCTAGGGCAAGAGGGCGGGATATAAGTTCAAATAAATAATAAATAAAAATTCACATAGTTAAGCCAGGCTTTGCTTATTTTGGACCCACTAGAAATGTTGGACACAAGTTACCACAATCCCTAGCCAATATGCTATATTAACCGGGAGTGATGGGACTGGCAGTTCATCAAAAAGGGAAGAAGGCATTTAAATATTAACCTAAAATGAAATACTTCATTTTCAGTTATGTGTTTTATTTTGAGCTGAACCAAGCTTTGATGTAAAGATCATACACAAGAGATATGCCAAGAATGATCACAAACTCATTTCAATTGGAACAAAAAGTAATCACTAGATAAAACAGAAGCCACATACTTCTGTAATAGAAGTGACAATTCTCAGATAAGCTATATCTTTGCCAGAAAATTCAAAAGGAACCCCATCCTCTTCAATTTTTTAAAAAGTGCAACAGTATTAAGTACCAACGTAGCAGAGTATAAGATGCATCCAATTATTACCAAAATAGCCTACTATAGGCCACCATATACAGTACAAGATGCACTCCATTTTCCCAGTGTACAGTAAAACCTCTACATACGATTTTTCCCAGTTCCACAAGGTTATTTGTATGTCAAAAAAATGTATGTCAAAAACACATTGGATTACCAGAAGAGGCCACTAGATGTCAATGTATTTTTTGTATGTCGAATTTTTTTAGCCAGGATTTCTATTTATATGACAAATTTTTTGTAAGCCGAACCGTTTGTATGTCAGGGTTCCACTGTATTTTAACACCCCCCCCCCCAAGCAAATCCGGTAATTCACTGCTCTGTACAAAATGTGCTGCAATGCTATACTATATTTTCTTGAAGTATAGTGGAAACTGTGTTTACTAGTTTGTTTGTTTTTTAATTGCACATACTCCATACAAATTAAAGACCACTTGCTCCTTTTGTGTAATAAAGAAAAAGGATACACAGGGGTAAGGTTGTGGAATACTGGATTTCCTCAAAAAAGTATCTGAATTTCTTCAGCTATTTGAAATTTTGCCTCTCTTGGCAGGTGCCTATGCTATGTGCCAGATCTAGCCCTATGGCTGTTTTATTACTTTTTGACCTACATAAGTGTTTTCCCATTCAAGAGAGTTATGGTTCTGTCAGCATTCAGTGCTATGTCTCACAGCCAATCTGTTATTGTTACAGGCTGTCAGGTCACCTCCTACTTATAGTAACCCTATGAATGAAAGATCTCCAAAATGTTCTCCTGTCTTCAACAGCCCTGCTCAGCTGTTGTAAACTCAAGCCTGAGTTATTCCATATCATTTTCAATCTTCCTCTTTTCCTGCTGCCTTCAACTTTTCCCATCATTTCCAGAGAATGCTGCCTTCTCATGATGTGCCCAAAGTAAGACAGCCTCCGTTTCATCATTTTTGCCTTCAGAGATACAGTAGTTCAAACTTCCCGACAGTCCAGGATATCTGCAGACATTTCTTCTAGCACCATATTTTAAACCAGGAGTGACCAATCATTTTGGGCTGTGGGCTGGTCATGTGATTCCAGGGGGTGATCACTACAGTCTGGGGGCCGCATCCAGCCCCCAGGCCATAGTTTGGCACCCCTGTTTTAAACAAATAATATTTCCCTGTCAGCATTCTTTAACTTTCCAGCTCTCATATCCATATATGGAATATTGGAATACAAGAGTGTTGATGATCTTGCTCTTGGTCTCCAGGGACACATCTTTACACCTGGTGATCTTTTCTAATTCTTCAAAATCTCAGTCTTTTAGTTTCTTGACTGCACTCTTCATCTGGATTGATGAGTGAACCAAGATATACAAAATCTTTTATTACTTCAATTTCTTCATTGTCAGCATTAAAGTTATTTAGCTGTCCTTTAATCATGATTTTTATCTCCTTAATGTTCAACTTTGTTCCCGCTTTGTCACCTTCTTCTTTCACTTTGATTAAAAATTTCAACTCATTGCTGCTTTCTGCTACTAAGATAGCATCGTTTTAGGGGGTGGGTAGTTTTAACTGTTTTTAACATGTTTTTAAATTGTGATTGTGAACCGCCCTGAGTTGGCTTTGGCCGAGTGGGCGGTATATAAATTTGACAATTAAAATTTAAATTTAAATTACTGCTGTTTCTTCCAACAATTTTTCCTTCTCCTGCATCTGAATTTACAAACAAAAAGATGTTCTAGGAGAGGGGTGCCCAAACTATGGCCCACAGGCCGGATCCAGCCCAGGACACCAATTAATCTGGCCCATGATGCCCTCACCACTCCTGGAAGTGGAAGGAAAACACACATGCACATATGCAGAATGCTGCTGTAAATTACCCACAACTGTTGTAAACGTTTACGTGTTTATGACAGCTGTGGGTCATTTATGACAGCATTCTGTGCATGCGCAGGTGCGTTATGCGCATGCATATTTTACTTCCGCTTCCAGGTGGGAAGAACCACCTGACTGGCAAACTCAACCACGTGACCGGCCCATGGTCCGAAAAAATTGGGCACCCCTGTTCTAGGCCAGAAACCAGGAATTCAGGAGAACAACATAGGGTAGCAGGATTATCTGGCTAAATTTTGCATTTTGGAGCATGGGTGGGGCTAAACAGCAATTTAATCTATTGTTTATATCTCTAAACTTTCTTACAGTTATAAGCCAAACTCAGGAAGACTCAATTTTTGGCTGATCTAATCAAGTAGCTGTGTAATTTACACAGGAGCTCTGGGGACCAAGCGATCCCCTTCCAAACAAACTCCTTTCACTTGCTGACATGTTACAGTACTGTACAGTACTTGTATTCTAAATGCGTTTCATTCTAGCAGTTTTAATACTGCAGACAACTGCTATTAGTAAATCTGCTTCCTGTATGCTAAAGTACAGTATATATAATATACTTTAATATATATTCAGAACAGCATGAGTTTATTCCAACAATTTCTGTAGTAACAATTATGTAGAAGGATTTCTACCAGGATACTTCATGACTATTTGAGAAGCTCTAGCTCAGGAGTTCTCAACCTTTTCAAGCCGGAGGCCAAGTCATGCTCCCTCAGACAGCTTCAGGGGCCAGACAGTCATTTTGCCCTTCCTCCACCACATAGCACTTCCGGATGTGGTGGAGGCAGTGGGGGCCACATGAAATGGTGCTGTGGGCTGCATCTGGCCCACAGGCCACAGGTTGAGAATCCCTGATCTAGCTAATAGTAAGTGCACAACCCTAAGGGAAAAAATTGAATGTCCTCCAGATTCTTGTACTATATATAGAAAACTATGACATCAAAAAGGTTGGATGATGTATCATAAAATTAATTGCAGAAGATGGTGTCTAAAAAGGTATCAGTAAACAAGGAAATGATTTTTCTCCCTAAACAATGTCTACACGTCCTTAACCAATTGGTTCTTCTTTCCTTCCTATCCAAATTTCTACACAGGCTGAAATTCTGCTATGGAGGTCTTCCTAGCCCCCTGGAGCAACTATGGAGGCTGTGCACAAGCTGCATGTGATTTACATGTTTTATACAAACCAACACAGAACTATTTACCAGAGGTCACTGGGAAGAATTTGCATCTTGTAGCCTTTCAGAAAACATTTCAAACACATTGTTTGTAGAAGAAACAAGTTCAGATTTTCCAGCAAAAGAGATTTCTACACTATTTTCCAAATAGTTTTCTAAAATAATTTATACTACATCCATTTGAATTGATCCCCTCTACTCAAAAGAATTTTGGATTTCTCAGCCTAAGCAATGCTTTCTGAAACCCACATTGGCCTCCAACCACTCCTCCCTTCAAATCTGAAGGAATAACCCTTTGGTTAGGTACTCAATATTGTTATAGTTTCAAGCTATGATTACTTTAACACATGGCACAGTAGGGAAAGTTTATAGAAACTAGAACGGAAATTGAGATCCATTTTGCAAGATGTGAGAAAATTGCACTTTGGAGAAGGTAGAAAGTAAAAAACGTTAGGCAAAAAATATCATGGCCTCCGCAGTTCTGGTATCCAACAAGCTTTTTTTGGGGTAAAGGAATATCGGTTAGTTCCTTTATGGCAGAGCTGTCTAGATTATTGAAGGGATGTCATAGATAGTTCTCTTATTTTACTGCTTATGTGTTATTATTTGTTCCTTTTGAAGTATATGTGATTTTTTATTTTTATTGTTTGTTATATTTTGATGTTAATCCTGTTGTAAACTGCCCAGCATAGTGGCTTCACTAATCAGGTGGGATATAAGTTTAGATAGATAGATAGATAGATAGATAGATAGATAGATAGATAGATAGATAGATAGATAGATAGATAGATAGATAGATTTTAGTTTAGTAAAATGTAGATAAAGCCGAGGGGCTACAGGGGAGGGGGATTACAAAACAAAGATGTTGGCTGGCAAAACTTCAACAGAAGGACAGAGTCAACTCTAAGGTACTCATGCAGATACTAAGTGCATTAGGATTCATTTACTGTTTGCCAGAAGCACCATCAGTGTAAATGCATGTTCTGTTGACACAGATTTCAAATTGAAAGTAGATGCTGAAAGTTTCTTTCTTTCTTTTCCCCCCTTTTTGTCATCTTTACTCTGCACTGTAATTAAACACTGAAGACGTTGTTTTTTCCAGACTTATGTATGAAGTAACTGCCCTTAACATCCAGCAAGGGAATGCTTTCTCCAATCACTGGGACTTTTGTGTACCTTAATATGGCTAGTTAATAACCCTATTTTCCATGGATTTTGTCTATTCTTCAAAGACCAATGGCAATTACTACACATTATGAATTCTGCAAGCCAAACGTGCAATTCAGTGAGGTACCTTATTTTAATAGCATCTGAAGAAGTGGACTGCTGTTGACAAAAATGTACACCAAATAACCTTTTAGTCTTCAAGATACCCACAAGATTCCTTATACTGCTTATGCTTAAGTTTCTTCAAATGGCTTACCCTTAATTCAGACCATGATGGGTGTGTGGAAAAGGAACCACAGGGATAATTGTATATACTGCCCTCAGCACAGACTACACACACACTGCATATGAATATGCAGACTATAAAAAATAATAATAACCATTACATGCCAACAAGACAGTTCTGACTTCAGGCGACTCCTTCTAGGGCTGTGATGGCAAACCTTGGCACTCCAGATGTTCTTGGAGTTCAATTCCCAGAAGCCCAAGCGCCCTATGAATCCACATGAATGGATTTACTGTGGGCATGTTTTACTTCCACTTCCGGGAGCGACGAGGTCAGCACGGGCCAGATGAATCGCAGTAAATTCATTCATGTGGATTCACATGGTGCTTGGGCTTCTAGGAATTGAAGTCCAAGAACATCTGGAGTGACAAGGTTCGCCATCACGGTTCTAGGGCTTTCTAGGTACAGAATACTAAAAAGTGGTTTACCATTCTCTTCATAAATATAAGAAACGAACAAATACATCTGAACAAAATAAAAATAAACAAATGGATTGGAATGTAATGGCCAAAGTGTTTGTGAGACTAACTCTAGAGATAAAAAGTTTATTAAATCAGCCCCATGTTACAGCTCTTTGAATGAATGCACATAGGTCAGGTCTCTTGAATGCCTTACTCGTCCAGAATCAATAATTTCCAACAGGGAGAGTAATTCCTGTAGTCTCTTACATTAGAAACAACAAAGAGTCTTTTGGCACCTTAAAGCCCAACATGTATACCATGAAATATAAATGTACTAGTCTTTAAGGTGCCACAAGAGTTTTCATTGTTCTAGCCCAGGGATGTTCTTACCAGATGTTCTGAACTCACATGACCATTCACAATTGTCTGTACTGGCTAGTACTGACTAGAATGGCAGCCTACCAACACCTCAGGCGCACACATTCCCTTCTGCTGTTCTAGCAGAAGCAGAGATCTCCAAAGTCAATGTGAACACTTGCCAATTGATTCTGCCACATTAAATGTCCACCGACATGACTGTGCATTAAAAATAAACGCTTTTATTGCTGGAAAACTTTCAAAGTAAATAGTCAGCATCAATTTCATCTTTGAGAGTCAGCTGATTTTTCCTTTTCCATATTTATCACGTCTGAAGTCACATTCAGTGAAGCATGTTCAGTCAGTTATTCAAGCTTGACTGTTTGCTACTGACAGCTGCACAGATTTCCTGTGAAATTTCTCACCACTGGCTATGCTAATAGATGTAGGGCTGGGGGTGGGGAATAAGATTCCTAAAGGCTGTACTTTCACTGCTGTTCCATGTCCAGTTAGTAACATGATTAGGTAGACACCACTGGCATCTGCAGAATACTGTTTATCACAGGGGTGCCCAAACTTTTCAGGCCATGGGCTGATCATGAGATTATGGGGGCCAGTCACTATGGCCCGGGGCCTGGATCTGGCCCCCAATGCCAGTTCATCCGGCCCATGAAGCCCTCATCGCTCCCGCAAGCAGAAGTAAAACGCGCCCATATGGGCAAATTTTACTTCCGTTTCCAGGAGTGACGAGGGCCACATGGGTCGGATGAATTGGCATCGGGGGGGGGGGGGGGGAATCCAGGCCCCGGGCCGTAGTTTGGGCACCCCTGGTTTATCACATGAATGGCAGTTGATTCAACCCTTCTACCATCATATATGCAGCCTATTTGTGTCTCTAAAAAGTTTTACTGAAGTATTTAAAAGGTTTTTGAGGTTTTGATTTCTGTACTATCAACCACAAAAGGTGGGAGAGATGTTCCATATATATAAATTTACTTTACGATTCCAAAATCAGTATCATGCTACTTTAACAACTTTTTCTTTTTCATAAATATCTTTTCATTTTGGTTCTATATAAATATTGCTTCAAGTAGCACAATGCAGATATGTCTTAACTGTTTTAAAGAAAAACAGAGATGATCACTGCAGACACCAACCATTTTATGAACACAAAAAAATACAAATGTTAAAGTACAAAAATGATGTTGAGTTTGTAGTAGGATTCCTAGAGAAGGGGGGGAGATAATAGTGTATTCATAGAGGACTGAAATCTCTTAGATAAATCTTTAGATTACATTAGATTAGATTAGATAAATCTTTATTGTCGTTCTGCACAGAACAACGAGATTGGGGGGAAAAACACTTATCAACTCAACAAAACCTCAACAAAATACAACTATCCAAAATTATCAACATATTCCCACCCCACATATACACATTTAACCCCTAAAAAGCTCTAAAACTCTAAAACTATAAAAACTATATACAGAAGCTCCCTCATGAACTGCATTTCACTGCATTCAAAGCCAGAACCGCTTTTGGGTAGAAACTATTTCTCAAGCGGCTGCTCCTGGTCTTTATGACCCTATACCTTCTTCTAGAAGGCAGAAGCTGAAAGAGATCATTTCCGGGGTGCATACTATCTTGCATTGCAATCTCTACAGAACAGAACAGATCCCAAACAGGTTTCACAAAAGGAAAGCAGATTAGAAATAAGCCCCTTTACAAAGACAGCCAAAAAAAATTGACATGAAAACATAACAGATCAAAAGGTTTCATGCCAGGCATTTTATTAGCTTGTGGAACATATTACCTGTTTCTGTCATTGAATTATAATGCTTAACAGAATTAAAGGATTAAACATTATTATACTTAACACATCTATGACCACATTTAAAACCCCACAAAAGCACAACTTCAGTCATTCTCTACTGCAAAGCCCCAAACTACGGCCCGCAGCCACGACATCAAATCATCCAGCCTGCGCCCTTGCTGCGGCTGCCGCCTCCTCTCCGCTTAGTTTGACCTCTCCGCTTAGCTTGGCGTGTCCCTGCCGGCATTCCGTAGCAGGGTAGATGTAAGGCTTACAACATCCACCCTGCTATGGAAGCCAGCAGGGACATGCCAAGCCAAGCAGAGGGGACAAGGATGGAGGCGGCGGAAGCAGTGGCTGAAGCAGCCGAGCATGCCTTATCTGACATCTGGAGCAGGTGAGTACAGCTCCTCCAGGCCAATAAGCAAGGAAGCAGGGGGCAGTGTGGGGGCTCAGGGTGGTAGCTGGCGGCGGTGGGCAGTGGGGGAGCTCAGAGTCATCCCCAGCGGTGGTGGTGGTGAATGAGTGGAGTGGGGCTTGGTGTGGTCCTGCCGCTGCAGGAGGCATTGAGGGAAAGTGGTGTGGGGCTCAGGGTAGTCCTGCCAGTGGCGGCAGTATGGGGGGAGTGTTGTTGGGCTCGAGGTTGTCCTGTCACCACTGGTGGTGGTGTGGGGGGGGGCTGGTGTGGGACCCATGGTAGTCCCACCTCGCTGCTTCCAGTGGAGGCGGCACCACCAGTTCAGCCCCTCAACAGTCTGTGGAGGCCCCCAGCTTAAAAAGTTTGGGGACCCCTGCTCTACTGCCTGGCCTCTATTAATTAAGGCAAATCTCTCCAATAATACGTACAAAATCACCTTTTAAAATGAGTTTGGTTGGCAGCATGGCTGTTAAGCAGAGATATTGATTAAATGATATGGATTTACTGGTTTGTTCTATTGCATTTTTTGATTCCTAATCAGGATCAAACTCACAACCTTTTGGTTGCAGTACAGCAGTTTAACCACTGTGCCATGAGGGTTCCTATCATAGATTATTTTTAACCAGATCTGTTAAGAACATAAGAACAGGCTTGCTGGAACAGGCCACAGGAGCCCATCCAGTCCAGCATTCTGTCTCACACAGTGGCTCACCATTTCCTTCAGGGTATTCCCAAGGAGATGCCTTCACCTGCTTAAGATTCCCTGGACATGGCATTGAGAGATATCCTGCCTATCTCTCCAACCCCGAGGTTGTCGAGCAGGAAAGGTCTGTTGAGCAGGAAAGGTCTACAGTATTGCTTTAATAGGACTGGAATGATCCTATCAGCCTTGAAACCAAGTGCAGAAAACCATATGCATTGCTTCACACTTCTTAGAGCAGGGGTGCCCAAACTGCAGCCCGGATCTGGCACCTGATGTCAATTCTTCCAGCCCAAGAAGCCCTCATCACTCCTGGAAGCGGAATTAAAACGTGCCCATACGGGCGCATTTTACTTCCACTTCCAGGAGCGACAAGGGCTTCATGGACCGGATGAATTGGCTTTGGGGCCGAATCCAGACCCCAGGCCATAGTGACCAGCTCCCTGAACCACATGACTGGCCCACGGCCCGAAAAGTTTGGGCAGCCCTGCCTTAGAGGAACAGTACTACAGATCTTAACCTATAAAATCGAGGGTTAACCGTTGGAACTTTGCATAGGCTCCTTAGCCAGGCCCTACTAGCCCGCACTCACCATTCGTGCACATGCCCGAACTGGGTACGCAGGTAAACGCAAGATTGAGAAATGCGAAACGCGAAAAAAGGGAAACAACTTCATTTCCCAATGTTCTTTGCGCCACACCGCGCCACAGCCAATCAGGCTAAGAGGCGCGACCACAAAGAACATTGAGAAATGCGCCGCGGCCAATCAAAATCGAGCTGCAGGGGGGGAAAATGCACTACAACCACAAATCACAAACCCATAACTACAAGCCCCAGAGTCCTGTGCGACATGAGCGCGCAGAACGCTGAGGAAGTCGGTGCCCGAAAAATTAAAAAACAACAACTCACCGCCTCACAGCCACGCAAACACCAACCGCCCTTCTTTCCCTCACCAATGGCGCCTGAAGGTCCTGACTGGAGTTTCTCCTTTAATATAAGTAGGTGGGGGTGGCGATCCCCCTCTCCGCTGGCTCCCCTAGGATTGGAAGGTTTGTGGGGACAAAAGGGGTATGTCCCCCCAACCCTTCTGGACCCAGGAGACCAGGGAGAGTAGATCGATTCCCCCCACCCACCCACCCAAAAACCTCCGTCTTTAAAGAGAAGAAACCAAGCAGTTTCTTCTCTTTGAAAATGGAGTTGTTTTAAGGAGGGGGGTAATCGATCCACTCTCCCTGGTCTTCTGGGTCCAGAAGGGTTGGGGGGGACATACTCCTTTTGTCCCCCCAAACCTCCCAACACCAGGGGAGCCAGCGGAGAGGGGGGTCGCAACCCCCCACCCAATGATATTAAAGGGGAAACCCCGATCTACTTTCACGACCACCTGCTGGCCACAATAGTAAAAACAATTCAAAAACACACAACAGCCCCAAACAAAAGGCTACAAGAGTAAAAACAAATCAAAAACATAACACAAATTCACAATTTTACACAAAGGTCACACCAATAAAAACAAGTCAAAAAAATTACACTAAAACACACTTTAACACAAATCACAAACATATGTCAATAAAATACAATAGAAACTTTTAAAAATCCTGTGCTGAGTTTTAACTCAAATTAAAACCCAAAACATCTAAACACATTTTAAAAACATTGAATGTAAAAAACATTTACTTTTACATTACTAAAATTATTACCTATGGTACAACTAATTCAAAAAATTCAAAAAACTAAAACATTATTCCCTTACATAAAACAATTTTAAAAAATTATATCATACTTTGTTCTTTTATTAATCCTAAAAAACCCAAAAAAAAGCAGATCACAGTTAATAACAGCCAAGCCAAAAAAAAAAAAATAAACATTTTTAAAATTAAAATTACAGACTAAGCAATTTTTAAAAAACATTAATACAATTTAACCTTCCAACACAATTTAAAACAGCCTGGCAATGCCAGGCAACCTCTGCTAGTAGGTAATAAATAAATTTTATAACTTTGTGAAGTTTGCATAGGATATATCAGTCATACTGGCACCTAGACACCAGGAATGGCTAAAAATGCTTCAATGAGGAAACGAGCCTTCTCGGTGGTGGCATCCATATTATAGAACACCTTCCCAAGGAAGCTGCACCAGGTCCCATCCCTCAAGATATTTAAAAGAATAACTTAAAACAATCCTGTTCCAGAAGGCCTTTGAAGACCTGCTCCCTGCTGCCAGTTAGTTTAGTTTAGTTTACATTTTTAGTATTAGTATAAATTTATTCAATTTCTGGGACCAGTCTTTTTTTTTCTTGGGTTTTTTATTGTATGTGTTTGTTAAAATCTTATCAAGACTCATTGTTATTTTTAACATGCTGCTGCCAAGTTGGGGTTTTAACCTTTTTTTCCTGTTTGTATGGGTTTTACAACTATTGCACCATAGTCAGAAATTTAAATACGGCATAAGGTAAAGGTAAAGGTTTCCCTTGCTTGAAAGCCAGTCATATCCGACTCTAGGGTGCAGTGCTCATCTCTGTTTCAAAGCCGAAGAGCCAGCGTTGTCTGCTTCTGTAGATGTTTCCGTGGTCATGTGGCAGGCATGACTAGACACCGGAGCGCACGGAACGCTGTTACCTTCCCACCGAAAAGGTCCCTATTTATCTACTTGCAATTTCTTGCTTTCGAACTGCTAGGTTGGCAGGAGCTGGGACAAAAATGGGAGCTCATTCCGTCCTGCAGTATTCGGGAATCGAACTGTTGACCTTCCACCTCCCAGTCAGCATCTTAGCCACTTGAGCCACTGCAGTCCCATACTGTATACAGTATATAATTTTTTTATTGCAGATCCCAGAATCTTCCAGGCAACATCACTAATGGACCTGCAGGTTGGGAGATGCATGGGATTTGTAATCTGAAAAAGGTAACCTCTCCAAACTCTGGTTATAGGTCAGGCTTTGCATGCAGAAGATTCAGGCCCCAGCATCTCCCTTTATAAGGCTAAGAACGACCCCCTGTTTAAGATCCAGGAAAGTAGCAGTGGGTCAAGCCAGTAATGAACCAGCTGGGTAAAAAGCCTGAAATGGTAAGTGAGGCAGCTTCCTACGTCCCTACGAGACATGCACTCCTATCTCTGACAAAATTGTGCTCCATCATCTCACACATACTCTCCCACCACCCGCCACTAAGTTTGTTCCTGATGCCATAATAGGGCTAGAAGGAACAGTGCACAAAATGATTTGCATTTAATCAGAATAAGGTGGTTCAGTTCCCATCACCCATCTGCAGCTTCTTCTATAAAAATCTTCAGAGCTCCCCAGAAAAGCACAGTTTTTCAACAGTTTTTCTTTCCCTTGTTTGAAAAAAAAAATACAAAGCCAGTAAAAACACAGCTCCCTACCATTGTCCAAAGGAAAGGCTCTTGAAATTCAAGGACTAGAAACTGAGACTTTAGTGTGATGTAAATATTGACTTCTAATAAGATGTGTGTATCAATGCCTTGCGACTGCGGTAGCTTAATCGTAAAGACACTGAGCTTGCTGAGTGGACGATCAGCAGGTCAGCAGTTTGAGACCCAACTACTGCACAACAGAGTAAGCTCCCTCCTCTGCCCTAGCTCCTGCCAACCTAGCAGTTCTAAAGCAAGAAATTGCAAGTAGATAAATAGGTACCACTTTTGCAGGAAAAGTAAAAGTGTTACTGCCACATGACCATGGAAATGTCTGGAGATGCAGACCACAAGCTAAAAACATGAATCAACAGTATGAGGTGGGGGAGGATATGATGCAATACTAAGCTGCATCAACAGACATGTAGTATCCATACCAAGAGAAAAAACAGCACCATTGCATTCAAGCTTTGGTTAGACTTGATCCAGAATACTGTAACCAGTTGTCAACACCCGCCATTTAAGAACAATATCAACTCACTGAAACATATACAGAAGAGGGCAACCATTCAGTAAAGATTGTAAAGTGTCTGGAAACCAAACCCAGTGAAGAACAATGGAAAGAACTGGGTGTGTTTAGCCTGGAAGAGAAGACTAAAAGTGATATGATAGCGGCCTTCAAATATATGAAATGATGTCATGTGGAAGACAGAAGTCCAAATGCAAACTATGAGATTGAAATGAAGAGAAAGACTTCAACTGAACATTAGGAATAGTGTCCTGCCAGTAAGAATTGATGACATAATAAAATACATCACAAGTAGCTTTTAAGAAAGGTTAGATAGCAATCTATTAAAGATGTAGATTTCTTTTGCTATGGATTCCTTACTTCCACAGAAAATCAATCATCCTTGGTGTCCTTTTTAGCTCTACAATTCTATGGTTCTTTTTTATAATATTGGGGCCATCTAATGATTCTATAGAAGAGATGGAGAGCAGATGGCCCCAGATACTACTGGACTACAACTCCCATTAGCCTAATCAGCATGGCCAGTAGTAACAGATGATGGAAACATCAGTTTAACTTCTAGATGGACAAACCTTCCATATGCTTTCTTGTAGAGTCCAAAATCCATTATGTATTCATTTCAACAAGCCTTCCACCAGTCCTGAAACTCACTACGTGATCTTAGGCCATCACGACTTCATAGTCTAATGTAACTCACAAACTTATTCTCTGATTAAAATGACTTGACTTTGATCCCAGGCAAAGTTCTAGAACGGATAATCTACCTGTCAATGTGTGTGTGAACATTTTACAAAAGAACATAATGGTTGAAATACTGTTTAGTGTAAGAAAACTCAGAATGTTCAGACTGTTCTTAACTGACAAATGAAAAGTCCCTGTCCGATTCTCGGGGGCAATGGCACATGAATGAAAAATCAGTGTATGTATGCACTCAGAGAATTGCAGTGGAGGCTCTTTACTTACCAGTTAGGAATGGACTGAAAGTTATGTATTTTCTTGCACTAAGCAGCAGGATTCCAAGCAGTTTATTACCAAGATCTAAAATGGGTTTCTCAAAAATCTGTTTTGTCAGACTAATCCTGTCTCTTTTTCTGAAAACAGTCACATGTCTGGTAAAAGAAGGAACCACTAGTATAGCTTCACTTCACCAGGAATGTTGACTGTAACTGCCACACTATTCTTATAGCCACACTGGTAAATTGTGGGCTAGTTGATGATGTTTCTACTAGGTACCATATATATTTGACTATAAGTCATCCCAAATATAAGTCGAGTTACCTAATTTGGACTTCTAAAACTAGGAAAATAGATTGACCAGAGTATAGGTCAAGGGTGGAAAATGCAGCTGCTGCTAGTGAGTTTCAATAATTAAAATACATGAAAATATGGTAAAATTAATTAATTTAGACATTTGTGTGGGTATGTTTTTGAGTGTTTACATTGGCCTGAGTATAAGTCAAGTCCCATTTTTGGACCTCATTTTAGGGGCTAAAACCCCCACTTATACTTGATTATATACAGTACTGTATTTTTATAGCTGGTTGACTGGCCAGCTCTAAAAATTGCTCACCAACAGTTCTACATGATCCTGAAAAGAAGTGACAAGTAGGATGCTGCAAGGTTCTGTCCTGGACTCAGTGTTGTTCCACATCCTAATAAATTATGCAAACAAGGGTATGGAGGGGGATGTTCATCAGATCTGCAAACAATGTCAAACTAGGAGGAACAACCAATTCTTCAGATAGCAGAATCAGGATTCAAGAGGGCCTTAACAGATATAAGAAGTAGGTTAAAACAGACTGAGTTTCAACAGGAAAAAATGTAAAATTCTACATTAAAGCAGGAAAAGTCAAATGTAAATATAAGATGTATGACACCTGTCTCAGCAGTAGTACTTTTAAGAAAAGTTCAGGCGAAAGATTGTAGCATCACAATTGCCAATTTGAGTGAGAGGCAGCAAATGCATGTCTGTGCTGGAGATACATTTCAGTTATGCTACACATTTAGAAACAGAACAGCACATTGTGTGACAAAAATTGAAGCTCCTTATAATGTAGATGGGTTGGCATGCTTTTTAAAGAAGATGATGATTTAGTAATCCCTATGGGAGGGAGAGAGAAAGATCAATTAAAAGAGAACTCAGGAAGAGACACTCTATTGGCTACCTGTAATTTCCATGGAAACAACACACGTTGTTAGCCTCAGGGATACTGCCAAAAATGGCCTCCTCTTGGGAACAGACACCCTCTCACACTGGCATATTAAGAAATATTTGCCATGTGGTTCTGAATTACTCTGCTGTAAGATTTCACAAGATTTCCTTCAGAGAACTAGGAACATGGATACACATGTGATGGCTCAATCCTCCAGCATTTAGATACACTGCAGTGTAAGGGATGGGTCAGTTGCTACAGGGGGAATGCAACTAAGGGACACATACAATAGCGGTTTGGTCATAATGAAGGTTGTGGAGTAGAAGGGAGGAGGTGGAGGCTCTACTAGCACAGGTTCGAAAAGATAATTTGGCAACAGAAATTAATAGAATACCTACACTCAAGTGCAACCGGATGGGGTCAACACACAGAATTCGACAGCTGTGAAGGGGAAAGAGGGAGAAGGCTTCCAACTCAATCCTGTAGTGGTACAAACAAATGCCATGACTCTGTCTCCAAAAGGCGGTTCATAGTATTAGCTTGTTCAGGGAGAGCAACAGAATCTTGTGGCAACTTCTAAGCCCTATTTAGGCATTATGTCTTAATGTATGAAGAGACCTCTGCAAGATCCCATCACCATGTTCCCTCCCCTTCACCCAGAATTTAACCAGATCTATGTGCATTGACAGCAAAAGTCTTTTTAAAAGTTTGTAACTATAATGTGGTTAAGATGCTGAACTTAATGACTGGAAGATTGGCAGGTCAGCAGTTCAAGACCTAAGTACTGCACGACAGAATGAGCTCCCATCTCTGTCCCAGGCTCCTGCCAACCTAGCAGTTCGAAAGCAAGAAATTGCAAGTAGATCAATAGGGACCACTTTGGTGAGAAAGTAAACAGCATTCTGTGCACTCCAGTGTCTAGTCATGCCTGCCACATGTCCACACAGACAGCGCTGGCTTTTTGGCTGTAAACAGAGATGAACACTGAACCCCTAGAGTCAGATACGACTGGGAAACCTTTACCTTTACCTATAATTACAATTACCTAAATATGTTTGCAGGACTCCTCGAATCCTGAAAGGCAAGGGTCCCAATCACAGAAGCTTTCCTGTTCATGTTTCCCTTCACACTTCTGCACTCATTACCTATTATAGTCATGTTATGGACATAGGAGGGGTTTCCCCTACCTCTTTCTGCTACCCTATTCCTATCATTATCACAGCCCTCTCTATGCTCCCAGACATAATGCCTGAATAGGACTAAAGACGATGGGTTAACACATTACCTCCTCATCCTATAGAAGGTTCTCCTCAGTACAACTACCTTTACAAGCTCTGCTTCTGGCCTATCAAATGACATTTTTTGTTGTAGCGTGGTGCAAATCACTATGATGATCCAAATCTTATCTTAATATATATATAAATTAAAACCCTGGTCAAGGTACATGTGCGAGCCTCAAATATATAGCATGTGTCACTATTCTTCAGACAATACTTTTGTGGAGGGACTTCCTGGTTTCTGAACCAAAACCATTAGAGTGGTTATGTGGAGGAGGCATGACTGCAATAAAAAATGCCATTGAAATCAATCTTGTAACCAAGAGACAGAGATAATGTGGAGTGTGTAAACATTCTCCTCACCTTGACAACCAGACTCCATAGCAGCTGTACGAAACTGTAATCCTCAGGGAGAAGAGCATCAAAGGCACCTTCCATTCCTTCCTATTATAAGTGTTTCTTAAACGCAAGTTACTATTCTGGATTCAGAGCGTTTTGGCATTCCATGGTCGTCTGAAAGTCAAGGATCCTCCTGATTTGCAGGGCAACTTCCATGAAATGGCAACTGGCAGTTATCATGTCAGGGCAATTGAAATACGTAAAGCTCCAGCAGTTGGAAGAATTGCCCTTTAGTAAATGTCTAATGTGAACAACTCTTTGTTTTCAGCTACCATCACTATTCAGGGTTGTTTTTTTAAAAAAAAAAAAAAACCAGGAGTGGCCTTCAGAAAAATACATGAACATTACAGCATGAAAGATATATGGCTTTTGGAGCAGGATCTAACAAAGCGGGTGTAATCACAGCACTGGCATACAAAGTCACACTGTGCCATTTTCAATAGAACTAGTTTTTCACTACAGACGCAGATGGGAAGAATTCTCCTTACCTATCTGTGCCCTGGCAAGAAATTATTCTGCTGCAGAGGAACCAGGAAGGCCATAATAATACAAAGAGACACAAAAAGTTCAAGTAATATATGCTAAATATTCCAGTATCGGTACAAGATTGGGGGGGGGGGGTAACGACCAAATATTCTTCAGTGGGCTAGATTCAAGCAGCAGAAAATCAGAAATAGGTAAACAAGTAGAATGCAACTGATGTGAAGCAGTTAAAGATGTGGAGGTGGTGGTGGGGTAATAATAATAATAATAATAATAATAATAATAATAATAATAATAATAATAATAATAATAATAATAATAATAATAATAATAATAATAATAATAATAATAATAATAATAATAATAATAATAATAATAATAATAATAATAATAATAAGAAGAAGAAGAAGAAGAAGAAGAAGAAGAAGAAGAAGAAGAAGAATTACAGTATTTTGTGTCAGAAATTATTCTGGATTGAAAGGATTTTTGCTGGAGAAACTCCACTCAGGGGATGCCCAAAAGAGGATCCTTTCATGTCCACAAGATCTTTTCTCATCAAAGTGGCCCCTACTTATCTCCTTGCAATTTCTTGCTTTTGAACTGCTAGGTTGGCAGGAGCTGGGACAGAGACAGGCGCTCAAACCATCATGCAGTACCCGAGTCTCGAACTGCTGACTTGCCAGCCTTCCAGGTAACAAGGCAAGCTTCTTAACCACTGAGCCACCACAGCCCATGAAGATGTACAATGATAGGGCTGCAAAATTAATAAGGAAGTCTCCAGTTCAGGGGTCAAGGATTCAGAACAGTACAAGGATGTGTTAATGTTTTGCATTAAGTTCAAAGGGCAAAAAGTCCTGTCTCAAGGGCCAACCAACATTCTCCTCCAAAACTAAATACTGTAATCTAAAATAGCAATCTAAACTAAATAATGCTGCTGCTTCTTTTTCCATTAACAACAATGACAGAAACAACTACAGTTGATTTAAGGAATAAATAGGTGGAGAGACTCTAGAATGTTTCCTTTAACATCCTTCATCCCTGCGAATGTAGGCTCCAGAGTGTCTCACTTGAACTGCCAAATAAAAATGATGGTTTCTCAGCTTCTTGTTGAAAATATTAGAATCTACACTAGGAAATATGGTTTTAGTATTTCCATGCAACATTTCTTGCTTCTAATGGTAAAGGTTTGCCTTGCTCGAAAGCCAGTCGTATCCGACTCTAGGGTGCAGTGCTCATCTCTGTTTCAAAGCCAAAGAGCTAGCGCTGTGTACTGCTGCAGACGTTTCCGTGGTCATGTGGCAGGCATGACTAGACACCAAAGTGCACGGAACGCTGTTTCTTGCTTCTACTCTGTACTAAAAAGCCGAACTAGTACATCAGAGAGAGAGAGATAATGCTAAAATAGGAAGCATAAATAGAGATAGAGACCCAAGGAAGTCAAGCAGAAACCATGAATTCCTAGCAGCTTCAGCTTCAACTATTTGAATACTGTACTATTACAGTTAATACTTTGTTTTCACAATTAATACTTCTGTGTTTCAAGATGTTGTTGCTAAAAGGCAGATCTTAGATAGCCTCATATTCAAAATACTTTCTCCTACTTAATCTTAGTGCACATGATGAATAGATTCCTTTTCTTTAAAAGAAGAAATGGGGGAGGGGTATTCGACTTAGAGCTATTTGGACTCAGTAAAAGATATACAGAACTTAAGACACATAAAGCTAAGATCAGCTGCCATGGTAACATAGTAACATAGTAACTAATCTAGACTGGCCCAGTTTTTAGCAGGGCGAAGGCTATGGGGAGGAGATATAGATATGAGATAAGTATACTGTACTGTATTCTCTAGGTAAAGGTCGCCCTTGCTTGAAAGCCAGTTGTATCTGACTCTAGGGTTCAGTGCTCATCTCTGTTTATAGCCAAAGAGCCAGCGCTGTCTGCTTCTACAGATGTTTCCGTGGTCATGCGGCAGGCATGACTAGACACTGGAGCGCACAGAACACTGTTACCTTCCCACCGGAGTGGTTCCTATTTATCTACTTGCAATTTCTTGTTTTCAAACAGCTAGGTTGGCAGGAGCTGAGACAGAGACAGGAGCTCACTCCGTCATGCATTACTTGGGATTCGAACGACCTTCCAGTCAGTAATTTCAGCATCTTAACCACTTGAACCTAATCTGTCCCTAGAACTAGCAAAAAAAAACAACCCCGCCAATTCACAACATAAAACAGGCTGATTCAGTCACATAACATTATTTATGTTGAAACTCCATTTAAGTTGATAATGATATCTAGCACTGTTTTCCTAGGGACTTCAGGCATAACTCAATGGGTCTCTGGAGCAATGAAATCAGACAGGGCTCTTTTGCTGAATCAGTGCACTTTTAGACACTTGCATGTTCACACAGGGATCTTGTCAATATCCCATTCTGATCACTAATAACCCTAGTGAATAGTTTTTGGGGTGGCAGACATGTTTATCTGTGAAGACACATCAGACAAGAAACATCACAAGGCCGGACATTCATCGCTGAAAATGAACTGGATATCATACCAGGGTTTGGAGATATCTCTAGGTAGGAACTGCCACATTGACTCACACAATTTACATCTATGATGTTATCTATATCCAAGCAGTTCCCCCAATGGCTTAGTGGTTAAGACACTGAGCTTGGAGACTGGAAGGTTGGGTTTCGACACCCGAGGGCTGCACTTGGGGACATGAAAGGCGACTCATTCAGGCATTCCCTGAGCAGAGTTTCTACAACAAAAATCTTCTCAACCCAGAGTAATCTCTGACATGAAATTATTATCTATAGACTGAGGTTGCTGCACCTACCTACCATTGTTACGGAACTAATCTCCATTGGGGGGAAAATGAATACCAAACAGCGGTCTTAGGTCATCACAAGGAGGATAATTCCCAACCAATCACTGTCTTTTCATCTTGAGTGCCTATATAAAATTATTGTCATGTAGTCCCAGGCTAAAGTCTGAGGAGGTGGACTACTACACCACACTAGGTACCAATTTGATTATTATCCCACTTCAAAAACATCCTTAAAATTGGCTCATGGAAAAAAGTATTTATATGTATGGCATCCTATTTCTGCAGCTTGAAAGCTATATAGTACAGGAAAAGCAGAAAGTCTTATGAACATAGGAACAAAACAGTCTATTCTTCCATCTTATCATAAAGATTGGCCTTAACAACAGTTGCTAAACAAAATGCTGAGATACATTACGCAGCTAAACTGGCACTGAATTCCATTTGAGATTATTTTCAGCCTTGCCCACTTTCCAGACCTTCTCCATTATTTCTTCCTTGTCAGATAATAAAAAAACTACAGCAGTGTTTAAAATAAATAAAAATACCATATGGGCAGAAGTGAGAATAAAAAGAAGAGAAAATCACCAAACTATGCACATTGTGCAAGCAGAAATGGATCAGCTGTCAGAGACAGATGATGTAGCATGTACAGTACTGCTATCCCACCAGAGCAGTGGTTCCCAATGTGGAGCACACGCCCCACATGGTGACTTCAGTTCCCAGAAGCCTAAGTCAATACATTAGCTGATCAGTGCTTTGGGGAATTGACTAAGGCTTCTGGGAATTGAAGTAAAAAAAAAACAAAGGTTGGGAAACACTGCACTAGAGGGTCTAGATCAGGGGTAAGCAAACTTGACCCTCAATGTATTTTTTGGACTTCAATTACCAGTATCCTAAGTCAGAATACCTGTTAATCAGGAATTCTGGGAGTTAAAGTCCAAGAACATCTGGAGAGCCAAGTTTGTCAAATTCCAGCTTCTTCAGAATAACTTCTTTACAAGTTGGAATGTGCAAATTTTTCTACTCCTTATCTCTGAGCAGAAATGCTCTTTAAAGACCCTCGTTTTAACTTTTGTCTCTTGATATATTTTAAGTACCCCCACTTTAACTTCTGTTCCCTTTGCTGTGCTATGTTGGTCTTGGACTGTAATAAAGATTTGATTTGATAATGCCTGTTCTTCTTTTTTTTATTAGAGGTTTTCAAACATACATGTAAAAAATAAAGAAAGAAACATAAATTGGCTAATCAATACTAAACATATAAAAACAATACATTAAAAACCCCCACACACATGCCTGTTCTTCTAAGTTCAGATTAAATTCCTAAGTAAAAACCTGCACAGTTTTAGAAAAAACAACAACTTCATATCCCAGTCTTTCTCCGATACTGCTTTCACTCTTTGGCTTTATTTCATGGCAAACACTTTCTTCATTTTCCCCTAGGCTGCAGAATCACTAGACTGGAAAGCAAATGAATTCAATAAGGATCCAGCAGGCTGTGTAACATCTCAGTTGGACCTTGGGCATCTTTGTGAATTAGGGCTGTGCCTAACCGTAGAATGGAAGAGGCTAAAGTTGACACACTGGTGTCAACATTGAGACTGGTCTTTGCTATGTAACATGTTGTATCCCTTTTTAACAAGCTGACAATGTGGACACATTATTACAAGGCAACGCTGAACCATTTTCTGACGTTCTGAATTATGGACACAAAAGCAATCTCTCAAATTCATGAACTAGGTTTTTTAAAGGACTACATTTCCTGGATTTTAAAAAACAGAACGATAACAATACCAAAAATTGCCGAAATTTTGAAAGAAGAACTCTGGCAGCCTGATCTGCAGTACTTTACACGGTTCATGGAAGGACACAGATTGTTAAAACTTACAACCCATTACACAAATCTATCTTGAAAGCAAGTTCCAGTTAATTCAATTAGGCTTCCTTTTCAATAGCCTCACACAGGATTGCAGCGCAAGTGTTCTGGGCACTTCTGTATGGTCAGCTGAAGAAGAACGCTTCCAGAGAGTATGTTTGCAAGTAATTCTGACTAACGAGGAATTCTGACAAAGTTCAAGGTAAGGCTACAATTTTCATATTAAGAAGTACAACCATTCACCTCAGTGAGACTTATTCGTAGAAAAAGAAATGCAGGCTAGGCCATGTTGAATTAAAAGGAGCTCACTTTGAAGTAAACGTACACTGGTTTGTTCTTTCTAAATATTTGAAAAAAGAAGAGATATGAGGAGGGGGCACTGCAGGCTCAAGCCATTTTGGAGATGCTCCTGATCTCTGTCTGTAGCTCCTTTCTGCATCCCCTTCTAACGCTTGATGGCTCCCCACTCTCCCCCTCACCACTTCCCCTACTCTGGCTACCCTCTGCCCTTCTCTTTCTCTGTTTCCCTCTCCTCCTGTCATAGCTCATTCTCTTTCTCATGTTCCCCCTCACCTCTCCATCAGTAGCTTCTTTCTCTCTTTATGTTCAATGACACGACTTTGGTAAGAATGCAATCCTAAGCTAAAATGCTGAGTTTTCTCAGGTTCTAGTAAAAAAAACCTGGAACAATTCCTATCAAGAAGCTCCAATAGACATATGCAATTAGTTATATACCAACCCATAGGGGTATATAACTTAGGTCAAATAGTAAAGATGAAGCTAAAGTACTTTGGACATGAAATGAGAAGAGAGGATTCACTTGAGAAGGCCTTGATGCTGGGAAAGGTGGAGAGTAAAAGAAAAAGAGGGCGACCAAAGATGAGATGGCTAGATGGCATCGTGGACGCAGTGGGCACAGAGCTGGGCAGGCTGAGGAGGATAGTGGAGGACAGAGGTGTCTGGAGGAGGATGGTCTACTCTATAGGGACGCAAAGGGTAGGAATCGACTGTGCGACTGAACAACAACAACATAGGGGGACTGTGCTGGCTCTAGTGCTTACAATGCTGAACTTGATGACTGGAAGGTCAGCAGGTCAGCAGTTCAAGACACAAGTACTGCACGACGGAATGAGCTCCCATCTCTGTCCCAGCTCCTGCTAACCTAGCAGTTTGAAAGCAAGAAATTACAAGTAGATAAATAGGGACCACTTCATTGGGAAGGTAAACAGTGTTCCATGCACTCTGGTGTTGAGGCATGCCTGCCACATGTCCATGGAAATGTTTGCAGAAGCAAACAGCACTGGCTCTTGGGTTGTAAACAGAGATGAGCACTGAACCCTAGAGTTGAATATGACTGGTTTTTGAGCAAGGGCGTCCTTTATCTTTACTTGTCACTCCATAGTGCAATGGTGGTGAACCTATGGCACACGTGTCAGAGGTGGCACTCGGAGCCCTCTGTGGGCACCCATTCAGTCACTCCAGCACAGATTTTGTCCCACCTCGGCCTCTGCCCAGCAACCCAATGGGAGCACTTCCTCCCTCACCCCAGCACAGAGTTCACCCCACCCCTCTGCCCAACAGCCCAATGGGAGCATTTCCTTCCTCCCCTGTTGCTGTTTTGGCACTTTGCGATAAATAAATGGGTTTTGGGTTGCAATTTGGGCACTCAGTCTCTAAAAGGTTCACCATCACTGCCATAGTGCTTAGTGCACTCTCTGGGTAGTTCACAAGTTAATTAGTATTTTGGCCCAACATGCTGGGTCCTCATTTTACTGACCTTGGAAAGATGGAAGGCTGAGTCAACCTTGATTCTGGTTAAGATTGAACCAACAATGTTTTGGCTACAGAACAGCAGTTTAACCACTGCGCCACCAGGGCTCTTAATGGGAACAATGTTTAGGGGAGGAGAAATTATCTGTAAACTAAACATTTTAAAGACATCTAGTTTCTACAATGGGTTAAGCTCAAAAGAAGAAAAGCTTGCAGTCAGAACTATTTTATTTTCATGGTGCAATGGCAAAACTATTTTATTTTCATGGTGCAATGGCAGACATTTGAAAAATAACCATATAGTGCCCAAAAAACTTTGATGCAAAATGAGTTCATGAGGGTGAGTGGGTTAGGGAAACTTTGGATGAGTCAACAACTCTCTAAATCAGACTCTCTGAACTTCAGACAATAAATCCAACCATGCCTCATATTTTAAGCATGATTTCCTAAGTGCAGTAATTTGAGGGCTACTTCAAACTAGGAATGGGACTTTCGGTTTTCTAGGAACTCCCAGTCCCAGAATTGCCAGGAGCATCCCAAATCTACCATAGAATTCTGGGATTAAGAGAGACTAGCAAGCAAGATAGACATCTGATTAGCATTTCCTGCTTCACTACACATATTTTGATTGGGACAAAGGAGGATACCCCTTTCAGTTCTACTGCTTCCTGTGAGTCATCCTGGTGTTCTATAGGATGGGTAGTCAGTCTCATTTCCTATTAGGCTCTATTTTTGTTGTTCAGTCGCACAGTCAACTCCGACCCTTTGCGACCCCATGGACCATTGCCCGCCAGGCACCTCTGTTCCTCCACCATCCTCCTCAGCCTGCCCAGCTCTGTGCTCATTGCATCTACAATACCATCTAGCTATCTCATTTTTGGCTGCCCCTTTCTTCTTTTGCCCTCCACCTTTCCCAGCATCAAGGCTTTCTCAAGTAAATCCTCTCTTCTCATTTGATGTCCAAAGTACTTTATAGTATTCTATAGGAGAGCCTTTTGTTGAAGTAGCCTTCCCATGGAGCAACACTCAGGAAGTAGTGGGCTTTTCCTTCCTGGATGAAACAATCCCAGAATTCTGTCCCAAGTTTCTGGGAGAATTCTGGGATTGTAAATCCTAGATATCTGAAAATCCTTTCACTACTGTTATTACCATCACCTCATCAACTGGAAATGCAACAGTGTACACTGCTGTTTAAGGTAGCCCCTAAGTAATTATTATTATTTCCTGTCTTTTTAGTTCTTAAACAAATACTGTTGGTTCTTTATATTAAATTTAGATTTAGAGAAAGAATGCAGGCTTTTGGTAATGACCATTTGCAAAGTATTACCTATTCCCATTCATTTTTCAACTTCTCAAGTATAATTACTTGGAAAAGTAATATTGAAATATTTTTGTTTAGCTAGCATTTGTATTGGTTATCAACACCTTACCATCTAAAAAACAAAACAAAAATAACTGTCTACATATTTTTGTATTCCTCAGGGGTATTTGTAGTTTTGAGATCCAGTCCAGAATTGTATTTTTGTTGCACACATACACAAATAATCCAAACAAAACCATTCAAATTATTTGCTGTTCAGGAACGTTTGTATTCTGGTAACATGAGGTCAATAATCTCACCAAGTGGAGTAGTGACCATAGAACAAATTACCTTCTCTAACCTAAAAATTAAATATCTTTAAAACATTTCCCTGAAAACTCTAATTCTTGTTATCTACAATGTCTAATAATAGGTTTTTTTAAAAGTATTTAATCACTGCCCCCTGTCCCATGCACTGACATAGTCCAAAGAACAGAAATATTCTATGTAAACAATAGAAAACTTATGTCTTTCTGTGTTGGCTACTTAAGAACGGATGGCTGCAGGAAGCTCACAGTCCACTTCAAGGATTAAGAAGAACACTAACAGGGAACTCACACACTGTTTCAGAGACTTGAGCTGATTTAAATACCAAACCAGATTATAAAGCGATGTTTGCAAAAAGGCCCTTGTAATACTTCAGTTAACTCCTTTTATGCCAACAGAGAGATGCCTGGGTCAAAGCAATAGAAGAAAGACCCCGTGTGTACATGTTACTCAACTCTTGTTCATACTATTAACACTAAGGAAGGATGCAATGCTTATGAGTAAGAACTCAGTAGGCTCCACTGAACATAATTGAAAGGAAAAAACATATGGTCCTTGAACACAATCAAAAGGTTTGATAGCACTCTATTTGACCGATAAAAAATGACAAATGCTAGGTTCTGATTTTATTTTATTTATTAGGTTACTGAAGGCCTGTGTGGGCTGAAGGCTAACATTTGTTTGTGATTATTTTTTTAGGTGTATAATAGAAGTATCAAGACATCCTCTGCTTTTGGATTGTGAACAAAATAGGAATCACTTCAGAATGAATAGGCTTGAAAGTCTGTTTTTAACCATGCAAAAAATGTAAAGGATGAGAAAACCAATGTCTTACATTGAAATAATTTTTTTAAAAAAACAGTTGTAGTCTTCATCCACTTTCTTGGATGGGGGGGGGACTCAATTGAAATTAACAGGATTTACAGTACTTCTGACAACTATTAAGATGTCAACAAATTAAACATCTATATGAAACTATTGGGAGGGATCATCCAGAGATTCTGAGCTCAGCATCACCAATACAGGGATAACACCTAACTCTATCTCTCTTTTCGGCTTCTGCAATGGATGCAGTTCAGTGTCATGATGACTGTCTGGTCTCGATAATGGAATGGATGAAAACAAGCTGAAGCTGAACCCTGACAAAGCAGTGGTTCTGTTTTTGGAAGGACTATCCACGTGACTAGGTGGCCTAGGGTCCCACTTTGGATGGGGTGGCTCTCACCCCTAGGGATCAGCTTTGCAGCTTGTGGTTCGTTTTAGATCTGACCTGGAATCTAGATTTACAAATTGTGGCAGTCTGTAAGGCTGACTTTTCCCAACACTATCCAATTGTGCAGCTGCTTCCCTAGTTGGACAGATGTTCCTTTACAACTCTAGTCCATTCACAGGTCCATTCACTCACAAACTGACTACTGTAATACCCTTTATGTGGGGCTACCCTTGTCCCTGACCTGGAGACTACAATGGGCCTAAAATGCAGCAGTCAGGTTGTTAACAGGAACAAAGAAATGCAAGCATATTCCCTCTGCATTGGCAAAACTGCATTGGCTTCCCATTCCTTTCCATATCAGGCACAAAGTACTAACACTAACTTACAAAGCCCTTTATGGTTTAGGACCTTTTTATCTGTCAGAGTGTCTCTCCCATAGAACGGCTCCCTGAATCACTGTCATTTCAAACAGCACTGCTCCAGGTACCGACACTGAGAATTGAGAGGAAGGTTATGACGAGGAGGCCTTCATGGTGGATACACCCACAATATGGAATTCTTTATCAATGGAGCTGCACCAAGCCCCATCACTGCATATATTACAAAAAAAAAAAAAAAACCCAGCTAAATACCTCACTCCTTAAAAGAGGATTTTCAGAACAGTCTCCCTAATGCCATTTAGTAGTTTCATTTTTCTGAATTTAATTTATTGTCTACTTCAGCATTCCCCAAACTATGTTCTGTGGAACACTGGTGGACTTCAATTCCCAGAAGCGTAAGTCAGTACATTGAAGTGCTTTGTGGAATTGACTTAGGAAACACTTGTACTTCATACATCACCTATGCAGATTGGGTTGTTTGTCCATTCATTGTATTTATAATTTTTTTAATTGAACAATGCCAAGAGTGGGGAAATTACCCAGATGGGTGGTATATAAATGCAAAAAGTAAATAAATATTAAACATATAGATGTGTGGAGCAGAAGGTCTTTCATATAGCATCCCCATCACCCCACCTGGCTCATACATTCCTTATGAAGACAGCTAAATTCACTTCTGAACTATGACTTTCAGACTTAATTTACATTGCTATTACATTGCTATTACAATGCTATTGCTAGTGTAATAAAGTATTTGAAGAACTAGACTCTGATTTGAGGGATCTGAGATCAATCCTCCACAGAACCACATAATTTATTGGGTCACCTTGGAGCACTTACATTCTCTCAGCATGGTCGAGCTCATAAAACTGTTGTGAGGATAAAGTGGAGAAAGAAGAGCCATCTGTATTATCTTTAGTCACTAGAAAAATGCTGGATAAATATACATAATAAACAATTATTGGTGTCTGTTTTGGTTTTTACTACTCTTGTGTTTCTATGGTTTAACAATTCTAGTGCATATATTCCTTTATTTCAACTCATCTATCTTCCTGAACTGTGATTTTTTTTAAAAAATATATCTTCCAGCTGCCTTGATGAGGCTTCATCTAGAAAGGCAATCTAAAAAGATTTTGAATAAATAAATCAAGTCATGGACAGTTCCAAACACTGTACTGTCAAGGTTGTCCTTCTCCATCTATCTAAGTGTGTTTACATACAGTATGTTTTCAGCCTGTGTAAAGTACATCACGTTCTACCATAAAGGGCTGATGCATTTCCTTTAAGAGATTGCTCCTGAATATACTCTTAAAATTCAGGTCCCTATCATTGAATTATATTGAATTTGAAAGGAAAAGAACAAGTGGCATGGGTGGCAATTATTAGACAGCAAATAGAGAGGGGAAGGGTCTCCTCCTATGCAAAAAGCAGGATCTAGAGATAATAATCATGTCATCAACACTGCCATTGTTTTCCAAAACTTCCTTTGTATGACTGCATCCATTCATCAAAACACAGAGAACAAAAGACTTGAAATGGGGGGAAAAATAAAGTCCTCAAAGCATTGGGGGGAAAGCAGCAGCACATTGAACAAGAGCAGATCCTCAGAGTAACACTCATAAAATCTGTACAATACTGTTGTTGTTATATGCCATCAAGTTATCTCCAACTTATGGCAAACCTATGAATGAGAGATCTTCAAAATGCCCAGCCCTTAACAGCTCTACTTCAAGTTTTAGTCCTGCTTTCCATATGATACAGTACAGTACAGTACAGTATTAAGTAAAGGTCACCCTTGCTCGAAAGCCAGTCGTATCCGACTCTAAGGTTCAGACTCATCTCTATTTATAGCCAAAGAGCCAGTGCTGTCTATGTCTGCAGATGTTTCCATGGACATGTGGCAGGCATGACTACACACCGGAGTGCACGGAATTCTGTTTACCTTCCCACCAAAGTGGTACCTATTTATCTACTTGCAATTTCTTGCTTTTGAACTGCTAGGTTGGCAGGAGCTGGGACAGAGACAGGAGCTCACTCTGTCATGCATCACCCAGATCTCGAACTGCTGACCTGCCGACCCTTCCAGCGTTCAGCGTTTTAGCAATTAAGTCACCCTAGTCCCTCTAGTACAGTATTACACTGTAACAAATTATTTGGAGAAAAGGGTTGAACAAGCCAAATTAACAATTGTATCAATGCATGTCTACTCAGAAGCAATTTCACTGCCTTCAATCATCTGGGACAAAACTCCTCTTAATTAATTCACTGTGTTTTAGCACTGCGTTTTATCTCTCTTTTCCCTAGCTAATGTAATGTATTGGAACAAAAAAGTAGGAAATAAAGAAACCGATTGAGGCTGTATTTGGGTCAACAACAATATGTTTATACTGATTGCAGTCATATCTTCAATAAATGATAATATTTGTGTTGTCTTCAAAGAGTTTATTCATGAGTTCAAAAGGTCCTCCGGATTTTAAAACTTTTTTCGAATACATTCTTCATCAGAAAAATATTTACTTATTAATTTTCTTAAATAGTTTACATTTAATCGCGTTCCAAGCCTTTCTCAGCTTATTCATTCAGCCTGATAAGAGATAACAATAAAATTGTTGTTGACCCAAATACAGCCTCAATCGGTTTCTTTGTTTTTTACTTGATACACACCAATTGGCCATCTCCTCGTTGACTTGGGACAAAAAAAGTGCCATGCCCTTTTTTCAGTAATCCAACATGCAAGGAAGCAAAAGTGAGATACTTCGGTTGTCAATAAATTTTCCCCTTTCACAAATTCTAGAAGCTTCACGAAATGCAAGATAAGCACCTATAACTCAAATCCCTAAACCTAAATCACTGTACTGAAATCCAAAAACCAAACGTTGGGAAACGTTGGGTTAGAAAATAATCTGGAACTCATCCAATGCAAGCATTTTCATCCATGTGGATGAGGATCAGTGTAGTTGTGCTATGTGTAGTAGAATTCAGCACTGGGGTAATCTTGTATGAAAATTCTCAATAAACCACTTTGTTCCTCCTTTACATTTTGTTTAGTCTGTATGCTCTGGATTATATCACTGAGCAACAGAAAAACAAAAGTAATGTTGATACAAACTCTGTGAAGAATTAAGAACAAGAATGGTCCTACCACTTTTCTAAGGCAACAACAACACTTTTTTGTGTGTGCTGGAGTTGGGAGTTCAGAAGAAGAATCTCCAAAATTACAGCAAATAAATGTGACACAGCAGCTGATCTATTTTGTTTCCATTGGTAGATACAATTTGTTCAGAAGTTAATTTCTGGAGCAAAGTTGGTTTTTTTTTTTTGTTTATCTCAAAATGTTAATTTAAAATAATAGGGCTGATTCCAGGTGACACTGGGTTCAACAAACATAGGCAGCTTTTCAGAACACTTTGTGGCTACAGGTTCATGCTGTGCTTCTGTGTCATATCCTCTTCTTACAAACAACAATCCTGCTCCAAATTCTTTCATGCTTCAACTCAGAATGCTAGGTGTCACTTTTATGTTCTGTACAGCACAAAATTCAGACTAAATACCATTAGTCAAGTGTGCTAATTAAACATGTGTATGCAAAATGGACTGATGTATATACTTTACTGCTTTAGTTAAATTCAAAAGAGGGCACTTTTTTGTTACTTATCTTAATCTTGTGGAAGAATAAACATCTTTGACTTGGAAAAGATGCCAAGAACATAACTAAGTGCAGCAGGAGATATTTCTTCTTGGCCTTTAATGAATTCCAACTGGGCTTTCTTGTTGCACCACAGGTCAACACACACACACACACACACAGATTAGAGAGCAAGCACATCTACTCTGAAATCTGACACAGTTTTGGCAGAAGGACACACTAATATATCGACATTGCCACCTCTTATATCTTTTTGTTTCTCTCTCAGATACTCTCTCTATTTCTCCCTCCTTGTCACAGTTCTGTGGATGTGCCAAAATGCTTGCATTCTACATTCTGCATAATGTCCTCTTTTTTTGTGCCAAAATTATTATTATTTCTGTGTATGTTTGTTCAAAATGCTTAGGACAACCAGCTCTGGGACCATACAGCAATGGTGTTAAAGAATCTATAAGAATTATGAAAGTAGGTCATCAGATGAAGGAAAGAGATGAAAGGGAGGAATACACTGTTCATTCATCCCAATTTGGTTCAACAACATTAGAGACAGAAAAATAAGTTTGAGAATCAACTATGAATGGATTAACAAAGCCAGGACATTAAATAATCAAGGCATATTAAAAATAAACCCAATGTTGTTTTTCTGGGCAAGAATGTTTTAAATTTTTTTATAAGCAACTCAAAAAGCCCAAATGTTACCTTCACTTCACCCTAAGAACTAATTTTTTCTAATCATGCTTCTTCATAGCATCCCTTAATTTTCATTCACAAGCAGAGATTTTTTTATCACAAATTACAATCAATAATTAATATAATTTATATTAAATTCAAATATATTTCTAATTTAATACAAATTAATAGCATTTGCCCATATAACACTAAGTAGGGAGACCATTTACTATGGAAGTAGAGTATTATTGCTCCTTTGACATTCTTGGAAACTCATATTCTCGGGAAAATGTGTGTGCATAAACAATTTTTTCAAAGACTGCACCCCTCTTCTGAAGCCAAAAGACAACACTGAAATGTTCATGGTATTCTATCCCAGCCCAAAGCAGGAACTCACAAGGTTCAGGGCAGACCAGACAAGGCAGCACATAGGACAGCGATGGCCAACATTGGCACTCCAGGTGTTCTTGAACTTCAATTTCCAGAAGCCCTGATCAGCAGGAGTGCTGACTTAGGCTTCTAGGAATTGAAGTCAAAGAACTTCAAAGTTGGCCCTCACTGACATAGGAGAACAGCTTTGTCTAATAAGGTCTTACACCTGAATAATTTCATGCTTCAGTTCAGAAGCCACCCCTATACAAAAAGGAAATCCATAAATGGACATGATTCTTTCTGAGAAGCAGCTCCTCCCCATGTCTCTACAACAGACTGCAATCAGGTAACAGCAATGAGTACCTGAGGTATATCAGGTAAAAGTCAGAAATGTCTCAGGAAAGGATTTGTTTAAGATGTAAAATAATAATGTTAAAACCTAAAAAGCAAACTCTACCTGTCAAGAATATCAACATACTGTATTCTAAAACTACCTCTACTGGAACACAAGAATATGCGAATTGTAATTAAGAAGGATGAAAAAAATGTGATTCCTGAAATCATCAGAAGAGCACAACTGTCTCTGAATAAAATGCTTAGGGTACTCTAGATCCATAGGAACTTTTAGTTTAGACATCTAGTAAATTTTCTGCTAATGTCTACCTTTTGCCATCTTTGGACTTTACTCAAATTTTTCTAGCCCAGTTCCTAGAGGTAGTATTAGTTTTAACATTCTTTGGCACCATGTAAATGAGTACTACCAGGAACAGAGTCAGTAAATTTATTTTAAAAGATGCCATTATGGAGGAGAATGGAGTTCCTGAAAAGCACTTTCAAACTTTGTACCTTTGCCTCACCAGTTATGTGTCACCCAATGGGTATATCAATGTGGACTACAGTAAGTGAAGCATGAAACTTTTGGGTACTAGTTCTCAAACAAATAAGAGAAAGTACTTTTTCACCCAGAGTATCACTGGTTTATGGAACTCCCTGCCAGAAGAAGTGGTGATAGCTGTCAGTCTTGACAGCTTTAAGAAAGGATTAGACAAGTTCATGGAGGACAAGGGTATCAATGGCTATAATTATGGATACCTAAGGACAACCTCTGGTTTGGAGAGATAGGCAGGATATCTCTCAATGCCATTTCCAGGGAATCCTAAGCAGGTGAAGGCATCTCCTTGGGAATACCCTGAAGCAAATGGTGAGCCACTGTGTGAGACAGAATGCTGGACTGGATGGGCTCCTGTGGCCTGTTCCAGCAAGCCTGTTCTTATGTTAAGTGTATGTCTGAACTGCTTCAAACAAGAGTTTTTAGCTTCATGGCGCTTCACACTATATATTATGAGTGTACTGACTGCATTGCCTATATTAGACAAACCCTAAGAACACTGAAGACTATCGATTAGATTGTAATAGTTACTTTTATGTTCCTATGTTTAGGGCAGTGTCACATGAAACAACAAGACCTAAGGACAGCAAGCCCTATTCAGCCATTCACCAACACATTAATTTAAAAGTGGGGATGGAGAATATCGGAGCTCCATTTCCCACCTACTTCGGTCTCCACATGACCAGGAACCATGATTTTTCAGGGTTCCCCAACTGTTGTAGCAGCAGCTTTCCTCTTCAGGCAGTCCCTCACCCAATGGAGGCAATAACAGCAGGGAATGGGGTTAGACCTCTCTCTCTCCCCTTTGCTTACTTATAAACTTGCCCCTTCTGGAACACCTGAATAAGGCTCAACATTTCAGAAATCTCAAATCTAAAATTCCCTGTTCATATACTGTTCTCCTGTCTTAGCCTGTAGAGTATAAATCTTTCAACAGAAGTTTAAGCAGAAGGAAGCTCTGCCCAAGGTTAAAAAGTCAGTGAATTAGAGAGACTTCTTGAGGTTCGAAGCAGAAAAGTGCCCATTTACACAGATATATACTTGACAACACCCTCAAATTTGCAAGCAAACATTTGGCTTCTCACCATGCTGATGATGACTAGCTTCATCTTATCCTTCAACAGACCAAGAACAGGAAAAGGTCAAGCAAGCCATATCCTCGTGATAGGCTGTATCTAAGAAGTAGCAAGAGAGGAAAAATTGCCTATTTTCTCTTGCATTAACTTGCTTTGCAGCAAATGTAAGTCCCTTCCTGACTAGTCGATTTACTGCCAAAGAAGCTGTTCAATCTTTCACCGCAAACAGCAGCCTGACTACTTTCCCAAATGAGTGGATAAAGGTAGAGGTATCAAAGAAAGAGCGAGCCAGACAAAGGTGAGATATGAAGTGTGAGCAAGTGGAAACCAGGTCTTGAGAGACTAGAAAAAGCCACAATGGGATGGAAAGAAAAAAGAAAGAATATAAGATAGCACAGAAGGTGAAAGGTAACACAAGGTTTCACCTGCAAACCCTCTTCACCACATTAAACTAGGTCAGCACATTAGTAAGGGTCAACAGTACAGTGATTTAAGCTTAGGGATTTGAGTTACCATATATACTCGAGTATAAACCTACCCAAATATAAACTGAGGTACCTAATTTTGACCTGAAAACACAGGAAAATAGATTGACCTGAGTATAAGCCAAGGGTGGGAAATACAGCAGAGGGCTAGTGAATTTCAATAATCCAAATACATGAAAATATGGTAAAATTAATTAAATTGTTGGTGCGTCTCAATCTGGCATGGTCTTGAGACCCTCGTGGTCATTGATCTGAGTATAAGCCGTGTCCCCCTTTTGGGGCTCATTTTTGGGGCTAAAAAACTCGGCTTATACTAGAGTATATATGGTATAGGTGTTTATCATGGATTTCATTTCATGCAGCTTCTGGATCAGTTTTGAGCAACTTTAATGTACCCATCCATTTGCCTTCATTATGGGGCTGTGGTTAAGAAGTTCAACTTGTTAGCTGGAAGGCTGGCAAGTCAGCAGTTCGAGACCCAGGCACTGCATGACAGATTGAGCTCCTGCCTCTGTCCCAGCTCCTGCCAACCTAGCAGTTTGAAAGCAAGAAATTGCAAGTAGATAATAGGGACCACTTCAGTGGGAAAAGATCTTGGGGGCATGAAAGGAGGCTCATTCGGGGATCCCCTGAGCAGAGTTCCTCCAGCAAAAATCCTTTCAATCCAGAATAATTTCTGACACAAAATTATTATTAATATGGGATAAACCTTGTCAGGAGATCCTTGTGTAATTTATATAGAAGTACGTCTATCTGTACAACTATTTATTGCTGCATCACATGAACATAGCAGGAAAGGTTTTCATTAAAAATGGGTCCTTTCTTTGGGGTGATCTGACTTAAAATAGAGGCTCTGAAATGAAAAAAATGATCACTTAGAAAGATTAGGGGGATTAGGAAGGGTGGGCTAGGTGGTGGGGAGGGGGGAGTAGTTGTCGGGGGTTAGGAAGGGTGGGCTAGGTGGTGGGGAGGGGGGCTTTATTGTGTTATGGTGCTTTGATTGTGTGGAGTCCTGAAAGTAGATCGGGGTTTCCCCTTTAATATCAGTGGGTGGGGGTGCTTTGATTGTGTGGAGTCTTGAAAGTAGATCGGGGTTTCCCCTTTAATATCAGTGGGTGGGTGGTTGCGACCCCCCTCTCCGCTGGCTCCCCTGGGGTTGGGAGGTTTGGGGGGACAAAAGGGGTATGTCCCCCCAACCCTTCTGGACCCAGGATACCAGGGAGAGGGGATCGATTCCACCCACCTCCAAATAAAAAAAACCTGTTTTTAAAGAGAAGAAACTGCTTGGTTTCTTCTCTTTAAAGTCAGAGGTTTTTTTTAGGAGGGAGGGAATCGATCCACTCTCCCTGGTCTCCTGGGTCCAGAAGGGTTGGGGGGGACATACCCCTTTTGTCCCCACAAACCTCCCAAACCCAGGTGAGTCAGTGGAGATGGGGATTGCCACCCCCCCACCTACTGATATTAAAGGGGAAACTCCAGTCGGGACCTTCAGGCACCATTGGTGAGGGAAAGAAGGGTGGTTGATGTTTGCGTGGCTGTGAGGCGGTGAGGTTTTTTTAAAAAAATTTGGGCGCCGGCACACAGGACTCTGGGGCTTGTAGTTATGGGTTTGTGATTTGTGGTTGTGGTGCATTTTTTTTCTGCGACTTGATTTTGATTGGCCGCGGCACATTTCTCAATGTTCTTTGTGGTCGCACCTCTCAGCCTGATTGGCTGTGGTGTGGCGCGGCACAAAGAACTTTGGGAAATGAAGTTGTTTCCCTTTTTTCGCGTTTGTGGGGCTGTTGCCCCACTGCCGGTTTTCTCAATCCTTCGTTGACCTGCGGACCAAGTTCGGCCGTGTGCACGAATGGTGGGTGCGGGTCATTAGGGCGAGGCTTAGGAACCTATAGCAAGTTCCAACGGTTAACCCTTGGTTTTAAAGGTTAAGAGATAACAAAACCATTTGCCTAATTAATTAATTAATTAATTAATTAATTAGAAACACCAACTATAAAACTCATGCCTTTTGCCTAATTAATTTGCCTAGTTAATTAATTAATTAATTAAAATGACACACCAACTTTATAACTCATGCCTTCTAACCACACATGAATAAAACAATGTTCTGCTTCTTAAATCAACTTGATTATGTTTGCCTGAGAAATTAATTTGAAACATGTTAAGGAGTAATTAATATGCATTATGTAATTGTGATTATTCATCCCATAATATTTTGGTATATAACAGAAATACAGGTGAAACTCAGAAAATTAGAATATCGTGCAAATGTTCATTCAGTTCAGTAATGCAACTTAAAAGATGAAACAAATATATGAGATAGACTCATTACATACAAAGCAAGATAATTCAAGCCTTACTTTGTTATAATATTGATCCTTATCGTTTACAGTTTATGAAAACCCCAACCGTCCAATCTCATGTACCCCATAATCATCACATAATCTCATGTATGCTGTACGCCATGATCATCACAATTATAACGATTTAAGGCATGACATATCTCACTTTGCATGTAGTGAGTCTATCTCATATATTTGTTTTACCTTTTAAGTGAAATGAATGAACATTTGCACGATATTCTAATTTTCCTAGTTTCACCTGTATATCAGAAAGGTCTGTTAAAAAGAAAAGCAAGATTTTTGTTTTTCTCAATGAAGTCTACACTTAGGGAAGAGATTAACTTTGTCTCCTAATTATCACCTTAGCTCCTAAATAAAGACCCTCTCTGGCTTTTCACACTCCAAAACCATTTCTGAGATAAAACACATTTCTTGCAGTCTCTCACATCTCAGCCAGGTAGCCCTACTTTTTCTACAAACTGGCACCCCAATTCATCACCATCTTCTTCATTATCAGCAGCAGCATCTACAAGCAAAGGACTTCTTGACCTATGTTTTAAACACACGTGCCAGGGAGGAATTTTCTAGCACGTTAAAAGTAATGACATTTGGCATTTTTGCCAGGAATGAACTCGGTTCTGGTTCTCCACAAGTGGGTAGCAGCCATTTCCTTACATTCCTTACTGGATTAAGAGGTGAAAATAACTACTTTTATTTGGATAGTCAAATCCAAAGAAATGACAGTTAATATTTCTGAATGTCCATTTGGCTCCCAATATCGCCTCTAAATTGTATGATAAGAAAAATGAAATACTGCATGGATGCAACCTACCAGTCGTCGAGTTCAGCATCTTAACAGTTTGAAAGCAAGAAATTGCAAGTAGATAAATAGGTACCACTTTGGTGGGAAGGTAAAAAGCGTTCCATGCACTCCGGTGTTGATGCACGCCTGCCACATGACCACAGGTATAGGTATCGAAATGGTACCTATATATATCTACTTGCACTTTCTTGCTTTCAAACCATTAAGACGCTGAATTCGACGAGTGGAAGGCCAGAGTTTGATTCCTGAGTACTGCACGACAGCGCTGGCTCTTTGGCTATAAACAGAGATGAGCATTGAACCCTAGAGTCCGATATGGCTGGCTTTCGAGCAAGGGCGACCTTTACCTTTACTACCTGAAAACATGCACTTAATAGACTCCTTCCCTTCATATGTCATGGAAACTGCATCTATAAGATCTTATTCTAGGAAATTAAAGTTATTATGAAATTGATATCCCCAAACTCCTAGATAGGGAACTTCATTTCTGCACAAGCAGGAGTGGGTACTGGTAACAGGGTACTAGTACTGGGGAGGGTGAGTAATAGATCCAAAATATGACTAAAGTCACAAGGCACAGATACTGTATTGCTGATGCTGCACTTCTAGGTCAGATGTGAAACTGCCAAAATGAAGGCACCTTTGGATGAGTTCATTCTGCAGTTCCTTTCACCTGACCTAGTGGGGAAAAGATTAGCTGGCAACTACAAGGTTGCCGTTGCCAAGGGTATGCCCGATTGTGGTTCAAGAATACCACAATTTTTGAGGAGGCTCTTTCTGTGTCCCCGGAAAATATCTTATAGTGATGCATGGGACCAGTTAAGAATCCTACCCCCTCAATAGATCAATTAACACCCACGTTTACAGGTTCAGGTGAGGAAAACCTTGAGAAGGAACTAAGAAGAGGGGAGGTAGGAGGTGTGGAGGCCACAACACATCTGACTATTCAATCTTAATAAGCTTTAGGTTGGCACACAGAAGCCTCACCATTATGAAGCAGATGTCAGCAACAGCAGTTCTGCTATAGACAGGAAATGGCTACAAAGGGGGGAAAGGCTCCTTTATAGCCCAGCAGGGAGTTAAGAGGCTTGCTTGGCTCCCAGCCTTCCCACAAACATGTTATTGCCCTTCACTGTTAAAAGGAAAAAAGGGAAAGGATCAGAAACAGGAAAACAACTCTTTGCTAACTGTATTAATATATGTAGTTGCTTTGTCATGTGGCTGGTAAGCTCTGGTTGCTTCAACATCCTATCTTTCCTGTCTCCCTTTCCTCTGCCATTCTCCTCCTCCCACGTGTAATGCTGAGGTCTTAATGTTGCAGCAGAAAAAAAACTGACCAGGAAACAACCTACTGCCGTGATGGCAAACCTTGGCACTCCAGATGTTCCTGGACTTCAGTTCCCCAAAACCCAAGCACCCATGAATGGGTTTACTGCAATTCATCCGGCCCTTCACCAGATGGGCGCGTTTTACTTCCGCTTCCGGGAGCGCTGAGGGTGATGTGGGCCGGATGAATTGCAGTAAACCCATTCGTGTGGATTCACGGGGGCTTGGGCTTCTGGAGTGCCAAGGTTCGCCATCACAGACCAACTGCTTTATTACGTACTGGTATCATTCCTAACCTCTTGCCAGCTCAGAGTCCTGCCATTTCAGTCACTTTTTGAGGTGCAGTATGGTATGAAGTAGTCAGGCAATAAGAAATCTCAAGAGAAGAAAATATTTCTGTTTGAACTAAACTCCCAGAATCCCACAAACGGTAAGGAGACTGACAGTTTAATGACTAATTACCAAGAGTTTCATGACAAAACCATCTCTGCAAGCAAGATGGTGGGCAGGGGAGGTATCATCTCTATTTAATCAATGCACATGTCTAGTAGACAAATTCCTATCAGTCTTCTAAATGGTTTTTTCACAGTCTACACATATTGGAAAAAACAGCCACACAGAAAGCCTCACCATGGGTCCAATTATTCTGCTGACAATGGCTGCCAGCTAAGACTCAAAGGAAGGGTGTGTAAAAAGACACAGACTGCCACAAGGACGCAGCTGCCAAAGAGTTGCACCACAGTGAGAAAATGATTGTGCAAATGAGCCACAGGAAGTTTTTGCATGCCAACTATTTGTCTGCTTGTTGTACCTAAGATCTTATTGTGGAGACTGGGGAACTAAGCTATGGGATTACCTTGCCCAGTATTTATTCCTAGCCTAGCACTTATCTTGTGCTTAGGTAACTGATTTGTAAAACCAAATAAGATTAAAGCAGCAAAGTCACCATGCACTTTACTACTTCAGAAGCAATCATCTGTTCCTCTGTGCTCAAATTATCTAAGCAGTTAGGATAAGAAAAGTTAGTATGAACCAAGGCAGTAATGGGAAACACTCATCTTCAGAGTGCTTTAAAACCAAAGTCATCAAATGACCAATGTGACAGCAGCTTGTTTTACACAAACCGTGCCGCACTCCATTCTGAGCCAAAACTGCTTGAGATCTCAGCAAAATCACCACATCAGTCAAGTAACATGGAAGTCAAAACAGAACCACCCAGTGCTGCTTAATCCTGGGAGGCACAGGATGGGAATGAAAGTTGTTTCAGGATAGATACCCAGCAATTTTTCAGGACCCTTATGGATGCTGTGATTGCTTTGCTTTTATTTCATCACTGTATAGGAAATGGACAGCATTTTAGGATTACAGCCCACCAATTTTCCCCTCCTCCAAAAAACCAGAGACTGCCTCTCAGCACAGAGAAAAGTACATGGCCAACAACAAAGACTCATCCAGACCTTAGCGCTATCTGAACCTTGTGCCAACTCCGCCAGTGAGCCACTGGTGAAGTGCCTTGGCTGCCACCTAAATGACTCCTAGTTCTGGCTGAGTTCCGAGCAGGCTTCATTACTCCCGACTGGGGAATACAAGGGAAAAGCAAAAGCATTTCTAAAACCACAGTTGTGTCCTGACCTGGTTTAGCTCCTTTTCCTCTTCCTTGGCCAGCAATAATGGGAGCCGTATTTGAACAAATCTGAAAGGTATGAGGTTGAGAAAGGTGGAACATGTAGATTTGTTTGTGTTCCCCAACTGGGAGTTTTGCATGGCAAACTCTCAATGTTGCTGAGAAGGAAAAAAATGTACATCATCAAGCTAATTCATAATAGACCCTTTTTTCCTGCTAAAAGGTACCTCAAGGACTGTAACAGAACAAGGTACTGTATATCCTGTTCTTTATTCTCATCCAATATGGTGATTTTAGATCAGGGGGAGAGAAAATGGTATGTAAACAATGTGAACCTCATGGTGTAGAAGAAATGAAACCTAAGGTGTGATTGACATGTCTTGCTGTAAGATCATTGGTCCAAAGGTGGACCCTGTGGAAAGAGATATAACCTAGAGACTCACGCACACACGCAAGCAGACACAGAGACACTCTCTGGAATGCTGTGCTTTTATATTGCCAAAATGTAGACGCTTGGAACATGCAGCTTGCTTTATTTCCTTGCTTTGAAATGCTTTGAAATGCTTCTTGTTCTTTTGATGTACTGTATCCTGAATCTTGCTATGCTTTCAATATATTTCTAAAAATACTTGAAGAGACTTGGAGTGATTTGGCACATGTTACCTGAATCTACACTAGTTTCATGTGTACCCTTTGCTCACTACCTAGATTTCGGTCAGGAATGACTGGGCACACTGATAGGAAAGCTCTGAACTGCTGGGTCTGATCTGGGCCAGGGAAGCAGGATCAGGCACAATCCCATCGCCAGGAGGCCGGATGACTACCGAGTCCTACCTGGGAGTAAGCTGATTGTTATAGGAACTGTGGTGGCTTTGTGGTTAAGACGCTGAACTTGACGATTGGAAAAAAAGCAGGTCAAGACCTGAGTACTGCATGATGGAGTGAACTCCCGTCTCTGGCACAGCTCCTGCCAACCTAGCAGTTTGAAAGAAAGAAATTGCAAGTAGATAAATAGGTACCACTTTGGTGGGAAGGTAAACAGTGTTCTGTGCACCTGCACGGTTTCTAGTCATGCCTGCCATGTGTCCATGGAAACGTCTGCAAATGCAGACAGTGCTGACTCTACGGCTATAAACAGTGATGAGCACTGAACCCTAGTGTCAGATACGACTAACTTTCGAGCAAAGGTGACCTTTACCTTTACCTAAAACTAAAAGGCATCTCGTAGTCACTGAATGTTTTGGCTGGTAGCAACTGAAATGGCAATTACAAAATAATATTCTATCAAGTGCATAAGTAAAGTTCCTTAAATGCTTCTTCAGAAGTTGGGTTTTAGAAGATTTCTGTTTACTACATAGCAACTCAGAGCAAATTTTACTCTAAAATGAGAACCATGTTCACTATAACATTCAGAGAATGTGTAGTTTCTACAATGACCTGTCTACCTATACGTGAGTTAGACTTAAAAGGAAAATTTGGAGGAAACTGGAAACAACTCTTGCTGAATACTGAGGGATACTTTGAAATCAAACACATGAAAGCTGCTTGACAGCAACATGTTAATTCACAGAGGGAACATGCAGAGATTATTTTATAAAGAAGACATCAGCATCAATATTTACTGTACACTGAGGAGGGATCTATTTAGTGAGAAGTTTCTGTGATCCTTATAATGTCTTTAGGGATTGTGGTGGCTTAGTGGTTAAGACACTGATGGCTGGAAGGTTGGCAGGTCAGCAGTTCAAGACCTGAGTGCTGCACAACGGAGTGAGCCCCTGTCTCTGTCCCAGCCCCTGCCAACCTAGCAGCTCAAATGCATGAAATTGCAAGTAGATAAATAGGTCCCACTTTGATGGGAAGGTAACAGCATTCTGTGTGCTCCAGCATCTAGTCATGCATGCCACATGTCCACAGAAATGTCTGCAGAAGCAGACAGCACTGGCTCTTTGGCTGTAAATGGAGATGGGCCTAGAGCCGGATATGACTGGCTTTCGAGCAAAGGGGACCTTTACCTAAGTATGTCTTTGGATCCTTTCAGAAGTTCTCAGAATTTCTAGAAACAAAGGCTGATGCTCTCTGAGCAGAACAATGGTAACATGGGCAAAATATCCATGATATTTGGTTGGCAATCATAAATAGTTAGCTCCAGTAATAAAGAAAATAGAGTTCAATACATATCCTGTTGGTCATACATAGCTTAATATTTGCTCAGTTTTCATAATTTCTTACTCAAAACTGGCTTTACACACACACACACACACACACACACACACACACACACACTGTATATCAAAGTAAGTTTAACAGAATGTATTTGAAAGAAAGGTTTAGTTTTGACTGGATACAAAACTGCAGCCTTTATAATCCAGTATATTCAAATTTCATGCTAATCAATGTTACATTTCAAAAGCTACTCTTCTTATGATTTAAATGCTTAAATATAAATACAAAGTTTGTTTTAAAATGTATTTATCTAACTATGTCCATACATTACGATGTAAAGTGCTGTGTGTCTTTACATACTCCGTGTCTGCCTTTACTGATGCAGAATGTAAGCTTTAAAAGGAACGTAACAGGATTTGGCTGAAATCCTGTTGCATAGCTTTGGTATGTTGCAACTAGAATTAGTCCACTAAATCAATGGAACTGTCAGATGGGTTACTCACCAAACCCCACTGATTCAAATAGCATACTCCAGTTGCAACTTACTATGCCAAGCAACAGAATTTCAGCCATTGGGTTGATAAAATGTAATGCTAAATTATGTTGGAATTGTGTGACTGTAAGACTCTCTCTCTCTCTCTTGAACACACTACTTAATTATTCAGTCTTTGACAAAACATAATTTGACTTCACAGCAAGCCAGAAAACTATGAGTGTGCTTGTCAAGTCTTCTTTCATGCCTAGGTTGGATTTTAAACTGCCAAAATGAAACCACCTTGTGATGAATTCATTCTGTAGTTCCTTTTGCCTGACCTAGCGTGAAAAAGATTACCCAGCAACATGAGGTTACCATTGCCCAGGGTACGCCTGATTGTGGTTTTAAAAAAACAAAACAATTTTCGAGAAGGCTCTTTCCGTGTAACCTTCAGTGCTTGTCAAGTAAAACAGTTTTAAATTGTGATATAAAATCCTACTTTGCATGGGGGAAACAAACCTTGCTATCTATCTGCCTATTAGTCTGTTAATTCATCTAATACCCTGTCTTTCTCACAGTCCAGGCACCAAATAAACTCACATCGTGAATTAATACAGTTGTGCCAGAAAAGAATATAAGTTATAATATTAAAACAGAAGTAAGGCCACATTTAAAACAAGCAATGAATTTTAAAAAAATAAAATACAAAAAGAAAAAATGTACAACATTCTCCATTACAAAACCTTTCTCAAAAGCCAGTTAATGGCCAGAAGCCTGTATACATAGAGATGGTTTTGCCTGTATTGGAAGGAGTGACCAGGATGTAGCTTCCTTCAGAAAGGAGTTCCACAGCTTCGGAACGACCACCAAGGCCTTCTATCATGTTCTCACAAATGTATCATTGAGAGGACAAATAAAAAGGCAAAGTCTGGTTTACTAGAAGTTGTGAGCATGTTCCCAAACCGTTGCTCCATTGCTTGGTATACCATGCAACCCAAATCAGTGAGTCCACATCAAAGGTGGGCAACACCGAATATCACACCAATACAGAGCTTTCCAGTCTTAATGTTCTGTTTGAAAATGAAGCTTAATGGATAATTGATTGCAATTGCTACAAGCAGAAATAATTAAGGAAATGTTTTAAAAAATCTATGTTTTGCTCATATTGGGAAAAACATATTAGTCCTAGTCATTTTTTCCTAAGGTGGGAAGAAACCATCCTCAACTAGATTAAAAGCTTGCAAGTAATTAGTTAGTTGCAATTAAATTGTTTCTCCAGTAACCTGTAGGTATTATTACCTTATATTACATCACACTATATGAAAATATAGCATAGGTCATTCCATTTGTGGTATGGCTGTAAAGTTTTAGTTATTTTTATATTACAGAGTATAAGCCTCACAAGATGATGGAGGAGGAATATTAAATAGCTCCATCATGAACTCATGCTGCTGTCTCATCTGCTTTAGGTGATAATAATGAGTTAGATGGAAAGAGAGCTACTTGTAGCATTAGTGTGTTTCAGAAGTAACTAAGAAATAATTATTCTAGTTATTTTTAAGGAAGCAGAAAATAAGATTATTTTTAAATATATCTCTAACAGTAACTAACTAGTTTTTTCGGGGGGGGGGATGGCCTTATAACTACAGTTGCAACTATTTTTAAAAGCAAATTCCTGATGTTTGAAAGCAACCCAATAAATCCTGTGCCAAGCCTGTAAGCAAAAGCATTTCTCAACACATACATTGTTAAGTATGTGGCTTACCTCAAGGAGAGGAAGTCTCAAAAGCCAGATGTCATAAGACCTGCAGAGCGAAGTTATTGCAGTAAATGTAACTCTCCGGAAAGAAGCAACTGGCAAAGCTAAGAAAATGTGATTATTTGGAGTAGATCTCCTGGAACCTCACAATGAGCATGGTTAGGTATAGCCCACTAAAATAACCTTTCCAAACTCTGGTTCAGAGCACGGCATACCACACCCTTGGAATGATAATTTGATGAAATGAATGATCACTGAGAATTTGACATAGCACTCAGACCCCAAATCTTTCTTACTTGGTTTGTGTCTCTGGACAATCAAGATGCTGCCATCTAGGCCAACATTTCAAACTCAATAGTGTCAGGTTACACAAAGAACATAAAGACAATAGTATTACAGTACTTTGCTTTTCTGAAGGAAAGCATAAAAGAAATGCCATTCTTTAACCAATGTTCAGAAGCATATCAAACATTTTAAAGTAATTTTGGTGTTGTCACTATACTGTGAGTCACGAACTTGAGAGAAGGGTGGTCTATATATTAAATATATACTGTACTTATTAAACTTCCATATTCAGAGCAATTTTACATGGATGAAAATAGGGACATAGATGTAAGGGACCAAATGGAAGGAGGTTAACTGGGTAGAAATGAGTCAAAGGGTGACAGGAGTGGCTTAGAAAGAAAGGTAAAGGTAAAGGTTTCCCTTGCTCAAAAACCAGTCGTATCCGACTCTAGGGTTCAGTGCTCATCTCTGTTTCAAAGCTAAAGAGCCAGCGCTGTCTGCTTTCACAGACGTTTCTGTGGTCATGTGGCAAGTGGCAGACATGACTAGACACCGGAACACACGTTTACCTTCCCACCGAAGTGGTCCCTATGTATCTACTTGCAATTTCTTGCTTTCGAACTGCTATGTTGGCAGGAGCTGGTACAAAGACAAGAGCTCATTCCGTCCTGCAGTACTCGAGAATCGAACTGCTGGCCTCCCACCTTCCAGTCAGCATCTTAGCCACTTGAGCCACTGCAGCCCTCCTTAGAAAGTAAAGTAGAACTCTATCATCCCAACCTTTTGTAGACCTGAGATGCCATCAAAGAGCAACAATGGGATTTGAATCCCTATGTGCCCAAAGTTACTTTTTGGGACTATAGCTTCCTGACTGCCTCAACCACCGGGGTGACCTGCTATTATTAAATCAATTGCTTCTCCAAGCTCCGTACCTGCACAGCTGAAATACATTTCTGAAAGTTTATAAGTAAGTTTTTGCCTGCATCAAATTTTTTAGAATAATTAATAACATCACCTGACCTTGACCATCGTGGGAAACCCACAATTCTTGAAAACACCCCCCCCCCACCCAGAGCACACATCAAGAAGATATGAATTACCTGTAGATATAATGTACAAGAGAAACCCACTGTGTATTTACTCTCAGGGCTCACCCATCTGCCATCTGGAAAATGTAACACAAGAGAACATAAGAACATAAGAACATAAGAACAGCCTTGCTGGAACAGGCCACAGCCCATCCAGTCCAGCATTCTGTCTCACACAGTGGCTCACCATTTCCTTCAGGGTATTCCCAAGCAGATGCCTTCACCTGCTTAGGATTCCCTGGAAATGATATTGAGAGATATCCTGCCTATCTCTCCAACCCGGAGGTTGTCCTTAAGTATCCATAATTATAGCCATTGATACTCTTGTCCTCCATGAACTTGTCTAATCCTTTCTTAAAGCTGTCAAGACTGACAGCTGTCACCACTTCTTCTGGCAGGGAGTTCCATAGACCAGTAATCCTCTGGGTGAAAAAATACTTTCTCTTATTTGTTTGAGAACTAGTACCCAAAAGTTTCATCGAGTGTCCCCTAGTTCTAGTGTTATGCGATAGGGAAAACAGTTTTTCCTTATCTACTTTGTCCACACCGTGCATGATTTTATAAACTTCAATCAGGTCACCTCTTAGACGTCGTCGTTCAAGAGTGAAGAGGCCCAACCGTTGCAGCCTCAGATGGTAAGGAAGGTGTTCCAGTCCCCTAATCATTCTGGTTGCCCTCCTCTGCACTTTTTCCAGCTCCATAATATCCTTCTGGAGGTATGGCGACCAGAACTGTACACAGTATTCCAGATGGGGCCTCACCATAGATTTATAAAGAGGCAAAATGACACTTGCTGACTTATTTTCTATACCCTTCCTAATGATCCCTAGCATTGAGTTTGCTTTTTTCACTGCTGAGGCACACTGGGTTGACACCTTCATTGAGTTGTCCACCAGGACACCAAGGTCCCTTTCCTGGTTTGTCGCAGAGAGTTCAGACCCCATCAGTTCCCTTTGTCCTAGTAATTTGTCTTATTTGTTGGCAACCTTCTGAGAATTCATAATGAAATGCAGGGTGATATGTTTCCTAATTTAAGTCAATGTAAATTTAAAACATCCCATGTTATGTGTATCCCACATGGCTTGAAATACATCCTTTCGATTACTGATTCCCCACCTCTTGTCCTTTTTCATTTCCCTGTTTATCTCATAGCAAATCCCTTCAGCTTTCTTTGGTCATCAGTGTGCTCTCTGTGGCTCTCTTTAAAGTCATTATACATTCTTTTACATTAGGTAAAGGTCACCCTTGCTCAAAAGCCTGTCGTATCTGACTCTAGGGTTCAGTGCTCATCTCTGTTTATAGCCAATAGTCAGAACTGTCTGGGCTTGCAAACGGTTCCATGGACATGTGGCAGGTATGACTAAATTTCGGAGTGCACGGAATGCTGTTTACCTTCTCACTGAAGTGGTAACTATTTACCTACTTGCAATTTCTTGCTTTCGAACTGTTAGGAACTGCTAGGTTGGCATGAGCTGGGACAGAGATGGGAGCTCATTCTATCATGCAACACTCAGGTCTTGAACTGCTGACCTGCCGACCTTCTAGTCATCAACTTCAGCGTCTTAAGCACTAAGCCACCGCAATCCCCTTTCTTTTACATTATCTTGTTGCTAAACCTGGGATAGCTAGCTAAAACAGTTGTTCTTGCAAATCTAAAAATTATATACACCAGTTTTTTTGGGCACAACAATCCTACATGAATGGCCATATAGTGATATCACAGCTTGAAACAGCTATCATGGATTTCCTTCCTGGGAGCCTAACCACTAAAGAAGAATAACTGTTATTACTTCATCTTAGAAAGACATGATCAATGTACAGGATATCTGGAAAGAATGAATAAATTATTTCCTCATTTTTGAGTCAGGCCTACCTTTATTGGATCACTACACACTCTCTTACTAACTCATAAAAGACATTACTGTCTGCAATGTTTCCAAATAGGAGGTATCTGCTTGTCTAGTGAGACGCCATGTTTGGCAACACTGCACTAAGCAGTCTTCTGGTGTCCTGGTGGACAGCTCAATGAAGGTGTCAACCCAGTGTGCCTCAGCAGTGAAAAAAGCAAACTCAATGCTAGGGATAATTAGGAAGGGTATAGATAATAAGTCAACAAGTGTCATTTTGCCTCTTTATAAATCTATGGTGAGGCCCCATCTGGAATACTGTGTACAGTTCTGGTCGCCATACCTCCAGAAGGATATTATGGAGTTGGAAAAAGTGCAGAGGAGGGCAACCAAAATGATTAGGGGACTGGAACACCTTCCTTACTATTTGAAGCTGCAACGGTTGGGCCTTTTCACTCTTGAATGACGGCGTCTAAGAGGTGACCTGATTGAAGTTTGTAAAATCATGCACGGTGTGGACAAAGTAGATAAGGAAAAACTGTTTTCCCTATTGCACAAGACTAGAACTAGGGGACACTCGATGAAACTTTTGGGTACTAGTTCTCAAACAAATAAGAGAAAGTACTTTTTCACCCAGAGGATCACTGGTCTATGGAACTCCCTGCCAGAAGAAGTGGTGACAGCTGTCAGTCTTGACAGCTTTAAGAAAGGATTAGACAAGTTCATGGAGGACAAGGGTATCAATGGCTATAATTATGGATACTTAAGGACAACCTCCGGGTTGGAGAGATAGGCAGGATGTCTCTCAATGCCATTTCCAGGGAATCCTAAGCATCTCCTTGGGAATGCCCTGAAGCAAATGGTGAGCCACTGTGTGAGACAGAATGCTGGACTAGATGGGCTCCTGTGGCCTGTTCCAGCAAGGCTGTTCTTATGTTATAATGTTCTACAACAAGGACTCTCTGGAACTGGACTTCATTTGCTTGTAAATGGTTTTTGGACCCTGTGAAATCAATTTTTAAAAGTAGTGGTTAGAGGCACAAGATTTCAAGAACCACCTACTATACAAACAGTAGTTTCCCTGCCTATAATCTGCAACATACTGTCACTTTATTAGCATGGGAATTTTTCCAAGTTTCACTATGTAACAATAAGAAAGGTAGCCTATCAACACTCTGCAATGGTACTTTAGATAATATTTAACTAAAATGGATATGCTAAGGAGAAGACCAGAAGAGAGTCAAGCCATTCAACTGACAAAAACCTTTCAAAATATTTTGGAGCGAAATGGGGAAAGTATATTAATCCTGCAACATCAACCCTCAGCAAAGCAGCTGTATACAAACTGGTTAAAATTTAGAGTTAATTCTCTTTACCATTTCCCTTTTCTTTCTTCAAAAGCTTAGTAAAGGTAAAGGTTTCCCTTGCTCGAAAGCCAGTCGTATCCGACTCTAGGGTGCAGTGCTCATCTGTTTCAAAGCCGAAGAGCCAGCGCTGTCTGCTTCTGCAGACGTTTCTGTGGTCAAGTGGCAGGCATGACTAGACACCAGAGCACATAGAACACTGTTACCTTCCCAACGAAGTGGTCCCTATTTAACTACAGTACTTGCAATTTCTTGCTTTCGAACTGCTAGGTTGGCAGGAGCTTATCTATATATAGTACAAAACATGTCCACAGAGCCAGGGTGGGAATGCCATAGTCATCCAAAGGTTTATAGATCCCAGCTCCCATCATCATCATCATCATAGTTTTATTTGTACCCCGCTTCCCTCAACCCAAGGGTGACTCGAAGCGGCAAAAACAACAGTGGCAAAGCAATACAGAACAATACAATAATACAAGGTAGATAAATCATAAAAAATCAATAATACATATCAGCTTCCTTAAATATACAATAAATACAGTAAAAAATACATCAATACAAAATGATCCATTATCAAAAAACACAGGAGAGATAAGAGAACAACATCTACTCCCCTCTATAGTTCAGCCGGTTAGTCATCTCTAACCATTGAACCTTATCAACAGGGGTTGTCAGAAAGTGGGGTGCAAAAGAATATGGACAATCACAGATCCTTGCACTCTTTTATACAAATGTTACACTTTTCCAGGAAGTGACAGCCAATAAATTTCAAAACACAACAGAGTTCCTTCTTCTCAGAACCTGGAGCAAAGCTAAGCTATCCTTTTGTGTTTGTGGTGAAGGCAGTGTATGAATGAACAAAAGACAGGAAACCTTACAGCTAGTTTTCAGGGAAAGGCTAACATGCCCTTAATGTTTGCCATTTCCACAGGGTTTTTTTCCTAGCCAAATCTCAAAGCCCTATGAAATAATTAAAACAAAATGTCATCTCAAGAGCAACTCATTCAACAGAAAGCAAGAAAGTAGAGACACTAATCCAAGTGAATCATGGAATACGTACATGTGAGTCCCACAAAGTTTAAAATATTCAATCTGCGCTGTCAATCTCAAGTGAAGAGAAATACCTTCACATGTTGGCTCCTTGATGCAACATTTCATCCTGACATACAGCTTTCTGTGTCTGTGTGGCCAGCCTTAGTGAACACCCCCCCACACACACACAGTGAACATCAAAAGTCTCAAATGTATTTCTTCTATGAGGTTTCCACGCAGACTCACATCTGCAGGCAATGAAAGCGTATGCCAGGTAAAATGTGTTAGTATGTGGGCACGGGCTAACAGAAACCCTGTTGCCCATGAGACAAGATTCTTTATTGTTTTAACTGTGGAAAAAATCTCATTCCACAAGGCACATCCTGTGCAAGTTAGCATACTGATGTGCAAAGGAATATTTATGCAACCCTTCACAAGGTTTCCTAAGGAAAAAGTTGCCCTTGCTCGAAAGCCAGTCATATCTGACTCTAGGGTTCAGTGCTCATCTGTTTATAGCCAAAAATCCAGCACTGTCTGTGTCTGCAGACATTTATGTGGACATGTGGCAGGCAGGAATGCTGTTTGCCTTCCTACTCAAGTGGTACCTATTTCTCTACTTGCAATTTCTTGCTTTCGAACTGCTAGGTTGGCAGGAGGTGGGTCAGACGGGAGCTCACTCCGCCATGCAGCACTCAAATTTCGACCAGCTGACTTTCCAGTCATCAAGTTCAGCTTCTCCACTAAGCCACCGCAGTCCCATTAAGCAAAAAGTACTAAGCAAGAATTTACCATTCCCTAGGTACCCAGTGTTGGGTACCTGGCTGTAGAGCCAGAGGTTGGGAATCTGACTCTTCGCTGTTCCATGTAGGAGAGGACCCAACCTGTGTGGCCTTGGGCCAGCTGCACAGGCCCAGATACTCCCTAGATAGAAAGGAACAGTAAACCTACGGTTGAATACTTTATACCAAGGAAATCCTGAGGAGTTGTTGTAAGCCAGATAGATAGCATGCAATTAATTAATTAATTAATTGATTGATTAATTATCAACTAATCCCCTCAAAAAGGAATAGCACCTTGTTGTGGTGGAGGGGTTTGTGTATTCTAATGATGCTAGGAGCTATGCTGAACAGGTGCAGCCATTTCAGACAGCAGGTTTTAGCTGGTATTTACAGTCTTAAACTCCAGGAAATGGGCAGCTTAGAGATGGCCGCTTTACAGGGAAACAACTCCATAATTTTCCAGGAATCTAAGTGCCAGTGGCTCAAGTGGCTGACTGGGAGGCAGAAGGTCAGCAATTCGATTCCCGAGTACTTCAGGATGGAATGAGCTCCTGTCTTTGTCCCAGCTCCTGCCAACCTAGCAGTTCGAAAGCAAGAAATTGCAAGTAGATAAATAGGGACCACTTCGGTGGGAAGGTAACAGCATTCCGTGCACTCTGGTGTCTAGTCATGCCTGCCACATGACCACGGAAATATCTGCAGAAGCAGACATCGCTGGCTCTTCAGCTTTGAAACAGAGATGAGCACTGATCTCTAGAGTCGGATACGGCTGGCTTTTGAGCAAGGGAAACCTTTACCTTTACCTAAGTGCCAGTTTGGTCTCAAGGATGCATTAAAATGCAAATGCAAAGTCTTTGATTTATATCCTATCTAAGAAGTAGAAGCACTAGGTAGTTATTTAAGTCTCTTGGACCCCTCTCTATATAATTTTTTTTTAAAAGGGAGATGTGACTGACCTCTTAGAATGGGCTCCGGAAATGTTTTCCATCCTAACTCCGAAGACAAAACTGGAGTTTCTACAACTTCCATAGAACCAACTTTGCTTGCTGACTGTTTTCTTTTCCTGAAGTTATTTAATTATTTATCTACGATGAACTTCAGTTGTCTAAATTAATGTTGATACAGTAAATTGAACTACTGTAATCCTGTGCATGTTTTCTTCAAAGTAGGCTTCAGAGTTGTGAAGCGTTTTAGAACAGCAGCACTAAATTCTTTGAAGCCACGCATGTCTCAGAGGATGTATGTAGGACATAACATTTTGGAATTTATTGTTAAAGAACACCACTCCAATTCACTTTTTCAAAGTTTTTAAATGGGTAAAAATTATCCTATGTATAACAGTACAGTGGACATCTCGTGTTTTTTAAAACCACAATTTCTTATAATATTTGAGAATTTTTTGTAACACCTGACTTCATGAAGCATTAAAATGCCTATTTCATGTCCACTTCTACTTGTCAAGTAGATTTCTTGTTAATGCTCTCACATCACACTGAAAGGCAAAACCTATTCCGTTAGTACAAAAAAGGAAGATTCATTATTGAGCACATCGTGTTATCTCCTCTTCCCCGTGAATGGTAAGAATGGAGGACGATCTGCCAAAAATTCTTTTGAGGGTTTTTTAAATTAAAAAAAATTCTCAGTTGCAACTGCTGGCAAATCCCAAGGGCCAACTATTTATTCTTGCCACATGGGCTGGGAATTAAATTACCACTCCTCTCCCATTTATCATATGGTATGCTCATTCACCACAAACTCTATTATCCAGTAAGTACCCTTATTTTCATAGGTTATTCTTCTTGCCTTTGTTGTATCTATGAAACCTCGTCAAGCATGGGTGCATGCGACTGACGGATATTTGTTAATTAATTTGGCCTCCACTGACAACACATCCTTTCAAGTATCTTAAAGTATCTATGTATCTTTCAAAAACTAAGCAAGGGGAACAACAGCAGGCTATTTTCTAATTAATATATTCTTTCAGTTGACCGATTCCCATCTTCATTCAGGGCCTCCTTGTAATTCTCTGGGGTGGTGGTGGGAAAACCTCAAACACTTCTTTTCAAAATATGTCTTCCTTTCATCCACTAGCCAAACTCACTTCTGTCCGTATCTTTTTTCAACTGGGCAAAATGGAATTTTTTTTTAAACTCAAGCCTGAAGAGAGGAAGCCATTCCGTCTCCTGACCTCTGCCTGCCACATTGCTAAGGAGGCAACTTCTGCCAAACTATTTTCCCTCCTCTTTCTAATTTGGCTTCACTGTCTGACAAAACAACCAAAGGGAAATGTCTAAGGGCTTAGGATTCCAGGGTGAGCTAATACAGGATGCCTTGGGTTACTCGGTCTGTGGTGATGGCAGCAGGCAGGGAGGGGTGTGTGGATTTGGGGAGGGTGGTGGAGATGAAGAGGCCAGCTGGAACTGCCTCCTACCCTCCCCCCTCCTTAAATTTAAAAATGCAATGAATGTTACCATTTTTGGACATGAGTTTTGCACAAGCCCAGCCCCAAACCACAACATTTAAAAACTGAAGTGAGCCATCATTACCCGCAGGGGAAGAGATATCAGTGGGGTGGCCAAGGGAGAGAGAGATGGCGGGTTTCCTGCCAGAAAACCTTAACCAAAGGAACAGGGAAAATGGGTGGGGAGGGGTTGTTGGTGTTTTTTTTTAGGGGGGGGGGTTGAGATTCAATCCATCAACGGGATTTCTCAAGATAACAGAGCCCTGGGCTAAAGAGCCCTGGTGGCACAGTGGTTAAACTGCCTTTACTGGAGGTCATGAGTTCAATCCTGAGAAGGGATCAAGGTTGACTCAGCCTTCCATCCTACCGACGTGGGTAAAATGAGTACCCAGCATGTTGAGGGCAAAATGCTAATTAACTTGTGAACTGCCAAGAGAGTCCACTAAGTGTTATGGGGCAGTATATAAGTTTAATACTTGCTATTGCTAATGGACTGTCCCGGTTTTTCGCAGTACTTGGGGGGGGGGGGGAGGAAGAGGAAATGAAGTGAGGGCAGAAATCGCCACATGGCCAAAGACATCTGTCTCTGGGCTATTTGAACTTTTTGAAAGGCGACTTTTCTCTTAGATTTTCCTTCCTCTCCTAGATTTTCCTTCCTCTCCTTCGACCTTGCCCTACACAGCCATATCCACTTTGAACCCCCGGCTGGTCAGCGGACAACTTTATTTATTTATTTATTTATTTATTTATTTATTTATTTATTTATTTATTTATTTATTTATTTTGCTGGGAGAGGAAGTGTTCCCAGCAGAATATGACACTGTGTAACAGAAACACATGTTACCTGCATGCACACCCTTTTTTGGGCAAGAATTTGCCCAGCCAAAAAAAAGGGGGGGGGGGACCGAAGCCTCGCCTCAACCAAGTGCAGAAAAGGGGCCGAACAACATGCCCATCTCTCTACTCCGCCACCACCACCACCACCACCCCTTTCGGGAAGGCGGCTTTCGGGTCCGTGGCGTTGCGAAACACCGGAGGGACCAACAACTCAAGACCACTAGGCTAGTGGGGAACATATCTGTTGCTTTAGAAACCGACATGGAGGTAGTGGTGGTGGTAGTAGTAGTAAGGAAGGCAACTGCGGAACTGCCGCTGAATTGAGCAACCCAAAAAAGACACCATTTCTTTAGCTCAGGGGTGCCCAAACTATGGCCTGGGGGCCGCATCTGGCCCCCAATGCCAATTCATCTGACCCACGCTGCCCTCGTCACTCCCTAGAAGCGAAAGTAAAACGGATGATTTGGTGATGAATTTGCGGAAGTAAAGCACGTCTGTACGGGTGAATTGGCGTCGGGGGCCGGATCCAGCACCCCTGAACCATGCCATGTGACCGTCCCGTGGCCCGAAAAGTTTGGCCAACCTTACTTTAACTGATGGATCATATTATGTCTGCAACGGATACCCCACCACCACCTACCCACCCCAAACTCCCGTTGCACGTCACCTCCGCTCTCCCCCCCCAACATGTCTGCAGATCATCCCCCCCTTTTTTTAATGCATTAAATACACACACAGGGAGAAGGTGCAAATGTACACCGATTGTCTGGTCCAAAAACTACTGACCCCCCCCCTCCCAACGCCTAGCCCTAGCCGATGCCACAACTTCAACCCGTGCTCCCAACTATTTTTAAGGTGCTTTTTTATTTTATTTTTGGCATGCACGCCCTCCAGTTTATAGTCCACTATATGAGCACATTGTTTCCATGCCAGATCGGTGGGGTGGGGGGGGTGGGGGTGCGTGGAAGGAGGAGAGTAGGAGGCAGAAGCTCTGCTGCCCTGGAGACAAATCCTTCGTCGGGCTGGGCTGAGGGTTGCCAACCAACCCCACCCACTTCTCCGACCTCTCTGGGCCACATAATACATGGAGGCAGAAGTAAAATCAGCAACGAAACGATGCAATGGGTTAAGGTGGCGGTGAGAGCAGGAGGGGTCGCGGAGTTCCTCCAGCAGCAGGGACCTAGTGCCAAGCCACCGGCAGCTTCTGGGGCTCTGGATCCATGAAGCCTGGAAGCGCAGACCCCCAAACACGGGGGAAGCATGTGCGCGCACCACGCCGTCTCCACCAGATGCGTGCATATCCCCCGTCCGCCCGCCCTCCAAGCGACGCCAACACCGCTGCCCTCCGATCCAATTCTGTGGGGTGGCCTCTGGCCAGACCCTTCCCCATAGGGCTTTAAGTGTGATTGAGATATTTATGGAATCACACACACACATACACACACACATTCCATTGCACACTTCCCATGGCTGATCCGGGATTCAAACCCAGGCGGGAGAGGAGAAGCGAGGAAGGGTTACCTTTCTCTGCTGCTTCTCCCAAGCCGGATCCAGGAGGAGATCCCGGTCCCAGTCGTCCTCTGGCTGCATATAGTCATTGGTCTGCTGAGAATCATAATGATCCATGCCTGCGCGGCTTGTTTCCTTGGGTTTCGACGGTGGTTATTCCAAGCGGCGGCAGTGGCTGCTGCTGCTGCTGCTTCTCCTCCTCCTCCTCCCCCTCTTCTTCTTCCTCCTCCTCCTCTGAAGCGCCGCCGACGATCTCCAAAGCTCCTCCTGAAAGCACAGCGACAGCTCCGGAGAGCGAGTGGGAAAGGCAAGGAAGGAAGGAAGGAAGGCGACTCCCCACCCCCCTGCCAGGGGCGCAACTTAATCTTGCACACGCACACACGCGCACACACACACACCAAAGAAAGGACGGACCTGCCTCCTCCGGGCCCGCCTTATTGGCTGAAGGGAGTTGCCCGAAGTTCATTTTCGAGGGTCGCCCCGGGCCCCCATTGCATCCCTCGAGTGTCAATCGCAACTTCCAGCCTCTCCCATAGGCGGGTTTAAGAGCGCGCGCGCGCGCCGGGCTCCCCCCTCCTTCCCTGCTCCGGGTTTTCATCGCCTTAACCCACACACATGTGACGTCTGGTCTGCTGCATTTCATGGGCTTCGGCGGGAGTGACGTTTCTCTGTAGTTGGGGAGATTTATTTATTTTTTTACCACAGGAGCCGAAGCTCCTCAGAAGACGAATGTGCGACGTTTACCTTGGGCTGCCCACGGTCCCCCCCCCCCCATTAAGGCAAGGGCGCCCAAACTTTTTGGGCCATGGCCTGGCCATGTGGTTCAGGGGGCTGGTCACTATGGCCCTGGTAACCGGATCTGGCCCCTGACGTCAATTCATCCGGCCCGTGAAGCCCTTGTTCATACCCGTCAAGTGTGGCTCCGGAAAATACTGGAAAATACTGCGCATGCGCATGCTCGGTAACCCATTTGCGCATGCGCAGAACCCCTTTGCGATGGGCACGCGTGCACAGTAACCACTTTCCTCGCCGTTCAAAATACGGGATGGCACCAGGAAAGGGGAGGAACAAGCGCTAAAATATGGGAAATACCGGCCAATACGGGATACTTGACAGGTATGCCCTTGTTGCTCCCGGAAGTGGAAGTAAAACGCGCCCGTATGGGGACGGAAAAGCACCAAGACGCCCCAGAAGGTCAGAGGAGGCACCTTTGGGCGTGTTTTACTTCAGCTTTGAATGATGAGGGCTTTGTGGGCCAGATGAATTGACATCAGGAGCTGGATCCGGCCCCCAGGTCGTAGTTTGGGCACCCCGCTTTAAGCAATGCAAGAAATGTGAAGGGTGGGAAGGCGGGAATCACCTCCTCCTTTTTCCTAACTTAAGGAAATGGGTGCATTCAAAATGAACTACGAGTCCAAAGTTCACCATCCAGCAAAAGTGTTGCAACAAATCGGAGCCCCATTCACATGCGCATGGACACACCCTTCAATTCAAAAGCCTTTTCTTCTGGCCATCATTGGGTGTGTGTTTCCTGAGGGAAAGCAAATCTGAGTAAACACATGGTAAGCGGTAGTATATGTGTTTGTTGTCATCTGGCTTCAAGTCAGAATCGACTTATAGTGACCCTAATAGGGCTTTAAGTGTGGTTGAGATATTTATGGAATCTCACACACACACATTCCAGTGCACTTCAATGGCTGATCCGGGATTCAAACCCAGCTCTCCCCAGTTCTAGTCCATCACTCAAGCCACATTGGGCAGTATAAATACAGTTATATGCCTATTAAATCATGATTTGAAGGACTATTCAACATGCAAGTTTTGTAACTTAGCAATGCTGTGTTTAGTAAATTATTTTCTACTGAGGTGCCATTCTTCCAAAATTCAGGACAATTTTTTTTTAACCATTGCTTCTCTTTCAACTCTCATCCACCCAGGCAGGATATTTTAAATTAATCTCTCAGAGTTATAGTCTTATGGCAGAATCTGGAAGGGACTGCGGTGGCTCAGTGGTTAAGAAGCTCGCCTTGTTAGCTGGAAGGTTGGCAGGTAGGCAGTTCAAGACCCGGGTACTACATAATGGTTTGAGCACCTGTCTCTGTCCCAGCTCCTGCCAACCTAGCAGTTTGAAAGCAAGAAATTGCAGGTAGATAAATACGGACCACTTCGGTGGGAAAATATCTTGGGGACATGAAAGGAACCTCATTCGGGCATCCCCTGAGTTGAGTTCCTCCAGCAAAAATCCTTTCAACCCAGAAAGCACCTTTGTGTGCTTATGACATGGTAAACAAATTGCAGAATCCACACACATCTAGACCTATAATGTAGATATTCTAACACATTGTCCCCATAAAGAGTTATAAATGATACATAATTTTAATTTTATTCGTTTGCAGATGAAAAATGCTAGGATAAAACTGTTCCAACAAATCCGTTACTTTTTGCCACCTAGGTAAAAAACTCAGTGTAAGGAGCACCAAAAATGTCCCATACAATTTTCTTGGCAAATGATGAAAAAGAGCACCCAAGTGATGCTCTTTGGCTCTCATTCAAGGAGTTATTTGGAATTCTTATTAGAAAGTTAAAAAATACAAAAATGCTACATTGATTCCTCTTGCCAACCCTCAGTATATTGGAATTCCTATGGGGATAGGAAATAACAATAAATTTAATCAGTGCAAAGTTTTATTTTATTTATTTTTTAACTTTTGTGGGTATGGGTTTAAAGATGCCAAAATATTCACGGAATGTGTACTCTGGCATAAATTAACTATAGTTATTTTCAGTCATAAGAGCACAACACCTTGGGTCAAATCAGCACTAATGTAAAAACCAACGTGCTATCAAGTAATGTCCTAGTCACGGTGATCTTCCACTGTGTTTCTTATGTACAGAGTATTCAGAAGTTGCTTACTATTCCCTCTTTGGAAATCAGCCTATTTTCTGATGACAGTCGTGAAATCGTGGCAGATTAGCAAAATCAGTTCCTGCTTCCTTTTCTTCTGCCACAAAATTTGTCCTATTAAAAAAAATAACAAAACTGTACTTATTAATGTGGATGATTTATAATATAAAATTGAATCACTGGAAGATGTACACATCTCAGGTGCTGGCTGAAGTTTCAAACAAAGGCTATGTTTATCTGGTCTCCAGGCCAGAAGACAAAATCTCAGGGCAAGAAGTACCAGAAGAAAAAGAATTTTGATTTTTGTTGGGGAAGTGTTTGTAAAACCTGGACACTTATCACCACCCATTCCTTGCTAAGATCAGAACTCACTGGCTCTGCATCCAGATGTTTGTAAGTAGGTTGTATTTGTGTAACATCTGGACTCCTAACAGCCAGGATTGAAGGAAATGAAATGTCAGGGATGATATATTGCCATGAACTACATGTACCGTAATGCATTGCTCATGTGACCCTATATGTAGCTCTATCCCCTTTGACCTCCTCTGACCTCACCTAACCCTATTAAAGGACCCTCGCCTACCCGACAACCCTCACTCCTATCCTGACCACTGACCCTCACTGAACGCCATGCGGCCAGTGGAAATAAAGAACTATAAAGATGGATGAATGAGTACTGGGGTCGTTGGGCCGAACCTTCGGAAACCCTCTAACAAATGGTAGCAGAGGTTTGGTTTTGCCCATAACTAACCCCAGAAAGCAAAAATGACCAAATGGAAGACCCAGACGAGCAAGGGGGGGCAAGATGCAGGCCAAACGCAAGGGGCTCAAAGATGGATCCAAAACCGGGAATGACCCGCACACGATCCAGGTAACCGAAGTCCAGAAAATAATCGCCGGGAAAGAGACAATTTCCATGGCAGAGCTACTGGCCCTGATAAACGACGGAGGCGAACATTCCAATGACAGCGCGGTAAGCTCTACCCCGGGGACCTCCGTGGCGGGAACACCAAACACAACGCCGATCCCGAATCTGACCGAGATGGCCGACCAATCACAGACGGTGGCCTCAGATTCAAACCATCTGGCGGGAAACCCCATCCAGCTAACGATGCCCAGGGACAACCCACGCAGGCCGGCAACACAAAGAAAGGAAGGAACCCTGGGACTCGGGAGGGTGGATGCACGGACCCCAGAAACATGGACTATGCTGACCCTCAGCCCCCAGGCACTAGAAGGGGAGTGGGAAACCCCAAGAGGAAGGCAAGCACCTAAAAGGGACACCGCCAGCAACATGGCTGAGTCTCAAGGGGGGGCAGAGCCCCCCCATGACAAAAAGTCAAAGCGGACACGAGGGGTATGGGGAACTGAGAACACACGCAAGGGAAATGAGAGAAGCAGAGACCTACCAAGACCCTTTGCCCATCCGCAGGAGAGGCTCCAACGACGATGCAGACTCCCACGCCAGGCCACGATCCGAGGAGGCGGAGTCCTGGCGCTACGGAGCTCTCCTGGCCCAACAAAGAAGGCGACATCCTTCCTACGACTCTGCCTGGCCTCCCAACCAGGAAAGCAGCCCCAGCGACGGAGCTGCTCTCCCAGCGAGGCTCCAACCAAGGCAAGCAGGACCTCCGGAACAGAGATCTGCCCACCTCGAAGACCAACGACGAATGAGCTCTTTGCAGACGCAGGTAAGGCAGCAGAACTCCCCCTCTGGCGAAGAAGGTGAAGTACAAGCCCCAACAGGTCAGCCAAGCACCGAGAGGAGAATGGGCTTCCCCTGCAGGCAACCAAAAAAGGAACAGGCGGGACTTTCAAAACCAACAGTCTGTCTCCCCATACCCTTTTGCCAGTTCAAAGACAGCCCGGGACACCAGAATTATTCAAGCAACCAAGCCCAACAGAGCCAACTGCCAAATAACTTCCCAATCCTTGGCATGACTGGAAAGAACTTTATGGACTGGGACCAGCAATTTCAGGTACTTTTAATGAGGGAGGGGGCTTTGCATCTAATTCAAGACCCACCAGAAAAGCCATGGTCCATGGAAGTGGACAGACTACATCACAAGGCTTTTTGCCTGCTTTTGGGTACCATAGATGCAACCATGTATGGGTGTGTTTCAAATGAGTCAACTGTCTATGATGTTTGGGAGAAATTGTATAATATGTTTTATTGCAGGAACAGGAGCACAACATGCTTACTACTAACATACTCACATACAAGATTAAAGAGGGAGATACCATGGGTGAACATTTAATGAGATTAAGCTATATGAGGTCTGATCTCATAAGAAGGGGCGAAACCATCACTGAGCAGCACCTAGTCAGCATCATCTATAACTCTTTCGACCCAAGTTGGGACGACTTCCTGACCCAATTAGACAACACAGGCGGTGACAATGTCACATTGGACTACGTCACCAGGAAACTTATAGCCGAGGACAATCTCAGGAGAGACAGGGCCGCCATACGCAGGGAGAATAGGCCACACAGAAGGGTAGTTTTCACAGAACCCACCACACGCAGAGAGGACAGGCCACACAGGAGGGTAGGCTTCGCAGAGCAGGCTAGCCCAACGCGGGAATGCTACACATGTGGTTCCAGAAGACATATTAAGAGGGACTGCCCAACATACGCCAAAGACAGAAGGAATGCGAGGCACAGCCCTTCACATGACCGAACATGCCATGAGAACACACCGAGACGTGAGTCACGAGATGAGTACCCAAGCAAACAGAGGGACAACGGGGATAGAAATAATAGACGCTGGAGATCACTCAGCCCAGGCAGGTGCTCTAGACCCCAGAAAGAACAAGAGAAACACGAGTCTGATTCCATAAATGCAGTGAAACACAGCAAAGAAATTGGACACCATGGGGCAACCAGACCCGCGGACACCCATCTGCAGTGCTGGCTGATCGATTCCGGGGCCACCACACACACATCATGCCACAGAGAGATATTTGATTCTTTTGAAGAAGACTCCTTTAGTATCAAGGTCGCCAACCAGGCACACGCTACAGTAGCTGGCAGAGGCGACATACATATCCCCGAAATTGGGCTGGTCTGTAACGTCCTTTATGCCCCAGGAATTCCTTACAATGTTTTGGCCACCACTAAACACAGAGGATCCAGACCTAAGAATAATCTTCAGAAACAAGAAAGCGTCCATTGAAAGAAGGGGAAAGGAAATTGGAAGAGTGGAAATCACAGGTGGACTACCATATTTCATCGCAGAGGAGGATGTAGAGAGACAAACCACCATAGGACTACTCGACAGTAAGGATGAAGAAGCAGTGCAGGGAGGCACATCAGATGAACCCGAGGAAAACCAAAATGAAGGACCAGAAGGGGAAGCGGATGACCTCCACGACTCCACAAGGGATGGAGAGGTCAACGGAATAAAGAAAAAAACGCCAAAGATAACCATAGGGAAACCAGATCATGATGAGTGTGCGCACCTACTACACAGAAAGTTAGGACACATAGGTTTTCCCACCGTCAAGAAAATGCTGGAATGCTCAGAGGGGCTGAAGGTCAAAAGCTGCAAGAACTACCTGGAATGTTCTGTGTACAAGAGCTCGAAGTCCAAAACTGAGCCACGACCAAAAACCTCCGCCAGGAAGTCGGACCATCCATTCCAGCTCGTGCACCTCGATTTGGTAGGACCTCTCAGAAGGTCAGTAGGCCAGAAGAGATTCTTCCTAACGATAGTTGACGACTTCAGCAGGTACGGTTATGTATACACACTTAATAGTAAGGATGAGGAGTTCAGCAAGTTTAAGGAATTCCACACAAGGGTGTGGACCCAACACAATGTAAACGTGAAGCAAATGATGACGGACAGAGGTTCGGAATTCCTGTCAAAAGAGTTTGGAGAATGGATAAAGGAGAAGGGGATGCTGCACTTCAAGACCGCACCATTCTCAGCCTTCCAAAATGGGGTTGCTGAGAGAAGAAATGGTGTACTTCAAACCATGATCAGATGTGCAATAGAAGATGCAGGCCTAAGCTTCTCATATTGGGGAGAGGCACTGCTGTGCTCCAACTATACGTTAAACAGGCTGTGGTCTAGTGTTATTGGTAAGACACCCTACAAAGCAATGTACAACCGAAAACCCAAGCTGGCACACCTCCATGTCTTCGGTATACCCGCAGATGTGCACATACCCAAGCTTAGAAAGAAGGGGGATAAGATAACCAGAAGACTAAGGTTCCTAGGTTACGAGCTGGGTTCGAAAGGTGTACCGTTTCATAGACCACAACCAGAAGCTGGTAGTTTCAAGATCAGCCATGTTCCACGAGCACGCGAACTGGGGCAAGATACACGCGAATGAAGTATTGACAAGTGACCTAGAGCATGAAGGGGTCAAGGCAGCACTGCCCGAGGCAAGGCCCGACCAACCAGAAGATATAATATGTGACAAATCTGAAGCACAAGGAACACGTACAGGCACCACAGACGCGGGAGACATCGAATCCCCAAGTCCCACAAAAGAAACACCTAGAAGGTCAACCAGATCAACCAAAAACCAAACCCCCAGAGGACTGGAGGATTATGTACTGAGTATGGAGACCTACCCCGAAGCACCAGCGAGCTACGAAGACATAACAGAGCTACCACCTGAAGAACAGGACAAGTGGAGGGTGGCCATGGAGAAGGAAATAGAAAGTCTCGAAGATCTTGACGTATATACACCTGCAAGAGTACCTGAAGGACAAAAGACAGTGGGAACAAAGTGGGTATTCAAGGTCAAACAGCTAGAGGACAAATGGATCCTGTACAAGGCCAGATTAGTGGCCCAAGGTTTCACCCAACGATACCCAGATGACTACGAGGACACATATTCTCCAACGGTGAAACCAGAAAGTGTTAAGGCCGCACTAGTGATGGCAACTGTACTTGGAGAACAAGTGTATCAATTCGACGTACAGACAGTGTACTTACACGTGCAACTGGATAAGGAGATATACGTCAGGGCTCCACCCGGTTTTGGACGCAGCAGTGGAGAAACATAGCTGCTCAACAAGGGCCTTTACGGACTCAAGCAATCTGGCAGGAGATGGTACGAATGCCTAGCTGAAGCGATGAAGAAATTGAATTTCTCCCCAGTTAAGGACGACAAATGTGTTTTCCTAAGAAAATCTCCAGAGGGGGTAGAAAAGGTTTTGGTTTATGTCGACGACCTGCTGTATTTCGGAAAAAGCAAGTCCAGATGCGATGAGTTCACCAAAGGCCTACAAAATGAGTTCTCACTGAAGAGTCTAGGAAAAGTGAACAAATACCTAGGGGTACAAGTGTCAAGGATAACAGACCGTTTTGCCATCTCCCAGAAGGAGAAGATAATCGAGCTTCTTAACAAGTGTAACATGTCTGATGCCCACCCATGTGGGACCCCCATGCAAATGGACTTCGTAAAAAACTCCCATGAGGAGGGAGAACCATTCGAGGACATCACACTCTACAGATCCATCATCGGATCACTGTTGCACATCGCCAACTGGACCAGGCTGGACATCTCATTAGCAGTGAACCTTCTCTCACGCCACTCCGGCAACCCAAGGACCCACCATTGGGTGGCCGTCAAAAGGTTGTTGAGGTACCTGAAGGATACCATGGATACAAAGTTACTGCTGACCCCTCAAATAAACAACAGGATCAATCTTTCATGCTATGCTGATGCCGACTGGGCCGGATGTACAAAGACCAGAAGGAGTACATCTGGCTACATAGTGATGCAGAATGGCAGCCCCATATATTGGCGCACTGAAAAACAAAAACTGGTCTCCTCCTCCACCGCCGAAGCAGAGTACGTCTGTCTGTCTAACGCAGCAGATGACCTGATCTGGATAAATGAGCTACCGTATTTATTCGTGTATAACGCGCACTCGTGTATAACGCGCACCCCTAATTTTCCATGAAACCTCGGTATAAAATTATATCGGTGAAAAAGCTTGTTCATAAGAGCACGCCTTAAAAGATTGAGGGAGGGGGGGATAATCAGACCCACCTGTTGCAGGGTAAAGAAAATGCAATCCGAAACGAGCACTTCCGACCCCCAGGAGCCTCGCTCGAACTGCGAGCTACCTCCGGGCCACGCCTCGTCTCCCGCGCCACCCAATCAGATCCCGTCAATTTCTTCAAAGCCACACCCCCGCCTCCCCTTCAATAGACAGCCGACCCAATTCTAAAAAGCTTGTTCATAAGAGCACGCCTTAAAACATTGAGGGAGGGGGGGATAATCAGACCCACCTGTTGCAGGGTAAAGAAAACGCAATCCAAAACGAGCACTTCCGACCCCCAGGAGCCTCGCTCGAACTGCGAGCTACCTCCGGGCCACGCCTCGTCTCCCGCGCCACCCAATCAGATCCCGTCAATTTCTTCAAAGCCACACCCCCGCCTCCCCTTCAATAGACAGCCGACCCAATTCTAAAAAGGAAGTAAAAGAGGCTCGCGACGGGGGTGGGACACCAGTCCTCGTTTATAACGCGCACCCCAACTTTGATTTCTTTTTTTGGTATAAAATTTTGCGTGTTATACACAAATAAATACGGTAATCTCCCTCATCTGGGAAAAACCCAGCCTTCCCATTGTCATTCACGAGGACAACAAAGCAGCCATAGACATTGCAAAGACCGAATGTTTAGCCAGGTGATCCCGACACATTGATATCAAGTACAGGAAAGTAAGGGAACTCATAGGGGGAGGCTTCATAGACCTGATACATTGTGAAACCCAAGAACAGATAGCGGACATCCTGACCAAACCACTCCCATTAGCCCAACACAGTTATTTGCCAAATGGCTTACGTCTTAGTGAGTAGGAGAACAACAAATCCAAATCACATTACATTCAGTCCGTATGATTTCAGAAGGGGTTTTGTCAGGGATGATATCATACTGCCATGAACTACATGTACCGTAATGCATTGCTCATGTGACCCTATATGTAGCCCTATCCCCTTTGACCTCCTCTGACCTCACCTAACCCTATTAAAGGACCCTCGCCTACCCGACGACCCTCTCTCCTATCCTGATAACTGACCCTCACTGACCGCCATGCGGCCAGTGGAAATAAAGAACTATAAAGATGGATGAATGAGTACTGGGGTCATTGGGCCGAACCTTCGGAAACCCTCTAACATGAAAAAAGGGGAAGTAGGTGTATGGATGAGGGTCTTCCATGCCATTCACAGCAAGGCAGAAACTAGAATGACAGCACTGCAGCACATGAGTGTTCATGTTGCACAAGTCCCTGAGGGGGCGGTGACACTGGGAGAAAACAAATAAGCAAGCAATTGCAAATGTTGGTTGCTTCTTAGTCAAAATAAAATGTAAATTACTCATTTGTTTGTTTGAAAAATAATGGTTCAGTTGTTTACATCCAGGGTATTAGAATACAAAACAAAATTTAGGCTATATAATCATTTTAATCAAAGACCAGTTATCCCATGCTGACTAATATTAGATACTGGCAACAGTTCATTTACCTGGAAGTTCATAGATCTGTTTTTGGCGACTGAAATTGGACATGTATCTAGCTTAGTTCATAACTATATCCCCAGACACTGTATCTTGGGGTGTTTTCCTGGAAGTCAAAAACGTCACATTAACACATACTATAGAATAATGTTCATCCACTCTGCTTCATCATAGTTAATGTTGTAATCAGAAAGCTTCTTGAATTCTTTTGGAGGAGGGGCAAACCAGTAGTTGTTCCTAATGTTGCTGGAAAAGGAAGATTGTGGGAGCTACAGTCCAGAAAAGTATTTCCCCCATTTTTTACAGTAGTAGAGCGTAGGGAAAGCTCCTTTCCCTCCAGTTTTGTCTTTGTGGAAGGTAGGCTGCTTCCTTCTGGCAACACAGGGCAAGTATAGTGAACCTGTCAATGAAGGTTAATGATAAAAGTGCTAGAGAAAGGAAGAGGACTTCTGAAAGAGCACAGCAACAACAATTGCCTTCCTTTGAAGTCAGGGACTATAGGTATTCTTGGTCCTTGGACAGGGAGAAATGGAACCTGCTCAGGAAAAGCGGTGATTGCTCTCACACTTCAGTTAAGGCAGTGATGGCGAACCTTGGCACTCCAGATGTTTTTGGACTTCAAATCCCAGGAGCCCCATCCCCTGTGAATCCACACACATGGGTTTACTGCGATTCATCCAGCCTGCACCACCCTTGTCGCTCCCGGAAACGGAAGTAAACCACGCCTGTCCGGGTGCATTTTACTTCAGCTTTTGGGAGTGATGAGGGCAGTAAACCCATGCGTGTGGATTCACAGGGGATGGGGCTTCTGGGAATTGAAGTCCAAGAACATCTGGAGTGCCAAGGTTTGCCATCATATAGTTAAGGTGTCCATTGGGGAAGTGGAGAGAAATAGAAGAGGGCACTGACTGAGATCAGAATTTTGAACTATTACAATTCTGAACTACAGTTCTGATAATTTCTTTTACCAGCCATGTTGGCTATGGGATCTGCAGAACTGCAGTCTGAAAAGCAACATCTCTAAGTTCTGGCTAAAGTTGAGACTTTCCCACAACACTGAATATTCTGACAAAACTTTTAAAGCTGTAAAAACTTCAGTTTTGACAATCTGAGAACACAGCCTCTCAACCAGTCATCCATTCTTTTCTTTGACCATGGGATGGGGCTTAAGCTTCTTCCATAAACAGGGACATTAGGTCCTCAGCTGGACAGGCTTGTTGAAGGAAGCTTAACAAAAATAAAAAATAAAGAGCTACAGAGGCACCTAAGAATAAGTTGGAAATAGACAGGATCACACTACTGTATTCGTATTTCACTGCCCCAGCTCTTTTTGTGATATGAAAATGCATCTTTAATCCCTTAGTATGCAATTTTTTTTCCAGTTCTCTTCTGCACTTTCATTTTTAAGTCAGCTTAAGTAAGCAAGATAAAGTAGCATCAATTATGATTTTCTCCAAAAACAAAGACTTTGCCTTTGAAAACAAAGCTGATAAGGATAGGGCAGGGTTTAGTATAGGTAAAGGTTTCCCTTGCACGAAAGTCAGTCATATCCAACTGTAGGGTTCAGTCCTCATCTCTGTTTCAAAGCCGAAGAGCCAGCACTGTCTGCTTCTGCAGACGTTTCTGTGGTCATGTGGCAGGCATGACTAGACACTGGAGCACATGGAACGCTGTTACCTTCCCACCAAAGTGGTCCCTATTTATCTACTTGCAATTTCTTGCTTTGGAACTGCTAGGTTGGCAGGAGCTGGGATGAAGACGGGAGCTCATTCTGTCCTGCAGTACTCGGGAATTGAACTGCTGACCTTCCGCTTCCCATCTAGTAATTGCTGTCATGTAAACTTTGCCAGCGGCTAATGTGTCAAGTTACCTTGCCTTTATGCTTTAAGAAAGCTCTCTCCTGGATGCCTCCTGCCACTGGGTAGACAACCCTGTTCATCAGCAAGTGGAATTTCTCCTGACAATAGACAGCTAAGACTGATGGATAATTTTCACACGATCCTTTTCCTACTCACATGTTTATATGTCTGTGCATGAATGTATTTTAAAGCTTTGAACATAGTGACCCCTGCCATCTCTTGAAGTCACTTGGATAAAAAAGATGCTGTGTTCTAATTAATATGCATATTATAAACCATGAATATGAGCCATACCTGTCAACCTTCCCGGATTGGCCGGGATTTCCCATTTTTCGGCGCCAATTTTCGCCATTTCCCACCCAGAGCTGCCGAAACCCTGGAATTTGGCAGCGGGGGAAAAGGTGTTACTGCGCATCCCTTCTGAGAAGCTTGCTTCTATGCATGCGTAAAAGGCTTCTGTGCAGAAGGGGATCGTAGAAGCCTTCTACACATGCGTAAAAGCCTTCTAGGCATGTGTAGAAGCGAGCTGCGCAGAATGGTTCTGCGCAAGTCGCTTTTATGCATGCATAGGCTTTTACGCATGCGTAAAAAGTGACCTGCGCAGAACCGTTCTGCGCAGGTCCCGGATTGTCCAGAGCCACGGTTGACAGGTATGATATGAGCCTGCATATGTAATTAAAACAAGGATGGATTATCAATATGAGATTTCATACATTTTTAGATTTTAGGTTTTTTTTTATTGGAGAACAAAGTACAGTATTAAGATATGGCTTTTTAGGCCTATTCTAAAAGAATAAAGCCCTGTAGTAGGAGAATGGATCATATTTCACTCTTTATGAATTCCTGTAAGAAATAAAACAAACTCCCTTGAAATAGAAAATTAGTTTTAGCACTTTCTCACCTTTTTTCTTGTCCTATTTTTCCTACACTTGGATTTCTTAATAGTGGTTTTCTAGTTGTAAGTGATAATGATCTTGTCAGTTCTATCACCTAGTTCTACTGTGAGGACCATGTACTGATATTATTAGAATGTGTGGAAATGGGGTTGTGTTTGCCCATGGTCCATGCTTTTATCATGTTACAGCATGTATAGACAGACCTTCCTATTTTGCAAACATCCCAGAAGAGTTCCCCATCATCTCTTATATGCATGGAGAATCTTTCAGACAACATCATGAAATACCAAGCATGAGGGAATATAATCCTGCTCCTCCATCTCAATACATGGGGAGGGGGGGACATTTAAATAAGATTCACTATTTCAAGAGAAAGATTCTCCTGCACAAAAAGAAGAAGGGGAAGAAGTGGTTTGCAGGTAAAGAGAGAGAGAATAAAGGCCACCAAATAAAGTCTTACTTCCTTTAAGACAACCATCTCTGAGGACTGGGGAGTTTAGAGACTAAATTGTCCTTGGACGCAAGTTCCATTTATTTCAATAAAACATGATTCCAAGAAGCATTATTGGGAATAAAGAGGGTAGATTTAATCATACTGCTCACAAAGATAACAGAAACTGGAACTGCACTATAGTGAATTAAAAATTAAGGTTCCCAAACTAAGTGTCTTGCACTCAGACCAATGATTAAAATTCTCTATAAAATTTCCATATGAAAAGTTTTTTGGGGCTCTTATTAATAAGACAAGGGTGCTAACTTCTTCATACGATAAAGGTCCAGATTGTCAAACACCTCTTAATGGATCTTGCTTAATGAAAGGCAATATAGGGGATGAAATTGAACCAGGCAGGAGTTCTGCAGCTGGACATAAAAAGGGATTAATCTGCAATCTGTTTTTACACCTTAATCCTCCCATTCATGATCTAAATGTACCACACAAGTCTCGAAACAGTTATCTTATGCCAACAAAAATGACACAAAGTATCTCATAAAGTTTTGTGGTGATTTGCTTTTACTGTTTTATTGTGCAGTCTTCCAAGGAACGCGATGCTTTTCCTGAATGAAATGTGGTAATTCATTCATGATTTCGATGTTGGGATAATAGCAATCTTGCATGCACTGATACTGGGTATCAGTGGGAGGGAGCTTTGCAACCTAATATGATTGTCCTTTGCTACTAATTTAATTGGTAAAATTCGACTCGCTCACATCTGGCATTTGAGGGAAGACTCCCCCCCTTCTTCCTGTTTGATTGCTTGCTTCCTTCCTTTGTCTTTGTGGTTGAAAGCTTCTTTTTCTTCTGATTCCAACCAAGCGACAAGCATGGAGGTTCTCTCCACAGGTTGTAGACTCCATTTTCCTTTGTTCTGTTGGTTATAAGGACAAATGATAACTTTAAGCAAAGACACTTTTTTGTACTTCAAATGCTTCTACAGGTAGAGTACTTTTGTGGATCCGCGTGCCCAGTTGGCACACATGGCCTCTGGCAGAGGTTAAACCTAGCGAGCACGCTCCTGGCCCCTGGCCCTTGCCAGCAAAGAGAAATTAAGGGGGGTGGATAAATGATAGGGTTTGATTCACCCAATTCCTTGACCTGACCAGCGGACCTGCTGAGAGAGCGAATATGTTACTCATTAGAGTAATCCCTCATCTCCGACTCTCAGTCTTATCCCAGAAGCAAACAGGAGTCATGATTGCCTTAGTCTAAGCCCAAAACAATGGTGTTGTTCCAGCCAGTGTTTGCCCGCACTAATTAACTTCCCCTAGAGAAATTCCCAATTAACCTGAGTAAATAGGTGATGTGATTTACTGTTGGGTGATGGTTTTTTCTACCTTGCCTTCTGATCTATAAATGGTTATGCCTTTTCCTCAATAAAGCACTGATCTTATCCTCCTCCATACTGCCTCGTATCGTTCTTTGATCAGTCTCCTCCGGGACCTACGGCCCTCAGCGGCCCCGATTCCTACACCTGGTGACCCCGACGTGATCTACTCGTGAGTAAGCGACCCCCGAGCGGTCTTCCTCAGAGTAGCGATCACACGGTCCGGTTCTGCGCTTGAACCGTGTCCGAATCATCCCGGAGGACAGCGCGGCACTCCGTCCGGCAGCCAGCCGATCGGAGGGACGGCCTGCGGTGAGGCAGTCCAAAGAGGCATCCTACAGCTTGCTCCCGACTTTCGCGGCGGCTTGCGCCAAAGGGAAAAACGCGTTCCGCTCAGGGCAGCTGTGAGCCCCTGACAGCGCAGTGGCCACCGAGGGCCCGTGGCCGCAGTCCACGCTCCGAGCTCTACCCAGAAGCGTCGTCGCCAGAACCTATTGCCTGCCACAGACGCATCGACTCATCCCAAGGAGGAAACTTCCGAGGACCCAATCGCAGGTAATATGGGGACCTGTCCTCAGCGACAGCGTCCATCCGCTAGCCAAAGAACTTGTGAGGGAGAGTTCAGAATCCTGGCCAGGGTATTTAAGGTGCGTTTTCACAGCAGAGAGCTAGCGAGACTTTTGGTGTACCTAGGGGAACACTGCCTGCTTTACCCAGAAGTAGGTACGTTAACCCTTGAGCTCTGGGATCAGATAGGAGACTGCATTCAGCAACCCCCGAAAGCTCCAGGAGGCGTAATTCGCACATGGAGAAAGTGTAGGAAGCTCTTGGCGGAGATAGAGCCAGTCCGGATAGAGGCCAAAGAACCCCCAAGTCTGCCAGATGCGCCAGCCGAACCAACGGCGCCTACGGCGCTCTATCCGTCACTCCAATTTAGGCAGAGTAGTGTAGGGAGCTTTCCCTCGGTGACAGCTGCAGACGTCACCGGCGGAATGCAAGGAATGAGGAGCGCAGGCGCTTCTCAGAGAGCAACAGGTTCCCTAGCTACCAAAAGTGCCCTTCAGCGCACAGTAGAGGAAGAACTCAGGAAGGGGGAATTACCAGTAGAGGAGCTAGCAGAGCTCAGTCAGTATGTCCCATCCGCATGGAGATGGACGCGCTTACGGGCGCCCAGCAGATAGTACATTCCCCAGTCCCGTATAAGCTTCTCATGGCTATAAGAACATAAGAACATAAGAACATAAGAACAGCCTTGCTGGAACAGGCCACAGCCCATCCAGTCCAGCATTCTGTCTCACACAGTGGCTCACCATTTCCTTCAGGGTATTCCCAAGCAGATGCCTTCACCTGCTTAGGATTCCCTGGAAATGATATTGAGAGATATCCTGCCTATCTCTCCAACCCGGAGGTTGTCCTTAAGTATCCATAATTATAGCCATTGATACTCTTGTCCTCCATGAACTTGTCTAATCCTTTCTTAAAGCTGTCAAGACTGACAGCTGTCACCACTTCTTCTGGCAGGGAGTTCCATAGACCAGTAATCCTCTGGGTGAAAAAGTACTTTCTCTTATTTGTTTGAGAACTAGTACCCAAAAGTTTCATGGAGTGTCCCCTAGTTCTAGTGTTATGCGATAGGGAAAACAGTTTTTCCTTATCTACCTTGTCCACACCGTGCATGATTTTATAAACTTCAATCAGGTCACCTCTTAGACGTCGTCGTTCAAGAGTGAAGAGGCCCAACCGTTGCAGCCTCAGATGGTAAGGAAGGTGTTCCAGTCCCCTAATCATTCTGGTTGCCCTCCTCTGCACTTTTTCCAGCTCCATAATATCCTTCTGGAGGTATGGCGACCAGAACTGTACACAGTATTCCAGATGGGGCCTCACCATAGATTTATAAAGAGGCAAAATGACACTTGCTGACTTATTTTCTATACCCTTCCTAATGATCCCTAGCATTGAGTTTGCTTTTTTCACTGCTGAGGCACACTGGGTTGACACCTTCATTGAGTTGTCCACCAGGACACCAAGGTCCCTTTCCTGGTTTGTCGCAGAGAGTTCAGACCCCATCTGTTTATAAGTGTAATTGGGGTTCTTTGCCCCAACATGCATCACTCTGCACTTACTAATGTTGAAACTCATTTGCCACTGTTTTGCCCACTCCCCCAGTGTCGAGAGATCCCTCTGGAGCTCCTCACAATCTCTCACAGTTTTCACTACCCTGTATAATTTAGTGTCGTCAGCAAATTTGGCTACCTTGCTTTTTACTCCTACTTCTAGATCATTTATGAAGAGGTTGAAAAGCAGGGGTCCCAATACTGAACCTTGGGGGACCCCACTCTTGACTTCCCTCCACTTGGAGAAGTGTCCATTTAGTGCTACCCTCTGTTTCCTGTCCCTTAGCCAGTTGCTGATCCAGGACAAGACCTGTCCCTTTATTCCATGACTGGTAAGTTTATTCAAGAGCCTTTGGTGTGGGACCTTGTCAAAAGCCTTCTGAAAGTCCAGATAAACAATGTCAACTGGATCCCCCTTATCCACATGCTTGTTGACACTCTCAAAAAATTCCAACAGATTAGTGAGGCATGATTTGCCCTTGCAAAAGCCATGTTGGCTCTCCTTTAGCAGCGCCTTCTCTTCTATGTGCCTATTAATTCTATCTTTTAGGATGGTTTCCATCACTTTACCTGGGACACATGTCAAACTGACAGGTCGGTAATTTCCTGGATCACCCCTGGATCCTTTTTTGAAAATTGGTGTTACATTCGCTACTTTCCAGTCATCAGGCACAAAGCCTGATTTGAGGGAAAGATTATATATTTTGGCTAGGAGATCAGCAATTTCATCTTTAAGTTCCCTGAGAACTCGTGGATGGATGCCATCTGGTCCTGGTGATTTGCTAGTGTTTAGCTTAACAAGACATGCAAGGACCTCCTCCCTGGTTATTTCTATTTGGCTTAATTCTTCGGTTTCCCTCCCTACGAAGATAGGCTCTGTTTTGGGCATGTGGCCTCTGTCTTCTTCAGTGAATACTGAAGCAAAGAATTCATTGAGTCTCTCTGCAATCTCTGTTTCCTCTTTAATAACCCCTTGCCTTCCATTGTCATCTAATGGTCCAATGGCCTTCCTAGTTGGGTTCTTACTTCTAATGTACTTAAAGAAGTCTTTGTTATTTCTCTGAGTATTTTTAGCTATACGTTCCTCAAAGTCTTGCTTTGCTTTCCTGATTGTTGCCTTGCATTTGTTCTGCCAGAATTTATGTTGCTGCCTGCTGTCCTCATTTGGACAAGCCTTCCATCTTCTAAATGAGCTTTTCTTGCTCTTGATCACTTCCCAAACAGCTCCTGTAAGCCACATTGGAGTCCTCTTGGACCTGGCAGTGCCCTTTTTCCTTTTGGGTATGCATTCCAATTGAGCCTCTGTTATTGTTTTTGTAAACAGCCTCCATGCCTCTTGGAGTGTTTGGACTCTCTCAATTTTCCCTTTCAGCTTCTTTTTTACTAGTTTCCTCAACTTTGGGAAATTTCCTTTTTGAAAATTTAAGGTCTCTGTGTTAGATTTTATCAGTGACTTTCGGTCTATGATCAAGTTAAACATAATTGAGTTGTGGTCACTGTTCCCTATTGGATCAGTCACATTAACATCTTGCACCAGATCCTGAGTATTACTCAGGATCAAGTCAAGGATTCTTGTACCTCTAGTTGGGTCTTCAACCATCTGTCCCAGGGAACAATCATTTAGCATATCTAGGAACTTTATCTCTTTATCATGTGCTGAACAACAGTTCACCCAGTCTATGTGAGGGTAATTGAAGTCCCCCATTATAACCAGGCTTCCCTTCTTGGATGCCTCCTTTACAACATTCTCCAACTGCCTGTCTCCCTCAAGAGTTTGGGTCGGAGGCCGATAGTATATGCCTACTGTTAGACCATCCTTGTGGCCTGGTACTCTTACCCACAGAGCTTCCAATGGTGACTCCAAATCACCTAGATATTCCAATTCATACGATTTTATCACTTCTTTGACATACAAGGCTACATCACCTCCTGTTTGCCCCTTCCTATCCTTCCTGTATAGTTTGTAGCCTGGGATAACTGTATCCCATTGGTTATCATCCGTCCACCAGGTTTCAGTGATACCAATAATATCAATATTCTTATCTATTGCTAAGTATTCCAGCTCCCCTATTTTGTTCCGGAGGCTTCTGGCATTTGTATACAAGCATTTATATATGCTTTTCTGACACAGTCTTTTGTGTCCAGTTGCATTGTTAGACTGCCTCTTGCATCCTTCTGCTATAATGCTAGTGACTAGCTCCTTGCTCTGCTCAGTAATTTTTGCATCCTCCTCACTACCCAAGTACACACTTTCCCGAACCGGATGCTGCCCAGCTCCTGTCGGCTTTCCCCCAGTTATCAGTTTAAAAGCTGCTCTGCAGCCTTTTTGAGGTTGAGTGCCAGCAATCTGGTCCCATCATGGTTCAAATGCAACCCATCCCTCCTGAACAGATTTGGCTTGTCCCAAAATGTTCTCCAGTTCCTGACAAATCTGAAACCCTCCTCTCGACACCACCGCCTCATCCATGCATTGAGGCTTCTGAGCTCTGCCTGCCTGGTAGGTCCTGCGCGAGGGACAGGCAGCACTTCTGAAAATGCTACCTTGGAAGTCCGGGACTTCAATCTTCTTCCTAACAACCTGAATTTGGCTTCCAGGACAGACCGCTTGGCCTTCCCAACATCATTGGTACCAACGTGTACCATGACAGCTGGCTCGTCCCCAGTTCTCTCTAACAATCTATCTAGATTTCTTGTGATGTCTGCAACTTTTGCACCTGGCAGGCAAGTCACCATACGGTTATCCTGTGGATCACAAATCCATTTCTCTGTATTTCTAATTATTGAATCGCCTAGTACAAGGAGCCTCTCTCCTGCAATCTGTTCATCTACATGCACCTCATCAACCATATTAAGGGAGAGAAACTCAGTTTGTTCCTGTTGTTTATCTTCCTGGATCTCATCAAGTGTGATGAAGGAGAGATCATCAGGTGGAACCAGTTGTTCCTCTGTGTGTTCCTCATCAGGTGTGATGAGGGAAAGAGCCTCAAATTTATTCTGCAATTTCAGACTCTCAGAGTGATCCGGAAAGCCATTTCAGAAACAGGGCTCCAAAGTCGTTTTACTAGGGGCACGCTTCAGCAGGTGTGCGAGAACACCATGTGGATTCCCCATGCCTGGAAAGCCGTCATGCGGATGATGCTCACCCCTAGCCAGTATTTAATTTGGGACAGCGAGTTTTGCCTAGAGGCGCAGACAAGGGCTGCCAGGATGGGAGGCGCAGTACTTCTTGACCAGTTATATGGTTCAGGTGCCTTCGAATCCATCGACGCCCAGATCAACTTGCCTCTAGCCACTCTCCAGATGTCGGCCGAGGCTGCCTTTAGGGCGTTCTTCAAAGTCCCAGCGACTGGCAAAGCGGCTAAAAATTACACCGCTATCAAGCAAGGAGCCCAGGAACCCTATATGGACTTCATCAATCGCCTGGAGGAAGCCATTAGCAGGCAGATTGATAATGAGCAGGCCCAACAAGAGCTCATGATGAAGTTAGCCAAGGACAATACCAATTTAGACTGCCGTAAAATCTTGCAGTCCCTGGGCAATCGTCCTGATTTGACCCTTACGGACATGATTAGAGCTTGCGCCGACGTTGGCACAGAATCCTACAAGATGGGATTGCTAGCGGCAGCGGTGCAAGGGGGTAAGAGACCAAAAGGAAAGACCCAAGGAGCATGTCACAATTGTGGCAAGGTCGGTCACTTCGCTAGGGAGTGCCGATCCAAGGGAGGTGGACAAAAGTCCGGCCGTCCCAAGGCTCCAAACACCCCATGTCCGAAGTGCAAAAGAGGCTACCATTGGGCTCGAGACTGTCCGAATTCGGGAAACCGGAACGCGGGCATGTCTCTGGCCCCGGTCCAAACAGGGACTCCCCTCACCCAAAGCTCACCAGAGCTAGACTAAATCCCGGTCACACTCCAGACATTGCGAGGGCACAGGCCAGCCCCAAGGGTAGTACAGGGTTAGACTTGACTTGTCAGGCGGACGTTACATGCGACCTGCCAGGCACGGTCTATCTGGTGGACTCCCAGTATATGGGTCCACTGCCCAAGGGCTTTATAGGTTTAGTTTTGCCCCGCAGTGTAGCCGGAGCATGCCAGGAGTCGTTGACTCGAATTTTTCAGGCGTTCTCCAAGCTCAGCTTTGGACTCACCTGCCCCAAACAATTCACAAGGGAGACACCTTAGCGCAACTGATCATGGTTCCTTGTCACTCGCCAGCAGGTAGCCATGGAAGGCTCAGTGACAGCTCCGAGTCCCGGTCAGAGGACCGCTCGAGCGCCAGTGAGGCAGTACAAGGATACCAGGTCTTAGCGACAGTGGAGACCAACATTGAGTGGAAGCAGCGCCCCGTTATCGAGGTATTTTTGAACAAAAGAGCGTTCTCAGGGTTACTCGATACCGGAGCGGATGTGAGCGTGATAAGCAGAAGCCAGTGGCCAAGGGAGTGGGCCATTGAGCCGGTCTCCGATGTGTGGGGGGTAGGCGGCGTCCAGGAAGCATTTAGGAGCCGAGAGTGGGTGGAAGTCACAATCCCAAAGGCTGACGGCACGGCGGTAATTCGGCCGCACATTCTTGACGTGCACATCAACCTTTGGGGGCGAGACATCTTACAGCAGTACGGTGCTACCCTTACCTTTGGGTAATGGCGTTGCCACTTAAATGGCTCACCGATACGCCGGTTTGGGTAGAACAATGGCCGGTAGTGGGAGAGAAATTAGTTGCCCTCAAGCAGCTAGTTAAAGAACAGCTAGACGCAGGACATATAGAACGGTCCACAAGTCCTTGGAATTCACCAATTTTTGTGATTAAAAAGAAGTCGGGGAAGTGGCGACTCCTCCACGATCTCAGAGAGATCAATAAATGCATACAGCCAATGGGTCCGCTTCAATGCGGCATCCCAAATCCTAACATGATTCCCGAGGGGTGGGAGATTCTAGTTGTAGATCTCAAGGATTGCTTTTATACAATCCCCTTAGACCCCCGGGACCGGGAAAGGTTCGCCTTTACGGTGCCGGTTGTGAACCACAGTGAGCCTACGCAGCGTTACGCGTGGAAATATTTGCCACAGGGCATGCTCAATTCGCCCACCCTGTGCCAAATTTATGTTCACAACGCACTGGCAAAGTTCCGAAGCCTTTACCCTAAAGCCATAGTTTGCCATTTCATGGACGACATCTTGGTCGCGATGCCGCAACTCGGCAGCGAAATGTTTTCTGACCTCCAGGCCAGCCTGGGGGACAAAGGTTTACTCATTGCCCCAGAGAAAGTACAGAGAACCGAGCCCTTCTCATACTTGGGTCATCGGCTTCTCCGCTCTTTCGCAGCACCAGTTTTGCCTCAGATCAATTTACAGGACTCAGTCACCCTTGTAGAGTTGCAGCAAGTTTTGGGTAACATCAATTGGGCCAGACCGTATTTCCGATTGGATACGGATCTTTTGAAACCACTCTTCTCGCTGCTAACTTTAGGTAAGCAGCCAGCAGACCGGATAAAGATTTCTCGAGACGCACGCTTGGCTATCGAGAAGGTCAACCAAGTTCTCAGCCAGCGATGGGTAGATAGGATCAACCCAGGGCCATATGCCCCGATCCTGAATTTGTACATCGTACGGTCAGGATCCATGTTCACTGGATCGCTCGGCGTAGATGCCGAGAAAGGGGCGAGTATCGTGGAGTGGGTGTACCTTCCGAACACCTCTTCACGAAACATCGTTCCTCCCCAAGAATTGGTCTCCGCGGTGGTTTACCGCAGAAGGCTGAGAGCTAGGGACATTTCAGGGCATGATTTGGCCAAAATCGTAGTCCCGTTCACCAAGGAACAAATTCAGCAATTAATGCAGCTCGGTGACTCGCTTCCAATTGCGTTGGAAGGATTGCCAAAGGACCCCAGACTTGTCTCACTCCAAACGCAGACAGTCAGCTTGTTTGAATTGCTCTCGCTGGTTCCGCTTCAGGGGGCCAGGACAGTTTTTACTGATGGTGGTCACACATATGGTGTCTTGACCTGGCAGGAGGGCCAAGCTTGGCGCACGCTGCTAACTCTTCCACAAAAGTCCGCGCAGCGGGCAGAGTTGGCAGCGGTGAACCTTGCTTTGCGCACCTTCGCCAAAGAACGTTTAAACATCATTACTGACAGTATGTATGTTAGGAATTTGCTTCACAGTCTACCGGGAGCATACATTACTCCCGCGATAGACAAAAACTTGCTTAGTCTGTTTCTCACTGCTCAATTTCATTTGCGAAACCGCACGGAGCCGCTCTATATTGCCCACATCCGAAGTCATCAAGACCTACCGGGTCCGATTTCCGCGGGCAATGGCAGAGCGGATGCGGCGGCAAAGGAAATTCAGCAACGTTCAGTTTTGGGTGTTTTTACTACTCCAATTCAGAGTCATGCCTTTTTTCACCAAAACGCCAAAGCGCTCGCCAGACAGTTCAATCTGCCACTCTCTCAAGCCCAAGGCATAGTTCGCTCTTGCCAGCATTGTGCAGGGGCACCGGGGGGGCCTCGTGGGGGGTCAACCCACGAGGGACAGAGGCCAATCAGGTGTGGCAAATGGACGTCACGCATGTTCCGCAGTTCGGCAGATGGCAGTACATGCACGTTTGCATAGACACTTTTTCTCAGTTCGTCTGGGCAACGGCGCAGAAAGGGGAGACTGCTTCCCACGTGGAGCAGCACCTCCTTTCCTGCATTGCAGCCATGGGCAAACCTCGGCACGTTAAAACCGATAACGCCCCGTCCTACAGCTCTAGGCAGTTGGCCGCCTTCATGGCCACTTGGGATATTAAGCATACTTTTGGCATTCCTTACAATCCGCAGGGGCAAGCGATTGTGGAACGGGTCAATCGGACGCTCAAGTCCTATATTGACAAACAAACAGAAAGGGGGGAGCCACCAGCCCTCCCCAAGTCACAGGCTCAGGCACAGCATTGTCTGAATAAGGTATTGTTCACTTACAATCACCTTAATGTTTTTTCGGATTGTACGCCGCAGGAGAAGCACTTCCGCCATTCGGAAGCTCTCCCGCGGCCGATGGTCCGATACCGGGTGCCACCGGACCCTTCTTGGAGGGGCCCGGCGCCACTCGTAACCTGGGGGCGAGGGTATGCTGCAGTTATGTCTCCTACAGGTGTCGTTTGGATTCCAGCTCGGTGTGTCAAGCCTCACTTGGAACCTCATGGCGTGGACCCAGACCAACCCGAGTCCGATCCCGGAGATGGAGGACCTCACCCTGACCGAGGAGACCCACCGGGAGAAGCGACGGCTGCGGACGCCAGCACCGAGGATCACCTGGGGGATGGTCAAGACCCTTTGCAGTGAGGCCCAGGGCGCCCTCCGACGCGAGGAGAGGGAGCCGACACCGGAGAACTTCGTAGCAGCAGTCTTCGCCCAGATTGATGTTAACACCGTGATCTTCACCATCATCCTGACCCTTTCCCTGCTTCTGGGGGGAGGCGCTCAGGCCGCCTCGTTGGAGGCCAACGATCTACTGCCCGGCGGAGACCTCTCTGCCCAGATGCAGTACAATATTTGGGAGAGGTTGGCGGGTCTCGTCAACCAGTCCGATTTCTGCCTCAGGCAGGACCTTGGTTCTGCTTCGATCCTCAGCACCTGCCTCATCCCAGTGTGCCACTCTCCAGGCGCGCACCCCAGGGATGGGGATTGGCTTGTGAAAAGACTTTTCAGCCCATACATTCCAGCGGCTTCTTCAGAGTATGCCCGTTGGGAGATACGGCTAACCATGACCTTGCCGGCTGATGCAGCCACCCTCCACACTCCTCGGGTGGCGGTCAGCCTGAACACTACCTGTGGACGGATGCACGGCTGCGCCTCAGCTGGTCGTACCCGGCGCCGCTGCCTCAACGTCGGCAGTGGCAATTGGACTTGCAATAACCCAGTACCTCTTGGCACCATGTACGCTCATATCACCCTGCCACCCGGTTGGTTCTTCACATGCAACCAGTATACGTGGAACTACATTCCTGCTAATGTTTCAGATTCTATATGCTGTATCAGTTGTTTGACATTGTTACTACCTACCAAGGATATGGTCACCCCAAGCACAAATGTTACAAATGTCTCAAATGTTCCATCACTCGTACGGCACACTCGCACCACCCAGTTAGACAGCTCATGTGAGAGCAGCTTTAGAGTAATGAGCCCTGCCGACTATCTCTCCTTGGCAGTCAGCATCTTTGGCGTGCCAGGCTTAGCCGTCGGCAACGCAAAGAGGATTGGTCGCTTGGCTTGCAGTCTAGCAAAAGCCATCAACCACACCTCCTCCGCGATAGCGCTCCTTAATCAAGAGCAGGCAGAGCTTCGCCATGCCATTCTTGACAATCGAGCGGCTATCGACTACCTCTTATTGTTGCACCACCTGGGTTGCGAATCCTTTCATGGTATGTGCTGTTTCAACCTTACTGACAACTCCCGCAAAGTACAAAGTCAGCTCACTGATCTCCACACCATAGTCCAGGGCATCACAGAGGGTTCCGCGTGGGGAGCTTGGTGGAGTTCATTGTGGAACTGGATGTGGTCATGGATCCCCTGGGGGTGGCTCCAAACGGTACTCAAGGTGGTTGTGGGGGTGATTATACTAGGCATCGCACTCTGCTGCTTTGCACAATGTATTCCCTCGCTGATCTCAAGGTGCCGCCCCAGAAGGAGACCCCGAGACGTCATTCCCGCTCAACAGCTGATGCCGCTCCTACGCAGAGTCGCCGGTCAGGCTCTTAAGAAAAATTAAAAGGGGAGATGTGGATCCGCGTGCCCAGTTGGCACGCATGGCCTCTGGCAGAGGTTAAACCTAGTGAGCACGCTCCTGGCCCCTGGCCCTTGCCAGCAGAGAGAAATTAAGGGGGGTGGATAAATGATAGGGTTTGATTCACCCAATTTCTTGACCTGACCAGCGAGCGAATATGTTACTCATTAGAGTAATCCCTCATCTCCGACTCTCAGTCTTATCCCAGAAGCAAACAGGAGTCATGATTGCCTTAGTCTAAGCCCAAAACAATGGTGTTGTTCCAGCCAGTGTTTGCCCGCACTAATTAACTTCCCCTAGAGAAATTCCCAATTAACCTGAGTAAATAGGTGATGTGATTTACTGTCGGGTGATGGTTTTTTCTACCTTGCCTTCTGATCTATAAATGGTTATGCCTTTTCCTCAATAAAGCACTGATCTTATCCTCCTCCATACTGCCTCGTATCGTCCTTTGATCAGTCTCCTCCGGGACCTACGGCCCTCAGCGGCCCCGATTCCTACATACTTTGATCATGTAAAGGAGGAAAAAAGACCAAAGGAGTGGGCAGGGGTTAAGATTGAGCTGATCTCTCCACATTTTCTGTGTCACGGCTGTTGTTTTTCTACCTCACACCTTGCTAACTAAGTGGAATAACCAAAGTTTCCCATTAATTAAACAGTAGCACCAGTTTAATCACTCTTAAAAAATCATTTAAATGAAAAACTTGTCACAGTAAATCTTCATCAGCAGTTGCAAGTTGCACAAGTAACCAAGAAGCAAAGATGTCAGGCACCTAGACAGCAGGTAGTTGACTATGGATCGCTGGCAAAACAGGTAATGGTTGAAGCAGAATCCTATTTGAACAGACCCACCTCCCAATTTTGTGGTATAAATAATATATTCCTCCTTCCTGAAAAGGTCTATTTGGCTCTACTAGTTTGTTTAAAGCAGTGTTTCCCAATGTGGGGCCCATGCCCCACAGGGGGACTTCAATTCCCAGAAGCCTAAGTCAGTACATTGGCTAATCAGTGCTTTGGGGAATTGACGAAGGCTTCTGGGAATTGAAGTCTAAAAACCCTGGGAACAAAAAAAAAAACCTGGATAAAATGTTTTATGCTTTGGAATGCAATTATTTTTAAGACATGGCATTTTTGTTGGTATGTGACATCAAGTTGCATCTAAATCACAGCAACCCTAACTAGGTTTTCAAGGTGAGATATATAAAGATTGGTTTTACCATTGCCAGTCCCACCCACCCCCAACCAGCCATGAGTTTCCATGACTGGCTAGAGATTCAAGACCAGGTCTCCTGAGTTCTAATTCATCACTCTATCCACTGCATCATACTGTTTCTCAAGACAAGGTTTTACTCACCTAAAAAGCTAAGAAATCCAGATTCATATATAAGATAATGTACAGAATATTAACAATAATTCATGAGCATACTGTGTTACATGTACATATACAACACTCAAACCCAAATGTTTATAAAACACAGATACAAAATGCCTGAATAGGGCTCAACTCTGTTGATTAGACTGTGAAATGCTGGGGAAGCCAGTTTCACCATGACAACTGCTGTTTCAGTGCATACGGTATATAGTTTCGGCTTCTCATACTTCATAGAGTTATTGTATGTGTAACACAGGCATACCTGTCAAGTTTTGTGAAATTCCTGTCAAATAAGGGAAATTTCCCATCCAAACTGGGAAACTCGACAGCTATGCTTATCCTGTGCTGGCCTCCAGTCTAACTCCAGTCTAATTGTAGTCTAACTAATACGGGATGACGGCGGGAAAGAGTGTAAAATACGGGGGTTTGACAGAAATTTCCCGAAACTTGACAGGTATGAACACAGGGGATCTATTTACATTGCTCCAGGTTCTGGGGGGGGGGGGGATAGAACACAAATATGACAGGTAGACGTTAAAGATATGTCACTGATGATATATGTTGAGTTCATTTTCTTCAGAAGGAGGATGCAATTAACTTATTTTCTAGAGAAAGAGGTTGTGAGATATAAAACAACAAAATGCTAGTCATAGTTTAGAATATTTTTGCCACTTGCCTCTCTCCCCCATTTATTTTCCTATAATGACTCACCTATTTCAAAATTATTTCAAAATTTGAAAACTTGTACTGGGCTAGGAAGAAAAGAATTTGAGATATCACGTTTAGTTTTAAAAACTAAAGGAAGAGAGACTAATATTTGATTTCAGGATTTTAGATTTATATCTTGTTTCCAACATGCTCTTCCATACTTAAAGGTCTTCTTATATATACACTAGATAATTGCCCTGTGTTGCCGGGGGTTATTGATTTAAATTGTGGGTAGGTATGTATGGCAGCGGCGAGAGGCAGGTATCCGTCAGGGGAGGCACTCTCCCTGGTGGATACCTGCCTGGCGCCTTTGCATTTACCCCTCTGCAGTTTCAAGGGCTGGCTCGAAACAGCGGAGGGAAAAATGCAAAGGCGAGAGGCAGGTATCCATCAGGGGAGGAGCCTTCGCTGGCAGATCCCTGTCTGGCACCTTTGCATTACCCCCTTAGCTGTTTCGAGGGCTGGCTCAAAACAGCGGAGGGGGAATGTCAAGGGCGAGAGGCAGGTATTCATCAGGGAAGACGCTCTCCCTGGCAGATCCCTGCCTGGCGCCTTTGCATTTCCCCCTCAGCTGTTGCGTGGGCTGTCCTTGAAACAGTGAAGGGGGAAATGCAAAGGCGCCAGGCAGGAATCTGCCAGGGAAGGCTCCACCCCTGAAGGATACCTGCCTCTCGCCTTTTCATTTCCCCCTCAGCTGTTTCAAGGGTTGGCTCAAAACAGCGGAGGGGGAAATGCAAAGGTGCCAGGGAACACAGCAATGGGAAGAGGGGAGCTGACAGACAGGCCACTCTTGGTCTGTGGACGCACGTTCCCAGATGAAGGGTGGCCTGTCTGTCAGCTTCCCTTTTCCCCATCGCTGTTTCAAGAGCTGCTCTCGACACATCAATGGGAAGAGGGGAGCTGGCAGGCTGCACTTCGTCCGGGAACGTGCATTCCCTGACGAAGTGCGGCCTGTCTGTCAGCTCCCCTTTTCCCCATCACTGTTTCGAGAGCTGCAATGGGAAGAGGGGAGCTGGCAGGCAGCACTTCATCCGGGAACGCATGTTCCCGGGTGGAAAGTAGCCTGTCTATCAGGGAAGTGTTTCACTTTTCCAGGCAGGCAAAGGCAGAACAGTGCTCTGCATTCTGTTCTTGCCTCCCGAAAAAGGGGCACGTTTTCTCCGGCAGGCAAGGGCCTAAGGGAGTGCCTCCCAGAGTTTTGTATCCTTGCCTACATCCGGTTTTGCACGTGGCGCTTGTGTTATTTTTGGGCATGCACAGACTGTGCTGCGCGTGGGTTTTCTTCCTTGCATGTGTGTCTCAAATGGCGAAGGCGCATGGACCTTTCTCCCCCCGTTTGCGCACATGGTGCTATTTTCATTTTTGTGGGGCGAACACCCCTCCCTCGGCTCCCGGACCCTAACGGCGATGGTGTCAAGGACAAAAGGTAAGTGTGCACGGTGCTGGCTCTTTGGCTATAAACGGAGATAAGCACTGAACCCTAGAGTCAGATACGATGGCTTTCAAGCAAGGGTGACCTTTACCTATCCCAAGGCAAGGGATGGGAGGAGGGGCAGGCCTTAGCTTGGTTCTTGTGTTTTCTAGACAACCAATCCAGAGGGTGCAGCTTGGGAAGGTGGCATCAAACAATTTGGTCAAACAATGTGGAGACCCCCAGGGTTTGTCTATCTCCCCTTTCTTCTTCTTCCATTTCCAAATATTAGCTATCATCATAGCAATCAGACCAAAAGATTGCAGGCGCACCCCCCAATAAAGGACTCAGACACCAGTGAAAGTGGATAACGGCATTGGGCCACATTTATTGATTCATGCCCTAGTCCGAATTATAAATTTCTATTGGTAATAACCAATCATAATTCTTAAGGCAAGCAGGCCGAAGTAACACTGGTAAGGTACCACCCAAAATTGCCAGCGGCAATTGCTACAATGTATCCATTTGTATCAATTTGTTTGTTGACAACAAACAAATTGTTGACCGTAGTCAATATCTCACTAATGACCCCACCCTCTGACGCGTATCCGTAAAATCACGGGGTGATGCATGCTGTCTAGCTATAGCCATCACCCCGTCGCCTAATTCGTCGTTGACCGGACAACGTTTAACCAACTTATGCCTGTCTAGTGTTGTCCAGTCAATTGCGAACTTGCCGGATACCTGTGGGTCATAATGTTTACCTTACCAGTGCTACCCGCCACACGGAGGGGCTTCAAAGAAGGCTCGACGCCCCCTCCCAGACTGTCAGCTCGGTCAACAGGCCTGCTCGCCAATCACCCAACAGGAGGTCCATACCTCCTCGCGACAGATGGACCCCATCCCCTGCATACAGGTCATAACTTTGGAGGCTAATAGCGGGGTGACGACTGACCCTCCCCCAAGCCCTGTCGACAAGGAAACGCGCCACTGCCCTATTCACCATGCGTCTAGCGCGGTCAAGGGCCAGGAGGTCAACGCCCCCCCTGTAGGCATGACGCGGGACCATGTCCGACCAAACAAGGGTTGTGGCGGGCCAGACGTAATGCAGGTAGGCGAGGTCCTCGCAAATCGCGTGCTTCAGCGACAAGCCGGTGACCTGGCCCAAATCATTGCCCCCCAGGTGTATGATCAGAATGTCAGGCGGGTCAGCATTCAGGCCTGAAAAAAGGAAAGGCAGCAGCTCCCGCCATAACATCCCAGGCTTACCATGCCATGTGAGACTTGCGTATGCACCCAGTCCCAGTTGGGGTCCCCACTCTGTCGCCGCAGCATAACGCGCTGCCCTGTGCACGTAGCTATGGCCCACCAGCCATACTGTCACCGGTGTAATACGACACCCCGGGACTGTAAAGGAAAAATTGAGGGAAATAGGTAAGGTGACCGGGTCGGTACTCACGGGGGGAGTGGGCGCACATAAAATTGAAAACATTGCGATCCCCACCGTCCCATGCTACGTATGTCAGCCCCTGAGTACCCAAAAGCTGCAGCGGTCGAGGCCGCCCCTATACGGAATGAATGAGTGCCATAGCGGGCGCCTGGGAGGCACACACTGGCCAGTGCTTTGCCCGTCACCCTCCAAAATTGAAATTTAGTAAGGGGAGACCCATCTTGGTGACAGAAAAACGGGCCATGGTGCGTGCCACGCAGTGCCAGGAATTCCTGTAGGGCACCAACCGGACAGATGTCTGCCAAAGAACACCGTAGCAGTCGCACACCACTGCCGACGCCATGCTGATCAGTCTTAGAGGAACGTATCCTCAACTGAGCCCAGTCTTTGGCTACACAGACATCCTCGAGTTCCAGTGCCCTACGACTTGCATCTGCCTTAGACAGCATCACAAGCTCGCTGATGCGGAGCGCTCCAAAAAATGCCACCGTTGTGGCTGCATGGAACAGGGCTGCCTCATATGCATCAAAACAGAGGCAAGGCCAGCCCCGAGCCAACTGGGTAAGGACCCCTGGGGAAATCGGGTGGCGGTCGTCCGGGCAACGCCCGCGCTCGCGCACCCACCCCTCCAAAACATGTCTCACACGGAAGTCAGAGGTGCTGTCCACATGACCCCCCACCTTGGCCATAAAAGCCAACGCTGAAAGCTTGGATGCTATGGTGCGAGGTGCAAGGCCCTGAGAATGCAGGTAAACCATGAACCGCAGAACATGGGTTACCGGGATTGGCCAGGTTACTGGCAATTGAAATTGAGTACAAAATGCCCTGAAAGAATTAATTGCGTGGTGATACGCCTTACGGGTGCGTGGGGCTAGTGACAGGCCAATCGCCCGGTTCACCTCTCCTTGCCAATGGTCCATATCTCCTCCGGGAGTGGCGAGGGAAATTCCTCCGCATCCGGGGCCAAGGCACGGAACCGGGAGATCTGTAGGCGGGACAAAGCGTCAGCAATATCATTATTAACCCCTGGGACGTGCCTGTCCCTGAACAGTACGTTGAGGCGCAGGCTGCGCAACACAAATTGGCGCACTAGATCCATAACCCTGGGCGATTTAGAAGTCTGTGCATTTACAATGTGGACCACGGCCGCATTGTCACACCAGAAATGCACGACCGAGTTGGACCACTCCTGGCCCCATAGCATCAAAGCACCCAGGATAGGGAAAAATTCCAGATACGTGAGATCACGCAGGCGACCCGTGCCTGCCCAGGCCGGTGGCCACCCACCATAGGCCCACTTCCCATTGAAGCACATCCCATAACCGAGGGATCCCGAGGCATCAGACTGAATCTGAAATTGAGGGGAAGCCAGGAGGTCATGCCTCCAAAATGAGACCCCATTGAAGTCCCTCAGGAACTGTAACCAGACAAGCATGTCTGCCCTGATACCCCAGGTAAGCCGAACCCTATGGTGAGGCCTGGATAATCCTGCCATAGCGTCGCACAAGCGCCGGGCAAAAGCCCTGCCCGGTGCGACCACTCTGCAGGCAAAATTAAGGTGACCATGCAGCACCTGCAGTTCCCTCAGTGATGCCTTGCGCTTGGCCAACAAGTCCGAGATAAGGGCCACTATCCTCGACACCTTATCCCGCGGTAACCTAGATGCCTGCGCTATCGTGTCAATCTCCACCCCCAGGAAGACTAGCTGGGTAGATGGGCCCTCGGTCTTTTCGGGCGCTAAAGGGACACCGAGTTCCTCCATTAGCGTCTGAAATGTGTTGAGGAGACGTGTACACGTGTCCCAGCCCCATTCACCCCCGAATAAAAAGTCATCCAGGTAATGGGCTACAGACCGGGACCCTGACCTGCGGACGAAAGCCCACTCTAGGAAGGTACTGAAACGCTCGAAAGCCGAGCATGATATGGAACAGCCAAAAGGCATGGCCTTATCAAAATAATATTCGCCCCGAAATTTGAAACCCAGCAATTCAAAGTCGCCCGGGTGCACTGGCAAGAGGCGAAAAGCCGACTTAATGTCGCACTTAGCCAGCAGCGCACCCGGGCCACATGAGCGCACCATGCGCAGCGCGTGGTCAAAGGATGTATACCTGACTGAGCAAAGGTCATCAGGGATAGCATCATTGACCGATCGGCCGGCTGGGTAGGACAAGTGATGGATTAGGCGAAACTCGCCTGGTGACTTCTTGGGAACCAAGCCCAGGGGCGATACCTTGAGGTTAGTGAACGGGGGTGCAGGGAAAGGGCCAGCGACCCTGCCCGCATTGACCTCCTTATTAATGCTGGCGGCAGCCACTTCCTCCCTTCCCCTAAGGGACAAAAGATTGGGGGCATCCTGAGGGGACCTATCACCCATGAAAGGAATACGGAACCCCTGTCTAAAGCCCTGAAGTAGATAATCTGCATCCTCCCCCTTCGGGTACAATGCGAGCCAACGCTCCAGCATGTCCACATTAATTGGGGAGGGAGCCTTTCGGCGAACCAGCTCCATCTGTGGCAGTCTTGCCAGCCCACTGTCCGCCCCTCCCTCTGCCCCGCGTCCCTCCAGGCCTGGGACAGGCAGAGGCTGCACAGGTGGGACACTCATGTCTGTACTTGCAATTCTTCTTACTGCATGAACCATTCGACGAGAAAGCCCAGCACAGCAGTCGGGCTGGAACCCCCTGCCCCGCCACTTGGCGGGGAGCCTGTGCTGGAGCCACTCGCTGGACCGCATGTCCACAATGGTACCTTTCCCCTGGTGCGGGGCGCGTGGGCGTCATGTACAGCAGCCAAAGTCTCTGACATGGCTCGTCCCACCTCATCTCAGGGTGCAGTGGAATTCTCATACGGAATTCCTCCTCATAAGCCAACCACGACGGGCCCGGAAAATCAACCATCGCCCGGTAGATATTGTCCAAATACTGGACCATAGGAATTGCCAGATCCGGCCGGGCCCTCAGGTACACCGCCATGTAGATGAGGTAAGCCGGCAGCCAGTTGGCCCACGTCCGTGGCGGCTTGCGACGACGTGCCTGTTCCTTATCCTTCTCATCCTGCCCCTCCCTCTCTTCCTTGGTGGGCTCCCTGTTTAGGAGTGAGAAGATATCCACATACTCCCCTCGCCATATTTTCTCTCTGGTGGCCTGTGCCAAATGGTCACCCAGTGGCAAGGAATAGCCCGCTGTTGGCAAGGCCGAGACAGGCACAGCAGGAACTGCGGGCATCTGGAAAGGGGCTTGAACTAACCCAGCCACCCCCAAAACATTCCCCACAGGGTAGGAAACGCTACCCACCCCGGGGCCCTGGGTGGTGGTTGGCATCGCCTGTTGGTGCGTCGGCGGCTGTACCGCCGGACCACCCATGCGAGGCCAAGGCCATTGGAAAGCCCCCCCCAACATAGCCACATGTGTAGGTGCACTAGTTTGTACCGCATACTCACATGCTGCACCCCCGCGGGCCGCCCCCACCGGGGGTTCCGGCCCACTGGGGGCGTCGGAGCTCACGACCGCCGTAGAGCTCGCCGCCGGAGCTTGACTCGCGCCGGCCTGTTGGTCGGGGAGCTGCGAGGCAGTGGCCGAAGTCGCGCCACGCGCCTCAAGCTGCTCGACCCGTCCCGTCGCCTGCCGCTGCCCAGCAGACGACGCGTCCAAGCGCACCCCAAAAGGAGCGCCTGCGTGGCTGGCCCGAGCGAGGGAAGCCTCAAGTGCCGCCACGCGGGCCAGCAAGGCCTCGACACTGGCCTGGGGCCACGGGCCAGCTGGCCTGCCCGTTACGGGCGTGGGTACAGGCCCTTGCACCCCGGGGCCCGAATAAGGCCATGACCCCACACCCAGGCCCGGCAGGGCCGGCGTGGGCATCTGCCAAGGGAGGGGACCACACCACCCCCCAAGGCTGGAAGGCCCCGAAGTGAGCTGGGCCCCGATGGAGGAAGGCCCAGAATGAGCAGCAGGAGCGGCGTCCGCCGCTTGCGGGCCGCGGGCCGCAGCCCATACCGGACCCCTACTCGGGTCCCCGGCCTCCGGCCAGGGGGTAATAGACCCCATCCCACCGGTCCCGGTGGGAGCCAGCAAAGGCGGCTGGTGGGAAGGCGCAGCCGCGGTCCTCCGACCCGGATTGCGCCGCCGCACCGCCCGGGCCGCGCTCGCGGCCGCCTTCTTCTTCGAAGGCATCTCAGATGGACCTAAGGGAAGCCGAAAAAGAGGAAAATAAGCAGCCAAAAGGCTTCCCGCTCGAGGTAAAAAGCGACGGAGTAAGAGGAAAAACTTCTCCGCTCCGTCGCTTCGCAAAATGGCAGCTCGGCTGCCTCGTGGCCACCCCTTTTATAAGGGAGCTGGCCACGCCCCTAACTACCCGGATGCCTTTGTCCTGTGGGGGGGCTCCCGCAAAGAGCGCGGCGGCCATTTTGGCGCCGCGCTTGCATTGTCCTAGGAACAATATAATGCAATAATGTTCCATTTGCCTCTGCATGGAATGAACTCTTGGTGGAGATCTGTCAAGCTATGTCCTCCTAGGCTTTCAAGAAGCTATTAAAACTTATTTATACAGAGAGGCCTTGGTGGAGTTTCTCCATTAGGGAAGGGCAGTACTACCAGTACTGCCGTATAGGACCCGGAACTGACAGGGGCCCTGCCGCCGCCGGCCATAATTGTGACATTACTGAGAGACATTACTCGGGAGGGCCCAATAGGATTGCTCAGTATGGGGCCCAGAAATTTCTGATGGTGGCCCTGGGAAACGCCCCCCCCCTTGAAACCAGGGTTTTATTTTGCATTTCACGCTACAGTACTTATTATTAGTTGTGTCCATGTAATACTACCCTTCACGATTTGGGTTAAATCGGAATGCTTAGTATTGCCCTTGGTAATTTTCACTTTGTCTTACTGTAAAATTATATAGTTCATTTTGTTCAAGGCTGTGAGTAGTGTCTTGGCACTAAATCCAGTGGTATATAAATGTTATAACTAACTACATTATAAATAAATAAATTCTTCATGTGCAGTGTGACTTCCCAGACAAGCTCGCTCAAGACATTTGGTTGCCTGAGGTAGATTAGGAAATAGCACCCCACTGCCATTAGTCAAAAGGGGCACAGGACCTAGAGCCAGCCAAGTTATACTTTTAGCATGCGAGGCGGAAGATCTCACTAAAGCACAGCTTTCAAGAAAAGTGTAGTAAAGTAAATAGCAAACCATTTACTATCTTAACGTAACAGTCCAAATCTGCTTCACTCTACCTAATGGAAGGGTCAACACTGCTTCCAGTATAGATTGCTCTTTCTTTCTCTCCCACATTAACAATTCCAGATTCCTAGGATAAAGTCAGTGATTATGAACCCATTCCTGCTGCTGGAAAAAAGAAAAACTGAGGTAAGCTACATATGGAAGCCTGTGAACTGGCAAGGTACCTTCTTAGGTGTTCTGTTGGCTTCCATACAGATATTCTGGGTCTCCACGTACTTCTTCCACAATCAGGTATATTTTCACAATTGGATTCATCATAACTCTATTTCCGTCTTAAGGACAACAGTGAAGGAAGTCAAGAAGTTATATATCCACTTGACAATTTATTTCAGATTGCAAGAGTATTAAGCAACACACTCATTTTAACTGCCTGGTTGTGAAAATCAAGAATTGAATATTATCAGCGTACCTTTTCTTTACAGGTTTGAAGAATACTTGTAAAAATGGTTGTTACAGTTCCGAACTGTTCTTTTATCATCCACAAGAAAACACTGAGGAGGAAGAGAAGACATAATAATAAGAGAAATTCCCAGAAGTGGTTGAAATAAATAAAAGGCTTAAATGAAACATGTAAAAGCTAGAGAGCTCTGGGGGAAATTTCTTTTTTATCTGAACACAAAAAGCAGCTTTCTAACATCTCTGAATAATTTATATATGATACTAGCATAGTTTCCTGGCGTTGCCGGGCTGTTTTAAATTGTGTTGTAAGGGATAATTTTTTTGGTAATTTATGTAAAAAAGAGGTGTGTTGGTGGTTAGGGGTGGTTTTGGGTGTGCACAACCACCACCACCCATACAATACCACCAACACACACGTTAAAAATTCCTGGCAAGGCAGGAGTGTCGCGCGTGTGTGTGGGTGAGAGAGAGAGAGAGAAGCAGTGTGTGTGTGTGTGTGCATGTGTGTGTATTGTCCCCCCAAACCCAGGGGACCCTGCAGAGAGGGGATCCCCCGCAGGACACCCCATTATTAAAAAGAAGAAACCAAGCTGTTTCTTCTCTTTTAAAATGGAGTGTTTGGGAGGGTGTGTGTGGATTCGATCCCCTGTCTCTGGTCCCCTGAGTTTGGTAGGGTTTGGGGGACAAAGGGGTTCTGTCCTCCCAACCCTTCCAGAGCCAGGGGACCCAACAGACAGGGGATCGATTCCCCCCCCTCCCAAAAAAAAACCACTCCGTTTTTAAAGAGAAGAAACCAAGCGGTTTCTTCTCTTTAAAAATGGAGTGTTTGGGGGGAGGTGGATTCGATCCCCTGTCCCTGGTCCCCTGGGTCCAGAAGGGTTGGGGGGACAAAAGGGGTCTGTTCCCCCAACCCTTCTGGACCCAGCACCTTTAATTGCCTCCCTCACTGTTGTGTTCTGTAAAGCTGTGCCTTTAACAATGTACCTTTGCCATGTGTTAACAATGTAACCTTTCTGTGTGCAACATTATAACCATCAGCTGTATCAATGTAAACCTAATAAGGGGACGCGAGCTAGCGGCCACTAGATGGCAATAGCGAGCGTCCAGCTCTCATGGCTCAGATTCACCTGGTTCAGCAGCGCGGGAAGATTCCCCACCGCCTCTTCACCTGGTCAAGAAGGGCGTGACCTTCTACGACGTCGCGCAGGCAGCAACCAATAGTCTGTCGACGAGCCACATTCAAATGTATAGCCAGCTGTATATATTGAGCTACTCATCCGCCATTACCACATGTTCCTCCGGATCATCATGCAATAAACCTGTGTTAAGCCAACCCTTTGGCTGTTTCATTGTCTTTGGTCCCTTACACTAAATTGGCGACGAAGGTGGGATATGGCAGCCCACGGGACCAAGACATGCGCCGGTTTCAAAATCAGGAAACCGGGCGACTGGGAGATCTTCGAGATGGACTTCCAGGCCGCGCTGATCGAGTCCGAAGTCACGGAAGAGGCGAAGAAAAGGGCCATCTTCACCAGGATGCTCGGACAAGAAACCAAAAGGACCTTGGTGGACCTGATTGCACCGAGGAGGGTGAGCGAATTCAAGGCCAAGGAACTCATGCAGATGCTGCGTGAGCACGTCCGGCCCGCCACGGCGATGTTTCCCACTCGGAGTGCGTTCTAGAGGCGAGTCCAAGGGCCCGGGGAGACGGTCGCCGCATTCGTGGCGGCCCTGCGGCTGGCGGCCGGCCCGTGCAAATGGGAGAATGCCGAAATCACCCTCCGGGACTGTGTGCTGTGCGGCCTGAACGACGCCGAAACCCAGCGCACATTAATGAACCAAGAGCCGCCTCCCACGTTGCAGGAGGTCGTCAGAGCGGCCCAGGCCGCAGAAGCTACGAAGGCCGGGGTCCAAGAACTCCAGGACTGGCGGCCAAAGTCGAGCAAGGCAGAGGCTCCGGTACAGGTGGCCCGGCGAACTTCGAGGTCGTCCACAGAGAGCAGCGACGACGAGGACGTCCGGAGGGTCCGGAAGGAGAGCCGGCGATGCGACGGCTGTGTAGCGGCCCACGACCGCGTAAAGTGCCCGTTCCGGAAGGCCGAGTGCCACAACTGCGGCCGCCGCGGGCACATCGCCAAGGTGTGCAGGAAGAAGCGCAAGACCCGGAGGAGCTCCGCAGACCGCTCCGCGGGACAAGACCGCTCAACGAGACCCAAGGACGGCGCCCAGGCCACGCGGAAGCTGGACGGCGTGGGCCGCATCTCCGACGGCAGCGAGGACGACGCCCCAGTGTTCAGCGTGTCTACAGGACACCCCCGCTACTTTGTTGAGGTACTAGTCCAAGGGGTTCCCATTAGGATGGAAATTGACTCGGGGTCCTCATATTCTATCATTTCCCAGAGGGAGTTTTTGGGAATTGCCCCCCACAAGCGACCCAAGCTCAAAGCGTTGAGGTCCACACTACGGGATGTGCAAGGGAACAGCATTCTAGTGTTGGGGGTTGGAGAATTTCAGGTCCAATTCAAGAAACACGCCGCGTCCCTTCCCCTAGTCGTGCTCAAAGGGGGAGATTGCAGCCTCCTCGGGACTCAATGGTTCCAGCCCCTGGGTTTGTTTATTGGGGGGGTGCACGCCGTTGGGATGCACGCCGTTGGGTCTGACCCGATCCAGGAGGTGTGCGAGGCGCACCCCGAAGTCTTCAAAAAGGGACTGGGGAAATTCAAGGGGCCCCCAGTGACTTTCAACCTGGACCCGGAGGTCCGCCCAATTCGCCTCAAACCACGCCGGGTGCCGTTCGCACTCAAGGACAAGATAGAGGCGGAACTGGACAAATTGGTGGGTCAGGGAATCCTTGTGCCTGTTGATTCTGCGGAGTGGGAAACTCCAATTGTAACCGCACTAAAAGCCAATGGGGAGGTCCGCATATGCGCCGACTACAAGTGCACCATCAACAAGGCGATCCGCCCGAATGCATATCCGGTGCCGGTAGTCAGCCATCTGCTGGCCAGGTTACACGGGGGGAAGTGTTTCGCTAAGCTCGACTTAGCACAGGCCTACCAGCAGCTTATGGTGTCCCCTGCCGCAGCTGCTGCGCAGACCATAGTCACCCATAAGGGGGCGTTCCAGGTGACGCGCCTCCAATTCGGCGTGAATTCGGAGCCAGGAATTTTCCAGTCACTCGTGGAACGCCTCCTGAAGGGACTGGAGGGGGTGTTGCCTTATTTTGATGACGTGTTAATAACGGGGGGGAGTCGGGCTGAATTGGCCAAGAGGTTGGGGAAGGTCCTGACAATATTCGAAAAGGCGGGGCTGAGGCTGCGAAAGGACAAATGCGTCTTCTTCGCAACCGAGGTTGAGTTCCTAGGGTTTTGTGTGACTCCTGAGGGAATAAAACCATCCAAGTCCAAGGTGGCAGCCATTAAGAAAGCCCCCCGCCCCACCTCCAAGCCCGAGTTGCAGTCGTTCCTAGGGCTGCTCAACTTTTACCACTCCTTCCTCCCCCGAAAGGCAGCGGTGGCTGAACCGCTTCACAAACTGCTAAAGAAAGACCAGGCATGGAAGTGGGGCGATGACCAAGAAAGGGCATTTAGCGAGCTAAAAAGCCTCCTAGCATCCGATGCCATACTGACCCACTTCAACCCCAAACGCCCAGTAGTTCTGACCTGTGATGCATCTCCAGTGGGGGTGGGGGCGGTGCTGTGCCACGTGTTGGAAAACGAAAGGGAGGCCCCGATAGCATTTTACTCCAGGTCCCTGTCCCAAGCGGAGAGAAACTACGCACAGACAGACAGGGAGGCACTAGCAATAGTCGCGGGGACGAAAAAATTTCACGATTTTCTGTATGGCCGCCCCTTCACCATTGTGACGGACCACAAGCCCCTGCTAGGCATCTTTACCGCAGATAAGCCCACCCCACAGATCCTGTCCCCGAGGATGCTCAGGTGGGCCGTTTTTCTCAACGCGTATCAGCACGCATTGGTCTACCGGCCCAGGAAAGAGATCAGCCATGCGGACGCTCTATCAAGGTCTCCCCTCCCCCTAACACCCAGCCAGGTGAGCAAGGGGGAGCGGGACCATCAGGTCCTCATGATAGAGGTGCTGGATTCGCCCCCCGTAATGCCCGCCGACATTGCCAAAGCGACAGAGAAGGACAAGACGTTAGCGGCAGTTAGCTCCTGGGTGCAGAAAGGGTGGCCGGCGTCCGCCCCAGCGGAGGAGTTCGCCCCATTTTTCAGAAAAAAGCTAGAACTCTCCCTAGAGAGGGGGTGCCTCTTGTGGGGGCAGCGGGTGGTGATTCCCACTTCCCTTCGGCCGCGGGTGCTCAAACTGCTGCACGTCAGCCACCCCGGCATCGTGCGATCCAAGGCGCTGGCCCGGAGTTACTTCTGGTGGCCCCAGCTGGACGCCGACATCGAGCACATGGTCGGCACTTGTGAGAGTTGCCAATGCTCCAGACCAGAGGAGGCCCGCCTTCCCCACAGGGAATGGGACGCGGCTAAGGGGCCGTGGTCCCGGGTGCACGTTGATTTCGCGGGCCCGTTCAGGGGCACCCTGTTCCTTCTTGTAGTGGACGCCTTCTCCAAATAGTTGGAGGTTATCCCGGTCACGAGCACCTCCTCGGCCCAGACCATTAGGCATTTGCGGAGGCTCTTTTCCACGTTCGGCATACCCGACACATTAATTAGCGACATTAATTAGTTGTTTTACGTCCTCCGAGTTTAGGGCATTCATGGAGATCAACGCCGTTCGGCACATCACCTCCGCCCCGTTTCACCCGGCCACCAATGGCCAAGTAGAGCGCCTCGTCTGCACCACGAAGGACGCGTTGCGGCGCATGGGCCCAGGGGATCTGAACCTACAAGTGTGTCAGTTTCTGCTAGGGTACAGGGTGACCCCGTTGGCGTCAGGATACTCCCCCGCTGAGCTCTTAATGCGTAGGAAACTGACCACCATCCTTACTAGGCTAGACCCCACTAGGGTAGAGGACAAAGGAAGGAACATCGGGCTGGAGGCCACAAAGAGTTTCAGTGTAGGCGCCCCCGTGCATTGCAGGAATTACGCCAGCTTGGGCCCAGCCTGGGTACTGGGCGTAGTTATGGAGCAAACCGGCCCCGTATCGTACCGTGTGGAAACAAGCACAGGGCTCCTGTGGAGGCGGCACGCGGACCAGCTCCGACGCAGGGTCTCCGAGGAGCAGGGCACAGACCAAACAGAGAAAAAATCAGCGTTAGGGTTCTCCCCCACCCGTTCAGCCCAAGGGGGAGGAAAAGGGGACCGCGGGCCCTCACCAAGGGGGGAGGAGGATGTTCTCGTAGATATCCTAGGGGATCTTTCTGAGGGGGGGAGGAACCCGACCCCATACATATCTCGCCGAATGTCCCCACAAATGCGGATGCCCCTACTAAGTTAGATTTTGATTTTCAGAACCGGGGGGGGGGGGTTCGGAGTGGTCCCCCACCCGTCCAAGCGAGAAGAGGGGTTTTTCGTTAGCCCCGATTGCCCCCGGTCTGCCCACAATGGAGTTTTTCCCTTCCCCTAAGGCCGCCAGACAGCGGCAAGCCACTAACAAGTCTCCCTCTCCCATTTCAGGACAAGGGACCGGGGAACAAAGAAGCAGTAGCGCCCCCGGGGGGGTCAGCCCTCTTCACGGCCCAAACGCACATGCAACAAGCCATCTTGGCTGAGAGACTTCGTCTCATCCTAGGGGGGAGGGATGTTGTGTTCTGTAAAGCTGTGCCTTTAACAATGTACCTTTGCCATGTGTTAACAATGTAACCTTTCTGTGTGCAACATTATAACCATCAGCTGTATCAATGTAAACCTAATAAGGGGACGCGAGCTAGCGGCCACTAGATGGCAATAGCGAGCGTCCAGCTCTCATGGCTCAGATTCACCTGGTTCAGCAGCGCGGGAAGATTCCCCGCCACCTCTTCACCTGGTCAAGAAGGGCGTGACCTTCTACGACGTCACGCAGGCAGCAACCAATAGTCTGTCGACGAGCCACATTCAAATGTATAGCCAGCTGTATATATTGAGCTACTCATCCGCCATTACCACATGTTCCTCCGGATCATCATGCAATAAACCTGTGTTAAGCCAACCCTTCGGCTGTTTCATTGTCTTTGGTCCCTTACACTAAACTCACCCACTCCCTCACCCTCACCGACCGCACTTACCTTTTCCTGGCTCCCTCCAGCTGGGTCTTTCAAAGTCTTTCCCTCTGGCTCCCACCGTTGTTTTTTTTAGTCAGCACGCACGTTTCCAGCCTCCTCTGCGCTCGTATCCCTTTGCCTGATTGGCTGAGGGGTTGAACAGCGCAAAGGACACTGGGACATGTAGTTTAACTTGGGATTTTCGCGAACCTACATTGTAATGTGTTCTACCGCTTTAGTTTGATTGGCTGCAGTGCAGCTCACAATGGTCTTTTTCAACGCGCCTCTCAGCCTGATTGGCTGTGGCGCGGCGCGGTGCATAGGATGTTGGGTAGTGAAGTTCTTTTTGTTTTTTTGCGTTCGTGGGTCTCCTGCCCCACTGCCGCATTTCTCAACTTGACAGTTACCTGCGAACCCAGTTCGGGCAAGTGCACGAATGCTCGATATGGGATAGTATGTCCAGGTGCGGGAGCCTTCGTTAAATTACAATGGTTAACACTCAGATTTATAGGTAAAGATAAAACAATATAGATTAGCACACCAGTGCCAGACTTTGTAGAATAGAGCTGATTCCTAATTCATTTAGGGAACTAAATTAACTTAATAATATGACTGATTGATTAAATGACTGCTGATCTATATTGCTATTATCTATTTATTTACCTTGAAAGATTTAGAGACTACGATAAGGCAAACCCTCCCAAAACAGTATCCTGTGTAACTAGGTAAAGCTCACCCTTTCTCGAAAGTCAGTCATGTCCGACTTTAGGGTTCACTGCTCACATCTGTTTACAGCCAAAGAGCCAGCCCTGTCTGCATCTGCAGACATTTCCATGGTCATTTGGCAGGCATGACTAGACACCAGAATGCACAGAACACTGTTACCTTTCCCGCCAAAGCAATATCTATTTATCTACTTGCAAATTCTTGCTTTCGAACTGTTAGGTTGGCAGGAGCTGAGACAGAGATGGGAGCTCATTCTATCATGCAGCACTTCGGTCTCGAACTGCTGACCTGCTGACCTTCCAGTCATCAAGTTCAATGTACAGTAAAACCTTGCATACGGAGTGCCTCGCTTAGAGACTAACTCACTTAAAGAGCAGAATTTTCTCTGAATGGTTGCCTCGCTTACAAATAAAATGAACCAAAAACTCACTTAACAACTAAATTGGAGTTTGCAATCACAATCAGTCACTTACAATGGTGTTTCGCTTAAAGAGCAAACTCGCTTAAGGAGCAATCCTGTGGAACGCATTATGCTCTTTAAGCGAGGTACCACTGTTCTAAACCACAGTCCATATAATCTGTCCATATAATCTGTGCAATTAGAATTCAATTAAAACATGTAAAAAACAAAAGCAGCAGTAATACACAAGTGCACTAAAATTAAAACAAAATAAAAATGATGACATCTTCTAAGCTGACATACAAAGATCCCCACAGAATTCTATTTCAGGCATAGGCCAAGGCAAACAAGTGTCTTTAGTGCTCACTATAAAACCTGTTGTAGCTGAGCCGAGTAATATTCAACTTGAACAGGCTCCTCTGTCATCTGCCATCCTCCAAAGCCCACCCAGATCTAAGCCCATTGCATATTGCTACCTCATCCTCTGCCGCCCCCTTCTCCTTTTGCCTTTGATCTTTTCTAGCATCAGGGCCTTCTCCAGTGAGTCCTCTCTTTTCATTTGGTGGCCATAGTACTTGAGTTTCAGCTTCAGTATTTGTCCTTCCAAGGAGCAGTCAGGGTTGATTTCCTTCAGAATTGACAGATTTGATCTCCTTGCAGTCCCGGGGACTCTCAAGAGTCTTCTCCAACACCGCAGTTCAAAGGCATCTATTGTTCTGCGCTCAGCCTTCCTTATGGTCCAGTTCTCACACTCATACATTACTACAGGGAAGACCATTGCTTCAACTATGTGAACTTTTGTTGGCAGAGTGATGTCTCTACTTTTTATTATGTTCCCTAGGTTTGCCATAGCTTGCCTCCCAAGAAGTGTCTTTTTATTTCATGGCTGCAGTTACCATCTGCAGTGATCTTAGATCCCAAGAAGGTAAAATCTGTCACTGCTTCTGTCTCTTCACCTTCTATTTGCCAGGGAGGGATGGGGCCAGATGCCATGGTACATATTTATCTACTTGCAATTTCTTGCTTTCAAACTGCTGACGGGAACTCACTCTGCTGTGCAGCACTTGGCCTCAAATTGCTGACTTTCTGGTTGTCAAGCTCAGTGTCTTAACCACTAAAACACCACAGCATCTATACCAGGGGTGCCCTAACTACAGCCCATGGGCCAGATCTGCCCCCCCAATGCCAATTCATCCGGCCCGCGCTGCCTTCATCGTTCCCAGAAGCGGAAGTAAAACACGCCCTTATGTGTGTGGTTTTTTTTTATGTTTGCAGATTGATACGCAGTAGCCAGCAGTTAGGGGGCCAAACACATCTTTATTGGAAGGTAGTCGATCTGAACATGAGGTCAATGGTGGAGCAAAGCTCCTTAAATACAATGGGTAACCATTCAAACATGGTTTGGAGCCACGATAGGTCAGTACAGGTAAACAGCCAGGTGATAACACTTGATTGGATATAATGAGTAAACAACAACTACAGCTACAGTGGGAAAGCAAGTCCCGCGATATTTACACAAGAGGAGTATTTACCATACCTGTCAAGTTTTGGGAAATTCCTGACAAATAAGGGAAATTTCCCATCCAAAATGGGAAACTGGACAGCTATGCTTATCCTGTGCTGGCCTCCAGTCTAACTCCAGTCTAATTGCAGTCTAACTAATACGAGATGACGGCGGGAAAGAGTGTAAAATACTGGGATTTGACAGAAATTTCCCGAAACTTGACAGGTATGATTTACACAAGGGGAAAAGGGAGGGAGAATGGAGGATCCTTAGATCCTATTTCAATCACATTTATTTCACTTGCGTTACAGATCAGGTAGTCTCAATCACATTTCACTCCAGTTACATACACGACAGTTTTACTTCCACTTCCAGGAGCAACGAGGGTGATGCGGGCCGGATGAATTGGTGTTGGAGGCCGGATCTGGCCTGCAGGCCATAGTTTGAGCACCCCTGGTTTTAAACAGAGAAATCTCTATGGGTAGAAGATTTAGAAATCTAACTCATCCTGTTGCAAAACAGATTGCAAGGCACATTTCACTTCCGCTGGGCCACGTGGCCAGCCCACAAAACCACACCACCGGCTCACGGCCCTATAAGTTTGGGCACCCCTGCTCTATACTGAAAGCTATTTCTGTCCTTGTTTCTCTATTTCAGATACTTTTGAGTGGGGGAGAGATATTATTTCCTTTTTTTTATTTACACCCCCCATCCCCACCATTGCTGGCTGGGCAAAGGAGGCAACTTGCTGACTCTAAGAAGCGAAGCTTGTAAGCAAGCTCCCAATTAAGGCCAGCCAGCAGAGCCACCCCAGGCTGGCCGCTTGCTGCCAAGCAGGCAGCCCAGGGCTGGGTGGGTTGCATTGATTCCAGGCACAGGCTGCTCCTTCTTCTTCCCGCCCAGGCCTCCCCACTGGCCCTGCCTGGTGGCCGCCTCTCCATAGCCCGGGGCTTTCCCAAGCCGGGCCAGGCTTTCGCGTCGCCTTCTAAGGTAAGGCGGCTCTGGTTCCCCAGGCCGGGATTCCGAGCCAGCCTTCCCCTGCCGCCAGAGGAAAGGTGGAGAGGAGCCTGCCTTATAAGGGCATGTTTGCATACTTGAGCCGACGTGGGAAAGTGGCGTCATGGAGATGGTGGAAGAAATGCAGGAAAGGCTTCCCGAGCGCCTAGGCCTGCAGCCAGCAGTGGAGAGAGAGGCTTCGGGCCCCCATCCAACAACCTCACGAGCCCCTCCTTCTTCCCCAGGCTTGGAACTGGGGAGGGAGACGCCTGGGCTCCACGATGGCGAACCTTGGCACTCCAGATGTTCTTGGACTTCAATTCCCAGAAGCCCAAGCCCCCGTGAATCCAGACGAATGGGTTTGCTGCGATTCATCCGGCCCGCGCTGCCCTCGTCGCTCCTGGAAGCGGAAGTAAAACGCGCCCGTACGGGCGCGTTTTACTTCCGCTTCCAGGAGCGACGAGGGCGGCGTGGGCCAGATGAATTGCAGCAAACCCATTCGTCTGGATTCGCTTGGGCTTCTGGGAATTGAAGTCCAAGAACATCTGGAGTGCCAAGGTTCGCCATCACAGCCTGGGCTCTTGACCCGCTGCCGGAACTCTGCTTGCGCTGGCAGGAATAATTTCATGTCAGAAATTATTCTGGGTAATGAAAGGATTTTTTTTTTTTAACTGGAGGAACTCCGCTCAGGGGAGGCCCAAATGAGGCTCCTTTCATGTTCTCGAGAGCTGGGACGGAGAGGGGCTCTCAATCTGTCATGCAGTACCCAGGTCTCGAACTGCCGACTTGCCGGCCTTCCAGCTAACAAGGCGAGCTTTTTAAGCACTGAGCCCCTTGCGCTCGCTGTAGCTGACGCAGGTCCGTGCACCCCTCTTTTTGGGTATGACACACGTGATGAGAATGTCTGAATGGTGTTGAGAAGCTGGCAGGGGCGTCCTCTTGTTTTGGCTTTGAAAAACTCGGTCGTTAGATTGATCGAAGACAGCTGGCAACTCAGCTATAAAATTAGTAAATGCCATATAAATCATTTTTCCCTGGGAAGTATTTCCAAAAGGTTAGGCTACGTAGATATTGAAGACTTCTGGGGAGTCAATTTAGCAATTGCATACCGTTTCCATCCCCTAATGAAGGGACTGCAGTGGCTTAGTGGTTAAGATGCTGAACTTGATGACTGGAAGGTCGGCAGGTCAGCAGTTCGACTGAGACCCGAGTACTGGAGGACAGAATCAACTCCCGTCTTTGTCCCAGCTCCTGCCAGCCTAGCAATTCGAAAGCAAGAAATTGCAAGTAAACAAATAGGGACCACTTCAGTGGGAAGGTAAACAGCATTCCGTGCACTCTGGTGTTTAGTCATGCCTGCCACATGTCCATGCAAATGTCTGCAGATGTAGACAGTGCTGAATCTTTGTCTATAAACAGAGATGAGCACTGAACCCTAGAGTTGGCTACAACTGTCTTTCGAGCAATGGCAACTTTTACCTTTACCCCTTCTCTAATGTGTTGTCGTCATCAAAAGCAGTTCTCTGCACAAATGAAAATATGTTTGCACGGTCAGTGTAAAAACAACAACACTAATATATTTCCATTTAGAATAATTATTGTCCAATTCACTGTTAAATCTTAACTAAAGTCAATGAATCAAACAAATTAGCCATGTGATCCATATACAAAACAAATGTAGAAGAAGAAGGCAATACCTTTTTTGGATGAATGTACTGAATAAAGAAAGAAGGTTGGGTGAAACAAAGGCCTTGCTAAATATCAATTCTGTGCCCTACATTTTTGGCTGAGGACCAGTCCTTAGGAATTTGGAGTAGGGTGGCTCCTGAAATAAATCCCACCACAGGAAGTTCAGGAGGGAGGACTCCCCTCTCCTTCAGTCACTGGTTGCCTGTGCTTTGGGCATACAGTGGTACCTCGGATAAAGTCCGATTCAGATAAAATCCAATTCGGATAAAGTTGCAGTTTTCATGCACACTTGATGCATCACATAAAGTCCAAAACCGTTTAAAAATGGTATTTGGTATAGGTATAGGAACCTTGGATAAAGTCCAATTTTGGACGTTATCCAATGCATTGCTCATTTGATTCGGATAAAGTCCAAAATCGGATAATGTCCAAACTTGTGGAATGGAGTTTGGACATTATCCGAGGTTCTACTGTATGTGGATGCAGGATGGAAAGTAAGGCTTCCGTTGTCGTTGTTGGTATATCAGAGCATATATTTTTCCTGGAAGTCATTTTCTCAGTTGATGGATGTGTCTCTGGTAGAGATGTGAAGGCCCAGGAAAAAAACCAGAAACATTCGGGGAGAAACCGGGAGGGTTTTTTCCTGAAGCCTTTTTGTTTTTCCCCGAAAAATTGAAAAAATAAAAAATATATTATGGAATGATTAATTTTAACATGATGAATAAAATATTTTAAAATAAGGCCGGGTTCAAATATTTTATAAATCATTTCTTAAAAAGATATGTATGGTATCAGATTATTTTCAATTTTCCCAAAAATTTCCATTTTTCCCCATCCCCCCCCCGAAAAAAATGGGGTTTTTCCCGAGCTTTAAAATTTCCAAAAAATTTACATTTCTAGTTTCTGATGACTCAATAAACCGATCCTGGCATGAAACATGTGACCGCACACATTCAACTGAATAGATGGTGGAGGGCGTAGTTGAGTTTGATGAAGGTTCCAAATAAGTTAATAAAAAGAAAGCTAAATTTTATTCAGCATACTGTGTTGCATAGCCATGTCAGCAAACTGAGAACTTTTCCATATGGGTGATCCATTAACAGGTGAACTCTGCTCTCAGCGGCTAGTGTATTTCTTTTAACCATTTAAAAGGGCAAGGCATTAGCCTTGCTGTCAGGATCTAGCCTTTTAGCTTCTTCTTTTCTTCTTCGCTTCCTCTTTTACCCCATTGAGTGTCAACAGAGATACAAAGTTCTTGTTCTGACATTTCTAGTGGCCTACACAAGAGTTGTTTGATGTCTTTGTAATGTTTCTTTGATGTTGACTTGATGCCATCCTCTGGGTCTGCCTCGTGCTCTTTGTCCTTGTCCTCTTTTCAAATATGCCTTGTATGGTATGGACTTCCAAGACATTCTCTCCAAATGGGCAAACCACTTTATTTGTTGTCTTGTATGTAGTTTAAGACTGGTTCTATTCCAGTTCTTTCCCTTATAATCTCATTCCTCATTTTAAACCTTCTAGTCACTCCAGCAGCCTTCCTCAGACATCTGATTTCCTTCTGACCAACTAGCCTTTTATACTTCTGTATATTGCAAAGCTTTGATCTACAGACCTACCCAGCTACCTACATACTTAAAATAAAATAAAATAAAATAAATCTAGGTATTTTGCAATATACTAGAAATGTTAAGGCATGCATAGCATTAGAGGAAAGTAGCACACAGAACCTGGAAGAAAAATGTGCAAATACTCTTTTCTGTTCCTTTAGAAAAATGAATTTTAACCTCTGGATTCCTCCCAGCCAGTAAGCTAAAAAACTAACTTTTCTAAACTCTGTTTATTATCCCCTCCTCATTTTCCATTTTTTCTTCTAGCAGTCATTAAACGTTCTATGATGACAGGGCAAACTCAGCCCTTAGGTATTTCTCCACCACCTACTTTTTTTGGAGGGGAAGCACATGAATACTATGCATAAGTAGTTATATGGTGCAAGTGTGCCTGCAAAACTTGAAGTATGCTGATGCTTTTCATTTATTCAGAATTGGTACCGTTCTGGCTGCACCATTGGTTCCCAAATATTTTTACAAAACAAGCTTCACTTTTGAAACTCAAACTCATACTTCCCTTCAGTCCTTTAACAAAAAAAATTAAATTCATAAATTTAAACAAAGAAACCTAGTAACATGAGTTTAACTTAATGTCATGGTAAGAAATTTTAAAATTTAAAAAAAACTGCAGTGGCTCAAGTGGCTAAGACGCTGATTGGAAGGTGGAAGGTCAGCAGTTCGATTCCCAAGTACTGCAGGACAGAATGAGCTCCTGTCTTTGTCCCAGCTCCTGCCAACCTAGCAGTTTGAAAGCAAGACATTGCAACTGATAAATAGGGACCACTTCAGTGGGAAGGTAACAGCGTTCCGTGTGCTCCGGTGTCTAGTCATGCCTGCCACATGACCACGGAAACGTCTGCAGAAGCAGACAGCGCTGGCTCTTCGGCTTTGAAACAGAGATGAGCACTGAACCCTAGAGTTGGATACGACTGGCTTTGGAGCAAGGGAAACCTTTACCTTTACCTAAAAAATGTTTAAGCTAATAGAACTGTAGAAAAATCTCAGTCTTGTTTCCTCTTTGGGGTTTCGGTAACATCCGCCTTTCCAGTTTTGAGAACCAATGGGGTATATGAAAACTCATACTTTACTACTTTACTACTTTTGTGTGCAAGTTTATATGAAAGTATGATGTTAAAAAAGCAGAACTGGCAGGAAATACAAAGTGATGTAGAAATTTTGGACATGCACAGTCCTATAGTTACCTATGGTAATAGCATGTCTCCCCTCTCAGAAACAAGCAACTACGAAGTAGGATGACTTGCCAGAGGAACAAATAATTTCACAGCAACTGTCCTTTGCTGTTTCAAATTTGGAGGGAAATGTGGGTTGTTGTTGTTGTTGTTGTTGTTGTTTTGTACAAGAAGAGCAATTGAAAGTATCTGCCCAGTTGAGTCACAGCACTGAAGTTCCTTCAGGGAAAGCCATTGTGTCTACATTTACCTTACAACAATGTTGTTCTTTGACTACTTCAACTGGCCAGGATCATTTGACAATCCCATCCAATTCATTGGCCTGAATAGAATCTGAACTTTCCCCATTAATTCATTCCATAGTTGGGGCACACAGAAAGAGCCTCCTCAAAGATTGCGGTATTTTTGAACCACAATCAGATGTACCCCAGACAATGGCTATCTTGTTGTGCTGGCTAATCTTTCTCATGCTAGATCAGTCAAAAGAAACTGCAGAATGAACTTACCAAAAAGAAAATTCCATTTCGGCAGTTTCACGTCTCGCCTAGACACGGAAGAAGAAAATCCCTGAGTTTCACTTGGTTCTTACACTTTGTTCTTGTCTCTTTCTTACAGAAAATCAAAGATACATTTTGTTTTCTCGCTATTTTTAAATGAAAACTATTGCTTCAGTGTCTCCATATAATGTTTTATATCTGGTTTTTTTAAAGTGGCAATTGACAGAGCTTTAGAAAGAATGAGAATTATTTCTTTGAGGTAGGTTAAATGCTAGAATACAGTACCGTCATGCCGTGTATAAATGCTGACAGAGGATGAAGCCATTGAATAATAATAATTTCATGTCAGAGATTACTCTGGGTTGAAAGTATTTTTGCTGGAGAAACCTCACTCAGGGGTCACCCGAATGAGGCTACTTTCATGTACCCAAGTGCAGATCTCAGGAATCAAAACCCCACCTTCCAGTCTCCAACTCAGCATCTTAACCACTAAGCCACTGGGGGAGCTGCACCACTGAAGTGAAACCTCAGCATGTGAAAAGGACATTGCTCTTCTTTTCCCACTCTTTAAATTGCCAGTGAACAAGATTGGGCAATAGGTAGGGTGCTGGACTTGGATCTAATTGCTAAGAGAAAAACTCTCTCTTTTTGTATCTTAATTTCCTGTTTGCAAAAATAAGAAATCATACAGCTACAAACTGTAAATGTTTTCTATTAATACTACAATATAAATGGAACAAACTTGGTTCCAAATAACAGTAAACTTGCTTCCAAATAAAAATAGAGGTTGCCACCTATATGCGCTGGGGGATATCTTCCAAGAGCTATTGTGGATACCTGAAACTGCAGATAACAGTAAACTATATTTTACATTACAGACAGTGGCCCCTAGTGGCCAGCTCTGGTATATATATTATGTATTTCAGGATTTTTGAATTGAAAATTATGCAGGGATTACTAAAGTAGTGAATATTGAACCTGTGGGTATGAGGTGTGTGCAATCTGTGTATAGAACTCAAATTCACATGTTCAGTATTCTTATATACATTTTATGGCTAGCCATTAGGATACTACATCATCATCATCATCATCATCATCATCAAAAGCAGCTCCCTGCAAGGTCAGTGTAGAAACAACAAAACTAATATATTTTCAGTTAGCATTATTATTGTCCAATTCAATGTTAATCTTAACTAGAGTCAATGAAACCTACATACATGTTAACCAACTGATTCAATAGGTCTAATCTAGGTAGGGCCAACAATTGGATGTAAGTCTTCAATTTTTAAACTATGCGACATCTTACGAAGATGAAAAATTACCACACATCACAATGCAGGGAGCAGATCTCAGATGCAGGGTCTTTCTGGATGGGATGCTATGGTGGCCTAAGTTTGTAGGTGTTTTCTCCTGCTGTTGCTGTACTAGTATTCTCCCATTGTATCTTTTTCACAGTTTCCTCTATTACTTTGGAATTTAAGGAACTGCTATATTTATGGCGTAAATGATGGAAAGGAGTAGGAATCAAACAACAAGTTTCATATTTCTAACACACCACGTCTAACACAAAATTTGTTTTCCATGTAGACAAAATTAGGGGGCATCTACATTGGTTCCGTGTACTCCAGTGTTTAGTCCACGGAAACATCTGCAGACACAGACAATGCTGGCTCTTTGGCTATAAAAAGAGATGAGCACTGAACCCTAGAGTCAGATACGACTGTCTTTCGAGCAAGGGCTACCTTTACTTTTACATTGGCCATTTACTCAACAATTTGCATTGTATATGGCACAGACAAAATATAATTTTAAAAAAGTGATTATACAATGCAGAATTATGTGAGGAACAGCCAAGTGGGGAAATCATATATTTTTAGTGGGGAATTGCATGTGTTGCACATGGCTTATTTATTCCTGCTTGCTTCAGGACAGATAAATGCATATCAGAGTTCCTCCCCCAGAAAAACCGAGAGAAAAACCAAGAAGAAGGGATGAATTGTTCATTTGGTTTGCTAGGAGAAAAGAAACTAATGAAGAAACTAATTAAAGTGACAGTAACACACTTAAAAGTTAAAAAATATTTTTATGGCCCTATGATTAATCCATTCCCTATCCCACAGTAGGTTTTCCTCAAGATATGTGTGTCAGCAATTAGCCTTGACCAATCACAGAATACAATGTGCTAAATGGAAGAAATGTATTTAAAAAAAATTGGTGGCGGCTGCTACTTGTGTCCGAGTATACTTTTTTCCTGAAAATAATTTTCGGAAAAAATGTAATTAGCATGAATTTGTTTAAGGTGGATCCAAGCTTGCCAAGAAGTGACCCAGACTCTATGATCATGGAGCCATCTCCTGCGTCACATATGAAATGAGACGTACAGGATTTGACACCAGGACTGCAATGGACTGCCACAGCCTTGAGGATATTGACAAGGTGCACTTTCATAGCCAATCCATCTGGCATGTCCTCCTCAGCCTCCATAGCCATTGGTAATCAGAATGGTGAAGTGGTTCCTCCTCTGCTCATTTTGCCATTGGGCCCAATATGATGGGTTCCACCAGCGGCATTTCCTCCACTGAGGGAATCATCACCCCAGCCTAAAGGGGCTCATACGCATGTAGCTGTTGGCCTCTTAGGTTATTTACCACTGTCCAACACTTGGCATTGAGTCGTTGGCTATATGGTCTACTCCATTATCACAGCAGGATGTCCCATCTGACATGACAAAGGAACACCTAGTAGAAAAATGTGTTGGCCACTTTTTTGTTTACAATGTCCACACATTGGGGCACACTTGGGCAGGCCATGTCCCTTCAATGCATGCCTTTGAGCCCCCATCAAGGGGCTCTACTGATTTGGCATGTTCCCATATAAGCTGTTCACAGTGCCTAGAGATGCTGGAAATGGGATATAAGGGAGCCTTGCCGCTGTTAAAGCTGCTTCCAGTGACAACTTCCAGAAATCTGTAGTGGCTTACAAGCTGCTTCAGCATATCAAAAAGTGAACACTTCCCCTGCTCCTTTGTGGAAGGGCAGGGAAAGTGAAATTCATTTTTTACCTGCTTGGGTGACAGGAAAAATATTTTTCTTTTCTGTGTAGAGATAATTAAAAAATTATCTGTAGCTGCAGTTTTGACATGCACTACATAGAAAAAGAAAGAAGAACATTTCTTTTTACTGTCACAAGTAATTCAGCAGAATTTTTATTTTTACTTTTCCTGCTCCTCTGCAGAGGAGATGAGGACATGTCAAGTTTGCCTGTATTTTGAAGCAACTCATCAGCTACCTCATGATACCAGCAATTAGACTGTTTATATTGTTTGGACAGGAAGAACAGGCTAAATGCTGTTTAGCTCCTGCCCCTCCTTAAATGACCCCAGGCATCCAGACCCAGCCTGCACCACAAGGGCCAGCATGGGCAGGCTCTGACTTGTGAGAATAGCTAGTTACTTTGAGAAGCTATGTCCCATGTTATGCATGTACATATAAGTCTTTGGGGGTATTAATGCCCTTCTCCATAACCTGGATAAAAGCAATTTGTGTACATTTCCCAGTGACTTTTCTATCTATTTGTTTTGTGTTTTGATATTAACAAGGATTTAACTTTAGACACCACGATCTGTGTTGCCCCCTCCTTTTTTGTATGCAATTTCAGGCAATGTTTATATTTTAAAAGAAGGTTGTAACTGTTTAACAAGAACAGTGTTGTTTGTCAGTTTGCAATAGTAGTAGGTATCTGGACACACACCCTATAATGAGAACTCCTTATAAGGCACATTTAGGATTGGAACTTAAAGAATTAAATTTTGGAGAGTCAGCATAACTTTTAACCAAGGGGGTGGGGTAAAATAGTTGGAAATTGTATTTATTTATTTGATTTATATTGCTGCCCAACTCAAAAGACTCTGGGTGGCACACAGAAAACAAAACCAATCACAATTTTAAAACTTAAAAACCTATTAAAAACCCATTAAAACTCTTACCAAAAATTACCCCAACCCTTACAGATTAAAAGAGAGAGAGAACTAATCATATTGCTTAACTCCAGTGAAAGAAATCAACAGTACTGTTTACCAAACATTCCTGGATATTCCTCTCATGCTATCACATTCACATCTCTTTGGTTTTCCTTCAGATAAGAATGAAATGGTATCTGTTAATTATGTGGAGTTTTCCAGTTTATCACAAATCTTACAGATAAGGTGCAACCGCAATGTAGTTCCTGTGTCAACATCACAGACTTTGGGATGAGGGACACTAGAGTTCCTTTGGTGTATGCAAACCAAGACACAGGACACAGCCTCGGGCTGGGTTAACTCAGGTTTATTGCATCGTGGACAGAGGGAACATGAGGTAATGGCGGATCGATAGCTCTTTATATACAGCAGTAACACATTTGAACGTGGTGCCATGGTAGCTCATTGGCTACTGTCTGCGTGACGTCATTGCAGGTCACGCCCTTCTTGTCCAGGTGTAGGTGGCGGCGGGAAAACTTCCCGCGCTGTTGCCTTTGATGAGTTTGGACCAAGAGAGCTTGGACGCTCGCTGCTGCCAGCTGGTGGTCATTAGCTCGCGTCCTATTACAGGGTTTATATGATACAGCTGAAAGGTTACATTGTTGCTATAGGCAAGGTTACATTGGCTCAGATACATTGTAATCCATGTGTACAATAAAAACCATCAGAACACAACACCCCTCCCCCCTAGGACGAGACAAAGTCTCGAGCCCACACGTAGCACACTCCCCCCCCTTAGGAGACAAAGTCTCTCAGCCAAGATGGCTTATTTCGAACACGCTGGGGTCTCGATGCGGGCTGCCACTCCCCGGGTTTGCTACCTCCTCTTTGTCCCCTGGTTTCCTGTCCTGTAATATGAGAGGGAGACTCGTTAGTGACTTTCCGCGGCTCCGCGGCGTTGTTGGGAGGTGTGCTCTTCCTTAGGGAGGAACCGGGGGCACTGGGGGCTAACGAAAAACCCCTCTTCTCGCTTGGATGGGTGGGGGAACACTCCTGAAAAACCCCCCGGCTCGCAAAATCAAACTCAAAATTACTATCGGGGGCAGCGGTCGCGAACTCCTCTCCCCCTTCCCCGGCCCCTGATAAAACTGGCGTATCAAAAGGATATGAGTCGGGGTCGCTGCTATCAAAATGATATGAGTCGGGGCCGCTGCTTCTGCTTCCTTCCCCCCTTGTTCGGGACTGTGGTCCATTGCCGTCTCCCCCTTGGGTTAAGCGGGTGGGGGAGAACCCTAACGCTGAATCCTGTTGCTGAGCTCCACTGACTGGCCCACTCACTCGGTGCCTCAGTTGGTCTGCGTGCCTCCTCCAGAGGAGGCCGGTGTTAGTCTCGACCCGGTACGATACTGGCCCCGTCTGTTCTACAACCTTCCCTGGTACCCAGGCCGGCCCTGCGCTGGAATAGTTCCTGCAGTGAACAGGGTCCCCGGCGGCGAAACCTTTCGAGACTGCCAACCCTATGTTTTTCCCTTTATCCTCGACCCTCGACGGGTCTAGCCTGGACAGGATCGTGGTCAATTTTCGCCGCATCAAGAGCTCCGCTGGCGAGTAGCCTGACGCTAAAGGGGTCACCCTATACGCTAAAAGGAACTGGCACACCTGGTGATTCAGGTCCCCCGGGCCCATGCGCCGCAGCGCGTCCTTTGTTGTACGCACTAGGCGTTCCACTTGGCCATTCGTGGCCGGGTGAAACGGTGCGGATGTGACATGCCGAATGGCGTTTGCCTCCATGAATGCTCCGAACTCAGCGGAGGTGAAACAACTAGCGTTATCGCTGACTAAAGTGTCGGGTAAACCGAACGTGGAAAAGACTCTCCTTAGCCGGCTAATTGTCGTGGCGGAGGACGTGCTCTTTACTGGGATAACCTCCAGCCACTTGGAGAACGCATCTACCACCAGGAGAAACATGGTTCCTCGGAACGGGCCAGCGAAATCCACGTGCACCCTGGACCACGGCCCCCTTGCCGTGTCCCACTCTCTATGCGGCAGACGGGCCGCCTCAGGTCGGGATTCCTGGCAAGCCTCGCAAGTGCCGACCATGTGCTCAATGTCCGCGTCCAGCTGTGGCCACCAGAAGTAACTCCGGGCTAGCGCCTTTGAACGAACTATGCCCGGGTGGCTGACGTGCAGCAGTTCGAGCACCCTCGCCCACAGGGGCGCAGGGACCACCACCCGTTGGCCCCACAGAAGGCACCCCCTCTCTAGGGACAACTCCAGCTTTTTCCTAAAAAATGGGTCGAACTCTGTACTCGGGGACGAAACCGGCCACCCCTTCTGCACCCATGAACTAACTTTCTCCAGCGTCCTGTCCTTTCCTGTCGCCCTAGCAATGTCGGCAGGTACTATTGGGGGTGCGTCTAAAACCTCAATTAGCAACACCTGGCGGTCTCTTTCTGCTCTCGCCTTTTGGTCCGCCGACAAGGGCAGAGGGGATCTCGAGAGCGCATCAGCATGGCTGATCTCCTTTCCGGGCCTGTACTCCAACTCATGTTGGTACGCGTTGAGAAAAATAGCCCATCGCAGCATCCTCGGGGACAGGATCTGTGGCGTGGGCTTGCTTGCCGTGAAAATCCCTAACAGCGGCTTGTGATCGGTCACGATTTTGAACGGGCGGCCATACAAAAAATCGTGAAATTTTTTGGTCCCCGCTACTATTGCTAACGCTTCTCTGTCGGTTTGTGCGTAATTTCGCTCCGCTTGGGACAGGGACCTTGAGTAAAACGCTACCGGGGCCTCCCTTCCGTCCTCCAACACGTGGCAAAGCACCGCCCCCACCCCCACCGGGGATGCATCACAGACTAGGACCACTGGCCGTTTGGGGTCGAAGTGCGTCAGGATTGCCTCAGATGTTAGGAGTTGCTTTAGCTCCTTGAACGCCCTCTCGTGCTCGTCACCCCACATCCATGGCTCCTCCTTTTTAAGTAACCGATGGAGCGGTTCGGCCACGGACGCCTTCCGCGGGAGGAATGTATGGTAAAAATTGAGGAGCCCCAGGAAAGACTGCAGCTCGGTTTTGGATGTGGGGCGAGGGGCCTTTTTAATGGCAGCTACTTTGGATTTCGACGGCTTAATCCCCTCGGGTGTGATCCGGAAACCTAAGAACTCGACCTCGGTCTCGAAAAAGACACATTTGTCCTTCCTCAATCTCAGCCCCGCTTTCTCGAACACGGTCAGTACTTTGTCCAACCTTTTCGCCAGTTCAGCCTCACTCCCCCCTGTTATCAACACGTCATCAAAATAAGGCAACACCCCCTCCAGGCCCTTTAGGAGGCGTTCCACGAGCGATTGAAAAAGGCCGGGTGCCGAGTTCACGCCGAACTGTAACCGCGACACCTGGAACGCTCCCTTATGTGTAACTATCGTTTGTGCCGCGGCCGTGGCGGGGGTCACTGGAAGTTGCTGATAGGCTTGTGCCAAATCGAGTTTAGCGAAACACTTTCCCCCATTTAGTCTGGCCAAAAGGTGGCTGATCACCGGCACCGGGTATGCATTAGGGCGGATCGCCTTGTTAATTGTACACTTATAGTCAGCGCAAATGCGCACCTCCCCGTTAGCCTTTAGAGCCGTTACAATTGGGGTTTCCCACTCCGCGGAGTCAACAGGAATAAGAATCCCCTGGCCCACCAGTTTGTCCAGTTCCGCCTCTATCTTGTCCTTGAGTGCAAACGGCACCCTGCGTGGTTTGAGTCTTATCGGGCGGACCTCCGGGTCTATGTCGAACGCTACAGGGGGTCCCTTGAACCTTCCGAGTCCTTTCTTAAACACGGCGGGATGCGCATCGCAAACCGCTTGTATTGGGTCCCCCCCCACGGTATGCACCCCCCCTATGAACAAACCTAAGGGCTGAAACCACTGTGTCCCTAGGAGGCTACAGCTTCCCCCTTTGAGGACAACTAGGGGCAGTTCCGCGGAATGTCTCTTAAACTTGACCCGAAATTTCCCGACCCCCAACACCGGAATGCTGTTTCCCTGTACGTCCCGTAGTGTGGACCTCAACGCTTTAAGCTTGGGCCGCACGTGGGGGTCAATTTTCAGGAACTCTTTCTGGGGAATTATGGAATAGGAGGACCCCGAGTCAATTTCCATCCTAATAGGGGCCCCTTGTACTAATACCTCAACGAAGTAATGGGACTGTCCCGCGGACACGCTGAACACTGAGGCGTCGTCCTCGCTGCCGTCCGAGACGCGGCCCACGCCGTCCTGCTTCCTCGTGGTCTGGGCGCCATCTTTGGGCCTCGCTGGACGGTCCGGTCTGGCTGCGCGGTCTTGTGACTGCCTCCGGCCCTCTTTCCTCTTTCTGCACGCCTTGGCGATGTGCCCCCGACGGCCGCAGGTGTAACACTCGGCCTTCCTGAACGGGCATCTCGCGCGCTCGTGGGCCGCTCCGCAACCCTCGCAGCGTCGACCACCCTTCCGGACCTTCTGGACCTCCTCGCCGTCGCTGCCTTCCGTAGACGACTTTGAGGCCCGTCGAGTCGCGTGCACCGACTGTCCGGTCTTCCCGTGCACCGAATTTTCCGCCTTGCCGGCTCTGGGACGCCACTCACGCCACTGGTGCATCTCGTCCACTCCGGCATTCGTGGACTCTGCGGCTTCCGCGGCCTCTATGACCTCTGCCAGCGTGGGTGGCGGCTCCTTATTCATCAAGCTGCGCTGTACCTCCTTGTCTTTCAGGCCACACAACACGCCGTCCCTGAGGACCAACTCCAGGATATCGCCCCATTTACAGGGGGCGGCGGCTATCCTCATGGCGGCCACGAATGCCTCGACCGACTCATCCGGCGCTTGGACTCGCCTCCAAAACGCGCTCCGAGCGGGAAACATTGCCCTCGAGGGGCAGAACCGCTCTCGCAGCAGTTTCATGATGTCGCTCGCCTTAAAATCGCTCACCTTCTTCGGAGCGATTATGCCCACCAGCGTCCGCTTGGTTTCCATCCCGAGCATTCTGGTGAGGATGGCCCTCTTTCTCTCCTCGTCTTCTCCTTTGACTCTGAGTTCCACCAGGGCTGCCTGGAAATCCATCTCAAGCAGCTCCCAGTCTTGCGGTTTGGTGATGTTGAAACCGCTCTGTGCCCTGGCTGTTCCGTGGGGATCCATTATCCCACCTTCGTCGCCAATTTGGTGTATGCAAACCAAGACACAGGACACAGCCTCGGGCTGGGTTAACTCAGGTTTATTGCATCGTGGACAGAGGGAACATGAGGTAATGGCGGATCGATAGCTCTTTATATACAGCAGTAACACATTTGAACGTGGTGCCATGGTAGCTCATTGGCTACTGTCTGCGTGACGTCATTGCAGGTCACGCCCTTCTTGTCCAGGTGTAGGTGGTGGCGGGAAAACTTCCCGCGCTGTTGCCTTTGATGAGTTTGGACCAAGAGAGCTTGGACGCTCGCTGCTGCCAGCTGGTGGTCATTAGCTCGCGTCCTATTACAGGGTTTATATGATACAGCTGAAAGGTTACATTGTTGCTATAGGCAAGGTTACATTGGCTCAGATACATTGTAATCCATGTGTACAATAAAAACCATCAGAACACAACAGTTCCCTACCTTATAAGGACTGAATTGTTTGTGCTACTGATTTCAGTGAAGGCCTTAGGATCAAACTGGACATGATACACAGGATGTAGCTATCGTTTACCCCCCACTGGCGCTTTTTTAAATTTGGGAGGAGGGGGTATACAGAGGCAATCAGGATAGATGAAATTACTGGGAGAGGAAGCGCTTGATCTTTCCCTGTGTACTATTCCCCTTATTCAGACTGCCCCCACATGACCAATTTTTTCCACACACTTGCAGAGTGCTAAGTGTGTGTGTGTGTGTGTGTGTGTGTGTGAGTGTATTTCACAGAATGAAACCCCCCAAAAGGGGGTTGGGAAGTGTTCCCTTCCTCAGCGGTTAGTGATTATGATCAACACAACAGAAATAGGTTTTGTAAAAAGAGACCGAGCCTGGGAATGGGAATGTTACTTTGCATGAATCATAACTGCTCAAAACAGTAATTTCCAAGTTCTGCTTTTAACACAGATGGCTTTGTTTTAAAAACAAGGGTGGTGGTGGTAGTATTAAGGTAATTTACACTTCCGTGTGAGAAGCTAGGTGCTTAGGGGCAGTTCTGTAGAAAGTTCTGTGGTGAGTAGCATACTGTATCTGTTTTGGGATATGAAACTATTCACAGTCAAGCTGCTGATCGTCACTTGCGGCACCAAAACCTACTAGTCAATGACCACAGAAGCTCATTTTTCTCATTGCAGTAGTAAATCATAGAGTCATAGAATCACTTTTGAATGCTTCCAGTGTTGGAGTGCTCACCACCTCTCGAGGCAGTTCATTCCCAGCTCCTGCCAACCTAGCAGTTCGAAAGCAAGAAATTGCAAGTAGATAAATAGGGACCACTTCAGTGGGAAGGTAACAGCGTTCTGTGCACTCCACTGTCTAGTCATGCCTGCCACATGACCATGGAAATGTCTGCAGAAGCAGACAGCGCTGGGTCTTCGGCTTTGAAACAGAGATGAGCACTGAACCCTAGAATCGGATGCAACTGATTATTTTGAAAGGGTCTCACTTGCTCCCAATCCCTTGATGTTATCAGGCCCTGCCCTCTACTGTGTGAAATAGTCTGTTCCATGTCTTTCTCTACTTGAAGAACGTGTCAGGTGGATTGGAAGGGTTCAGTCAAGGCCTAGCCAGCTACAACCTTGCTCAGTAAGCTGAATTTGACCTGTAGATTGGCTATTCTTCATCCTTACTTTTCAGACTGCTTCCTTGTTGAGTCCGAGAATAATATGCAACGCTACAGCAAGTTCGGGGTTTAACCAATAGTGATTTATTACAGCTCAGTCCGGACTAGGGAATAAGGGGACGAGGTGGCTACTTATATACAGGCAGAACGGCAGTTACAGAGATACATTTGCCCGGGCTACCGAAAACGTGGGAACCTGTGTTAGAGCCAATCAGATTTCGATGACAGTGATATGAATTAAGCGCCTTAGAGAAAGGGTGCGCTTTTGCAGCAAAGACTTAGTGGTGTCTTAAGAATTAAAGCAATATAACGTTTGGACACAACATTCCTCCTATGCTAGATCTCTTTGGTGCCATTGAGACCTTACTTTTTGCATGTTAGCTGTAACAGAAGACAAAGCAGAGGCTTCAATAACATTTAATATATTGTACAGTACTTTTATTATCTAGCAATTCCATTCACCTTGGCCAAAATCTTTCTATAAATTTTATATTGACTGCAACAAATCCTATTTAATAAAACTATTTTTCTGCTGCACATCGTTTTTTTTCTGCCTCTCCCTGCTTTCTTAGCCAATTGTTTTATCAACTCATTGTTAAATTGTTTTATTGTCTGACATGCACATTAATAGCTATTGTGTTTTTATTTTATAAGCTGCCTGGAGAGCCTCTTAGCTAAAAAGCAGGAAATATATTTAAAAAGAAAGAAGAGGCTATCATGAATGAAGTAAAGTTGAGATGGCCATGAAGATGGCATGGTTACTAAAAGGAAATAGTATTTTGGTTATTTGGATTCCAAGAAACAGAGGGCAAAAATGAATCCTGAATAAGGCAGAAGCTGTGAATGTCAATGGACATCCTCAAAGATGGGTAAAATGAGAATTTCACAGTCCTCTTCTGATTGTTTTAAAGTTGTTTCTACTGTGCAAAGTTGCCTTGTAAAACATGTCCCTTTAGACCAGTTTGCCTAATCAAGAAAAGACAAACTATTGTTCAAATTGTTAATCTGGGTTTTTGTTATGTACTGAATAGATTGTGACAAGTACCCTTTAACTGATTGTATCCGACAATTGTATTCATTGTAAGTAATCAATGACACATTGTAGCAAGCTGTTAAGAATAATACTGCTCGTAGCAGTGTCAGCTCACATGATACAGATTCCCCTGAATACCTGAAGGGCAGGAAACCTCCCCGCCGCACCGCACCTGGAGAAGATGGGCGTGACGATCCATGACGTCACGCAGACAGTAACCAATGAACTATCACCCGGGTTATTCAAAATGTACACTGTACTATAAATAGAGCTGTTTGGTCCACCTTTACCTCATGTTCACTCTGACTACCATGCAATAAAGTTGTGTTTTAGCCCTTACTGCGGCTCCTTCTTTGTCTTCCGTGCAAGACACCAAATTGGCGGCGAAGGTGGGATGGCGTCCCGAAAAGTGAACATCGTGCCCTTCGATACCACGAAGCCAGAAAAATGGGAACTCTACGAACAGCAGTTCCTCTACGCTATGGACCTCGAAGGCATCGAGGAGGAAGCCCAGCGCCAGGCATTCCTACTGGCCCAGTGCGGCCTAGAGACTTTGGAACTGGCCACCAACCTCCTAACGGCGAGACCGCTCAGGGCCGTGCCCCTGGATGAGATCCTCACCGAGTTGAGGAAGCACTTTCGTCCGAAAGTGTCTGTGTTTCTGGCAAGGTTGGCATTTCAGCAGCGGTGCCAGTGGGCCGGTGAGTCCGTGGCAGACTTTGTGGCAGCCCTTAGGGTGGCTGCCGTGCCTTGCCGGTGGGGAGCGTCCCTGAGCGAGGCGCTGAGAGACAGGCTCCTGCTGGGCCTGCGAGATGAGGGGGCTAGGAAAAAACTCCTGGCCAAAGACGAGAGCATCTCATCCGAGCATGTCCTGTGCATTGCCCAAGCCGCCAAGTCAGTGCAACAAGGTGAATGGGTGTGCCGGGCCAGGACCGCCGTGGTTGGGGCCCCGCCGCTGGCGGTCCCAGTCCACAGCTGTTCCTCCCACGGAGAGCTGGGGCCCTCCGAGTCCACCACGTCCACCTCCGACTTCAGCGAGGACGAGGACGTGCAGCGGGAGCAGAGGAGACCCGAGAGGCAAGACCGCGCCAGAGAGGACCGCCGCTGCGACGGATGCGGGGCATCCCACGACCAGAGCCGATGTCCATTCTGGAAGGCGGAATGCCACAACTGCGGGTGGCGTGGGCACATCGCAAAGGTCTGCAGGCGGCGTCAAGACGACGGCAAGGGCCAGGCGGAACGGCCCCAATGAAAGGCAGACGGGGTCGGGCACATCTTCGACGACGACGAGCCCCCGGAGCACCGCCTGTCTCAATGGATTCCCGACGACTGCGACCAGGCGGTCCACAGCGTGCAGTTGCGGCGGCCCCGGTTTTTTGTGGAGGTACTGGTACAGGGGGTCCCAATAAGGATGGAGATCGATTCGAGGTCATCGTACTCCATCGTCTCCCACAGGGAATTTCTACGCATTCCCCCAAAGTCACGCCCCAAGCTGAAGGCCCTTAAAACTAATTTGCGGGACGTTCAGGGCAAGAGTATACCAATGTTGGGGGTGGGAGAGTTCAAGGTTCAGTTTAAAAGGCACTCCGCGCAGTTGCCCCTAGTAGTCCTAAGGGAAGGGTCCTGCTGCCTCCTGGGTACACAATGGTTCGGGCCCCTGGGAGTTTTCATCGGAGGCATACACGCCGTGCAGGCTGGCCCAATCACGGAGGTGTGTAATGGACACCCGGCCATTTCTGAGAAGGGGCTAGCAAAGTTCAAAGGGCCCCCAGTTTCTTTCGAATTGGACCCTGACATCCGACCCATCAGGATGAAGCCAAGAAGAGTGCCTTTCACACTAAAGGACAAAATAGAGACTGAACTGGACAAACTGGTGGGTCAGGGGATTTTGGTGCTGGTGGACTCCGCCGAGTGGGAAACCCCCATTGTTATGGCACTTAAGGCTAATGGGGAGGTCAGAATCTGCGCTGACTACAAGTGCACAATTAACAAGGCAATTCGCCCAAACGCGTATCCAGTGCCGGTGGTAAGCCACCTGTTAGCAACCTTGCATGGGGGGAGGTGTTTCGCCAAACTAGACTTGGCCCAGGCATACTAGCAATTGTCGGTAACCCCAGCTATAGCCGCCGCTCAGACAATTGTTACCCACAAGGGAGCTTTTAAAGTTACGCGCCTCCAATTTGGCGTAAATTCGGCTCTGGGGATCTTTCAGTCCTTTGTAGAAAGATTGTTGAAGGGGTTTCCAGGTGTTTTCCCCTACTTTGATGACATTCTGATAACAGCGGGAGGGGACCAGGAATTGGCCAAGAGGTTAGACTGGGTACTAATGGTGTTCGAGAGAGCGGGGCTCAGGTTAAGAAAGGGCAAGTGTGTATTTTTTGCTGAAGAGGTAGAGTTTCTGGGTTTATTTTTTTATTTATTTATTTATAGTCATATTTGTATATGCCGCCCACTCAGGCAGAACCCGACTCAGGGCGGCATTACAACAATTCTAAAAATACATAAAAAACGTTATAAAAACCCACATCCCACCCCCTTTAAAAAACCCCCATCCCACCCACCCATCCCACCCACTATACAAAAGGAGAGAAGAGAGAGTTCTTATAAAAGCCAGCAGGCGGGCACCATAGTCCCATTCGGGCCCCACACCTGCCCTGCCAGCCAGGTCTTCACTCCTTTCCTGAAGGGCAGCAATTCACTTTGGAGTCTTAGATCTATTGGCAGGAGGTTCCAGAGAGTTGGTGCGAACACGGAGAAGGCCCTCCTTCGGGTGCTGGACAGATGCGCACCCCTAGTTGATGGCACTATTAGAGAGCCCCTCCGGTCCGCTCTGGTTGGACGGGCAGACACTCTTGGGACGATGCGGTCTCTAAGGTATCCTGGCCCCCTGCCATATAGGGCTTTAAAGGTCAAAACCAGCACCTTAAATTGCACCCGGAGACAAACTGGTAACCAGTGCAGCTCCCGAAGTAGCGGTGAGGCATGGGCATATCGCCCACACCCCATCACCACCCGGGCCGCCGCATTCTGGACCAGCTGCAGCCTCCGAATGGTCGTCAAGGGCAGCCCCATGTAGAGCGCATTACAATAATCTAGTCGGGAAGTAACCAGAGCGTGGGTGACCATAAGCAAGGAGCCCCGGTCCAGGAGCGTGCGCAGTTGGCGAATCACCCGAAGTTGGGCAAAAGCCCTCCTGGCCACAGCCGCTACTTGTTCTTCTAGCAGCAGCCGTGAGTCCAGAAGGACCCCCAAGTTGCGCACTGGGTCTGTCTGGGGCAAAACAGCCCCATCCAGTACCAAAGGTGGTAACTCCCTGGATAACACGGGGCCCCCTATCCACAGGCACTCTGTCTTGCTGGGATTCAGCCGAAGCCCATTGACCCCCATCCAGACCCCAATGGCCTCCAGGTATCCGGATAGGATTTCAACAGCATCACTGGGGTCCCCACGGGCCGAGATGTACAGCTGAGTATCATCCGCGTACTGATGGTACCGCACCCCGTGGGAACGAATGATCTCACCCAGTGGCTTCATGTAGATGTTAAATAAGAGAGGAGAGAGCACAGAGCCCTGAGGCACCCCATACTTGAGGGGCCTAGGGCTGGACCTCTGACTCTCTAACCACACCGACTGGGTACGGCCCTCCAGAAAAGAGGAAAACCAGGACAGCACCGTGCCCTGGATCCCCAGTCCTTCGAGCCGTTCCAGAAGGATACCGTGGTCGACGGTATCGAAGGCCGCTGAGAGGTCAAGAAGAGCAAGGACGGATGGACAACCCCCGTCCCGCTCCCGCCAGAGATCATCCATCAGTGCGACCAATGCCGTCTCCGTTCCATACCCGGGCTTGAACCCTGATTGAAAGGGGTCTAGATAATCCGCTTCCTCCAGGACACTCTGCAGCTGGCGCGCCACCGCCTTCTCCAAAACCTTACCCAGAAAGGGCAGGTTGGAAACCGGCCTGTAGTTGTTAAGGACAGCTGGGTCGAGGGACATTTTCTTCAGGAGGGGGCGCACCAAAGCATGTTTTAGCTGTGCAGGAAATACCCCCTCCCGTAATGAAGCATTTATTATCCCCCCAACCCAGCCACCTGTTACCTCCCTGGAGGCTTTCACCAACCAAGTGGGACAGGGGTCCAAAGGACATGTAGTGGCACGAACAGCTGCAAGGAGCCTGTCCACTTCATCAGGGACAACAGGATCAAACTGATCCCAGATCGTACAGCAAGACTGTGCACCGGCACCCCCCCGACCCTCCCCATCCACGCCAGGGTTCAATCCTGAACGAATCCGATCGATTTTCTCCACCAGATGGTCAGCAAAGTCCTCAGCCGAACCCTGCCAACCGGGCACCCCCCTACCAAGGAGGGACCTGGTTACCCGGAACAGGGCGGCTGGGCGATTATCAGCGGAGGCAATAAGGGCGGTGAAGTATTGCCGCCTCACCACCCCCATCGCCACTAGGTAGGCCCTAATAGCAGCTCTAGCTAGTGTCCAATCGGAGTCATCCTGGGTCTTCACCCAGTGGCGCTCTAGACGTCTCTTTGCCCGTTTGAGTTCGCGCAGTTCATCTGTGAACCACGGAGATGACCTAATCCCCCGGGCGCGGAGAGGCCGCAGTGGCGCGATTTCATCCAAGGCTACTGTTGTCGACCTATTCCACAGGTCGATGAGTGCCTCGGGTGAATTGTGTAGCCGATCCAGAGGAACATCCCCCAGTTCCCTCTGGAATCCGTCTGGATCCATTAGTCGCCGAGGGCGGACCATTTTAATCGGCCCTGCCTCCCTACGATGAAGTGTCGCCCCCAGAAAGTCAAGAGTTACCAGATAGTGATCTGACCATGGCACAGGTGAGATGACTAAATCCTGTAGTCTTAGATCACTCCGCCACTGCTCCGACAAGAAAACTAAGTCTGGCATGTGACCACTGCCCCTGGTCGGACCCCGAACTACCTGAGTCAGGCCCATGGCTGCCATGGAAGCCATGAACTCCCTTGCCACCTCAGAAGCCATCCCCAGTGATGGCAAATTGAAGTCCCCCAGAACCATAAGCCTCGGGAACTCCAACGCCAGCATCGAGGCGGCCTCGAGGAGCTCAGGCAGGGCATCCCTTACCCTGCAAGGGGGCAGGTACAGGAGTAAGATCCCCAACTGACCCTTGGGGCCCAGCCGTAGAAGCAGGGCCTCACAACCAGCTACTTGTGGAGCAGTGGCCCTAGCAACTCCCAAAGACTCCCTGGCAACAATGGCGACACCACCGCCCCTCCCCTCACCTCTAGGCTGGTGCCAAATACCTCCCCATCCGCCATCCCCCCCAATTCTAGCAACACACATGGGAGCGCTAGCGAGTCCTGTCGTCGACATCTCCCTTTTCTTCCCCCCAGGTAGGGAGGATGAAGGCAGGGAACTGGGGGGGACGTCCGTGCGCTGAGGCAGCCTCTACGGCAGCGACTTTGGCTCCCCAATGCCACGGGGAGCCCTCCTACACTTCCGGCCCAATGGCAGGGGGCGGGGAGGGGCGGCTTCGCGCGGCGGCGGCGGTGGCAGCGTCGTCGTCGTTGTCTTCGGGTCCCATGACCCGGGAGCCCTTTAAACCTCCCCGCCTGGTGGCAGGAGGCGGGGAGGGACAACTTCGCACAATAGCTGCGGCGTCTTTGGCTCCCTCGGCCTGGAAGTCCTTCCAACCTCCCCACCCAATGGTAGGGGGTGGGGAGGGACGGCTTCGCACAATGGCTACAGCGTCTCTGGCTCCCTTGGCCCGGGGGCCCCTCTAACCTCCCCACCTGGTGGCAGGGGGCGGGGAGGGACAGCCCTGCATGGCGGCTGCGGCGGCTTCGGTTCCAGCGTTGTCTGCTTCTGCCTCCCATTCCCGGGCCGAATGGCATGGGCCCCGGGAAGAGGCAACGTGGCGGCTTCAGAGCCTTCCGGGCCACGGAAGGCTCCCTTTTATCTCCCCGCCGGTGGAGGGGGCTGGGAGAGCGCGGCAACACCGGCGGTGGCGTATTCCGAGCCTTCTGGGCCGCGGAAGGCTCCCTTTTATCTCCCCGCCGGTGGAGGGGGTGGGGAGAGCGCGGCAGCATCGGCGGCGGCGTCCTCCGAGCCTTCCGGGCCGCGGAAGGCTCCCTTTTATCTCCCCGCCGGTGGAGGGGGCGGGGAGAGCGCGGCAGCATCGGCGGCGGTGTCCTCCGAGCCTTCCGGGCCGCGGAAGGCTCCCTTTTATCTCCCCGCCGGTGGAGGGGGCAGAGAGAGCGCGGCAGCATCGGCGTCGTCGTCCTTCAAGCCTTCCGGGCCGCGGAAGGCTCCCTTTTATCTCCCCGCCGGTGGAGGGGGCGGGGAGAGCACGGCAACACCGGTGGCGGCGTATTCCGAGCCTTCCGGGCCGCGGAAGGCTCCCTTTTATCTCCCCGCCGGTGGAGGGGGCGGGGAGAGCGCGGCAGCATCGGCGGCGGCGTCTTCCGAGCCTTCCGGGCCGCGGAAGGCTCCCTTTTATCTCCCCGCCGGTGGAGGGGGCGGGGAGAGCGCGGCAGCATCGGCGGCGGCGTCCTCCGAGCCTTCCGGGCCACGGAAGGCTCCCTTTTACCTCCCCGCCGGTGGAGGGGGCGGGGAGAACGCGGCAGCATCGGCAGCGGCGTCTTCCGAGCCTTCCGGGCCGCGGAAGGCTCCCTTTTATCTCCCCGCCGGTGGAGGGGGCGGGGAGAGCGCGGCAGCATCGGCGGCGGCGTCTTCCGAGCCTTCCGGGCCGCGGAAGGCTCCCTTTTATCTCCCCGCCGGTGGAGGGGGCGGGGAGAGCGCGGCAGCATCGGCGGCGGCGTATTCCGAGCCTTCCGGGCCGCGGAAGGCTCCCTTTTATCTCCCCGCCGGTGGAGGGGGCGGGGAGAGCGCGGCAGCATTGGCAGCGGCGTCTTCCGAGCCTTCCGGGCCACGGAAGGCTCCCTTTTACCTCCCCGCCGGTGGAGGGGGCGGGGAGAGCGCGGCAGCATCGGCAGCGGCGTCTTCCGAGCCTTCCGGGCCGCGGAAGGCTCCCTTTTATCTCCCCGCCGGTGGAGGGGGCGGGGAGAGCACGGCAGCATCAGCGGCGGCGTCCTCCGAGCCTTCCGGGCTGCGGAAGGCTCCCTTTTACCTCCCCGCCGGTGGAGGGGGCGGGGAGAGCGCGGTTCCCGAATAACCCCTGAGGGCATAAAACCAGCAGAATCCAAGGTAGCAGCAGTGAAAGATGCTCCTCGCCCCACCACCAAGGCCGAACTGCAGTCCTTCCTAGGACTCCTAAATTTCTATCACTCTTTCCTCCCGGGAAAGGCGTCGGTAAGTGGAACCGCTGCATAGATTGCTCAAAAAGGATGCTGCTTGGCGGTGGGGGGACAGCCAGGAATGGGCATTCAGGGGGCTCAAACAGCTTCTTTCTTCCAAGGCTGTGTTGACCCACTTCGACCCAAAGAAACCAGTTGTGCTGGTCTGCGATGCCTCACCAGTGGGGGTGGGGGCAGTTCTCTGCCACGTGCTAGAGAGCGGGTGAGAAGCCCCAGTGGCATACTATTCGAGATCCCTGTCCAAGGCAGAGCGCAACTATGCGCAAACAGGGAAGCCCTAGCGATTGTTGCAAGAATCAAGAAGTTCCACAATTTTCTCTATGTCCGGCCATTCAAAGTCGTGACCGACCATAAGCCCCTCTTAGGGATTTTCACTACAGATAAGCCAACCCCGCAGAACTTGTCCCCAAGGATGCTGCGATGGGCGATCTTTCTCAACGCTTACCACTACGCGTTGACCTACCGCCCCGGGAAGGAGATCAGCCACGCTGATGCCCTTTCTAGGTCACCCCTCCCACAGGCAGGGGACCCCGAGTGCGAGGTAGAACAGGACCACCAGGTGCTCCTGATTGAGGCCCTAGAGTCACCTCCAATTCTGCCAGCTGAGATCACCAAGGCTACGGCAAAAGACAAGTCATTGGCCTTATTCAGTTCATGGGTACAGAAAGGCTGGCCGGCAACCTCCCCTATGGAGGAATTCAGGATTTATGATAGGTGGAGAGACGAGCTCTCCCTAGAAAGGGGCTGCCTACTCTGGGGGCAGCGGGTAGTAATCCCCGAAGTTCTGAGGTCCCGGGTGCTCAAGATGCTGCATATCAGCCACCCGGGGATCGTGCGCTCGAAGGCGCTAGTGAGGAGTTACGTCTGGTGGCCCAAACTGGACACAGATATAGAACACATGGTTGGCACTTGCAAGAGCTGCCAGAGCACCCGGCCTGAGGAGTCCCGACTCCCGCACAGAGAATGGGACACGGGCCATGGTCCGTGGTCCCGTCTACACATGGACTTCGTGGGTCCTTTCAGAGGTACCCTTTTCCTTATAATAGTGGACTCCTACTCCAAGTGGTTGGAGGTAATTCCCATGGCCAGTACATCGTCAGCTGCAACGATTAAGCAATTACGCAAGGTATTCAGCTGTTTCGGTTTACCGGACGTACATGTGAGCGATAACGCCACAACTTTCACATCAGCGGAGTTTCAGGGTTTCATAGAGATTAACAAAATTCACCACACAACTGCGGCCCCATTTTACCCCGCTACAAATGGTCAAGTGGAACGCCTGGTGTGAACAACAAAGGACGCACTGCGTAGGATGGGCCCTGGGGAATTGAACTTGCAGCTCTGCCAGTTCCTGTTAAGATACCGTGTAACCCCCTTAGCATCAGGGCTCTCTCCCGCCGAGCTCCTCATGCGGAGGAAACCTGCCATGATTCTCTCTAGATTAGACCCAACCAGGGTGGAGGATACGGGTAGAAACATAGAAATGGGGAGCACCAAGAGTTTCAAGATCGGCCAACCAGTACATTGCCGGAACTACGTGGCTGGCGGCCCCACTTGGGTACCTGGAATAGTGGTTGGACAGACGGGGCCAGTCTCCTACAATGTCGAGACAGGCACAGGACTCCTCTGGAGGAGGCACGCCGACCAGCTCAGAGGTAGAGTAGTGGGAAGGCAAGACGTGAGTGACCAAATGGAGCAGTCAGCATTAGGGTTCTCCCCCACCCGCTTATCCCAAGGGGGAGACACAGACCACAGAAGGGGGGAGGGAAATGAGACAAACCCGCATCCTTTTGACCCACCAGGTAACAGGAACAATTTAGAGGAGAGGGATTTCGAAGACTTGTTAGATTTTGAGTTAGGAGACCGGGGGGATTTTTCGGAGTGTTCCCCCACCCATCCAAGCGAAGAGCGGGGGTTTTCTTTAGTCCCTGGATCCCCCGGTCTCACATTCCTGGAGTTTACTCCCACACCTAGACCTTCCCAATCCCCGGCTCACGACTCGCAGCCAATCGCTAACGAGTCACCCTCCTCAAATGCAGGGACTCCGGCCCGAAGTGCGGCCACCACTCGCCCAAAGCGAACGTGCGGAAAGCCTCAATGGCTAAAGGACTTCGTCCTCACCTAGGGGGGAGGGATGTTATGTACTGAATAGATTGTGACAAGTACCCTTTAACTGATTGTATCTGACAATTGTATCCATTGTAAGTAATCAATGACACATTGTAGCAAGCTGTTAAGAATAATACTGCTCATGCCAATAGCAGTGTCAGCTCACATGATACAGATTCCCCTGAATACCTGAAGGGCAGGAAACCTCCCCGCCGCACCGCACCTGGAGAAGACGGGCGTGACGATCCATGACATCACGTGAACAGTAACCAATGAACTATCACCCGGGATATTCAAAATGTACAGTGTACTATAAATAGAGCTGTTTGGTTCACCTTTACCTCATGTTCACTCTGACTACCATGCAATAAAGTTGTGTTTTAGCCCTTACTGCGGCTCCTTCTTTGTCTTCCGTTCAAGACACCAAAGTTTTGTTGCCATGTTCAAAATGATGGAACGGTGTTTTGCTGTAGACCTTTGAAGGAAAAATGTCACCCAACAAAACATGAATGCTTGCAAAGCATTGCTCACATTTGCTGTAACTGAGCTTTACTGTTGGTAGCCATATTATCATAAATTAGAATTGATGCATGATGGCCAATTAAACAAAATAAAAATGTCCTCAATACAAATGAAACAAGACAAGCATGTTTTTTTAATTAAACCATCAAAATCAATAAATAGTTTTCCAACAATAAGTGTTAAGTAATCCCATTTTACAGTATATCAGCAGTGCCCAAACTACAGCCCGTGGGCTGAATCAGGCCCCCAAAGCCATTTCATCCGGTCCTTGACACGCTTGTCACTCCCGGAAGCAGAAGTAAAACATGCATGCGCATGTGCGTAATGCACCTGCACTTGCGCAGAATGCTGCTGTAAATGACCCGCAGCTGTCATAAACACGTTTACGACAGCTGCGGGTCATTTACACAGTGTTTTCCACATGTGCAGGTGTGTTAAGCACACGTGCATTTTACTTCCACTTCTGGTGGGAGGAACCATGTGACGAACTTGATCAGCTGTCCAGGGGGCATGGTCAGGCCCGCGACCCAAAAAGTTTGATCATCCCTGCAGTATACAATAGTTTAATATTCTGTATTCTAAAGCATGTTATGTTGGATTGGGGCCGTGAAGCGGCCCTTAGGGTCCCGGAGGAGACTGGTCGAGGAACGACACGAGACAAGATGGAGCGAAGACCAGTGGTTTATTGAGGGAAAAGCATCATCATATATAGGAATTCAAGGCAGCGTGTGATAGAATCGTCATCTGACAGAAAATCATATCACCCATTTACCCGGGTTAATGGGAAATCTCTCTTGGGGAAGTTAATTAACTGGGGCAAACACTGACAGGGGAAATCCATTGTTCGGGGCTTACACCAAGGTAAACATGGCCACTATTTGCACTAGAGCTTGGGCTAATCTGTGAGTCAGTAATTGCCTAATACGTAACGGAGGTTAGCGATTTGCTTCCCTCAGCAGAATCGCCGGTCAGGTCAGATGTGGGTGAATCAACCCTATGATTATTAATCCCCCCCCCCCAATTTCCATGCTGGCAAGGGCCAGTGACCAGGAACCTTCTTCGACCGGTGTAACCTCTGCCAGAGGCCGTTTGTGCCAATTGTGCATGCGGAATCCGCATCCCCCCTTTTCTGTTATTTATGGACCTGACAGGCGACCCTGTGCAAGAGGGGCATCAGCTGATGTACGGGAACGACGCTTCGGGGTTCCCCCCACGGGGGGCATCTCGATAGCAGCGAGGGAATACATTGCATGAAACAGCATCCTGCTATGCCCAGTATGATCACCCCCGCAACCACCTTGAGCGTTGTCTGGAGCCATCCCCATGGGAGCCACGACCACAAGGAATCCCACCACCCCCATGAAGAATCCTCCTTGATGTTCTTGACTAGGGTGTGGAGGTCTGTGAGCTGGCTCTGTACTTTATGGGTATTGTCTGTGAGATTAAAGCAACACATGCCATGGACAGACTCGCAACCCAAATGGTGTAACAACAGAAGGTAGTCGATAGCTGCTCGATTGTCTAGGATGGCATGGCGAAGCTCTGCCTGCTCCTGGTTGAGCAGCGCTATCGCTGAGGAGGTATGGTTGATGGCCTTTGCTAATCCGCAAGCCAATTGACCAATTCTCCGAGCGTTGCCGACGGCTAAGCCTGGCACGCCAAGTATGCTGACTGCCAGCGAGACGTACTCAGCTGGACTCAGAACCCTAATGTTGCTATCACATGAGCTGTCTAACTGGGTGGCACGAGTGCACCGTATGGGTGCAGAAACATTTGTGCTTGGAACAATCATATCCCTAGTGGGGAGTAACAATGTCAAGCGACTGATACAACATATGGAATCTGATACATTTGCGGGAATGTAGTTCCAAGTGTACTGATTGTATGTAAAGAACCAACCTGAAGGTAGGGTAACATGAGCATACATTGAACCAAGTGTCTCTGGGTTATTGCAAGTCCAGTTGCCGCGGCCAGCATCGAGGCAGCGGCGTCGAGTCCGGCCGGCTGCGGAGCAGCCGGTCATTCGAGCACAAGTAGAGTTCGGGCTGACCGCCACTCGAGGGGTGTGGAGAGTGGCTGCATCAGCCGGCAAAGTCATAGTCAGCTGCATTCCCCAACGAGCATACGCTGTGAAGCTTGTTGGGAGAAATGGACCAAAAATCCGCCTCACCAGCCAGTCGCCATCCCTGGTGTGTGCATCGGGAGTGTGGCACACTGGGATGAGACAGGTGCTCAGGATTGAGGCAGAACCAATGTCCTGCTTCAGGCAAAAATCGGACTGGTTGACGAGACCCGCCAACCTTTCCCATAGATTGTAGTGCATTTGGGCAGAGAGATCTCCGCCTGGCATCAGATCGCTGGCCTTTAGCGAGGCTGCCTGAACGCCTCCCCCGGCAAGTAGGGAGAGGGTCAGGATGATGGTGACCGCCATGGTGTTGGCGGTAATCAGGGAAAAACTGCAGACACGATGTTCTCCGGCGTTGGCTCCCATTCCTCGCGCCGGACGACATCCTTGGCCTCACGGCAAAGGATCTTGACCATCCCCCCAGGTGACCTTCGGCTCCGTCCGCTGTCGCCGCTTCTTCCGGCGGGTCCCCTCGGTCAGGGTGAGGTCCTCCATCTCCGGGATCGGACTCGGGTCGGCCTGGGTCCACGCCATGTGGTTCCAAGTGAGGCTTAACGCACCGAGCTGGAATCCAGATGACACCTGTAGGAGACATAACTGCAGCATACCCTCTTCCCCAGGTTACGAGTGCCGCCGGGCCCCTCTAGGAAGGGTCCGGTGGCACCCGGTAACGGACCAGCGGTCGCGGGAGAGCTTCCGAACGGCGGAAGTGTTTCTCCTGCGGCGTGCAATTGGAAAAAACATTAAGGTGATTGTACATGAACAACACCTTGTTCAGACAATGCTGTGCCTGACCCTGTGACTTGGGGAGGGCTGGTGGCTCCCCCCTTTCTGTTTGTTTGTCAATGTAGGACTTGAGCGTCCAATTGACTCGTTCCACAATCGCTTGCCCCTGCGGATTGTAAGGAACGCCAAAAGTATCCTTAATGTCCCAGATGGCCATGAAGTTAGCTAACTGCCTAGAGCTGTAGGATGGGGCGTTATCGGTTTTCACGTGCCGAGGTTTGCCCATTGCCGCGAAGCAGGCAAGGAGATGCTTCTCCACATGGGAAGCAGTCTCCCCTTTTTGCGCTGTCGCCCAAACGAATTGCGAGAAGGTATCAATGCAAATGTGCATGTACTGCCATCTGCCAAACTGCGGGACATGTGTGACGTCCATTTGCCACACCTGGTTAGCCTCTGTCCCTCGTCGGTTGACCCCCCATGAGGGGCCCCCCGGTGCCCCTGCACAATGCTGGCAAGAGCGAACTATGTCTTGGGCTTGAGAAAGTGGCAGGTTAAACTGTCTGGCGAGCGCTTTGGCATTCTGATGAAAGAATGCATGACTCTGAATTGGAGTAGTGAAAACACCTAACACTGATCGTTGCTGAATTTCCTTTGCGGCCGCATCCGCTCTGATATTGCCCGCGGAGATCGGACCCGGGAGGTCCTGGTGACTTCGGATGTGGGCGATATAGAGTGCTTCCGTGCGGTTTCGCAAGTGAAATTGAGCTGTGAGGAACAGACTCAGCAAATTTTTGTCTATCGCGGGAGTGATGTATGCTCCCGGTAGACTGTGAAGCAAATTCCTAACATACTGACTGTCAGTAATAATGTTGAGGCGCTCCTTGGCGAAGGTGCGTAAAGCAAGGTTCACCACTGCCAACTCTGCCTGCTGTGCGGACTTCTGTGGAAGAGTTAGCAGCGTACGCCAAGCCTGGCCCTCCTGCCAAGTCAAGACACCATATGTGCGACCCCCATCTGTAAAAACTGTTCTGGCCCCCTGAAGTGGAACCAGCGAGATCAATTCATACATGCTGACTGTCTGCGTTTGAAGTAAGACGAGTCTGGGGTCCTTTGGCAAATGGTATGCCAAGCATCCGGTGAATCCTTCCAAGGCAATTGGAAGCGAGTCACCGAGCTGCATCAGCTGCTGAATTTGCTCTTTGGTGAACGGGACCACGATTTTTGCTAAGTCGTGCCCTGAGATGTCCCTAGCTCTCAGCCTTCTGCGGTAGACCACCGCGGAGACCAACTCTTGGGGAGGAACGATATTTCGGGAAGAGGTGTTCGGCAAGTACACCCATTCTACGATACTCGCTCCTTTCTCGGAGTCCACTCCTAGGGCTCCGGTGAACATGGATCCGGCCTGAACGATGTACAAGTTCAGGATCGGGGCATATGGCCCCTGAGCAATCCTGTCCACCCACCTTTGACTGAGAATTTGGTTGACCTTCTCGAGAGCCAAGCGTGCTTCTCGAGGAATTTGTATCCGGTCTGCCGGCTGCTTACCTAGCGTTAGCAGCGAGAAGAGCGGTTTTAAAAGATCCGTATCCAATCTGAAATACGGTCTGGCCCAATTAATGTTACCCAAAACTTGCTGCAATTCTACCAAGGTGACTGAGTCTTTCAAATTGATCTGAGGCAAAACTGGTGCTGCGAAGGAACGGAGAAGCCGATGACCCAAGTATGAGAAGGGCTCGGTTCTCTGCACTTTCTCTGGGGCAATGAGTAACCCTTTCTCCCCCAGGCTGGCCTGGAGGTCTGTAAACATTTCACTGCCGAGTTGCGGCGCTGCGACCAAGATATCATCCATGAAATGGCATACTAAGGCTGTGGGGTGAAGGTTTCGAAACTTTGCCAGTGCGTTGTGAACATAAATTTGGCACAGGGTGGGCGAATTGAGCATCCCCTGTGGCAAAAATTTCCACGCGTAACGCTGCGTGGGCTCGCTGTGGTTCACAACCGGCACCGTAAAGGCGAACATTTCCCGGCCCCTGGGGTCTAAGGGAATGGTGTAAAAGCAATCCTTTAGGTCTACGACCAGGATCTCCCAACCCTCGGGAATCATATTTGGATTTGGGATGCCGCATTGAAGCGGACCCATTGGCTGTATACATTTATTGATCTCCCTGAGATCGTGGAGGAGTCGCCACTTCCCCGACTTCTTCTTAATGACAAAAATGGGCGAATTCCAAGGACTAGTGGACTGCTCTATGTGTCCTGCGTCTAGCTGTTCTTTAACCAGTTGCTTTAGGGCGACTAATTTCTCCCCCACTACCGGCCATTGTTCCACCCAGACTGGCGTGTTGGTAAGCCATTTAAGTGGCAATGCCATTACCCGAAGGTGAGAGTGGCACCGTATTGCTGTAAAATGTCTCGCCCCCAAAGGTTGATGTGCACGTCCAGAATGTGCGGCCGAATGACCGCCGTGCCGTCAGCCTTAGGGATTGTGACTTCCACCCACTCCCGGCTTCTAAACGCTTCTTGGATGCCGCCTACCCCCCACACATCGGAGTCTGGCTCAATGGCCCACTCTCATGGCCACTGGCTTCGGCTGACCACGCTGACGTCAGCTCCGGTATCGAGCAGCCCTGAGAATGATTTTTTATTTAAAAATACCTCAATCACTGGCCGCTGCTTCCACTCTATGTTGGTCTCCACTGTCGCTAAGACCTGGTATCCTTGTACTGCCTCACTTGCGCTCGAGCGGTCTTCTGACCCGTACCCTGCGCTGTCCCTGAGCCTTCCCTGGCTATCTGCTGGCGAGTGACAAGGAACCATAATCAGTTGCGCTAACGTGTCTCCCTTGTGAATGGTTTGGGATAGGTGCGTCCAGAGTTGAACTTGGAGAACACCCGAAAAATTGGAGTCAATTACTCCCGGAATTACAAGAATTCCGCATGCTCCTGCTACACTGCGAGGCAAAACTAAGCCTATGAAGCCTTTGGGCAGGGGTCCCATGTACTGGGAATCCACCAGATAGACTGTGCCTGGCAAGTCGCATGTGACATCTGCCTGGCAAGTCAATTCTAGCCCTGTACTACCCTTGGGGCTGGCCTGCGCCTTCGCAATGCCTGGAATGTGAATGGAATCTAATCCAGCTCTGGCTCACCCAGAGCAAGGGAAGCCTCTGTTTGGACCGGGGCCAGAGACGTGCCCGCATTCCGGTTTCCCAAATTCGGACAGAATCTGGACCAATGGTAGCCTTTCTTACACTTCGGACACGGGGTGGTTGGAGCCTTGGAACGGCCGCAATGTTGTCCGCCGCTCTTGGAACGGCACTCCCTAGCGAAGTGGCCGACCTTGCCACAATTGTGACATGCCCCTTTGTTCTTTGGTCTTCTACCCCCTTGCACCGCAGCCGCCAGCAGACCCATTTTGTAGGAGTCTGTGCCAACGTCGGCGCAAGCTCTAATCATGTCCGTGAGAGTCAAGTCGGGACGGTTACCCAGTGACTGCAAGATCTTACGGCAGTCGAGATTGGCGTTGTCTTTAGCCAACTTCATCATGAGCTCTTGTTGGGCTTGCTCGTTATCGATCTGCCTACTAATCGCTTCCTCTAAGCGATTGATAAAGTCCATGTAGGACTCCTGGGTGCCCTGTTTGACTGCGGTGTAATTTTTGGCCGCTTTGCCAGTTGCTGGGACTTTGAGGAAAGCCCTGAAGGCCGCCTCAGCTGACATCTGAAGAGTGGCAAGTGGCAAGTTGGTCTGCGCATCGATGGATTCGAAGGCACCTGAGCCATATAATTGGTCAGGAAGTACTGCCCCTTCCATCCTGGCAGCCCTTGCCTGAGCCTCGAGGCGATACTCGCTGTCCCATAACATATACTGGCTGGGGTTGAGCATCATCCGCATGACGGCTTTCCAGTCGTGCGGGATGAACATGGTGTTCTCGCACACTTGCTGAAGCGTGCCCCTAGTGAACCGACTCTGTAGTCCTGTCTCTGAAATGGCCTTCCGTATAGTCATGAGGAGCTTATACGGGACTGGTGAATGAACTACCTGCTGCTGCCCTGTGAGGGCATCCATTTCCAAGCGAATTGGACAAATCTGACTAAGCTCAGCTAGTTCTTCTACTGGCAATTCCCCCTTCTTGATCTCCTCCTCAACTGTGCGCTGAAGGGCACTCTTAGTTCGGGAACCTGTAGCTGTCAGAGAAGCGCCTGCGCTTCCCATTCCATGCATTCCACCAGTGACGTCTGCAGCTGTCACCGAGGGAAAGCTCCCTACACTACTCTGCTTAAACTGAAATGACGGATAGAGCGCCGTGGGCGCCGATGGCTCTGCTGACGCTGGGGGTTCTTTAGCCTCTACCCGGACTGGATCTACCTCTGCTAAAAGTTTCCTACATTTGCCCCATGTGCGAATTATGCCCTCTGGAGCTTTCGGGGGTTGCTGAATGCAGTCTCCTATCTGATCCCAGAGCTGAAGGGATAACGTACCTGCTTCTGGGTAAAGCAGGCAGTGTTCCCTCAAGAACACCAAAAGTCGCGCTAGTTCTCCACTGTGAAAGCTTGTCTGATATACCCTGGCCAGGATTTTGAATTCCTCCTCCTGAATACTTTGACTAGCGGATGGACGTTGCCGCTGAGGACAAGTCCCCATATTACCTGCGAGGGTCCTTTGAAGTCTCCTTCTCGGGACGAGTCGACGCGTCTGAAGTTCAGGCAATAGGTTTTGCCTGACGAATCTCTGGGTAGAGCTCGGAGCGTGGCCTGCCGCCACGGGACCTCGGTGGCCTCTGCGCTGTCAGGGGTTCACAGCCGACCCTGAGCGGAACGCGTTTTTCCGTGCTGCAAGCCGCCGCGAAAGCCGGAGCAAGCTGTAGGATGCCACTCTGAAATGCCTCGTCGCTGAGCTGTCTTCCCGATCGGCTGGCTTACCGACCGGGCTGCCGCGCTGTCCTCCGGGATGATCGGACACGGTTCTAGCGTAGAACCGGACCGCGTTGATCGCTTACTCTCGGGTAAGATCACGTCTCGGGTCACCAGATGTTGGATTGGGGCCATGAAGCGGCCCTTAGGGTCCCGGAGGAGACTGGTCGAGGAACGACACGAGACAAGATGGAGCGAAGACCAGTGGTTTATTGAGGGAAAAGCATCATCATATATAGGAATTCAAGACAGCGTGTGATAGAATCGTCATCTGACAGAAAATCATATCACCCATTTACCCGGGTTAATGGGAAATCTCTCTTGGGGAAGTTAATTAACTGGGGCAAACACTGACAGGGGAAATCCATTGTTCGGGGCTTACACCAAGGTAAACATGGCCACTATTTGCGGAGCTTGGGCTGATCTGTGAGTCAGTAATTGCCTAATACGTAACGGAGGTTAGCGATTTGCTTCCCTCAGCAGAATCGCCGGTCAGGTCAGATGTGGGTGAATCAGCCCTATGATTATTAATCCCCCCCCCCCCAATTTCCATGCTGGCAAGGGCCAGTGACCAGGAACCTTCTTCGACCGGTGTAACCTCTGCCAGAGGCCGTTTGTGCCAATTGTGCATGCGGAATCCGCAATGTTACAGTTTAATTATCGCATTGTAACAATGGGTTCAGTTACATGATGACAAATTGTACAGAATCACCATCTCTGTTTAATTTTTAAATTAAGAATAATTTTAAAAATACACTGGCCCAATTATATTGACCACAGAGTCCTTGATGCCTGACTAAGAGCACATATATTGGTACCATTATGTACTGTTCAGTTTCTTCCAGTCTATGATAACTTCCTGAAGTGGTGACCTCCTTTTGAAATACATGTTCTCAAAAAGAAATTTAAAAAACCGAAACTGAAATCAAAATGCTTTAAGTGCTTTAAGGAGCAATAATTTCATTTCATTGTTAAGATTTTGTTGATCAATGTCCACTTCCTCTGGCATGCTTTCTGGGAAGCAGAAAGGGACTTTTAGAAAAGGAGTGAGCATGATCCTCTTTTGCTTCCTAAAAAAAAAAAAGCATAAAGGGAGCCTGCTTTTTTCTCTTTATTGTCTCCATCCTCAGCCTCAATCTTTCTACCTTTCGCTTTCCTTGAATCATAAATTGGCCCACACAATTTTTGATGATTTAATGTATTTATAGCTGGAAAGGCAAGAATAGCTCAGATCATAATGCTTAGTGCACTCTCTGGGCAATTCACAGAGTATTTGGAATTTTGCTCCCAATATGCTGGGTACTCATTTTACAGATTTCAGAAGGATGGAATGCTGAGTCAAGAAGAAGAAGAAGAATATAAGTGAAGTGAGTTGGAAACAAAAATGGAAAAAAGAGTCATGAATAGTTTGTCAATAAGTCTCAAGGAACACAACTATAAAGACTTATGGAAATGGTATTTGACACCGGTTATACTGAACCAGATGGACCAAACCAAATTCTACAAATGTTGGAGATGTAAGACGGAAAACGGCACATATTTCCACATGTGGTGGGAGTGTGAAGCAATAGAAAATTTCTGGACAAAAGTAGAAAGAAAAGCAACAGAAATATTGGGGACCAGCATCAAACTCGATCCACCTAGCATATTAGTCTTTGAATTTAATAATATGAATTTGAATTCACATAAAGCAGATTTACTATCCATTATAATAACAACTGCAAGGATATGCATAGCCACTAAATAGAATAGAGATGAAGCCCTGAAAATTGAAGACTGGTATGCACAAATGTGGATGATCACACCCAACAATAAGCTTACATGTGAAATAAGCATTAAAAAGGTATTACGATTAAGAACAAATTTTATGAGACATGGAAGCCTTTTATTGAGCATACCATAAATAGTGGAAAGGGGAACAAGCCACCATCAGAACAATTATCATTTTGGAATGAAAATTAATCAGAGTGTGCACCTTTCTTCAGAGAACAAGTAATTTTGATATATAAGTGATAACAACTATTTAATAATTAATTTGAGCTAAACCTCTTTTTTTATTTGTATTTTTATTTATTGTCTTCTTGTTTTTGTCTGTTTACATATTTGTATTGTTGTATATAATGTTTTTACTCTGTATGCTGTCTTTTTTTCTCATGATCATCAATAAAATTTATTTTTTAAAAAAGAAGGATTAAACTTGAAACATTCTGGCTGCAGCAGTTTAACCATTGTGCCAACAGGGTTCTTACCAAAAAAATTTCTTTTGAAAGACAAATACAAACGCACTGATGTGATATACCAGGGATTCTCAACCTGTGGCCCATGGGCCAGATGTGGCCTGTGGCACCATTTCATGTGGCCCACCACCACCTCCACCACATCAGGAAGTGCCATGTGGTGGAGGAAGGGCAAAATGGCTATCTGGCCCCCAAAGCTGTCTGAGGGAGTGTGACCCGGCCCCCAGCTTTAAAAGATTGAGAACTACTGTGCTATACCTTATTCAGTGGTGGGCATCAGCAGGTTCGCACCAGTTCGCCAGAACCGGTAGCAGAAATTCTGGCTAGCCCCACCCATCCAAGTTTTGAAATAAAGTAGTCCTAATTCGGGTGCAACTCAGGGCTTCCCCCTGGCCATGCCCACTAAACCACGGCCACAGTGTGGTAGCAATTTTTTTGGAGCCCACCACTGACCTTATTTCCACATGTCCTGCCGTGTCCCATCATGTGTTGTGGCTGGATATCCTCCTACTGCAGGGATGAAGAATACACGATTCTTCAGATGTTGAACAACAATCTCCCATTCTTCATCAGTGTCTGTAATGGTCAGGACTGAGAGAAGTTGTTATTTGACAATACCGTGACCTGGAGCACCCCATGTTCCCATACTTGTTGCCTTGAACTGACACATGGGAGATTATCGTGCAGAGGTTAAATTCACTGAGTGAATTAACCCTTAGATATAAAAGAATTTTTGTTGAGCTATTCTTTCATACGGCTCCAGTTTCCTAAGGCGTCTTTTGAGATATTGTATGGGGAACCATGGTGACAGCAATGGCTTAAATGGCTAAGACACTGAGTGGGAGGCAGAAGGTCAGCAGTTCGATTCCTGAGTACTGCAGGACGGAATGAGCTCCCGTCTTTGTCCCAGCTCCTGCCAATCTAGCAGTTCGAAAGCAAGAAATTGCAAGTAGATAAATAGGGACCACTTCGGTGGGAAGGTAACAGCGCTCCGTGCCCACCAGTGTCTAGTCATGCCTGCCACATGACCACGGAAATGTCTGCAGAAGCAAACAGCGCTGGCTCTTTGGCTTTGAAACAGAGATGAGCACTGAACCCTAGAGTCGGATACAACTGGCTTTCGAGCAAAGGAAACCTTTACCTATGGGGAACCATATGCATTACAAATTATATCCATCCACTTATATTTTGACAACTAAGCTATGTAATTGTCATACTTTGTCAGTTTTTCAAAACCAGGAGGAAATATGCTTCACAGAGCTACAAGCAGGGACAAAGCCATCACATACAATATTCAGACCCCAGGAAGACCTGTCTTCCCTTATACGGTCAGGTCCATGGAACTGACAATTTCTTGCTTGTTGCCAGCAAATGTTGCTTGTTGGGTAACCTTGGCATCTGCTGTCAAGAACAGTCAAGCAACAGCGACTTTGGTTAACAGCAGCGTGCAGTTTTAAAGAATTGGGATTTCTCAAAGAACATGGAGATAAATTTCAAATTGCAGAGGGAGAGAAGCTAAAGAAATGGAGAAGGATATTCCCTGAAATTTAAAAAGTTTGATTGTCTGGATTTAAAGTCCCACCAATGCTGCAAATATAGAAAATTACCCAATTCCTTAAAAACAACAACACCTTTCGCTGTTCTTCCTTGAGTCCAAAAACGTATTCCTCACTCTTTTAAAATCTATGTACTGTTTTGAAATACATAAACATTTAATAGCCCTTCAAATCTACTTCCTCCAATAATTTAACTCAAAGTGGAGTTAAATTTACAATTGTGAACAAATCCAAGCTTGGGGGGAAAATTTCACTTTAAAACATCAATGAAACATATCATTTGCTTCAATTGTGTTTTGGGGGATGTTGTGTTTGGAATATTGTGCCTTTAAGTAATGTAACACTCGAATGAGTGGATATAATAATCATCAGCTGTAACACTGTAATCTTCTGTATCAGGACGCGAGCTAGTGACCACTAGGGGCAATAGCAAGCGCCCAGCTCACATGGTTCCAATTCCCCAAATACCTACAGCGCGGGAAGATTCCCGCCATCACCTCACCTGGACAAGAAGGGCGTGACGGGGAATGACGTCACACAGACAGTAGCCAATGGGCTATCGAGGAGCCACATTCAAATGTATAGCCACAGTATATATTGAGCTGTTCATCCGCCATTACCACATGTTCCCCCGGACCATCATGCAATAAAGATGTGTTAAGCCAACCTTTCGGCTGTTCTATTGTCTTGGTTCTCATACACCAAATTGGCGACGAGGATGGGATGATGGATCCCCACGGAATCAAGACAACGCAGGCCGGTTTCAACATCAACAAACCGGAAGAATGGGAGCTGTTTGAGATGGACTTCCAAAGCGCACTGATGGTGTCTGACATCTCAGACGAGGGGAAGAAGAGGGCCATTCTCATCAGGATGCTCGGGTTTCCCGCCATGAAGGTATTGGTGGACCTGGTGTCTCCGAAGAAGGTGAACGAAGTGCCGGTCAAGCAGCTCCTGAAAGCGATGCGCGACCATTTCCAGCCCTCGGTTTCAATGTTTTCGGCTCGGGACGCGTTCTGGAAGAGAGTCCAGGTGCCTGGTGAGTCCGTGGCTGCCTTTGCAGCGGCCCTCCGTTTGGCCGCCGGCCCATGCAAATGGGAGAACCTGGAAATCGCCCTCAGGGACCGCATGCTGTGCGGCCTGTGGGACGAGGAGGTCCAGCGAAAGCTGATGAACAAGGAGCCACCTCCGACGCTGCAAGAGTTCATGAAGGAGGCGCAGGCGGCGGAAGCCACGAGGGCCGGGGTTAAGGGGTTCAGAGCAAGGCCCCCACAACCCGACAAGGCAGCGGGCTCGGTGCAGGCGGCCAGGCGGGCACCACACTCCTCCACGGAGAGCAGCGAGGACGAGGACATCCGGAAGGTGCGGAAGGATGGCCGGCGTTGCGATGGCTGTGGGGCGCTCCATGACCGCATCAAGTGCCCGTTCAGGAAGGCCGAGTGCCACAACTGCGGGCGCCGAGGCCACATAGCCAAGGCCTGCAGACGGCGGTGCAGAGACCAGAGAGGCTCAACAGACCGCTCATTGAAAGGCCAGGAAGGCGTCCGGCCCTCGAGGAAGCAGGACGGCGTGGGCTGCATCTCCGACGACAGCGACAACGACACGGCAGTCCACAGCGTGTCCTTAGGACACCCACGATATTTTGTTGAGGTACTGGTGCAAGGGGTCCCTGTTAAGATGGAGATAGACTCGGGTTCCTCATATTCCATCATTTCCCAGAGGGAGTTTTTGGGAATTTCCCCCAACATGCGGCCCAAGCTCAAAGCACTGAGGTCTACGCTGCGGGACGTGCAGGGGAATAGCATTCCGGTGTTGGGGGTTGGAAAATTCAAGGTCCAATACAAGCAACACGCCGCGGAACTTCCCCTGGTTGTTCTCAAAGGGGGGAGTTGTTGCCTCCTCGGGACTCAATGGTTTAAGCCCCTGGGTTTGTTCTTTGGGGGGGTGCATGCCGTTGGGACTGACCCAATTCAGGAGGTGTGCAACGCGCATTCCAAAGTGTTCAAGAAGGGACTCGGAAAATTCAAGGGGCCCCCAGTCGCGTTCGACCTGGATCCGGAGGTCCGCCCAATAAGACTCAAACCGCGAAGGGTGCCTTTTGCACTTAAGGACAAAATAGAGGCGGAACTGGACAAATTGGTGGGCCAGGGGATCCTTGTTCCTGTTGATTCCGCAGAGTGGGAAACTCCGATTGTAACAGCGCTTAAGGCCAACGGGGAGGTTCGAATATGCGCTGATTACAAATGTACCATTAATAAGGCGATACACCCAAATGCGTATCCGGTGCCGGTAGTCAGCCACCTGTTGGCCAGGTTACATGGGGGAAAGTGTTTCGCAAAGCTTGACCTGGCGCAGGCCTATCAGCAGCTCTCGGTAACCCCAGCTGCAGCTGCTGCACAAACGATAGTCAGGTGACGCGCCTGCAATTTGGCATGAATTCGGCGCCAGGCATCTTCCAATCGTTAGTGGAACGTCTCTTAAAGGGTCTGGAGGGAGTCTTGCCATATTTTGATGACGTATTGATAACGGGGGGGGAGTGAGTCAGAATTGGCTGAAAGGCTAGACAAAGTACTGACGGTATTTGAAAAGGTGGGGTTGCGGAAAGACAAATGCGTCTTCTTCGCAAAAGAGGTTGAGTTCCTGGGTTTTCGGGTAACCCCTGCAGGCATTAAACCCTCCGAATCAAAGGTGGCCGCCGTTCAAAATGCTCCTCACCCCACCTCCAAGCCCGAAGTGCAGTCGTTCCTAGGGCTCTTAAACTTCTACCATTCCTTCCTGCGTAGGAAGGTGTCGGTAGCAGAGCCGCTTCATAAGTTTCTGAAAAAGGACGAGGCGTGGAAATGGGGCGAGAGCCAGGAGAGGGCATTCAATGAGCTGAAACAACTCTTATCCTCGGACGCCATATTAACCCATTTTGACCCCAAGAAACCAGTGGTTCTGATATGTGATGCATCTCCAGTGGGGGTGGGGGCAGTCCTGTGCCACGTGTTGGAGAACGGGCGGGAGGCCCCGGTGGCGTTCTACTCCAGGTCCCTGTCTAAGGCAGAGCGTAACTACGCACAGACAGACAGGGAGGCATTAGCGATAGTTGCTGGGACAAAGAAGTTCCATGATTTCCTCTATGGCCGCCCCTTTACCGTCGTGACTGACCACAAGCCCCTGCTAGGCATTTTTACCGCAGACAAGCCCACGCCACAGATTCTGTCCCCTAGGATGCTCAGGTGGGCCATTTTTTTAAACGCGTACCAGAACGCGCTGGTGTATCGCCCTGGAAAGGACATAAGCCACGCGGACGCCCTGTCGAGGTCACCCCTCCCCCACATGGGCAGCCACGTGTGCGAGGTGGAACAAGACCACCAAGTGCTCATGATAGAGGTCCTACATTCACCCCCCGTAGTGCCCGCAGAGATCGCCAAGGCGACGGGCAGGGACAAGACGTTGGCCCTGGTTAGTTCATGGGTGCAGAAAGGGTGGCCAACGTCCTCCCCAGCGGCGGAATTTGCCCCGTTTTTCAGGAAAAAGTTAGAACTGTCCATGGAGAGGGGTTGCCTCCTGTGGGGCCAGCGGGTAGTCGTCCCTGAGTCCCCGAGAGCAAGAGTGCTCAAGCTGCTGCACGTCAGCCACCCTGGAATTGTCCGCTCCAAGGCACTGGCGAGGAGCTACTTCTGGTGGCCCCAGTTGGACGCCGATATCGAGCACATGGTGGGCACTTGCGAGAGTTGCCAAAGCTCCCGGCCCGAAGAGGCTCGACTTCCGCACAGGGAATGGGATGCGGCAAAGGGGCTGTGGTCCCACGTGCACATTGACTTTGCGGGCCCTTTCAGAGGATCGCTTTTTCTCCTCATAGTGGATGCTTACTCCAAGTGGTTAGAGGTTATCCCAGTTGCGAACACCTCCTCAGCTGCAACAATTAAACAATTGCGCAGGGTGTTCAGCTCGTTCGGCATACCCGACACGCTTATTAGTGATAACGCTAGTTGCTTCACGTCCGCCGAATTCAGGGCATTCACCGACATCAACGCCATCCGGCACATCACCTCCGCGCCTTTCCACCCGGCGACGAATGGCCAAGTAGAACGCCTCGTGCGTACCACCAAAGACGCGCTGAGGCGCATGGGCCCCGGGGATTTAAACCTGCAGTTGTGCCAGTTTTTGCTGGGATATAGGGTGACCCCCCTAGCGTCAGGATACTCACCCGCAGAGCTCCTAATTCGCAGAAAACTGACCACGGTACTGACCAGGCTAGACCCTACGAGGGTGGAAGACACTGGGAGGAACATCGGGTTAGCGGGCACAAAGAGTTTCAAAATAGGCGCCCCGGTCCATTGCAGAAACTACGCTAGCGCAGGGCCAGCCTGGGTGCCGGGCGTAGTCATTGGGCAAACGGGTCCCGTGTCGTACTGTGTCGAGACCAGCACAGGTCTACTCTGGAGGCGACACGCGGACCAACTCCGGCATCGGGTTTCCGGAAACCAGAGCGCGGACAGCGCGGAACAGGATTCAACGTTAGGGTTCTCTCCCACCCGTTCAGCCCAAGGGGGAGGAGAGGGGGGGTCAGTGGTCCCCACCAAGGGGGGAAGGGAATAAGTTTGTCCCCACAGATATCCTAAGGGATACCCCCACAGATACCCCAGAAGATGATTTTGAGTTTGAGTTACAAAACCGGGGGGGGGGGTTTGGAGTGGTCCCCCACCCATCCAAGCGAGAAGCGGGGCTTTTCGTTAGCCCCCAGTGCCCCCGGTTTTCCCACAATGGAGTTTACCCCTACCCCGAAAGCCGCGGAACCGCGGCAAGTCACTAACGAGTCTCCCTCTCCCATTGCAGGACAAGAGACCAGGGAACAGAGAAGTGATAGTGCCGCCGGGACAAGCCAGCCAGCCTTGTGCCCAAAACGCGCTTGCAATAAACCATATTGAATGAGAGACTTCGTCTCATCCTAGGGGGGAGGGATGTTGTGTTTGGAATTTTGTGCCTTTAAGTAATGTAACACTCGAATGAGTGGATATAATAATCATCAGCTGTAACACTGTAACCTTCTGTATCAGGACGCGAGCTAGTGACCACTAGGGGCAATAGCGAGCGCCCAGCTCACATGGTTCCAATTCCCCAAATACCTACAGCGCGGGAAGATTTCCGCCATCACCTCACCTGGACAAGAAGGGCGTGACGGGGAATGACGTCACGCAGACAGTAGCCAATGGGCTATCGAGGAGCCACATTCAAATGTATAGCCACAGTATATATTGAGCTGTTCATCCGCCATTACCACATGTTCCCCCGGACCATCATGCAATAAAGATGTGTTAAGCCAACCTTTCGGCTGTTCTATTGTCTTGGTTCTCATACACCAAAGGGGAGCTCAGCCACACTCAGTGTTTGTTCAACTGTCTGCACTCATGATAGCAATACTTTGAGATTGCATGCTTACTGAAAGTTTTGAATCCTAAGCACTGATGGACAGAGTGCATAGTTTTGATGTTTGCAGACTGATACGCAATAGGCAGCAGTTATGGGGCCAAACACATCTTTATTGCAAGGTATGCAATCTGAACATGAGGTAATGGCGGAGGGGCAGCTCCTTTTATACAGAGTTGTACATTTGAATCTAGCCACACGGTTCCCCATTGGTTCCTGTATTCGTGACGTCATGGTGACACCCCTCATTCTTTACCTGGTTTACCTGTGGCGGGAATGTTTCCCGTGGTAGGCTGTGATTGGGTGATTGATACCATGTGGGCGTGAGTCACTGCCATCTAGTGGCAGGTGAATCGCATTCTATCCAGCTGACTTACATTGAGTTACATTGTATTCAATTGAGGTTACATTCTTTCATTCTTCCTGTTACAGTTTTCTTAAAGGCATATACTTTCATACACAACATTAGTGTAGATCAATTTCAGCAGCAAGCCCTTTTTACTGCTTTGTTTTTATAGCCACAAGCACAGAAAACCTGCTTCTCAGAGGTATGTCAGTGAAAATGGACAGATTATGCACATTGTCTGTTCATTTGTTTGGGTGGGGGTAGGGGAGGGAATGGGAAACATTTTAAACCAAAAATTCTCCAAAGTGATTTGCTAGAAATTATTATTCCAGCTGAATCAAGTTTGTATTTTTGGTTTGGTGAACTTGGGGGAGGGTTGCATTATTGGTGCATGGTGAACTGTAGCATAACTAAGAGATAAAGAAAGAAAAAGACAATGGGTGTAATACTCTCATAGTAGAATAATGCATTTAAAGTGATTATTATAAAAGTAATAAGTACTGTACATATTTTTCTGTTTTTCCAAATAAAAACAATATAATATAATATAATATAATATAATATAATATAATATAATATAATATAATATAATATAATATAATATAATATAATATAATATAATATAATATAATATAATATAATTAGACTACTCATGTTTCTTCTTCAATGTTGATACAGCCCTTGACCCCTGTGGTAATTGGCCCAATGAGAAACATCAAGCATAGTCTAGCCATTTAGCTGCCTTTCCAGTCATTCTCTAAACCACCAGAGCCTGTTGACATTAGTGCTGCTATGCGCATCATTAGTGCTGCTATGCTGGTTTTAGAAACAAAGAGGTCTTGCCCTGTCATCCCTACACAGTGTAGTTTGTCTACTTTGCCCTCTCATAATAGCAGAACAGTAATTTATATATTTATTTCTATTCTCTGTTCTCACAAAAAAGGACCTAAGTAAGCTCAGAGCTGACGAATATGACTTGAGAGCAAACATATGAATGAGAGATCTCCAACATATCTGATTCCTCAACAGCCATGCTCAGCTTTTAGGGCAGGGGTTCACAACCTACAGCCCGTGAGCCAGATCCAGCCTATGGTGCCAAATAATCCAGCCTCCAACCTCACTCCAGCCGCCCCTACTGACGATGACACCATGTAAACACATTGACAAGTAACAACGTGTCATCTGCACATACCTGTCAAGTTTGGATTTGAAAATAAGGGAAATTTCCTGGCCAAAATGGGAGACTTGATAGCTATGCTTATCCTGTGCTTCCCTCCAGTAGCGGCACTAGGGCATTGCAGTCTAACTAATAAGGGAGGGTGGCGAAAAAGAGGGTAAAATAGGGAGTTTTCTGACCAAAACGGGAGACTTAACAGCTATGCATCTGCATATATTACATTACTGATATTTTCTCCACCAATTTTACTCCTCCTTGATCTGAATCTGTTCCAGCTTTCCATCTGATATATTCTGTGAACAGATTGAACAGGAGTTAAAATGAATCCTTGCTTACAACTTTGCCTATAGGAAACCATTTTCTCTTTCCATATTCTATCCTAACAAGTAACTTCTTGTCCACAATGCAGGACAAGACAATGCAGGACATCAAGACAATCAAATACTGAGGCAAATTCCATAGTTTTCTCATGATCTATTCTACACATTCAAAGGCTTTGCTGTAACCTAGTATAAAGCATAAAATGACCTTCTGCTGAAATGCTTTGGTGTACTCCAGTATCCAACCGATATTTACAATATGATCTCGGATGCCTCTTCCTTTTTGGAATCAATCTTGAACATCAGTCATTTTTCATTCCATAGGAGGCAAAAGCCTTTGTTGCAGCACCTGGAACGTTACTTTGCTTGCATGAGAAATTAGAGCAAGGGTTCTCAACGTTTTTCAGCCACAGGTTGGACCATGCCCCCTCAGACAGCTGAGCGTGCCAGACTGGTACTGTAAAACATGTCTGTGGCTGTCATACATTTATTATGGCAGTGGACTCATTTATGGCTGCAGTAAATGCGTTTACATGGCCAATTCCAGTGGTGGTGGCTGTGGGGGCAGCCTAGTGAGGTCAGGGGCCAGATTATTTGGCACTGTGGGCTAGATCTTGCCCATGGGCCATAGGATGTGAACCCCTGAATTAGAGCAATGATCCCATAGTTACTGCACTCCTCGGCATCTCTTTTCTTGGGAAACGAACTGGCATCTCTTTAAACCCCTCCCTCCCCAAATTACCTGACTGTGTAGGCCCTTAAAGAAATTTTACAGCAACTTCCAAGTTCATAGCACTCCTTACAGCAAATCCACAGTTGCTGTTCCTTTAACAATGTCATACTATTGCCTTTATTTTGAGGAAATGTAGAGCCTTTCAATGCAAAATAGCCTGGGGGTCATGCCATACATTCTTGAATGACATGATAATGATTGGCAAAGTGTCTACATTTTTGGTGCTTAGATGCTGAGTCCATGTAAAAGACAAATTTATGTAAAACATGTGTATGTAATGTGTATAGTATGAATTTATTTATTCATTGGACTTGTACCTCACCCATCTGGGATGGACTCCCACTCTGGGTGGCTTACACGATTAAAAAAAAGCGAAACAACATCATTAAGACAATAAAACAACACCCACCCACCTAAGAACATGATATTTGCCTAATTATTTGGAAACATAAGCCTGTCATGTTACTGTGGTACATGCACTTGCAAGTATGTGTAAAAATAAGGTAACAGGCACAATCCAGTGAAGAATCAGGCATAAATAGCATAGACACATTGGTTTTTACAAGGTTAAGGCATGCTTAAACTGGTGCTATGTAGTTATCAGTCTGTGTAGCTGCGATCTACTTCCTCTGTCTGTAAGGGAAGAGATACTGGTAAGAAAAGGCAGAGCTTTAAATTCTTACCCCAACTGTTTTATTTTACGTCATCCTTGCTAGAAAGCCAGTTGTATCAGACTCTAGGGTTCAGTGCTCATCTCTGGTTATACCCAAAGAGCCAGCACTGTCTGTGTCTGTAGACATTTCCGTGGACATGTGACAGGTATGACTATGCACCGGAGTGCACAGAACGCTGTTACCTTCCCACCGAAGTGGTCCCTATTTATCTACTTGCAATTTCTTGCTTTTGAACTGCTAGGTTGGTAGGAGCTGGGACAGAGACAGTAGCTCATTCCATCGTGCAGCATTTGGGTCTTGAGCTGCTGACCTGTTGACCTTCCTGTCATCAAGTTCAGCATCTTGCCACTGCAGTCCCTTTGGTTTTTCTAGTCATTAATTATTTCATGTAGGGAACGGAAGGGGGGAGGGCTCCCCCCCAAAAATATTTCACATTAATGCTGGCAACAGCATGTCGGGGGAAATTGCAAGGAAGTGTTCCTTTTGCTTTTTTCATTGTTGCTCCAAGGGAGAAATAAAAATATTTGGCACAATCACTGCAAGAATATCCAGCAAGCAGTTGAAACAAGAAGAGGTGCTTCTAGTAATTAAATGTTGCAAATGTTGTGACTAGTGATTTGATAGGATTCTGGTAAAATCTGCTGTTTGTTTTTTGTATATGCTGATTCCAACAGGTGTGTCAGAGAGAGAGAGAGAGAGAGAAACAACTTGCAGGGTAGTTATTGTTTTTCTTTAAGTATGGTTTCCCCATGCCCGGTGGGCATGGAACGGCCCTGGCAGAGGCCACTACGGTAGAGAAAACTCCTGGCTCGTGGTTTCTGCGGGCAGAGAAATTAAGGGGGGTGGATTAATGATAGGGTTTGATTCACCCAATTCCTTGACCTGACCAGCGGATCTGCTGAGAGAGCGAATATCTAACTCTGTTACCCATTAGAGTAATCCCTCATCTCCGAGTCTCCGTCTTATCCCAGATGCAAACAGAGGCCATGTTTACCCCAGTCTTATCCCTAAACAATGGTGCTTTCCCATGTCTGTGTTTGCCCCAGCTAATTAACTTCCCCAAGAAAGATTCCCAATTAACCCGAGTAAACAGGTGATATGATTTCTGTCAGATGACGGTTTTGCCACCGTTGCGCTTTTTCTCCTATATATGTTGAAGCTTTCCCTCAATAAACTACTGATCTGATCACGCTCCATATTGCCTCGTATCGTTTCTTGATCAGTCTCCTCAGGGACCTCCGGCCCTCTGCGGCCCTGATTCCTACACCTGGTGACCCCGACGTGATCTACTCGTGAGTAAGCGACCCCCGAGCGGTCTACCTCAGAGTAAGCGATCACAAGGTCCGGTTCTGTGCTTGAACCGTGTCCGACCGTCCCAGAGGACAGCACGGCAGCCCGGCCGGTAAACCAGCCGGTCGGGAAGACGGCCTGCGGTGAGGCAGTCCAAGAGGCTTTCTACAGCTTGCTCCCGGCTTTCGCGGCGGCTTGCAGGTTACAGAAAACGCGTTCCGCTCAGGGTCTGCTGTGAACCCCTGACAGCGCAGTGGCCACCGAGGGCCCGTGGCCGCAGTCCACGCTCCGAGCTCTACCCAGAGGATCATCGCCAGAACCTATTACTTGCCCAAAGACGCGTCGACTCGTCCCGAGGAGGAAACTTCGGAGGACCCATCGCAGGTAATATGGGGACCTGTCCTCAGCGACAGCGTCCATCCGCTAGCCAAAGAACTCGTGAGGGAGAGTTCAAAATCCTGGCCAGGCTGTTTAAGTTGCGTTTTCACAGCGGGGAGCTAGCGAGACTTTTGGTGTACCTGGGGGAACACAGCCTGCTTTACCCAGAAGTAGGTACGTTAACCCTTGCGCTCTGGGATCAGATAGGAGACTGCATTCAGCAACCCCCGAAAGCTCCGAGAGGCATAATTCGCACGTGGAGTAAATGTAGGGAGCTCTTAGCGGAGATAGAGCCAGTCCGGATAGAGGCCAAGGAACCCCCACTTCTGCCAGTCACACCAGCCGAGCCAACGCCGCCTAAGGCGCTCTATCCATCACTCCAGTTTAGGCAGAGTAGCGTAGGGAACTTTCCCTCGGTGACAGCTGCAGACGTCACTGACGGAATGCAAGGAATGAGGAGCGCAGGCGCTTCTCTGACAGTTCCGGGTTCCCGAGTTACCAAGAGTCCCCTTCAGTGCACAATTGAAGAGGAGATTAGGAAGGGGGAATTGCCAGCAGAAGAACTAGCTGAGCTTAGTCAGATATGTCCAATCCGCATGGAGATGGATGCCCTTACGGGGGCCCAGCAGATAATTCACACACCAGTCCCGTATAAGCTGCTCATGGCTATACGGAAAGCCATTTCAGAGACAGGGCTCCAGAGCCAATTTACTAGGGGCACGCTTCAGCAAGTGTGCAAGAACACCATGTTCATTCCCCATGACTGGAAAGCCGTCATGCGAATGATGCTCACCCCTAGCCAGTATTTAATTTGGGACAGTGAGTTTCGCCTTGAGGCTCAGACAAGGGCTGCCAGGATGGGAGGTGCAGTACTTCCTGACCAGTTATATGGTTCAGGTGCCTTTGAGCCCATTGATGCCCAAATCAACTTGCCTCTAGCCACTCTCCAGATGTCGGCCGAGGCCGCCTTTAGGGCGTTTTTCAAGGTCCCAGCTACTGGCAAAGCGGCTAAAAATTACACCGCTATTAAGCAAGGAGCCCAGGAACCATACATGGACTTCATTAATCGTTTGGAGGAGGCAATTAGTAGACAGATTGATAATGAGCAAGCCCAACAAGAGCTCATGATCAAGTTAGCCAAGGACAATGCCAATTTAGACTGCCGTAAAATCTTGCAGTCACTGGGCAATCGTCCCGACTTGACTCTCACGGACATGATTAGAGCTTGCGCCGACGTTGGCACAGAATCCTACAAGATGGGATTGCTAGCGGCAGCGGTGCAAGGGGGTAGAAGACCTAAGGGAAAGAACCAAGGAGCATCCCACAATTGTGGCAAGGTCGGTCACTTCGCTAGGGAGTGCCGATCCAAGGGAGGCGGACAAAGGTCTGGCCGTTCCAAGGCTCCAAACACCCTCTGTCCGAAGTGCAAGAAAGGCTACCATTGGGCCCGAGACTGCCTGAGTTCGGGAAACCGGAACGCGGGCATGTCTCTGGCCCCGGTCCAAACAGAGGCTTCCCTCATTCAGAGCTCGCCAGAGCTAGACTAGATCCCGGTCACACTCCAGGCATTACGAGGGCACAGGCCAGCCCCAAGGGTAGTACAGGGTTAGACTTGACTTGTCAGGCAGACGTTACATGCGACCTGCCAGGCACGGTCTATCTGGTGGACTCCCAGTACATGGGTCCGCTGCCCAAAGGCTTTATAGGTTTGGTTCTGCCCCGTAGTGTAGCTGGAGCACGCAGAATTCTTATAATTCCAGGAGTCGTTGACTCCAATTTTTCAGGCGTTCTCCAAGTCCAGCTTTGGACTCACCTGCCCCAGACAATTCACAAAGGAGACACCCTAGCGCAACTGATCATGGTTCCTTGTCACCCGCCAACAGAAAGCCAGGGAAGGCTCAGGGACAGCTCAGAGTCCCAGTCAGAGGACCGCTCAAGCGCCAGTGAGGCAGTACAAGGATACCAGGTCTTAGCGACAGTGGAGACCAACATTGAGTGGAAACAGCGCCCGGTTATTGAGGTATTTCTGAATAATAGATCATTCTCAGGCCTGTTAGATACCGGAGCAGATGTGTCAGTGATAAGCAGGGGCCAGTGGCCAAGGGAGTGCGCCATTGAGCCGGTCTCCGATGTGTGGGGGGTAGGCGGCATTCAGGAAGCGTTTAGGAGCCGGGAGTGGGTGACAGTTACGATTCCAAAGGCTGACGGCACAGCAGTAATTCGGCCGCACATTCTTGACGTGCACATCAACCTTTGGGGGCGAGACATTTTACAGCAGTACGGTGCTACGCTTATCTTCGGGTAATGGCGTTGCCACTTAAGTGGCTCACCGACACGCCGGTTTGGGTAGAACAATGGCCGGTAGTGGGAGAGAAATTAGTCACCCTTAAACAACTGGTTAAAGAACAGCTAGACGCAGGACACATAGAGCAGTCCACTAGCCCCTGGAATTCGCCAATTTTTGTGATAAAGAAGAAGTCGGGGAAGTGGCGACTCCTCCACGATCTCAGAGAGAACAATAAATGTATACAGCCAATGGGTCCACTTCAATGCGGCATCCCAAATCCTAATATGATTCCCGAGGGGTGGGAGATCCTAGTTGTAGATCTCAAGGATTGCTTTTACACAATCCCCTTAGACCCCAGGGACCGGGAACGGTTTGCCTTTACGGTGCCGGTTGTGAACCACAGTGAGCCTACGCAGCGTTACGCGTGGAGATTCTTGCCACAGGGCATGGTCAATTCGCCCACCCTGTGCCAAATTTATGTTCACAACGCACTGGCAAAGTTTCGAAACCTTTACCCAAAAGCGTTAGTTTGTCACTTCATGGATGACATCTTGGTCGCGGTGCCGCAACTCGGCAGCGAAATGTTTTCCGACCTCCAGGGCAGCCTGGGGGAGAAAGGCTTACTTATTGCCCCAGAAAAAGTGCAGAGAACCGAGCCCTTCTCATACTTGGGTCATCGGCTTTTCCGCTCTTTCGCAGCACCAGTTTTGCCCCAAATCAATTTGCAGGATTCAGTCACCTTAGTGGAATTGCAGCAGGTTTTAGGGAACATTAATTGGGCCAGACCGTATTTTCGACTGGATACGGACCTTTTGAAACCGCTCTTCTCGCTGCTAACATTAGGTAAGCAGCCGGCAGACCGGATACGAATTTCTCGAGAAGCGCGCTTGGCTCTCGAGAAAGTCAATCAGGTTCTCAGCCAAAGGTGGGTGGACAGGATTGCTCAGGGGCCATATGCCCCAATCCTGAACTTGTACATAGTTCGAGCAGGATCCATGTTCACCGGAGCTCTAGGGATAGACTCCGAGAAGGGAGCGAATATCGTGGAATGGGTGTACCTGCCGAACACCTCCCCACGGAACGTCGTTCCTCCCCAAGAGTTGGTCTCCGCGGTGATTTACCGCGGAAGGCTGAGAGCTAGGGACATTTCAGCCAAGATTGTAGTCCCGTTCACCAAGGAACAAATCCAGCAACTGATGCAGCTCGGTGACTCGCTTCCAATAGCCCTGGAAGGATTCACTGGGAGCTTGGCATACCATTTGCCAAAGGACCCCAGACTTGTCTCACTTCAAACGCAGACAGTCAGCTTGTTCGAATTGCTCTCGCTGGTTCCGCTTCAAGGAGCCAGGACAGTTTTTACTGATGGTGGTCGAACATACGGTGTCTTAACTTGGCAGGAGGGCCAGGCTTGGCGCATGCTGTTAACTCTTCCACAGAAGTCCGCGCAGCGGGCGGAGTTGGCAGCAGTGAACCTCGCCTTGCGCACCTTCGCCAAAGAGCGCCTCAACATCATTACTGATAGCCAGTATGTCAGGAACTTGCTTCACAGTCTACCGGGAGCATACATCACTCCCGCGATAGACAAGAATTTGCTTAGTCTGTTTTTAACTGCACAATTTCACTTGCGAAACCGCACGGAGCCGCTCTATATTGCCCACATCCGAAGTCACCAAGACCTACCGGGTCCGATTTCCGCAGGCAATAGCAGAGCGGATGCGGCGGCAAAGGAAATTCAGCAACGTTCAGTGTTGGGTGTTTTCACTACGCCAATCCAGAGTCACGCATTTTTTCACCAAAATGCCAAAGCGCTTGCCAGACAGTTCAATTTGCCACTTTCTCAAGCCCAAGGCATAGTTCGCTCTTGCCAGCATTGCGCAGGGGCACCGGGGGGGCCCTCATGGGGGGTCAACCCACGAGGGACAGAGGCTAACCAAGTGTGGCAAATGGACGTCACGCATGTCCCGCAGTTTGGCAGATGGCAGTACATGCACGTCTGCATAGATACTTTCTCACAATTTGTTTGGGCAACGGCGCAGAAAGGGGAGACTGCTTCCCACATGGAGCAGCACCTCCTTTCCTGCATCGCAGCAATGGGCAAGCCGCGGCACATTAAAACCGATAACGCCCCGTCCTACAGCTCCAGGCAGCTGGCGGCCTTCATGGCCACTTGGGATATCAAGCATACTTTTGGCGTTCCTTACAATCCGCAGGGGCAAGCGATTGTGGAACGGGTCAATCGGACGCTCAAGTCCTATATTGACAAACAAACAGAAAGGGGGGAGCCACCAGCCCTCCCCAAGTCACAGGCTCAGGCACAGCATTGTCTGAACAAGGTATTGTTTACGTACAATCACCTTAATGTTTTTTCCGATTGCACGCCGCAGGAGAAGCACTTCCGCCGTTCGGAAGCTCTCCCGCGACCGATGGTCCGATACCGGGTGCCACCGGACCCTTCTTGGAGGGGCCCGGCGCCGCTCATAACCTGGGGAAGAGGGTATGCTGCAGTTATGTTTCCTACAGGTGTCGTTTGGATTCCAGCTCGGTGTGTCAAGCCTCACTTGGAACCACATGGCGTGGACCCAGACCGACCCGAGTCCAATCCCGGAGATGGAGGACCTCACTCTGACCGAGAAAACCCGTCGGAGGAGACGGCCACCGATGACAGCGCCGAAGGTCACCTGGGGGATGATCAAGGCTCTTTGCAATGAGGCCCAGGACGCCCTCCGACGCGAGGAGAGGGAGCCGACACCGGAGAACTTCGTGGCTGCAGTCTTTACCCAAATCAATGCCAACTCCGTGGCAGCCCTCATCGTCCTGATCCTCTCCCTATTTGCCGGGGGAGGCGTTCAGGCTACCTTGTTGAAGGCCAACGATTTGGTGCCCGGCGGAGACCTCTCTGCCAGAATGCAGTACAACATTTGGGAAAGGTTGGCGGGCCTCGTCAACCAGTCCGATTTTTGCCTGAGACAGGACATTGGTTCTGCCTCAATCCTGAGCACCTGCCTCATCCCAGTGTGCCATTCTCCAGGCGCATACCCCAGGGATGGGGACTGGCTTGTGAAACGGATTTTCAGCCCATACAACCCAGCGGCTTCTACAGAATACGCCCGCTGGGAGATGCGGCTCACCATGACTTTGCCGGCTGATGCAGCCACTCTCCACACTCCTCGAGTAGCGGTCAGCCCGAACTCTACTTGTGGTCGAATGACCGGCTGTTCCACAGTCGGTCGAACCCGGCACCGCTGCCTCTACATCGGCAGTGGCAATTGGACTTGCAATAACCCAGTGAAGCTTGGTTCAATGTATGCTCATGTTACGTTACCATCTGGTTGGTTTTTTACATGTAATCAGTATACCTTCAACTACATTCCTGCTAATGTGTCAGATGCTACATGTTGCATTAGTCGTCTGACACTGTTACTCCCTGCTAAGGATATGGTCACCCCAAGCACAAATGTTACCCATGTTTCAGCACCCATACGGCACACTCGCACCACCCAGTTAGACAGCTCATGTGAGAGCAGCTTTAGAGTTATGAGTCCAGCCGAATACGTCTCGTTGGCGGTCAGCATAATTGGCGTGCCAGGCTTAGCCGTCGGCAATGCTCGGAGGATCAGCCGACTGGCTTGCGGGTTGGCTAAGGCCATCAACCACACCTCCTCGGCGATTGCGCTGCTCAACCAGGAGCAGGCGGAGCTTCGCCATGCCATACTTGACAATAGAGCGGCTATAGACAACCTCTTATTGCTTCATCATTTGGGTTGCGAATCTTTTCACGGTATGTGTTGTTTCAACCTTACGGACAACTCCCGCAAGGTACAGAATCAGCTCACGGCCCTCCACACCATAGTCGAGGGCATAAGGGAAGGCTCTGCATGGGGAACTTGGTGGAGTTCATTATGGAATTGGATGTGGTCGTGGATTCCATGGGGGTGGCTCCAGACGGTACTCAAGGTGGTTGTGGGGGTGGTTATACTAGGCATAGCGTTATGCTGCTTTGCACAATGTATTCCCTCACTGATCTCGAAGTGCCGCCCCAAGAAGAAACCCTGAAGCGTCATTCCCGATCAACAGCTGATGCCCCTCTTGCGCAGAGTCGCCGGTCAGGTCCTTAAATAAAACAGAAAGGGGAAATATGGTTTCCCCATGCCCGGTGGGCATGGAACGGCCCTGGCAGAGGCCACTACGGTAGAGAAAACTCCTGGCTCGTGGTTTCTGCGGGCAGAGAAATTAAGGGGGGTGGATTAATGATAGGGTTTGATTCACCCAATTCCTTGACCTGACCAGCGGATCTGCTGAGAGAGCGAATATCTAACTCTGTTACTTTAGTGTAAGGGACCAAAGACAATGAAACAGCCGAAGGGTTGGCTTAACACAGGTTTATTGCATGATGATCCGGAGGAACATGTGGTAATGGCGGATGGGTAGCTCAATATATACAGCTGGCTATACATTTGAATGTGGCTCGTCGACAGACTATTGGTTGCTGCCTGCGTGACGTCGTAGAAGGTCATGCCCTTCTTGTCCAGGTGAAGAGGTGGCGGGAATCTTCCCGCGCTGCTGATCCAGGTGAATCTGAGCCATGAGAGCTGGACGCTCGCTATTGCCATCTAGTGGTCACTAGCTCGCGTCCCCTTATCAGGTTTACATTGATACAGCTGAAGGTTATAATGTTGCACACAGAAAGGTTACATTGTTACCACATGGCTAGGTACATTGTTAAAGGCACAGCTTTACAGAACACAACATTCCTTCCCCTTAGGATGAGACGAAGTCTCTCAGCCAAGATGGCTTATTGCACGTGCGTTTGGGCCGTGATGAGGGCTGACCCCCCCGGGGGCACTACTGCTTCTTTGTTCCCTGGTCCCTTGTCCTGTAATGGGAGAGGGAGACTCGTTAGTGGCTTGCCGCGGTTTGGCGGCCTTAGGGGAAGGGAAAAACTCCATTGTGGGCAGACCGGGGGCGATCGGGGCTAACGAAAAACCCCTCTTCTCGCTGGGACGGGTGGGGGACCACTCTGAAAAACTCCCCCGGTTCTGAAAATCAAATTCTAACTCAGTTGGGGTATCCGCATTTGTGGGGGAATTCCGCGAGATATGTATGGGGTCGGGTTCCTCCTCCTCAGAAAAATCCCCCGGGATATCTACGAGAACATCCCCCCTTTCCCCCTCCCCCCTTGGTGGGGGCCCGCGGCCCCCTTTTCCTCCCCCTTGGGCTGAACGGGTGGGGGAGAACCCTAACGCTGATTTTTTCTCTGTTTGGTCTGCGCCCTGCTCATCGGGGACCCTGCGTCGGAGCTGGTCCGCGTGCCGCCTCCACAGTAGCCCTGTGCTGGTTTCCACGCGGTACGACACGGGGCCGGTTTGCTCCACAACTACGCCCGGTACCCAGGCTGGGCCCGTGCTGGCGTAATTCCTGCAATGCACGTGGGCGCCTACACTGAAACTCTTTGTGGCCTCTAGCCCAATGTTCCTTCCCTTGTCCTCTACCCTCGTGGGGTCTAGCCTAGTAAGGATGGTGGTCAGTTTCCTACGCATTAAGAGCTCTGCGGGGGAGTATCCTGACGCCAACGGGGTCACCCTGTACCCTAGCAGAAACTGACACACTTGTAGGTTCAGATCCCCGGGGCCCATGCGCCACAACGCGTCCTTCGTGGTGCGGACGAGGCGCTCCACTTGACCATTGGTGGCTGGGTGAAACGGGGCGGAGGTGATATGCCGAACGGCGTTAATCTCCATGAATGCCCTAAACTCGGAGGACGTGAAACAACTAGCGTTGTCGCTAATTAATGTGTCGGGTATGCCGAACGTGGAAAAGAGCCTCCGCAAATGCTTAATGGTCTGGGCCGAGGAGGTGCTCGTGACTGGGATGACCTCCAACCACTTGGAGAAGGTGTCCACGACAAGAAGAAACAGAGTGCCTCTGAACGGGCCCGCGAAATCAATGTGCACCCGGGACCACGGCCCCTTAGCCGCGTCCCACTCCCTGTGGGGAAGGCGGGCCTCCTCTGGTCTGGAGCATTGGCAACTTTCACAGGTGCTGACCATGTGCTCAATGTCGGCGTCCAACTGGGGCCACCAGAAGTAGCTCCGGGCCAGCGCTTTGGATCGCACGATGCCGGGGTGGCTGACGTGCAGCAGTTTGAGCACCCGCAGCCGAAGGGAAGTGGGAATCACCACCCGCTGCCCCCACAAGAGGCACCCCCTCTCTAGGGACAGCTCTAACTTTTTCCTGAAAAATGGGGCGAACTCCTCCGCTGGGGAGGACGCCGGCCACCCTTTCTGCACCCAGGAGCTAACTGCCGCTAACGTCTTGTCCTTCCCTGTCGCTTTGGCAATGTCGGCGGGCACTACGGGGGGCGAATCCAGCACCTCTATCATAAGAACCTGATGGTCTCGCTCCCCCTTGCTCACCTGGCTGGGCGTCAGGGGGAGGGGAGACCTTGAGAGAGCGTCCGCATGGCTGATCTCTTTCCCGGGCCGGTAGACCAACGCGTGCTGGTACGCGTTGAGAAAAATAGCCCACCTGAGCATCCTCGGGGACAGGATCTGAGGCGTGGGCTTATCTGTGGTAAAAATGCCTAGCAGGGGTTTGTGGTCCGTTACAATGGTGAAGGGGCGGCCATACAGAAAATCGTGAAATTTTTTCATCCCCGCAACTATCGCCAGTGCCTCCCTGTCCGTCTGTGCGTAATTTCTCTCCGCTTGGGACAGGGACCTGGAGTAGAATGCTATCGGGGCCTCCCATCCGTCTTCCAGCACGTGGCACAGCACCGCCCCCAACCCCACCGGGGATGCATCACAGGTCAGGACTACCGGGCGTTTGGGGTTGAAATGGGTCAGTATGGCATCAGACGCTAGGAGACTTTTTAGTTCACTAAATGCCCTTTCTTGGTCATCGCCCCACTTCCATGTCTGGTCTTTTTTTAGCAGTTTGTGTAGCGGTTCAGCCACTGCTGCCTTCCGGGGGAGGAAGGAGTGGTAAAAGTTGAGCAGCCCTAGGAACGACTGCAGCTCGGGCTTGGAGGTGGGGCGGGGGGCTTTCTTAATGGCGGCCACCTTGGATTTGGATGGTTTTATCCCCTCAGGAGTCACACAAAACCCTAGGAACTCAACCTCAGTCGCGAAGAAGACGCATTTGTCCTTTCGCAGTCTCAACCCCGCCTTTTCGAATATTGTCAGGACCTTCCCCAACCTCTTGGCCAATTCGACCCGACTCCCCCCCCCCCCCGTTATTAACACGTCATCAAAATAAGGCAACACCCTCTCTAGCCCCTTCAGGAGGTGTTCCACGAGTGACTGGAAAATTCCAGGCGCCAAATTTACGCCGAACTGAAGGCGCGTCACCTGGAACGCCCCCTTATGGGTGACTATGGTCTGCGCAGCAGCTGCGGCAGGGGACACCGTAAGCTGCTGGTAGGCCTGTGCTAAGTCGAGCTTAGCGAAACACTTTCCCCCGTGTAACCTGGCCAGCAGATGGCTGACTACCGGCACCGGATACGCATTCGGGCGGATCGCCTTGTTGATGGTGCACTTGTAATCGGCGCATATGCGGACCTCCCCATTGGCCTTTAGTGCGGTTACAATTGGAGTTTCCCACTCCGCAGAATCAACAGGCACAAGGATTCCCTGGCTCACCAATTTGTCCAGTTCCGCCTCTATCTTGTCCTTGAGTGCGAACGGCACCCGGCGTGGTTTGAGTCGAATTGGGCGGACCTCCGGGTCTAGGTCGAATGTCACTGGGGGCCCCTTGAATTTCCCCAGTCCTTTTTTGAAAACTTCGGGGTGCGCCTCGCACACCTCCTGAATCGGGTCAGTCCCAATGGCGTGCATCCCAACGGCGTGCACCCCCCCAATAAACAAACCCAGGGGCTGAAACCATTGAGTCCCGAGGAGGCTGCAATCTCCCCCTTTAAGCACGACTAGCGGGAGAGACGCGGCGTGCTTCTTGAATTTAACCTGAAATTCTCCAACCCCCAACACTGGAATGCTGTTCCCTTGCACGTCCCGTAGTGTGGACCTCAACGCTTTGAGCTTGGGTCGCCTGTGGGGGGCAATTCTCAAAAACTCCCTCTGTGAAATGATTGAATATGAGGACCCCGAGTCAATTTCCATTCTAATGGGAACCCCTTGAACTAGTACCTCAACAAAGTAGCGGGGGTGTCCTGCGGACACGCTGAATACTGGGGCGTCGTCCTCGCTGCCGTCGGAGATGCGGCCCACGCCGTCCTGCTTCCGCGTGGCCTGAGCGCCGTCCTTGGGTCTCGTTGAGCGGTCTTGTCCCGCGGAACGGTCTGCCGAGCTTCTCCGGGTCTCGCGCCTCTTCCTGCACACCTTGGCGATGTGCCCGCGGCGGCCGCAGTTGTGACACTCGGCCTTCCGAAATGGGCATTTTACGCGGTCGTGGGCCGCTCCACAGCCGTCGCACCGCCGGCTCTCTTTCCGGACCCTCCGGATGTCCTCGTCGTCGCTGCTCTCTGCGGACGACCTCGAAGCTCGCCGGGCTGCATGCACCGGAGTCTCTGCCTTGCTCGACCTCGGCCGCCAGTCCTGGAGTTCTTGTACCCCAGCCTTTGTAGCTTCCGCGGCCTGTGCCGCTCTGATGAACTCCTGCAACGTGGGAGGCGGCTCTTGGTTCATTAATGTGCGCTGGGTTTCGGCGTCATTCAGGCCGCACAGCACACAGTCCCGGAGGGTGATTTCGACATTCTCCCATTTGCACGGGCCGGCCGCCAGCCGCAGGGCTGCCACAAATGCGGCGACCGTCTCCCCGGGCGTTTGGACTCGCCTCCAGAACACACTCCGAGCGGGAAACATCGCCGTGGCGGGCCGGACGTGCTCACACAGCATCTGCATGAGTTCCTTGGCCTTGAATTCGCTCACCCTCCTCGGTGCGATCAGGTCCACCAAGGTCCTTTTGGTTTCTTGTCCGAGCATCCTGGTGAAGATGGCCCTTTTCTTTGCCTCTTCCGTGACTTCGGACTCAATCAGTGCTGCCTGGAAGTCCATTTCGAAGATCTCCCAGTCGCCCGGTTTCCTGATTTCGAAACCGGCGCATGTCTTGGTCCCGTGGGCTGCCATTATCCCACCTTCATCGCCAATTTAGTGTAAGGGACCAAAGACAATGAAACAGCCGAAGGGTTGGCTTAACACAGGTTTATTGCATGATGATCCGGAGGAACATGTGGTAATGGCGGATGGGTAGCTCAATATATACAGCTGGCTATACATTTGAATGTGGCTCGTCGACAGACTATTGGTTGCTGCCTGCGTGACGTCGTAGAAGGTCACGCCCTTCTTGTCCAGGTGAAGAGGTGGCGGGAATCTTCCCGCGCTGCTGATCCAGGTGAATCTGAGCCATGAGAGCTGGACGCTCGCTATTGCCATCTAGTGGTCACTAGCTCGTGTCCCCTTATCAGGTTTACATTGATACAGCTGAAGGTTATAATGTTGCACACAGAAAGGTTACATTGTTACCACATGGCTAGGTACATTGTTAAAGGCACAGCTTTACAGAACACAACAGTTACCCATTAGAGTAATCCCTCATCTCCGAGTCTCCGTCTTATCCCAGATGCAAACAGAGGCCATGTTTACCCCAGTATTATCCCTAAACAATGGTGCTTTCCCATGTCTGTGTTTGCCCCAGTTAATTAACTTCCCCAAGAGAGATTCCCAATTAACCCGAGTAAACAGGTGATGTGATTTCTGTCAGATGACGGTTTTGCCACCGTTGCGCTTTTTCTCCTATATATGTTGAAGCTTTCCCTCAATAAACTACTGATCTGATCACGCTCCATATTGCCTCGTATCGTTTCTTGATCAGTCTCCTCCGGGACCTCCAGCCCTCTGCGGCCCCGATTCCTACATTTAAGAACTAATGAACAGATTTTACCAGAATCCTATCAAATTCCTGATGTCTTTGTTCTGGTGATGCAAAAGGTGTGTGTGTGTGAGAGGGGGGGGGAGTGGTAGAAGCAACTTGTAGGACAAGTATTTTTTTTCCTTTAAGAACCAATGAAATAGTTTATTCTCATTACAGGGGGGAATTACCTGAACATTGTTGTTAATTGTAGCAATGCTAAATAGCAACCTATTACGTTTACATTATTAATTGCTTTTGATTATTTTTGGCTAGTAAAAACAAAGCCTTAGTTAGGGTTGGTAATAGAATAGCATAAAACTTGAAAGATTACAGTCCAAATACTTTATATCTAAAATTAAGGAGAAACTGGCATTTAAAAGTAGCCAAATAACACCGCAATAAAATGTGTAGCCATACCAAGAAAGCATTTCACAGGGACTGCTGAGTGGAGAGACAAATTATGGAAGAAAGAAAATGGTATAAGTATTTGTTATTTAGTGTTTGAATTCTCAGGGCAATCTGGGAATAGATCTGACCATATCCGAACAGGCAGCTCCAAAAGAGAAAGGCAAGATGGAGTGGAACAGCGTGAGAAACTTTTATGTCTTTGATCTTCCGTGTGCTTTATTAAAGAAGCTTTGTTTCTTCACCCTACTCCCATCTACCTTGAAAAGGATATCTTGAAACAGAAGTCTGTTATGTGAATACATGTTGTTGTCGACTGCAACTCGTATCCGAGAATGCATTTTTTCCTGAAGCAGGAAAAATGTCATTGGTGTGGATTTGTTTAAGGTGGATCCCAGCTTGTCATGAAGTGACCCACACACTATGATCACGGAGCCATCTCCTGCGGCTCACATGAAATGTGACATGCAGGATTTAACACCAGGACTGCAATGGACTGCCACAGCCTTGAGGATATGGACAAGGTGTGCCTTCACAGCCAGTCCATCTGGCATGGCCTCTTCCACCTCCATGACCATTGGGAATCAGAGTTCTTCCTCTGCTCATTTTGCCATTGGGCCCAATTTGATGGTTTCCAGTGGCATTTCCTCCACTGAGGGGACCATCACCCCACCTAAAGGCGCTCATCCGCCCATAGCCATTGGCCCTTTTAGGGAGTCAGGTTAGTTAACTGCCACCTGACCCTTGGCATTGAGTCGCTGGCGGTACGGTCTACTCCATTACTGTAGCGGGATGTCTGGCCAGACATGCTATGTGAATACATAGTGGTACTTTGATGGTTACATTTCTCCTTCATGTATGTTTTTTGTGAATTGTCAGAACCCACATGCTATCATAAGAACATAAGAACATAAGAACAGCCTTGCTGGAACAGGCCACAGCCCATCCAGTCCAGCATTCTGTCTCACACAGTGGCTCACCATTTCCTTCAGGGTATTCCCAAGGAGATGCCTTCACCTGCTTAGGATTCCCTGGAAATGGCATTGAGAGATATCCTGCCTATCTCTCCAACCCGGAGGTTGTCCTTAGGTAGCCATAATTATAGCCATTGATAGCCTTGTCCTCCATGAACTTGTCTAATCCTTTCTTAAAGCTGTCAAGACTGACAGCTGTCACCACTTCTTCTGGCAGGGAGTTCCATAGACCAGTAATCCTCTGGGTGAAAAAGTACTTTCTCTTATTTGTTTGAGAACTAGTACCCAAAAGTTTCATGGAGTGTCCCCTAGTTCTAGTGTTGTGCGATAGGGAAAACAGTTTTTCCTTATCCACTTTGTCCACACCGTGCATGATTTTATAAACTTCAATCAGGTCACCTCTTAGACGCCGTCGTTCAAGAGTGAAAAGGCCCAACCGTTGCAGCCTCAGATGGTAAGGAAGGTGTTCCAGTCCCCTAATCATTCTGGTTGCCCTCCTCTGTACTTTCTCCAACTCCATAATATCCTTCTGGAGGTATGGCGACCAGAACTGTACACAGTATTCCAGATGGGGCCTCACCATAGATTTATAAAGAGGCAAAATGACACTTGCTGACTTATTTTCTATACCCTTCCTAATGATCCCTAGCATTGAGTTTGCTTTTTTCACTGCTGAGGCACACTGGGTTGACACCTTCATTGAGTTGTCCACCAGAACACCAAGGTCCCTTTCCTGGTTTGTCGCAGAGAGTTCAGACCCCATCAGTTTATAAATGTAATTGGGGTTTTTTGCCCCAACATGCATCACTCTGCACTTACTGATGTTGAAGCTCATTTGCCACTGTTTTGCCCACTCCCCCAGTGTCAAGAGATCCCTCTGGAGCTCTTCACAATCTCTCACAGTTTTCACTACCCTGTATAATTTAGTATCGTCAGCAAATTTGGCTACCTTGCTTTTTACTCCTACCTCTAGATCATTTATGAAGAGGTTGAAAAGCAGGGGTCCCAGTACTGAACCTTGGGGGACCCCACTCTTTACTTCCCTCCACTTGGAGAAGTGTCCATTTAGTGCTACCCTCTGTTTCCTGTCCCTTAGCCAGTTGCTGATCCAGGACAAGACCTGTCCCTTTATTCCATGACTGGTAAGTTTATTCAAGAGCCTTTGGTGTGGGACCTTGTCAAAAGCCTTCTGAAAGTCCAGATAAACAATGTCAACTGGATCCCCCTTATCCACATGCTTGTTGACACTCTCAAAAAATTCCAACAGATTAGTGAGGCATGATTTGCCCTTGCAAAAGCCATGTTGGCTCTCCTTTAGCAGCGCCTCCTCTTCTATGTACCTATTAATTCTATCTTTTAGGATGGTTTCCATCACTTTACCTGGGACACATGTCAAACTGACAGGCCGGTAATTTCCTGGATCACCCCTGGATCCTTTTTTGAAAATTGGTGTTACATTCGCTACCTTCCAGTCATCAGGCACAAACCCTGATTTGAGGGAAATATTATATATTTTGGCTAGGAGATCAGCAATTTCATCCACTGAGAACTTTTGGCTTTCCATTCCAATAAACATAAGGTTACAATTCAAGCAATTATAAGTGAAATCTGCAATATGATTTTGCAGGATCTGTCTTCAACATCCCTGGCATCCATACCTTTTTCTTTCTCCCAGGATTCTACATTCCACTTCCTCCATTCTACATTCCACTTTCTCATTTCCCACAGAGAATATTCAATATTCTTTGGCCACTGTGTGGTATCCTTCCTAATGTGCTGTTTAGCAGAATGGAGGATTTGTCTCTATGAGGAGTTCTTAAGAGCTTGTCCTGGCATGGTGATATTTCTCTTGTTTCTCAGTCATCCTATTTTGACCACATAGTTAGAGGCTGAGTATATAATTTACTGTTAGCAGAGATAGGAGATTTAGTAACAAATTATCACACATTAAGTGAATAAGTTAATATTATAAATTAAAACTTGCCTACATCAAAAAGAGGCTCTTAAATTGGAGTTTAAATTTACATTACATTGCTATACTAAAACCCTTGACAAGAGATAAAAAAATCTTATAAATGATTTTACTTCTACCCTCCTGTTTGCTAATATTTGGAGAGAAGGAAATAGCTATAAGAATTTTTGAAAATCTAATTTCTCACCACCTAATGAAACATTCTTCTCTTGCTTTCCCTTTCCCCCCTCCTGTGTAATGTCATCTCTTTGCCCTTGGCTTTTCTTTAGCTTATTTTATGACTCTTCCAACAGGGTGGGAGAAGAAGCAGGGCTTTTAAAAATTGTGTCATTCATTGATGATCCTGTCACCTGGCAACAGCTTTCTTTTCCTGCATGCTTCCATATCTGATTAATTTATTGCTATAGAAACATTGATGCAAAAACCTCCAAGTTAAGTAGAAAACTAATATACCCAACTGCATTATAAAATGTCCAACTGTATTATACAGTACAGTGAACCCCGACTAACGACGTGTTCGAATAGTGTCATTTTTTATTAACGACGCTACTGACGCACCCCACGTGATCTCCCGCACAATGACAAAAAAATCGGTGTGCAAATTTTGATGGTTTTTTAAACATCGTTGTGCAAATAACTATGTTTTTTTTTTGTCATTCTGCGGGAGCTCTCCCATAGGAAACCACATAACGACATTTTCTGCATAACGACGCTACTTGGGGAACCAAGTAATGTCGTTATGTGAGGGTCTACTGTACTACATTAATGTCCATCTCTATTAGTACATACGAGTGGCACTTGCAAAGCTTTGTGATGCAGTGGTTAAACTGTAGTAAAGTACTGCAGCCCAAACTGCTGATGCTGTGAATTCAGTCTTGGCGGGAGTCAGGTTTGACTCAGCCCTCCATCCTCCAGAGGTCAGGGCATGCTAATTACTTTGTGAACCACCCGGAGAGTGCTCTGAGCACTATGGGATGGTATATAAGCATAATTGTTATTGCTATGTTGCAGCATGGTGTGTGAAAATTCAGGGTTTCAGCGAGTTAATCAATAAACCAGAATACTCTTTTTGAATATATTGCATTCTATTCCTGAGCCTAGTCATATTCCATCACCACTGAGCAGGTTTGGTCTTCTGTGTTTTATTTTGTTGTTATTTTTCCATCCCTTGAGATGTTTTTCTTTTAAAAAATGTACTTGTTTTCCCCAATTGCCAACATCTTTCTCTCATGTGTAGATGGTATTGGTTTGGGACATTACATGGATCCACCTGAGAAAACTGATCTCCACTATACACATAACACATAATATGTCGATATACATCCTCAATTTTCTCTAGTACTGTAGTTTAGAAAGACTTAGCTGACTATGACACTCATTGTAATAAATCAGATCAGTTATTATTTTTATTTATTTGTTAGATTTTTATCCCGCCTCATTCAACACCGTGTGACTTGAGGGGGCATACAGCATAAATTAAACAATACAAGTACATAACATAAATCAGATCAGGGTTACAATCTATCAAATATAATATACAAAAATTCAGCAAAAAATAGGTAAAGTTAAAGGTTTTCCTTGCTCGAAAGCCAATCATATCCGACTCTAGGGTGCAGTGCTCATCTCTGTTTCAAAGCCAAAGAGCCAGCGCTGGCTGCTGCTGCAGACGTTCCTGTGGTCATGTGGCAGGCATGACTATAGCAAAAAATACATAATAGTAAATCAATAATATAACAATTCAACATAGACCTAGTTCAGTGCTCAATGATCCTGATGGAGTCACATAACTCAACATCGTGTTGGAGCTCCTTGACTCAAGTCTACAATAGCATCAGAAAAAACAAACCCTAACACAACCCCCGTGCTGACCTGATGTGCTTGATGATTAAAAGTATATCAGCTGGCATGGCATCAGCGTTGACAAACCCCGACACCACCCGTCATCGGGGCCTCAACCACCCACACACTCACCTCCCATGATTGACCCAGCCAGATGAGGAGACGGGATGGTGACAGCTGGAGAAGCACTGGCAGCAATTCTCCTTGTCCAGGCTGCACAGACAGATGCCAATTATACTCCTCCCACAGGCGAGGTACATTGACGGCAACAGTGGTAGCACGGCGGTGCATCCTCCTCCAGCGGGGGACCCAGGTGAGGGGAAACTGGCAGTGGCTGTTATGGGGGCTCTTGCCCCTTATAGATGGGAGTCCCTGCCCTAGGCGGCAGCAGTGCGGCAGCAGTGCAGCAGCAGTGCGGCAGCAGTGCAGCAGCGGCGCGGCAGCGCATCCTCCTCCAGCAAGGGGGGGCAGGCAAGGGGAAACCGGCAGCAGCCATTATGGGGGCTCTTGCCTCTTATAGACGGGAGTCCCTGCCCCAGGTGTTGCTCATTGGCCACAATGGCGGCGGCAGTGCGGCAGCGCATCCTCCTCCAGCGGGGGGGGGGGCAGGCGAGGGGATTTTCAGCTGAAATTGATGTGCAGACTGATGATATACATATGGTATATATATATATGTGTGTGCATTATAGTTTAAGTCCTGTTGATGAATGAAACAAACAAAACAAAGGCCAACAGGCTTTCAGTTATACGTCTTCCTCCTCAGGCATCAAATATGGACACTTTCATTTTTGGCTCCATATTTTTCCATTTAAGATGCTGAAGCAGCACACCGATACACAATACAGCACATTAAAGCACTGCCAGGCTTCCAAATAATATTATTGCACAGGACACATATTATTTCTGGTATCTCCGTATATCTATCTATCTATCCATCTATCTCTATCTATATTTACCACAACAGATTACAAAATTCATTGTATCCTTATAATTAAGATGACACATCAACAATGGATGAGTGGGATAGAGTTTTTCTGTAATTCTTAGTAATGCCAGACCAATGTCACTGCCAGTACTTACATTCAACCTGTATCATGAAAACACTTAGATACATTTATTTATAGCTATGTACTTTAACTGCTTGCTGTATCTCACGAGTCAGCTGCAACTTGAAATTGACTGAATCACCAACACATGGGTTCCTAACACCAAGGGGTATATTAGTGATGTATATGACATGTTAGCTAACGTCATTAGGCACAGAGAAGTTTATCAAGAGGCCGTTTGACACAGGTAGAGGGTAGGTATTGGTTTGGTTAATGTTGATTGAGATTTTGTATATATTGTAAGTTTTATGAATGTATTTTATATGACAGTGGGTGATACTTTGTTCAACAAATTGTATTTTATTGCTCTTTAGAAGCATTATGAATGTCTCCTGATGAAGATTTCATTTCTATTGAAAAACCTATTACCAGAAAGGTTTTGAGAACATTGGAGAATATTGTTTTTGGATACTTCTATAGTTATATAAAAAGATTCTGACAAACAAGAGAACATTGGAGAACGTTTTTTAATTTGTATGTTTTAAGTGTGATGTAAGCCACCTTGGGTCATCCATGGATGAGGAAGGCAGGGTAGAAGTTTTGTAAAATAAATAAATAAATATTGTTTTTGGATACTTCTATAAGTTATGAATTTTTTTGTGTCAAGCAACCACAAGAATTACATCAATTTCAGGCTGACAACATTGATGAAAATTGGTTTGCATATTAAAGATATATAAAGGATTTTTTCCTTATTGCACTCATTACCATATTTAGACTTGTTGTTTCTTTGCCTCAATTGTTTCTTTCTACTTTTTTTACACATCTGTACCATTTGGCCTATCATTTGTTTCCAAATAATAATAACATTCACAAAAAATGGCAGATAATGGGATAAATTCTTTTCAGCTTTTCTTGCTGAACTTTTAAACTTCCAAAGGAGGTTAACTTTACACAATTCTTTATACACTTGTTTTTTTTAAAAAAAATGTACTGGAGAATTTTGCTCTACGATATTGGAAGTTTTCCCTCTTTATTGTTCTCACGTTCAGCAGCTTCCTTTTAGTTTTTGTGTAAAATTATTTTCCATTGTTTTGATAGCTTACTGTACATGATCTCCAGCGTTTCTTCAATGAAAAAGCAGTCCAGAAATACTCTGCAAGATTCATAGATAAAGAATATGTAACTTTCCAGCTGCAACCATTTTAAAAACATCAGACAGTACAAATCTTGTCCTTAGACAAAGGAATCAGTTAGTTTTACCTTTACCTTCTAAGTCACCAGTCATAACAGACTGATTTAGCAGATTGAAGAAAAGGTTATTTTTAATTAAATTGCAGCAGACTAGGGATCACAAAATTGTTTAGGAACAAGAGCTATTTAAAGGACTACACCATTGCTATGGAAACAGGGAGCTGGGCTAGGGAGGCAGAAAGCCAGGTTGGCCGAGAAATATTTGAGGAACCCTCAACTGGATGATGAACAGTTAAATCTGCCATGACTTTCACACAGAAGCTCAAGACAGGCAACTGTGGTAAAAAATACTGAGGCACAGTTTTGCCAACCCTTAAGAGAGGACAGACATATGATACAACTTCAGCAAGCAAACAAGACAAAATATGTATCTATTTCCAAGGCCCATGTATTGACTCTGACAATAGAAAATGTGACCGTGTTGGGGAAAGAAAAGAGAGAGACAACTTGCTCCTAAAATAAATCTGCTAGAAGGATTTTAGGAATACCAGTCCAAAAGTAATCTTTCCAAGATCTGTCATAGACTACCTTATTTTTCTTCCAGGGTCTCAGAGGCAACTACTGTACAGTGTATTTTACACGGTCAAGCTGGGTAGGGAAGTGCTCATGTACTTATTCAGTAATGATATTGAACCAAGAATGTAAGCCTAGAAAGGGATACATTCTGATATCTACCATGAATACAACAGGTACATGAAACTATGGATAACAGCAAACTCTATATCTTGCATTGCCGACAGTGGCCACTTGTGGCTAGTTCTAGTAATGCACATATTTATCATGTATTTCAGGATTTTGATTGTTTTTAAATCCATGGATAACTGAACTGAAACCATGGATATTGAACCTGCAAATATAGGAAGCGACTTTTATACCATTTTTTGTATACCACTAGTATCTGCTAGTGGTGGGAAATATGAGGACCTCCAGGTGTTACAGATTACAGCTCACATGCATTCTTACTGTTGGCCACGTTATCTATGTTGGGGGTACAAGCATTGAATGTTCATCGCTGCTCTGGATCTTCTCCAAGGATTCTTACATGATGGAAGAACAGCAAGACATCTCTTGAGGTTCAAATGTGTGATTCTAATGTAATAGTATTGGCTTATGTTAATATTTCTATGTGAATTTCTCTATGGCAATCTAATAAAGAAAATCCTGAAAGGATATATAGAAGAGCTCAGAGGTGAGTTTACACATGATGGCAAAATATATTAACTTATTGCTTAGCAGATGAGCAAAACGGAAAATACTTTTGAAAACAAAGTATTTATACTTTCTGGTTTGTCCTCTTTCACATTTGTCTTTCATTGGCTATGTTGGCACATCACGTAAGTCATAGTTTATGTTAGCCATGGTTTGTTTCTTTAGGCACAAATTGCCCATCCAATGAGATGACTGAACAGTCCACATTTAACTCATTCATTTTTTCATTCCTTCTATTTTCAGCTCTGTTTCAAAATAAATAGCTAGAATAACCAGCCAAGGAGAAACCATGGTTCATAGTTTAAACAAGCCAGAATCCATAAGCCAACAAAAGCCATGGTTTCAATGTGTGATTAGTGAATGGCTAATTATCATAATTTCTTTGTGGGAATAGGTTCAAACAGCATGATGGAATAGAGCTAAGGATAATCTGGGTTTCCTTTAAATGTGAGCCTGGGCATTATAAATGTGGCCATTCCACATTTGCTAGACAAAATGTTTTGCGCTATTACTAACTTAAGGTGCATTGGGGGCTGAAGAGAGGCATAAACATTTACCTGAAACACTATTAGCCCAATTTCAGGGAAAAACTATTGCAGTTGCTCATTTAACTCCAGAAACAGAATAACGAAACTTACTTTTTGTGAGTGGGCTAGTCCCACATCCAGTATTAGACAACACTTCTTAGCAATATTTGTGAGATTTTACATATTAAATGTTTAAATTCAATTGAGCTAGTAAATGTTAGATGAATAGGTACAAGACCTAAAGGTAAAGGTCGCCCTTGCTTGAAAGCCAGTCGTATGTGACTGTAAGGTTCAGTGATCATCTCTGTTTACAGTCAGAGAACCAGCGCTGTTTGAGTTTTGAAGACATTTCAGTGGACATGTGGCAGGCATGACTAGACATCGGAGTGCACGAAATGCTGTTTACCTTCCCACAGAAGTGGTCCCTATTTATCTACTTGCAATTTCTTGCTTTTGAACTGCTAGGTTGGCAGGAGCTGGGGCAGAGACAGGAACTCACTCAGTCGGGCAGCATTCGGGTCTTGAACTGCCAACCTGCTGACCTTCCAGTCATCAAGTTCAGCATCTTAATCACTAAGCCGCCGGAGTCCCTAGGCACAATTTGATTTTGCATTCTGGGGAAATAAGAAAGGAATGCAGTTACATTCCTGACTTGTTAGATTCTTTCCTTAATCCTGTGATATGACATGATCTAAAATGGCAGGAAATGGTGCTTCTGGACATTATTTTTAGAAAGCAGGATTGCATTCTCCTGACAGCCCCCATTTTTTCTAATTTGGATGCAGACAAGGTAGACTGTGCCAGAGTGATAAAACTGACTGGAGAAAACTTTTCTCTTGAGCCAATACTTTCCTTCATTTCTTAGCTGACAGTGAAAACAACAATGCTGGCTCTCTTCTTGCAGCAAAGCAATTTTATGGACTTTAATTAACAACAAATGTTTCTTCTGTTTAGTTTTTTAATACTCCAGTCTGCATGGCAGTAAACACCATGTATAAGCACTCCTCAACCATCTGGTTTCTGATCATTTACATGGAAGATGAGTATCTATTGGGTTAGATTTTTTAAAAGTGTTCTTTCCATCCTTTTAGGGGACTTTGGTGGCTTAGTGGTTAAGATACTGAACTCGACACATGGAAGGTTGGCAGGTCAGCAGTTTGAAACCCGAGTGCTGCATGATGGAGTGAGCTTCTATCTTTGTCTCAGCTCCTGCCAACCTAGCAGTTCGAAAGCAAGAAATTGCAAGTAGATAAAAATAGGGACCACTTCGGTGGGAAGGTAAACAGCATTCTGTGCACACTGGTGTCTAGTAATGCCTGCCACATGTCCATGGAAACGTCTGCAAAATGCAGACAGTACTGGTTCTTTGGCTATGGACAGAGATGAGCACTGAACCTTAGATTTGGATATGACTGGCTTTCAAGCAAGGGCGACATTTTACCTTTCTATGATATTATTTTCTTGGGGTTTTTTTTTGTATTACGGTATATTCTTTCTATTTTGTATGTTTTTAATCAATAGATTGTAAACCACCCAGAGTAGTATTCATACTAGATGGACAGAATGTAAGTTAAATGAATGAACGAACAAACAAACAAACAAACAAGGATTGCTGGATTCCACATGAACCTTCCCACTTAACTAATCATCTTTTGAAGCCCTTCTCTGATGCCATCAGCATCTGATGTCAGATACCTGATACATTCTAAGAGTCCAAACAATAACATTTCCAAATTCCACCATCCCAAAAATGTCAAGAATGCCAAAGTTAACCAATCATGTTGTTAATTCTGTGGGAATCATGGCCAAACTATGCTTCAGAGATACTTGCTTCTCTCTGTGAGAGTGGATCTAGCATACCACTTCTACCATTGTCATAAGAATTTCGAATAGTTTAGGTGTAATCAGCGGTAAGAGGGAGAACACTCAATTCAAGCAGTCTCACAGACCAAAGATATTATTTGATTACGTTGGATGTTTTTTCTCCAGGGAAGAGTGCAAAGGGGTAAATTGGGTTGCTGTTGAAAAATCACTGTTCTGGCATGTTTGCTTTCCTTGCTAATGTAATTTCAGAGTGAGTGTTCACAGACCCTGTCCAGTGCCAGTTCAATTCATGTCTTTTGTTAGCACAATGATGGATGTTCTAGTTAATTACATCAACTCTTGTATCGTGACCTGCACTAGAAGGAAGTGGATCCTGATTCACTAAAATTAATAACAAGTTGCATCTTAAAAGGTGGGCTTTTGAAACATCTAAGACATTGACACAAAGTGTTGTTGTGTAAGCACTCAATGCAGTTAACCATATATAGTAGTCTGTTGTGCTAAAGAGTTACTTTGAACAAGTCCAGATGGTGGGTTATCACCAGTGCCACTGAATTGCAATTACAAGTTCACGTCTGACATTTTAAAAATAGGTCTACAAAGGAGGAAAGAGACTGCAGCTAACTCTGGTGTGAAGCAGTTCCAACGTATATAACCAAAGTGGCAAATCCTGTGCACAATTACTTAGGGAATTTACTTCTAAACAGTAATACATAGGATTGGATTGCAAGAAGGGAATAGGAAGATGTGGTAAACATTGCTCTTGGGAGGCCTGCATATCCCAGAAAGATGGCTGTGGAACATGTGCATTGTAGTCCAAAAAGGAAGCTTCTCATCTTTGATACTTGGAATAGAAGAGTTCTAGGTCTGCTGTGCTTCCAAAAATAAGAAAATAACTGTTAAGTTAGTAGAAATCATCTTTCTTCTGTTGTAGTTACATGTTATCATATCATTTCTAACATATGGCAACATTATGAGTGAATCACTCAGATGGCTACACACATGCACACACGCACACAAATTAGTACCTCTACAAAAAATGCTTGCAATAAACGTCCATGTGTCAATTGACACATACAGATGTATATTTGAAGTAAATACTGAAAAGTAAACAAAGTCAGAACATTTCACAAGAGTGGACCAGATTGTGGATCTGAGGGCTCGCCATGACCCTCAAAAGCTGCCCCATCCTCCACCGAGCCTGGCGGGGCTTCGACCGGCAGCCGGACGGTGGAACGAGCGGCACCTGAGGGCTCGTCATCTCCCTCAAAAGCCGCCCTAGCCTCCGAGCCCGGCAGGGCTTTCGATTGCCGGCCGGCGAAACGAGCGGCACCTGAGGGCTCACCATCGCCCTCAAAAGCTGCCCCAGCCTCCACCGAGCCCAGCAGGGCTTTCGACTGGCAGTCGGCCGGTGGAACAAGTGGCACCTGAGAGCTCACCATCGCTCTCAAAAGCCAACCCAGCCTCCAACGAGCCTGGCGGGGCTTTCAACCGGCTGCCGGCCGCTGCTGCTTCGCTTCTGCTCCTGGTACTAATCCCCCTTTTTTTTTTGTCTCGGCTGGAGCCAATGCCAGCATCAAGTCCTTCACCAGCGCTTTTGCAGCTTCTGCCGCTCTGGAGCCAACTGGACTGCCATGGCTGCCTTTGCTGCTGTGGCCGAGGCGCGGAGCTCCTTTCCCCGAGTTGTCGGGGTGTGATAGCTACTATGACTTTCTCCAGTGGACATGGGGGTCTTGCTACGTTGGGTTCGCTGTATTATATTTATATTTATTGTATTTTTATGATGTAATTGTGTTGTGTAGTGGGGGTTTTTTTGCATTTTGATACTATGCTTACCTGCATTGCTCTCTATTTTAGATTTATTGTACCTCTATTATTATTTTGTTGTTATTTTGTATGATTATATTGCTAGCCTCCTTGAGTCAGCCTTGGCTGAGGAAGGTGGGATATAAATTAAACTGATTGATTGATTGATCTGTATGCCTGCTGCATAAGGTGTCCAGTTGCCAACTGCTGACTGGCAACCTCAAGTCTCCAGCTCTTCCCTCTGATAGTTCTTTTTCTTTAAACTTGATTTGGAACAGGCAGGCCTTCAGAAAAGGGCACTCCTTTTTACAGGCAGGCACAGGGTAAATCAGCACTAATCTCATATTAGTCTAACATTAACAATATTCTAATCAGAAAGTAGTATTTGATGTCTATCTTCACACAGTCCATTCATCTCATATTTCATCTGTACTAATGGCTTCAATTGCACACTTTCAGGAAGTATTATTCTGACACAGATCAGTTTGAATACAGATCATTTGCAACCCCAGAGTGACTCATATGAAAGAGCATCTAAATTTCTAGCAAACCTGAAATCAAAGATTTTGGGTTTTAGTTTCAATGTCAAATTCGTTTGTTTCTGCATCCTTATTTTTTTCTTGTTCTCTGTGTAAACCAAGACATCCAGAGAAGCACTTAATATTCAAGATGCCTTGGGAATTATCGTATTTTCCAGCGTATAAGGCGACTGGGTGTATAAAACGACCAATTTTTCTAATTAAAATGTAGAGTTTGCAATATACTCGCCGTATAAGACTACCCCTCTTCCAACGGCGGCGTCTTCGGAGCCTCCCGGGCCGGGGACGGCTCCCTTTATCTCCCCGTCGGTGGAGGGGGTGGGGAGAGCGCGGCTGCGGTGGATGGTTTTCCCCACCGCTCAGCTGGTCCTCCTCCTCCTCCTCACCACCCCCAGCCGGGGGGTGAGGAGGAGGACCAGCAGAGCGGCGGGGAAAACCATCCACCGCCGCTGCGGCAAGGCTGGGGGTGGTGGTCTCTGGGCGGCTCCTGTCTCTGGAGGCCTCGCGGCGGTGGCAGTGAATGGTTTTCCCTGCTGCTCAGCTGGTCCTCCTCCTCCTCCTCACCCCCCGGCTGGGGGGGGGTCTCCGGGCGGCCCCTGGCTCTGAAGTACCCGGCGTATAAGATGACCACCGACTTTGGCACAGATTTTTCTGGGTTAAAAAGTCATCTTATACGCCAGAAAATACGGTATATTGAAGTCTGATAGCCAGGCTATGTGATATCAGCAGGCCAACTTTGTAAAAATAAAAGGCTCTTTTATCAAGTCTGCAATTTTAAATAGTTTATCCTGCAAAAATATAGGCTTTAAAACCAAAACTTTTGAGGAATACTTTTGTATTGGCAGGGATTTTATACTATCTTTTGTAAGTGGAGTAATAGGAAAGACCAAGCAATGGCCAGATGTCACATTCTGCTGCAATGTCCACCACGTCAACTGCTCTTTCAGTTCTGATGGTACGGTTAACTGTTTATGGGGATGATCTAGGCGGGGATCGAAGGAGTAGAGGAACCATGCCTGTAGAGATCTCATTTTGAGTCTGATGTGGTTGATCACAGCAGTTGTTGTGGCCCTCAGTCCTAGCAGACGCTGGGCATCCCGGGTCCTGATTCTGTTTCTGAATTGGAGGCGATGAACCAGGTGGTGGATGTCTAGCAGATGTTGGGTGGGGGCATATGCCCTGGTCGTGGTGGAGTCCAGGATGGCTCCTATGTAATCTATGTGTTGAGTCGGGATGAGTTGAAACTTTTTGTAGTTTATCCGGAGACTGAGACTCTCCATGAACCTGATGCAAAATGCCATATCTTCTATCGCCTTATGCCTCATGGGAGGGGGGGGGCAGACTAACCAGTCGTCAATGTAAGGGAATACTTGGATCCCCTGAAGGCACAGGCATGAAGCGACTGGAGCCATGCACTTGGTGAAGACCCTTGGAGTGGTGGAGAGTCTGAAGGGAAGGCTGGTGTATTGGTAAGTCTGGCCGGACACGTGGAAGCATAGGAATCGTCTGTGCTGCTACCTGATGGAGACATGGAAGTAGGCATCTTTGAGGTCTGTTACCGCAAACCAATCTGCCTTGTTGAGAAGGGGAAGAATGGTTTGCAGTGTGACCATACGGAACTTCCTCATGCGAATGTGCCAGTTGAGAAGGCGAAGATCTAGGATGGGCCTGAACTCACTGTCCTTCTTGTCTACTATGAATTAGCAGGAATAAAAACTGTTCAACAATTTGGTGGATGGTACGGGTTCGATGGCTCCCTTCTCCAGTAGGGCTGAAAGTTCCTCCTGGAGGTGAGGCGACGGATCCGACCAACCTTGAGGTAGCTCTCAAGCTCTAAAAGGCATAGCCATCTCTTAAGATCTTCAAAACCAACTTGTCCGAGGTAATGTTGGATCAGGCGGTGAGGAAATTCCATAAATGTCAGTAAGGGAGGAGCGTTGGAGGAGCGTTGTCGGTCACTAGAAAGTCAAACGTGCTGCTTAGAATGGCAATCCGGCTTTTTTGATGAAAGTTGTTGTTGCTTGTAGCGGGGACATGATTGTTGGTGCCTCGTTTTATAGAAATACTGTCTACTGTAGTCCTGTTGTCTGGGTGGCTGCTGCCATTGCTGATAGGAGGCTGGTCATTTTGGTAGGGCTGATACTGTTGGTAGTTCCTCCTGTGGTAGGAAGCTGAGGTACCTAGGCAAAGCTTGTTAGTTGTAGTGATATCCCTGTGTAGTTCATTGAGAAAAGTTGATGTGGTGGGTTGTCCTGATCTGCTGGAGGGTCAGATGGTTCCCTTCCTTACAGAGTGTATCAAATTCAGAACGAAAGTCGTCTGGGAGTTTGGCTAGAAATCTCTCTGCTTTGGACCAAAGTTTGCAGTTACAGGCACCCATGGTCGCAGCATAATTGGCTGCCCGGAAGGACAGAGAGGCCTTCACTACATGAGAATTTGGCACAGGGTGGGTGTGGAGGAATTGGCCCTCTTCACCCAGCAGTTTGTACATCCCATCCACTCTGGTAGAGACGGAGTGTGAGGAGACGGGTTTTTTCCACACCAATTTGGTTGAATTACCAATGGCAGGGAGCAGGCCAAGGTGCACAGGTAAGATTTCCTTCTTATCCGCCATACCACAGATGTCGTCAACGCATGGATCTGGAGGGGTCTCTGCCTTTATATTCAGCATGGATCTAAGGCGGGTCAACAGGGCGGTGAAGGTGCGCTGGTCCTTGGGTTAGGACCAGTGAGCGTTACCAACCTGGTGACTTTTCTGTGTCGACTGGTGGTAAAACCTCCTCATCCGATGAATCATTGGAGCCTTCAGACCTCTCCGAGAAGGTGGGAGGTGGGATGAAGGCCTCGGGGTTCGAGTCCGACCAGTAAGGTCTGGCAGATCTCAGATCATCCCCCGGGAAAGAAGGTGGAGGCGGTTGTACAGTGGCCTCTGAACGGATGGAGTCAGTACGACACCTTTTAGTTGGGGCTGCACCTTCTGTCTGGTGTGAAGGACTAGGGTCCGGTGCTCGCTGGGGGAGAGCGGCCCTTATTTGATCAGAGATTTCTTTAGCCATTGCCTTGAATAACGGTGTCAGGAGATTCAACTGGATAGAGGCAGGCTGTGGATCCGTGGACAGATCCATCTGTGGATTGGTGGACGGATTGGTAGCTCTTCGTTTAGCAGGCAGCAGAGACGCGTCTCGGGGAGGCGGTGGAGGAGTCGTCTTCTGGTGAGGAAGGAGACTAGAAGATTGCTCTGGGGAGACCATAATGGTGCACGGCGATGTTGATGACTGCGAGATCGTCATTAAGAAGATAGCTGAAGCCGGAGAGGGTGGTGGAGAGAGTCTGGGGACCCTCAGAGTCGGAGGAAGGGACGAAGAGGAAGAATGGTGCTTTTTATGTTTCTTCTTTTCCTCCTCCTTCTTTTTCTTGGCAAACAACTCAGCGGTGGTTAGTTGTTTGGAGGTCGCTGAAGAAGTTGAAGAAGAGGAGGGTACCGCCATGGTGGCGGGCTGCAGGTCCAAGGCAAATGCCATGAGGTGGGCTTGTAGACAATTCTGCCTATTCTTCAGAGCAGCTTTGGAGAACTTTCTGCAGATGCTGTAGGCGAGAACCTGATGGTTCTCCCCGAGGCAGAGAAGACATGTCTCGTGACCATCAAAACTTGGAAATTTTTTGTTGCAAGACGGACACTGTTTGAACGCTGCCATGGAGGCCATTAACTGGCTATCGGCGCTAAGGAGAATTTCCTGAGTTGTATTTACCCATCATGTGAAGACTGAGAGACTCCCTGCGAATGGAGGCGACCAAGAGAGAACGACCCTCCTAGACAAGAAAAGGTTTTGGAGAAGTAATAGTGGCCTTTCGAAAATCGAATAACTGAAAAAATATTGGGAGAGCTCTCACTAAGGCTATTGCTTTTGCAGCGGAAAAAGGAGAACGGAGGGACAAGGTGCAAAATGGCGCTGAAGGTGGGTGGAGATGGTGGGGGGTCCTAATCACAGATCTTTTATCCAATTAGCTTTATAGCTCCGCTGTAGGCTCAGCGCAAGCGCAGACCCATCAGTGTGCATTCACAAACAACACGATGGAGAACTAGACTTAACTCACATACATTCTAGCTTCCAATTTGGGTTAAAAAATCTCACTTGTAACTCTCCAGTTACAATGCTGGGGGCAGGGATGATGTGAGGTCATTGAACTATATACATTAAAACTTTTGTGCTCATTTGCTTGATTTATCTTGTAGCAGCAGACCTCCGTCTGCCAACTGGTGTTGCTACCTGCTCACACAGGGCCCACAAGGTTGTATCGATGTGCAATGTTTTAACTCTCTTACTTTAAGTCATTAGCTGTTCTCTTGGGAGCAGCCTATGTGAATGCTGAACATTGAGCATATTGTTGATGGATCTATCAAGGTGCTTCTAATACAGGAGAAGGAAGAGTTGTGTCTGCCTGCAATGGATGCTCCCCTTTCTTAACTGTGTGTGTGTGTGTCTGGCAATATTCTGTGTATCAGTTACATTACAGATGTGAAACTGCAGAAAGCAGCATGAGATGCCAGCATTGAGGAATCAACTGACTATACCTGTTTTAAAGATTTCAATTGTTTCAATAGGATTTCAATTGTTTAAAACAACACAAACATTAAAGATGGTTAGTACAACTTTACTCCCACTTCCAGTTTGTCAAGGATTATCTGCTCTGAGGAGGCTAACACACCTCTTTATTTCAATAATTGATGGAACAAAACAAGAAGCTTATAGACATTTTGGTTAACCAATGCCAAAAAGAAAGGAGATAATGATGGAGATTTCTGGATCTACCTGCAGGTTTATATTCAGGATCCAAATTAGCTAACATTGAGCCCAAAGTAATTCAAAACAAATCAGGACCCAATACATATTGCCAGCTAGGCTCCAAACTGAATCAAAGAAGTGAGCCTTGCAGGTTCTGTGGGCTTCTCAAAATGCTAAAAGGATATTTTTAGTTTGAACAATTAATCAGCTGTTTAGTGTCAGTTTATTATGCTTGCAGAATAGAAGAGTCCCAATTGCAAAACAAATATTTGCCATTTCAAAATATCTAGGGTGAAGTAAATCCTCCCTCACCTCCAAATGTTCTTATACTGTACATGTATTACAAAAACTGATTTTATTAGCAAAGTAGATGAAAAATGTATTTGATCAGGGCACATTCTCTCTTACTTTTGTTTTCTGAAATTTTTCTATTTTTCTCAACTAGTGTGCATTACCTTTCACCTCCTGCCATTATTCTGAAAACCCAGTTTTTATTCAATCTAAGTGCAGTGCAATACCTTTTTTTGATCTGTAAGAGTACCTTTAACAATAGCAATTACACTTATATACCACCCCACAGTGCTTAGTGCACTCTCTGGGCAGTTTACAGTTAATTAGCATTTTGCCCCCAACATGCTGGGTACTCATTTTATCAACCTTGGAAGGATGGAAGGCTGAGTCAACCCTGAGCCCCGTCAGGATTCAACTCACAAAGTTTTGGCTGCAGTACAGCAATTTCACCACTGCGCTACCAGGGCTCTTAAGACTACCTTTAAAACTATGGCCATAGCATTGAGTAGACCAACTATCTTGCACAAGTATCTAAGTAGGATAAGACCCCTGTTCACAAAAGAAATTCAAAAGAAGCACTTCATTTTAAGTTCAATGTTAAAAGGGTCCAGGAAATTAGTACTTGTCTCTCCATTCTTATCCATCAGCACAGCAGCATACAATAAACACAAAGAAAAAATGTGCAAAATACTATACAACACAGCACAACACAGTACCTCATTCTACCCTTCTTCCCCTTCATTTCTGTTCTAAGCCAGCTGTGTAGAAAACTCCTGTGGTAAAATAGGCTAAGAGTAAAACTGAAAGAGACATGCTAAGGATTGCAGATTGCCACCGCCACCCGAATTCTAAAACAATATTCAAGCTATATTGCTAGTGTCCTTCTCTCTTAATTGTTAACATTCTGCTTCAGCGCTAATTGTCCCATGGTCATGGCAGTACAGCATATTTCTATGATTGCAGCAATCTCAAGAAATAAGCCCAGGTGGACTCAGTAGGACTTGCTTCTGACTTAAGGAACATACGTCAGGACTGTAAAGTACATGGCTTCTGCTACAGAAAAAGGCATTTGTAGATTGGCATTGTGCCTCAGAAAAGGAAGCGATGGTACACAAATCGATAGGGTGCTCCTCCAATAAATGACCTAATGTTACAAAAATCAGGACAAAAGACAAATGGAAGATCTCTTTCATAGGCCATATTTTCCATTATGGAAATTCTTCCCATCTCATCTCTCCTGTTCTGAATTTGGGTTTTAAAGCGTTAACACCATGCCCAGTGGCTCCCAACCTTTTTTTTTGGGGGGGGGGCTATGCCCCACTTAAGCATCTCTAAAATTCTGATGCCCCCCATGTGATACAGTATATAATTCCTATTATTCAAAAAGTGAACTCCTATTCATGTCCTTTCCAGCTGTCTGGAGGCTGTTGGGGTCTGGATGGGGGCAAATGGGCTACAGCTGAATCCTAGCAAGACTGAGTGGCTATGGATAGGGGGTCCTGTGTTATCCTGGGAGCTACCATCTTTGGTTTTGGATGGGGCTGTTTTGCCCCAGACCAACCCGGTGCGCAACTTGGGGGTCCTCCTGGATTCGCGGCTGCTGCTAGAAGAACAGGTGGCGGCTGTGGCCAGGAGGGCCTTCGCCCAACTTCGGGTGATTCGCCAGTTGCGCCCACTCCTGGACCGGGACGCTTTGCTCATGGTCACTCACGCTCTGGTGACCTCCAGACTAGACTACTGTAATGCGCTCTACATGCGGCTGCCCTTGATGACCATTCGGAGGCTGCAGCTGGTCCAGAATGCCGCGGCCCGGGTGGTGATGGGGTGTGGACGTTATGCCCATGCCTCACCACTGCTTCGGGGGCTGCACTGGTTACCAGTTTGTCTCTGGGTGCAATTCAAGGTGCTGGTTTTGACCTTTAAAGCCCTACATGGTAGTGGGCCAGGGTATCTTAGAGACCGCATCGCCCTAAGGACGTCTGTCCGTCCAACCAGAGCGGACCGGAGGGGCTCTCTAATTGTGCCATCAGCCAGGGGGGCTCGCCTCTCTGGCACAAGGAGGAGGGCCTTCTCCGTGTTCGCACCAGCCCTTTGGAACCTCCTGCCTGTGGAACTGCGTCTCCAGACGGAGTTGTTGCCCTTTAGGAAGGAACTGAAGACCTGGCTGGCGGGCCAAGTTTGGGGTGCGGGTGGGGATGGGGGTTGGTATAGAGAAGTGTGCCTTCCCCTTCGGTTCTTGCGCACCTTTTAGGGGTGGTTTTTTTTTAACTTTTAACTTTTAACTTTTTTATCATGTGTCTTTTATGTATTTACTGTCCGCTATGTAAACCGCCCTGAGTTGGGTTGTACCTGAGTGGGCGGTATATAAGCGCGAAAAATAAATAAATAAATAAATAAATGTGGAGGAAGCCTAAAAGGCCATTAACTTGGTCTAACTCATTCTCTAATTGCCCCCCCCCATCAAATTGTCCCCCTTTGGGGCTTGTGCCCCATGTTGGGAACCATGGCCATAGCCACTAAGATACTCTAATGACTACAAAAGCAGTGGTCACTTCTGCTAAAGGTAAGGGCAATAGGGTTGTACCTACTTTTGAAGGCATCCACTTTCTCAGGGAAGCAGCTAGAAAACCTCCTCCAAGTACTGTATGCTGTAAATTGCAACTGTATCTGGGAGAACTTCATCCCACTCCACCTCACCCATTGGGTATAACTGTGGCAATCTCCATAGTTAAAAAATATATGAACAGATAATGTGTGATATATATGACATTCCCTTGGTGTCCCAGAATGCACAAAGGTCAGTATGGAATTCTAGACATCGCTCCTCCTGTATGCCAGTTACAAAAAGATATGAATTTTAGACTCTGCTATAAAAAACAAAGATACCCCATACACACAAAAATAGTTGTTTAATTGGAAACCATACATTAAACTGCACTTTTTGTACTGTAGTGCAGGACTGTAAAACCAGAGTCTCTAAAGTCAGCCTATTGTTTCAAATTAAGGTAAGTTCTTTTTTTTTTAAATGAAACTAATGAAAAAGAATCAGGTCTCCAGATTCAGTTCACACTCACAGTTTCTGTTCAGTACATCATCACGTATCTTTCTCTGCAGCCGACCTACACTGACCATCTTTCTCTTCTGTACTATGCCACACCAATATTATGCAGACATGTTACAAGTCCTTTTACAATCAGGTGATATTTTGGGGACAGCATCTGAACCAGTAGAAGTCTGCCACTGCTCCAGGAACACACCTCAAGTGACGTTCAACTGGAGTTGAGTACCTTCTAACCAAATATGGCCATCTTGCAGTATGAAGGAGTTAACTTTAAAGAGGGAAAAAACAAGGTAATTATGGAAACTACCTTAATAGTCTCTATTTCAACCCATCTCCTGTGCTTCTTGAATGAACAGTTGGATTACCTTAAGTACAAACAGCTCTATGATGCTACTCCACATAAATAAACCATGAGGGTGCTTTCAAATCAAGAGAGAGTTGTTCTTCCTTAAGACTTTAGAAGCATTCGAGAGAGTTAAATGGCATTTAATTTGTCCCCCGTTTTCTTATACAGAAAACACACTTCATTAGTCATAGGATGTAATTTGCCTATCACTCAACTCAATTTGACTTAAAACTCACAGTATCAACACTCAAAGAATTCTTTTCCAGAGAATAAAATGTACAATAGCCACATCAGGTAGCTAGCTGAACAAATATCACACATCACACAAGAATAGTAAGGATTTGCTTGAACAGAACCTTGTAAGGGTACACTAGACTCAGTCTCATTGTAAAGGAGTTGATTAGATTTTTGTACAACACAGCCCCTGGCAATTTAAAATAGACCCAGTGGAGAATGGAATGGAGAGTTGAAGATGCAGCTTTTCAGAAATATGCTGCATGGGTTTTTAACTTCTTTTCCGAGGGAGACTTCTCGGAATCATTGTCTTCAAACTCTGCTCTGTGCCTTTTCTGCTGTCCATGGGCTTGTGAGCCATCACTGTCTGCAGGATGCAACTCAGCCACATCCTCTCTCATGTTTGTGCTGTGACTGGAAGAGTCTGTTGTAGTCAGGCAGCATTCCTTGTGCAGAGACGTGCATGCCTGCCCAAGGCTGCCACTTTCAGCATTTAAGTGTAATTGTCTTCCTTGGGTCACAGCTTCCTGCTCTCCAAAACTCTGTCCATTATTAAGGTGAGAAGAGCGAGCATGTAAGCGACCATTATTGTGGTTTGCGCAAGAATTGTCAGTGTTCCTGTCCTCACCATCATCTGTTGGGGTTCTAGAGACATTTCCAGATCCACTACAGTTGGCAACAGTAGAAAACAAATCCTTAGAAATAGCCAATTGATTGTGGCTAGGTGCTGCTTGACAATTCTGGCTATTTTTTTGTTCTACAAATCCTGCAGATGCATTGCATGACTCTTCAATGCAACTACCTCGTTCTTTGCAAATGGCTTTCCCATTTAGCTTCTTAGTATCAAAAGAATGGTCTACAGACCCACTGCTTCCCGAATCTGGGGCTGTGCTTTCCCGATCCTCCAGCTGTTGCTGATTCTCACAATCATGATCCTGACCATTTTTAGAGCTTTCTGCCAAGCTGTGTTCCTTTACAGTTTCTTTGTTGTAGTTTTCATTGGAAGAATCCTGGATACCTTGAGCTTTTCTGCTAGTTCCTGCCTTCCCTTCATTTTCGCCATCTCCACGAGAGGATTCACCGTCTTTATTAGCCGCATAAGACATATAAGAATAATGAAGCCACCTGAAAGCTTTGTAGATCTTCCTATCTACAGATTCACTTTCTGAGCAAGGAGAGCCTTTCTCTTTATGCACCTCTGGATTTGCAGTACTCCTCTCAGGTGATGAAGCTGGGGAAGGAGAAAGGTCATCTACTTTGATCTGGGGGTAATCGTAGATGTCTTCTCCTATGTAGGTGCTTGTTCTTTCTGGGTTTGTATTAGTCCTTTCTTCCTTTTGTGGTTTCTGCCTGCGCCTCAATGCATTGCGCTGCCGGGTCGAGGCACGCCGCTCATTCAGTTCCTCCTCTTCTTCTGTGCTGCTGCTACTGGAGCTGCTGGAGCTACTGGAGCTGCTCGAGTCATTCTCTTCAGGACTTGGGGACCTTGGCCTTGGGAAAAGATCTGCATCTAGCTCTGTCTCACAAGTATTTTCATCAGAATCAGACTCATTGGAAAGGGCAAGAAGACGTTTATCTTGATATCTTCTAAGTGCTGACAACCGTTGCTGACGAGACGTTGCAGCTTCTCTGACTGGTGGAGATTCGGTGGATCTCAAGGTTCCCAAATTATAGGCCGGTTCGTCAGATTCTTCTGTCATGTGAGGTGGGGACTGACGCAGAGAAGTGGAGGACTCAGATTCGCTATAACCTGAGCGCTCACTTACTCCGGCGTGGAGTTGCAGAATCGTGCTTTCACTGAGGTCACTGTCAGAATCAGAACTCCATCCCTCAATCTCGCGACGGACCAAGGAGTCGAAGAAAGCCATCATGCGTGGATCTTCTTGGATGGACTGGTTGGCATAATCATGTGATAAACCACTGCCACTGTTCAGGACAAGACTTATGTATTCTTCATGTGTGTACAGACAACGCGAATCACCCTCAATTTTGCCATCAAGATCTCCTGCACAACCAGGCTGCCGGTACGGACTCCAGATCTGCAAAATGAAAGGAGAAAATAGTGCTTCAGATATGCTGGAGATACTAGCTGAAATCTTGCCGCTTAGCATAGTAAATTGCAACTAGAATAGGTTCACTGAATCAGCAGGCGTTACAGAGGAGCAAGCTCACCAAATCCCCACTGATTCAATGGGTTTACTCTAGTTGTGACTCACTATGCTAAGCAAGAGGATTTTAGCAACTGTTTGTAGGAAATTAAGAATCCATATCATGATTATAAATTTAAGAGAAAAAAAAATCTCTTTTCAATAACTTCAGCATAAATGACTGTTTATAGTTAAAGGACAGTTCTTACTCAGTACTACAGATGTGTTCCACTTAAGATGAAAAAGCTTGCCCCACTTGAACATCTCTTAAAAATTTCTTCGACTAGAAAAGAAGTACAAAATTGTAGCACTCTGTTTTTAATGTATCAGAAGCTGACTTTACGTTGGGGGGGGGAGGAGAAGGGTGAAATATTTGATTGCTTTTTATGTTAAAGCTCTAGGCCAGAGGTAGGCAAGATCTGAGGCCCTGCGGACCACATTAAAGCCCTCACCTTCCACCAAGGACTGCAGCAGTCCTGGAAATACAGCAGCTGAAAAATTCCCTTTTCTATTGAAAAAAGAATCAAACAAGAAGCACATGGATAGGCACTTGTGGCGAGATTTGGGAGCTTGGATTTCAAACACTAGTCACAGATCATTTGGGGGGCCCAATATAGGCTGTTCCCTGGACAGCAAGGAGAACAAATAGGTCAATCTTAGAAGAAATCAACCCTGACTGCTCCTTAGAAGGTCAAATAGTAAAGATGAAGATAAAGTACTTTGGACATCAAATGAGAAGAGAGGATTCACTTGAGAAGGCCTTGATGCTGGGAAAGGTGGAAGGCAAAAGAAGAAGGGGGAAGATGGCTGGATGGTGTTGTAGACGCAGTGGGCACGGGGCTGGGCGGGTTGAGGAGGATGGTGGAGGACAGAGGTGCCTGGAGGACAACGGTCCATGGGGTTGCAAAGGGTCGGAATCGACTGTGCGACTGAACAACAACAAAATAGGCTGTTCTCGGGTTTCAAATGGGACATGGTGGTTCCTTGGGTGCTATGGGGGTAGTCATGGGAACTACAAAAATGCCCAAGGGGTCCACACTTTGCCTGTTCCTCCTCTAAGCTTTAACAAAGTCTCCTGTTTCCCACAACAGCAGTGGCACTTATACAAAAATGGGTCATGATATTATAGCTAACTAGCATTTTTGCCCGGCAGTGCCGGGCTTTTTAAAATTGTGTTGGATAGTAAAGGGTTTCTTTTTCTCTTCTTGAACAAATGGTGCCGGGCTGTTTTAAATGGTGTTGAAAGGTTTTGTGAATTTGTGGCTTTGAGGCACTGTGTCCGCCTGCGGCGGACTTGCGCTCCCAGTGTGTTATTTATTTTTATTTTTTGCACGCTGGCTTCCTCAGTGCTGGGCTCTTTAAAATGGTTTTGGAAGGGTTTTGTTTTATTTTTATGCAAATGAGGTTAGTTTTTAATTGTGGTTTTTTAAATGGGCTGTTAGAAACTGTGATTTTTTTATTTTTGGTTTTGGTTTTTCAAAAGAGGAAAGGATATAATTTTTTTATAATTATTGTATTTAACTAAATAATGTGTTACTATGTGAATTTTTTTAAATAGTTGTGCCTTGGGGCGAGGGGGGGTTCTTTTCCTTGGGCCAGGCTTGAAGCCTGGCCCGTGGGAAGGAAAGACCAGGTGGGGGGTCCTTGTTTTTGCAGGCTGAGGGAGGTGTGTGTTTCTTTTCCGCGGGCCAGGCTCAATGCCTGGCTCGTGGTAAGGAAAGGCAGGGGCGAGGGGGGGGGCTTTCTTTTCCGTGGGACATGCTTGATGGCTGGCCCGTGGAAAGGAAGTGCAGCGGCAGAAGGGTTTTTTTTACTTTTATTTTTCGCGCGCCGGCTGCCTCAGCATTCTGCATGCTCATGGCGCGTAGGACGCTGGGGCTTGTAGTCTGGTGTGCGTGATGTTAGGTAGTGCAACGTTTTTCCCCCCTGCGGCTTATTTTTGATTGGCCGCAGCGCATTTCCGAATGTTCCTTTTGCCCGCGCCGCTCAGTCTGATTGGCTCTGGTGCGGTGCGACGCAAGGAACATTGGGAATTGAAGTTCCCTTTTTTGTTTGCATCCGGGGGGCTCTTGCCCCCCTGGCGCAAATTTCAACCCGACATTTACCTGCGAACCCCGTTCAGGAGAGTGCACGGAGGCTCGGACGGGGCTAGTGGGGCCTGGCTAAACATCCTTTGTCACATTCCAACGGTTAATGGACCATTTTATAGGTATAGATTGCATATCTCACTCCCTCAACTGCTCTGCATGCTTCCATTTGGCAAGCTGAATTTGACACATTGCCTAAATTAGCACAAATGTACACAAACTAGCGTATATGTATATAAACCTTCACAGCTATTCAGCCTTATGCTCATCACCTCCCACATGCACAATTATGCCTATGAAAACTGATGGGCCATGCCTGTTGTACACTCATATGTATGCGTCTAAATCACACTGCAGTGGCTTAGTGGTTAAGACGCTGAACTTGATGACTGGAAGGTCAGTTGTTCAAGACCCGAGTACTGCACGATGGAGTGAGCTTCCATCTCTGTCCCAGCTCCTGCCAACCTAGCAGTTCGAAAGCAAGAAATTGCAAGTAGATAAATAGGTACTACTTTGGTGGGAAGGTAAACAGTGTTCTGTGTCTAGTCATGCCTGCCCCATGTCCTCAGAAATGCCTGCAGATGAAGACAACACTGGCTCTTTGGCAATAATAATAATAATAATAATAATAATAATAATAATAATAATAATAATAATAATAATAATAATAATAATAATAATAATAATAATAATAATAATAATAATAATAATAATTTCATGTCAGAAATTATTGTGGGTTGAAAGGATTTTTGCGGAAGAAACTCCACTCGGGAAACGGCCAAATTAGACTCCTTTCATGTCCCCAAGAGCTGGGATAGATAATGGGCACTCAATCTATCATGCAGTACTGGTCTCTAACTGCTGACTTGCCAGCTTTCCAGATAACAAGGCAAGCTTCTTAACCACTGAGCCACCACAGCTCAGGTATAAACAGAGATGAGCCCCAAACCCTAGAGTTGGATACGACTGGCTTTCGAACAATGGTGACCTTTACCTTTACTAAATTACACACCCCTCCTCTAAGCCATCTAGCTTCTGGTTAGTTTGCAGCCTAGGGCTCTGAGGATGAACTGGGCAAACTCCCATTCTAAGTACACACCATTGCCATCTGCATGTGCATAACCCACAGCTAGCCAGTAAGAAATGCCTCCACAGAATCTTTGGCTAACCATTCCCAAATTCACAACAGTGCCTTCAGCAAATGAATAGTGCACCACCATTTAGAAGAGAAAGAAAATACAGCTTTATGAAAGCATAGTTTTGAAGGAGCATCCAAATGTCCAACAACAAGACTTCTCCATCCATTTCAATTTTTTTTGTCTCATTGTATCTTTCATTGTCTATTACCATGATGGCGAACCTTGCCACTCCAGATGTTCTTGGATTTCAATTCCCATAAACCCAAGCCCCACTACAATAAAGCAATTATACACAGAAGAGTTTCTTTCTCAAAGTTAGTATCGGATTTTTAGATTAGAAAATGTGGACATATTCTAGTAGACACATATGCTGTGATCTAACAGGAATTCTCTTTTCCAGAACCAGCCAAGCAGCACAGCCTTTACAAAGCTAGAGAGATTTCTGAAGGACATTTAAATAAAACCAGCCTTCCAGCCTACAAGCAAAAAGAAAGACATAACAAAAGCAATGCAGGGGAGACTTATAGTCTAGTTAATTTAACAGACCAAGTATGGTCACACAGGAAGGATTCAGGCTGAATGGTCATTACATTCTACATTTCCAAGAGACTTAGACTGGACTTATCAACTTCTCTCTCTCTCTCTCTCTCACACACACACACACACACATCCCTTTGGCAATATTTGGTATAAATAGGCAGCTTGTAAATGTCTAAGCAGACTTCTGGAAAGCAAAATGTGGAGTTTAAAAGGTTTACAACACATTTTTGTTTTTAAAAACCACATTAGCAATATTATGACAGATGTTCCCTTTTAAATGAGCACATATGTCTGAAAAGCAGGGAGAGAAAACAGCAACAAATTAAAGAAAGGGCGAGAGAGGCAGACTAAAGTAATAGTAGGCTCTTGGGCAACTGATTCAAAACATAAAGTAATGTTAACCAGTCAAGAATCCTAGCTGGCAAATGACTTTCATTTTAATTACATTCAGCTAGTTTCCTTTTAAATGGGTAGGGATTAAACATATCAAAGTGACTACGATACTGCTATGTTTTCTAAATTTACAAAGTTCTTTAGCACATCTTTGCAACTGAACTGTATTAGGATAAATTTCTGTCGACCCCGCTTGGCATATGGATGCAAGGCTGCCTTTCCACCCAAGAACTCAGCTAAGTGTAGTGCAATGGCCAAAGTGTTGGCTTTGGGCTGGGAAGCATGAGATTTAAAGTACACAGACAGATACATACACTTGCTGAAATTCAGTAGTCAGTTGCAACTAGAGTAGGCCTATAGAATCAGTGGGGATTGGGTGAGCCAATTCTTTTAAAAGTTTTAATGATTCAATGGATCTCATCTTATTGTGACTTACTCCTAGCTTTTGGCCAACATGTTGTACTAGTGTGTGCTATGTGCACTAGTTACAGTAACATACCGTTAACTATTTCCCACCAACCCCAGAAAAATCCCTGTGGATGACTTTGCTTTTGCTTGCTGCACCTGTCAAATTCTCTGCCTGCCACGGCCACATTTTATTGAGAAAAACCAAAGACAAAAAATGTGGGCAGGACATGAGCAGTCTTCCAAGATTTCATCTAAGATGAGCTCACTGAACTGGATAAATGTGTGTGTTTTAAACTGCAACGATATTTAACCCACACTCTTGGAATGCTGTTTGAGTCAGATGGCTGCTGTAGTTTGTGTTTATTCTCCAAGTATTGGAATGTGTCAAGTTAATTCCAGGAAAACAAAAGCCCTAATTTTACACAGTCCAAACAACCAACATAATCTGGCTTCTGTTTAGGAATACAACATTATCAAGCAAATGTTTGTTCTCAGTAAGAAAATAATACATTGACTTTAGGAAAAATCAGAGCAGGAAAATATATTTGATAGCCTTGGAAAAGCTCACCTTTATAATCTTTTCTACACCTGAAGAGCATATCATGTAGGTCTGAGGATTGAATCGGACTTGGTTCACAATAGAACGATGACCTTTCAGGATCATAAAAGCACCATTAACAACTCTGCCAATCCCACCTGGAAATACAAGGATAGCAGAAATGGAACATGTACCATAAACTGTTCAATAAAATGAATTAACACTCTAAATAGACAGGATGATTTCTGGATTCTTCTACCCCTTTTGCATATCAAGCCTCTGCAATGCCCAGCTTTATGAGTATCTTTGAAAGCTCACCTATTTATGTTGGTGACCCAAAAACATATGACCCATAGCAGTTTTTGGATTTTGTAATGGATCATATGGTTACAATTCTTTACTGTACATAAGTACTCAATGCAACTTGACATGTTCCATACATTCACCTTCAGGCAGTAACTTCACTCAGCCAACCAGAAGCAAGGTACAATGAGGGGAGAGAAGAATTGCACACCACTGTTTGCTAGGTTAATGTCTGTAACATCCATACTTTTTGATGCTATTAATTGATGTTTTACATATAACTTTATAATTATGATTTTGCATATTGTTTGAATTTAGATTTTGTATGCTGCTTTTGTACTTTTGATATTGTATTTATATGCTGTAAACCGCCTTGAGTTCCCTTAGGGGAAGTAAAGCGGCATAGAAATGTAAATATAAATATAAATATAAATATAAATATAAATATAAATATAAATATAAATATAAATATAAATATAAATATAATAATAATAATAATAATAATAATAATAATAATAATAATAATAATAATAATAATAATAATAATAATAATAATAATAATAATAATAATAATAATAATAATAATAATAATAATAATAATTCATAACTTAAGCATCCAAAAGAATTGGCCTGCCCCCATGAATGTTTATGTCAAATAAAACTGCCTTTAAGGTGACTGAAGATTATTATTGTTGTGACAGACAAACCTCCCCACTGCTGAAAGTTCCAGAGCTATGTGAAAAAACAGGTATTTTTATTTTCCATATTACAGAACAAACAGCAGCAACCTAATTGGGTAGATTCCACATTATTACCCACCTGCTTCTGGATCTGGAGGAATTCTCCACATGTATAAATTAAAGTCATCAGAGCCAGAGAGGATGTACTGTTAGAAAGGAAAATACCAGTATGTTACAAGTGAAGCACTGATTTGAAAAATTATAACACATTGATTATATGATATAGTATAGTGTACACCTCTTTAAATTCTCACTAAATGCCATATAAACAGGCTATCAAGACCACAGATTAATTGTAATATATGTATACATCATAATCAGCTCTCTACAATCCTATGCACATTTACTTGCAGACCCCACAGAAACCAGTGGGACATTTCTATAAACATGAAAAAGAGACCTAACTATAAAAGCCACATTTTCTGTCCCCACCCATTTAGAAGTGTGGAATTGGGCTGGCAAAAGTAAGACCTACCTGCTCCTCCTTTTATTTCACATTGTTTTCACCAGCCCTCAGAATACTACAGAGAAGATGGAGACAAAGATAGAACTCACAAAGGTTCTGTCTTTTGGGAGTGGAGTCCCTCCAAGTCATGGAAGGCGGATCCTGGATTGAATTCTTTATATCAGGCATTCTTTAATCTCTTTTTTCTACTCAAAGTACTCTTTATCAGGGACATGAGAAAGGATCACAGAGCAGTACAAGAGCTCATACTTTGCACGTAGATTCAATCTCTGTTCTTTCCATGTAGGGCTGGGAAGGACGTACAGGTGAAATTCGGAAAATTAGAATATCGTGCAAATGTTCATTCAGTTCAGTAATGCAACTTAAAAGGTGAAACAAATATATGAGATAGACTCATTACATGCAAAGCAAGATAGTTCAAGCCTTACTTTGTTATAATATTGATGCTTATGGCTTACAGTTTATGACCCCCCCCCCCATCTCATGTACCCCATAACCAACACATAATCTCATGTATGCTTTATGCCATGATCATCACAATTATAACGAATTAAGGTATGACATCTCTCGCTTTGCACGTAGTGAGTCTACCTCATATATTTGTTTCACCTTTTAAGTGAAATGAATGAACATTTGCACGATGTTCTAATTTTCCAAGTTTCACCTGTATATAAAACTTTGAAAGCCAGAGGGAAAGATGAGGTTTGAGAAAATTCAGTATTTGAAGACAGACACACAGAAACAAACAAAAGACGCTGATATTCTAATTTTCCAAGTTTCACCTGTATATTTGAAATAATGGAGAACTGTTGTTAGTCATAGTTGAGATCCCGCAGTTGGGTGGAAAAAGGGTCTAATAGATCAGGGCTAGCTACAAACATTTCAAAGAGATGATACAGTATATGCAATCCCATAGTTATGGTTTCAAAGGACATGATGTATTCCTGGACCACAATTCTTGAATAGCTATGTTTCACTGATATAATTTTTTGAAAAATATTGCCATACAGGTGTGTTTTACTTCTGCTTCCGGGAGCAATGAGGGCTTTGCGGGCCAGAAGAATTGGCATCAGGGGCTAGAACTGGATCCGGCCCCCAGGCTGTAGTGCCCGGTCCCCTGAACCACATGACCGGCCTGTGGCCTGAAAAGTTTGGGCACCCCTGAGCTACATGGTCTCACAATACTGTACCCTCTCTCAGAAGGGACTGTTAAGCCACTTTTGTGTATTCTCTAACTAGAAAACCCTAGAAAGGGTTCCTGTAGCTCAACAAGAGGTGGCTGGATAGCTCAGTGGTTTAGGTATCCGGCTGAAGAACCAAAGGTCAGGAGTTTGATTTCCCCACTGTGCCTCCAGAGAGAAGAGTAAGCTTGTGTAGTCATAAGCAAGCTGCACAATCCCAGGGTGCCCAGATAAGAAAGGAACAGCAAGCCACTCCTGAGTCCTATACCTAAAAAACTCTGTAAGTCAGAAATAACTTGACTGTGCACAATTTTTATTTATAGTAATAGATGGGAGCCTAGTCGGGGTGTGGGGGCTTGAGCGGTCTAACTAGCCAGTGTCATCCATATCTTGTCAATGATGTTAGCCCGGGATTAAAACTCACCAAAACGTCCTCCATCGGATCCCTTGGGCAAGGTGAAAGCAGAGGGCACACATCATGGTCCGCCTAGTCAGCGGGTGACATGATAGCCAAATGGCTATAAAACTGCATGCAAGTGGACTTGATTTCTCAAGCCCCTTTGCATATGCAGAATGCCATCACAGAGATGTCTACCAAAAAGCGGACTCCTCGCTGAATAACCACTCTGAGGTACTCAAGGTAATAGAAAACGGATGACAGGCAAATGTTCTAAGAAGCAATGCAAAGCTCCTGTAGGTCAATACTAGGAACAGAGCAACTAGGATATAAGTAGACCCCTTCCTCTCCAGCACTGAAGTGACATCAAGTCAAACACAAAATAAATTCACATGAGGTGCCTGGCTAGTCTGCCATTTTACCAACCATGATTTCCTACTCCCATCAGCAGCTCCAGATATTAAAGTGCTAGCTATGTTCAAACATAACCTTAAGCAAATTTAAAAACATTGTAAGTTGTTCTATGAGCAAACTATGTTAAGTCATCAACTTCAACTGTGACTAGTTTGGAACAACCAAGAGGGAAGGGGAGAAAAGGCATCTGGATGACAAGCTGCTGATTCAGAAGTTTGCCTTAGAAGGAAGAAAAGTCTCAGGAGCGGTTAACAGCTCCTGCACAAAACATCAATCCAGGAACTCTAAACATGACTCAAATGTTTAGAATAAACCAGTCTTCAGGTAGCTGCCTAGAGATGCATCTTGACATCTTCTTTGCCTTCTCTACGATTCCTCCTGTCTCTACTCCTTAAAGAAGGATATTAAAGGCAAGTCTGGAATTTGGAATAAGACCAGCAGTTGTTATTCTAGTCTTGAAGCAGTGGTTTAGCACATTATGGGATTCAGCACATTCTGGAATTCTTTTAAACTGCTATCCACTGGAAAGTTTTCACTATCTTTGGTGGCTATCTTTATTTTCCTTAGATGCTAAATGCAAAGTAATGAGGAATAAACCAACACATTTCCCCCCTTAATCTTCATTTTTCTGCTTCTTTTTTGAGAAACACTATTTATGACTGTTGAATGTCTTGAATATAATCTTAGGCTGACATATCATGATTCCAAAAGCAGCTTCTTAGAAATTCAACTGTAAGGACAAGTTGGTTTTTTCTCAAATGTTCCCATTCGTTCTATAGCAACTGAGCAATCAACTGATATAAATAAGGCTAGGATTTCTATGACCTAAAATATTAGAAATAATAATAATTTCATGTCAGAAATTATTCTGGGTTGAAAGGATTTTTGCTGGAGAACCTCTGCTCAGGGGACGCCCAAATGAGGCTCCTTTCATGTCCCCAAGAGCTGGGACAGAGATGGGTGCTCAATCTGTCAAGTAGTACCTGGGTCTTGAACTGCTAACTTGCCGGCCTTCCAGCTAACAAGATGAGCTTCTTAACCACTGAGCCACCGCAGCCCCATATTAGAAATATGCAAGCATTTATGACCTTAAAATTGTTTAAATATGCCAGATTAAACAAAAATATAACTTTTAAAGCAAAGCTTTAACTTTACAATTTTTCTGAAATTAGTACACAATTTTTAAAAATCTGATTACACACGCACAAATAGGTGCGTGCTGGTATATGGGCAATCGGGCTTTGTCCCACCCCGCCTTCACCTCTGGAGCCCTAGGGTGCCAATAGCAATGTATGGGACCCCCCCAACCCTCCCAAATATGTGCCCCTACCACTCCCTGTCCAATGCCTTCCCATGATGCCCTGCACACCCCTGTGCACAAATTAAAAGGTTTTTCTTTACTTCCATTGCAGAAGTGCTAGTATTGATGGAATCAAATGAACATTTTGAGATTAAAATGGTCATCCCTGGATTAGTTTTCATTAACAGCAGAATTGCATCGGATGATCATACACAATTTGAGATTGTGTATGATCAAAACTTTATTCAAAATCACAAGAGATTATAGGAACCAATTTCTAAAAAAGCAAACTCATCTCGAGAAAAAAATCTGGCTCAAAATCTTCACATTTTCTTTCTTTCTGGCTTTTTATTTTTTAATTTTTAAAGGCAAAGGATAAAACATTTTGGAGTTCAGTTGATTTGTGCTAAAAGCGTCGACTAATCAATATTGGATATATTAGATATTGGGTGCAAAAGCTACTTAACTTTGTTATAGTACAACCCTACTTTAAAGACAAATTCCTCATTATATAAGCTAGAAGAAGTCAATTCTATTCAACAGTACAGACACAGTGTATGAGCCTTGGTTTGTTATATACATAGGTTTGTTGAATGAAAGCTTTACTTGTTTTTAAAAATTATCCAAAGTACTGTCTGTTTTTTTTAAAAAACCATGTAATAAATTTATCCATAGAAAAGCTAATAACATACAGTGGTACCTTGGATAAAGTCTGATTCGGATAAAGTCACGGTTTTCATGCACACGTGATGCATCGCATAAAGTCCAAAACCACTAAAAACGGACGTTATCCGAGGTATTTGGTATAGGAACCTCGGATAAAGTCCATTTTTGGACATTATCCAATGCATTGCTCATTTGATTCAGATAAAGTCCAAAATCGGATAAAATCCAAACTTGTGGAACGGAGTTTGGACTTTATCCGAGGTTCTACTGTATAACAATTGTTCTTTAAGACATAACAATAGGTGCTATATATTTCTCAAGCAAGACAAATTAGAATTATTATTATTTTTTAAAAAAGAAGTCACAACATTAAACAGGGGTGCCCAAACTATGGCCCAGGGGACAGATCCAGCCCCCAACAACAATTCATCCGGCTCCCCACTGTCCTTGCTGCTCATGGAAGCAGAAGTAAAATGCGCCTGTACGGGCGCATTTTACTTCCGCTTCCATGAGCAGCAAGGGCAGCGGGGGGTGTGTGAATTGGTGTTAGGGACTGGATCCAGCCCCCAGGCCGTAGTTTGGTCACCCCTGGTTTAAGCAGAGAAAGTGGCAGCCTAAAAATCTATCTCATCCTGTTGCAAAACAGATTACAAGGCACATTTTACTTCCACTTCTGGTGGGAGGAACCACGTTACTGTCCCGCTGAACCATGTGACTGGCCCTTGGCCCAAAAGGTTTGGGCACCCCTGATATAAAGGAACCTCAGCAGGGAAACAGGAATGAAACAGATGAGGGTTAAACTCACACACACTCTCGCTCTGAATAAGCGTTGGAAATTAATTACATATCTATAACTATGCAGGTAAAAATACTACCGTAGTCATATCCATTGCTGGCCCCCACTGCTGGCATAGACTTATTTTGAGAGTTTGCCTCCTATAATTTACTGCCTATGGATAGATATGTTAACAAGGCACTAATAATAATTTCATGTCAGAAATTATTCTGGGTTGAAAGGATTTTTGCTGGAGAAACTCCGGTCAGGGGACGCCCAAATGAGGCTCCTTTCATGTCCCCAAGAAACTTGAGAAGCAGTATGAACCAGGATGGGTCTAGCACATTCAGACTAGTGCGTGAGCTCCTGCTGTTTTTAAAAATGTCAACAGAGGAAACTGCAAGCATACAAGATAAATTCCTAATGTTACAAAATATGTGAGTCTTTGAACTTCTCATAATTTTTTGCAAGGATGACTCTGGAGGGGGGAAAAGCTCTTAGCTATCCACAGAACAAAGCCGTGGTTTATCTAAATGAATACATAAAAGACTAGCTGTTTTCAGCGACTGTTGCTTGTAAGGTCACTGTGGTTAAGAGGCACAAACCTTGACATCCTCCAGCGTGCACAAGGAATCATTAAGGAAAACTGGAACTTTTACTAGTGACTGCCACATTCCTGAAGCTCTCCTATATGAGCATTATGGAGACTGAGTGGTGATGTAATGTCTGAGGACATGCCAGAGAGTCAAGATAACTTTTCTGTTTTATCCCATGTCTCATAAAACATACATTAACTTTTGTTTGAAAAAGGCAGTGTCTTGTGATTACACGTTTTGCTAAGTCTGAGCACAATAAGAACTGGCTTCAGAAAGCAGAGAAAAATCAAGGCAGTAGAAACACAAAGCAAAAGGGACTGCTCATCATGTCTTCAGAGATCAGAACTCATAAGAAATTCATACTTGGACAGTGTTTTTCTTTTCTTTTCTGCTTTTACATGGCAGACGAGATCAGCTAAAATAAGACAGGGGGGGAGGGAACAAGCCACTCAAGTCAAATATCCTAAACAGAACTAATATAAAGTAAAACCCCTACTTACTGTAGGTAAAAAGGCTTTTATGTAAATTGGTTTTTTACTTAACTCGAAGCAACCCCATAGGAAAAATAAATTTTTTACATAACTCAAAGAAAACCCATAGGAAACAACTACTACTTACTTTATTACGGAGATTGTGTTATGTAAATCGAGACATTTATGTAGATTGGGACATGGTTTTAGTGCAAAAATCATTATGTAAGTTGGATTTTATGAAATTCAAGACATATGTAAGTCAGGGTTTTACTGTACTGAATCTTTTAACATGAATCTTCAACATTACCTACTTTTTTCCTTTAAAAAATAAGTTTTTTTTCTCTTGCACTCTTATCTTCATCTTTTTCCACATTCAGTCTAACTAGGATATGTAGCAGTTATTTTTAGTTTTTCTTCCCTCTTCCTCCCCACTATACTATATCTGGTGTTTTCCCTGAACTCCAGATTTTCCTGCTTCATTGAAAGGAAAACTATGTTTTTCCAGCAAAGCAATAAACATATTAGCTTATTATATTTCTCAACACTTACCCTAGCTATCTTAAATCAACATGAGAATAGAATTGGTATTCTAACTGTGGACATTCCACATACATATTAATTTCTACATTAAAAATATGCAGTCAGTAGCTAAACAAGGACTTTTTGTCATAATGCGTTCTTCTTTTGCCATATCTGATTCTGAATTTTAGCAATCATCATGGTGATCAGACATGAAGATTATCCTGAGAGTATAATGCAGTGGCATTTCATTTGGCTTCTGCATTACAATGTGACACCTGTACCACTGATCCAGTTCCGTGAGTCACTTTCTGGTCCTGAGCCCTTTTGGCATGCCCGGTCCTCATCAGCCCCAGGCCAGTATTGATAAAGCTGCTGCCCTCCATCAAGATGGATTCAAGTGGGGTTTAATCCACTTGGGGACCATCACCCTTCCCTGTGGACTTTGCCACCCAAGGCTGTTAGTCCACAAGGTTGTCACGTTAGTTAATCGCTGCCTGACAATCGGCATTGAGTCTCTGGCAGTATGGTCTACTCTATTACCATAGCAGGATAACCTGGTCAGACCTTCCATAATGTATAGTTGAACCTAAATCTAATTTCTAATCCCAAATACCGTACACTCAGCATTGATTTATGTGTTGACTCATCATTTAACCACCAATTCAATAACTCTACTTTACACGCCACTAGCAATTTGATTTAGTCTATGTCTGCAGTTAATTGCTGTAAGATTCACCCCTTTTAAAGCATTATCATAGTAATAAGGTAAACAATGGGCACATCCCCGTGACAAATAGTTGTGCACAGCATGCAATACATGGGCTGCTTCAAAATAACGGTTTGTCGTCTGATGGTTATTGTTATGTTTTGTCTATGGTATATCATTTTATCGCTTATGGGTTATTGTTTAATGCCTCTCTGTATTGTTGTTGTTGTTCAGTCGCACAGTTGATTTCGACTCTTTGCGACCCCATTGACCATTGCCCACCAGGCACTTCTATCCTCTATCATCCTCCTCATCCCACCCAGCTCTGTGTCTACTGCGTCCATGATGCCATCTAGCCATCTCATCCTTGGCCGTCCCCTTCTTCTTTTGCCCTCCACCTTTCCCAGCATCAAGGCCTTCTCAAGTGAATCCTCCCTTCTCATTTGATGTCCAAAGTACTTCATCTTCATTATTTGTCCTTCTAAGGAGCAGTCAGGGCTAATCTCTTCTAATATTGACCTATTTGTTCTCCTCGCTGTCCAGGGGACTCTCAAAACTCTCCTCCAACACAAAGGCGTCTATTCTTCTGCGCTCAGCCTTTCTAATGGCCCAGCTCTCACAACCGTACATTACCACCGGGAATACCATTGCTTTGTCTATATGGACTTTTGTTTGCAGTGAGATGTCTCTACTTTTAACTATGTTCTCCAGGTTTCTCATAGCTTGTCTCCCAAGAATCAGTCTCCTTTTTATTTCATGACTGCAATCCCCATCTGCAGTTATCTTTGCTCCTAGGAAAGTAAAATCTATCACTGCTTCTACTTCTTCCCCATCTATTTTCCAGTGACTGATAGGGCCTGTTGCCATTATCTTGGTTTTCTTGATATTGAGTCTCAAGCCAGCTTTTGCACTCTCCTCTTTCAACCTAATCAGGAGCTTCTTTGTATTGTATTGGGACTTTCTAGTTGTTGTACACCACCCAGAATAGGAGAATATTCCATATGGGCAGAATATATGAATGAATGAACACAATAATCCTGTGGGAAAATTAAGCTTTACTCACTACAGTGTAAGTTTCTCTTTGTGCTTCAGTACCACTACATTTCTTTTTCCTCCTTTCTACCTAGGAATGGCAGATTCTAAGATTATATTAGCATGGTAAAACTTTTGTGTGTGTGTGTGTAGTGGTGACTTTTTAATTGACAGTTGGAAATGAATGAATGTTGCACCATTTGCCTTCTGTCTGTATTAACAAAGTACCAGGATTTCAGCCACTGTGCTAATACACTTATAAAGCAGTCCACTTTATATCATTCCTCCATCCAACAGACACAGGAGATATAAAGTGGACTGATACTTTGCATTTATTTTTAAGAACAGAGCCTGGCAAACACCAACATGCCATGAAAATTTGGACTTTCCCTACCTTTGCCCAAAGAAGTAATCATGAATCACAAAAGCTTGCAATGATTTTTTTTTAGTGAGCCAAAATAGGTATCGCCTTCTTCTACATTTGTTGTGTATATGGATCACACGGCTGATTTGTTTGTTTTATGTCCCTTCACAAGGTTGACTAGTTCTGTAAATATGATGGTTTGTACTCTCTCAATACACAGACTAACTTCTTTGTTTTAAGTGAAGTGTATACAAGTTGTTCAAACTTATGTTGTAATGTCCTGTGTTAAACACTCTGGAAATGCTTACTTATATAGCTCTGGAAACATAATAACTAATGTCTTTTACCTGATCACGGTCACCTGCGAAACAGCAGCTCTTCATGGTACAAGAATTAAAGTAACCCTGGTTGTCAAACTGGAAGACAGGCAGACGGGAATGAATGTCATAAAGGACTGGTGGTAACCGACGTCTGAGAGCAAGCAGCTGTGTTCCATTGCTGTTAAACCGTACACTCATGGCACTCTGAAGTGATAGATTCCCACCATATCGGAGCAGGGAACTAAGAAAAAGGAAACTCAAATGAATCAGATGGATTACTACAATTTATGATGAAGCATATTTCTGTCACATTCTATTATCACAAAATGGCAGCAAAGAGAACTTAAGGGAAGGAAAATATCTCCACACTGGTTCCAGGGTCCATCATTCTCAGAATGTTACAGGCACACATTATATATACATTTTGACGTGGCGACCAGAAATGGAAAAGTTGGAGAGCCAACAAGACATCTTAACCCAGCATTTTAGGACTGATTTATTAATTGTAGCATTCCAATTCACATTCCAAAACAAATAATTACAATATGTCATTTCAAAACCACAATTTAGTTATGACAAATAGCATTCCTTTTGAAAATAAAGAAACATGGGTCAATGATAATTAATTAGCCTATCTATTTCACAGCTTTGTGGGACTAACGTACTGTAGTTCTGTTCATTGGTTTAATTGGCCAGCATCCTGTTTACATTGAACCATGCAAGAAACAAGCTGCTCCATATCTTCAATGTCATTACATAAGAGTGGATTTACAAACCCCTTGCACCAGCAATAAGCCAGAGGCTTTCAAAGGACTGAGCTCTGGCATGCATAACCTCGAGATTCCCATGCAAACCTGGGATACTCCAGACATGGAACCATTACACTCCATGCTTTTGAACAGATTTTTCCCCATTTTATTTTGATAGATAGATAGATAGATAGATAGATAGATAGATAGATAGATAGATAGATAGATAGATAGATAGATAGATAGATAGATAGATAGATAGATAGATAGATAGATAGATAGATAGATAGATAGATAGATAGATAAATCTTTATTGTCATTGTCCTGCACAGAACAACGAGATTGGGGGGAAAAACACTTATCAACCCAACAAAACCTAAACAAAATACAGCTATACAAAATTATCAACATACTCCCACCCCACATATACACATTTAACCCCTAAAAAGCTCTAAAACTCTAAGAACTCTATACAGAAGCTCCCTCATAGACTGCATTGCACTGCATTCAAAGCCAGAACCGCTTTTGGGTAGAAACTATTTCTCAAGCGGCTGGTCCTGGTCTTTATGACCCTATACCTTCTTCTAGAAGGCAGAAGCTGAAAGAGATAATTTCCAGGGTGCGTACTATCCTACGCAATCTCTACAGCTTTCTTATAACACCTGGCGGCATAGATTTGCTCTAGAGTGGGAAGAGTATGCCCGATTATCCCCTCCGCAGTCTTTACGACCCTGGACAGCATTGTTCTTTCCCTAGCTGTACAACTCCCAAACCATAGACACAGACCATAGGTTAACACACTCTCTATGGTACAGTGGTAGAATGCCAACAGCAGGTCCTTTGAAAGATTGTTCTTCCTGAGGATTCTCAAGAAGTATAACCTCTACTGTGCTCTCTTCATCAGATCTTTGGTGTTTGCTCCCCACGTTAGATTATCCCTCAGCTCCATTCCCAGAAATCGAAACACTGAGACCTGTTCCACACAATTCCCTTTAATAATAAGTGGCTGGATGTTCAATTTGCATTTTCTAAAGTCCACAATGAATGTTACACCATTTGCCTTCTGTCTGTGTTAACAAAGTACCAGGATTTTGATTTGATACTGCAAACAAAATTAAGTCAGTGGAACAATGAAACATTTTGCCTTTAACTTTAACTTTTTCCCTTCTTTCTCCCATGTTTTAACCTTTAATTTTGTCAACACTCTAAAACAGACTATCATGTCTATCTTTTTCTAGTCAATAGGAGCCACCATAACTAAGAACAGTTTACAATTTATCCAAAAGGAAGCTTAAAAGATAAATGTTTTTACTTGTTGTGAACACTGCCACTCAGATTGCCCTTAAACCCTGTCTTAATTTTCTCATAGAAATTCTTCTAGATTTAATATCAATCAATCAATCTTTATTATTGTCCAAGACCAGCATAGTATAGGAAAAGGATCTCAATAGTTTCAACTTGTTAATAATGCCAGTACTGTATGTTCATGTCCCTGCAGCCCACCCCCCAAAAAACCACCTTCCAAAAACACATTTCCCTACTCTCTCCAGTCTCTTTATAGCTTTAAAGAAGAGGTCAGGCACACTGTGGAGGAAGCTGTAATCTTCAGAGAGTATCTCATTTAGCCTTTCATGGACCTTGAGGCAATCTGGAAAATCAAAGTGCCAGACATGAATACAGCCTCCTTCACAGAGCTGGGCTCTTCTAAAAGTTAATAAAGAGAATAAAAGGCGGTGATGCTTGGTAAAAGAAGGAATATAGAAGAAACACTGAGTTTGGTGTAACAGGGTGAGTATATACAGGAAAAACAGAAGTAGGTGGAAATGAAGAACTTTGGGATTCCTCCTGGGAGCACTATTACTTCTCTTAGATAGATAGAAGTAATTTTTCCATTGTCTACCAGGCTGCATACGTTGGAACACTCTTCCCTCCTTTCTTCTTATTCTTCTTGTTGCTCCTGCTCTGGTGCTGTTTCTTCTTCTTAGTGCCATATCCGATTCCAAATACAGTACTGGCTATCATCATGGCAATCAGACGTGAAGATTGTCCTGGGGTTAATATAATGTATTTGCCTTCTGCATCGCAGCATGATCCCGGTACCATTGATCCAGTTTCACAAGTCACTTTCTGGTCTTGAGCCCTTTTGGCACACAAAGTCCTCCTCAGCTCCAGGCCAGTATTGATGAAGCTGCTGCCCTCCATCAAGCTGGATTCAAGTGGGATTTAATCCACTTGGGGACTATCACCCTTCCTGGTTTCAGGTTAGTTAACCGCTGTCTGATGATTTAACGCTGAGTTGCTGGCAGTATGGTCTACTCTATTATCATAGCAGGATAAGCTGGTCAAATTTTCCTTTGTTTTCAACACTAGCCTAATCTGTAGACATTGGCAGTGATTATGCTCATCTCTGTGCCACCATGAACAGCTTTATTTTTCAAATACTGAAGATCAGACTTACTGTTGAAGACACAAGAACAGGTCCAGCTGGTTTTTCCTTCTAGTTAGGTGGCACCCCCATTCATCATTCCTACCCCAACTTTTCATAGGACAGTACTCAGTACACACTGGATGTACTTGGATGTCTAATAATTCTAAACACATAACTTATAAGGTAATTCTATTTTACTATAAAACCTTAGAACAAAGAGCATCTTTCTTTGCTGAACGTTTATTATATATTGTTTGTACTCAGTAATGCCATACACCAACAATGAAAAAAAAAAACTAAGTCCCCCCCTTCAAACTGGGCATACAGTCAGATAAAAAGAATTATTGTTAATGAGGTGATCATTCTTTTACCCTGAATATTGTTTCAAACACTAAGCTTTCCGCTACATAGAAAGTATGGTCTGCGCAAACAATATGGAAGCTGCAGATATCTATACCTATAAGGAAGGGATGTGGCCGTACGTGTGTGGAATGCGTACCCACACCCCTGGAGCCTATCCCATAATGCTCTGCACACACCTACCTTTTGTCCCTGAGATCAGCCCCGTGAGCGTCCAGGGGCCGAGAATGGGGCCAGTGCCCCACAAAATGGCAAAAAAGGAAATACTACAATTCCCAGTGACCAATGCGCTAAGTGCCATCCAATCCGAGAGGCCGGCGCTCACACAAAACGGCCGAAACAATAGCCACATGCCACAAAAACCAACGGCTGCCCGCACGCGTCACAAGCCACCAGATGCCTCTTCAGCTGGTTGCTGGGTCTGCCCGGGGAAGGAGACGCGAATGACCAAGGTGAGCCCCTCCCTCCTGCTTCCCCTCCTTGCTTCCTTCCCCCTTACTTCAACCCCCTCCTTCTTTCTGACCTTCGTAACATCTCCCCTTCCCTCCTTCCATCCCTCCCTTCCCCCTCCCTCCTACCTTTCTTTCCCTCAAATCTTCCTTCAATAACCCCTCCCCTCCCTCCCTTCCGATCTTGCTTTTCTCCCTTCCTCCCTTCCCCTTCCATCCTCCCTCCCCTCCCTCCCCTCCCTCCTTTCCCTCAAATCTTCCTTCAATAACCCCTTCCCTCCCTCCCCTCTGACCTTGCTTTCTCTCCCTTCTTCCTCCCTTCCCACTTTCCTCCTTCCATCCCTACCTCCTTCCGACTTTTTCCACTTCCTTCTTTCCTTCAATCCCTCCCTCTCTCCAGCCTTCCCCCTTTACTTCATTACTTCATTGCTCGTCGGGCAAGCTACCACTGCCGCCGAGCATCCTGGCCCCGGTGGGGGCAAAGAGGCCACTCCACCGCCCACCCCACCTGGCCGGTGTTTTTGGGGCCCGCCCTCCCCTTCCCCCTCAGACTCAAAAGGTGAGGGGGCGTTGGGCAAGCTACCACCGCCACCGAGCGTCCTGGCCCCGGTGGGGGCAAAGAGGCCACTCCACCACCCACCACAGCTGTCCGGCGTTCGTGGGCCCTGCCCCCCTCAGACTCAAAAGGCAAGGGGGAATTGGGCAAGCTACCACCGCTGCCGAGCGTCCTGGCCCTGGTGGGGGCAAAGAGGCCACTCCACTGCCCACCCCACCTGGCCGGTGTTTTTGGGCCCCACCCTCCCCCTTGCTCTCGAACTCAAAAGGCGAGGGGGCGTCGGGCAAGCTACTACCGCTGTCGAGCGTCCTGGCCCCGGTGGGGGCGAAGAGGCCACTCCACCACCCACCCTACCTGGCCAGCATTTTTGGGCCCCGCCCTCCCCCTCCCCCTCGGACTCAAAAGGCGAGGGGGCATTGGGCGAGCTACCGCCGCCGCTGAGCGTCCTGGCTCCGGTGGGGGTGAAGAGGCCACTCCACCGCCCACCCCACCTGTCCGGCATTTTTGGGCCCCACACTCCCCCTCCCCCTGCTCAGACTCAAAAAGACTCCAAAGTGGGGGATTTTGTGGGTAGTATTGGATATTTCTTGTGTTTTTTTGTTGTTAATGGGTTTATTTTTATGTGATATTTTGTTTTCAAATTTGACCTTTCGAATTGTACTGCACTGCTTTTTGAATTGTACTGTTATATTGTATTGATTAATTTATGTTTATTATTGATTATTGTATTGAATTTACTTTTCATACGTCTTTATTATTGTATTGTATGATATCTACATGTTGTAATGGCTGCCTTGAGTCAGCTTCGGCTGAGAAAGTGTGGGATATAAATTAAAAATTATTATTATTATTATTATTATTATTATTATTATTATTATTATTATTATTATTATTATTATTATTATTATTATTATTATTATTATTATTATTATTAACCCCCTCTTTCTTTCCGTCCCTTCTTTCTCCCCTCCACTCCACGCTTTTGTCTCGCCATGCCTTCCTTCTGGCCGGTGCTTTTCCCCAGCTCATGAGCTGTGCCACCGCCAAAACAGCCCCCCACGAATGCCAGGAAGAGGGGAAGAGCCCCCACAAAACAAAAAAACCCCACCCACACCTGGCCGCAGCGGTGATGAAGGACACACAGGCCACCAGGAGTGGGAGGGGGGAAACCAACGCCGCCTCCACCACACGAGGACACAAACACCCCTGCAGCTCAACCAACACCCCCCTCCCCCGGATAGCCCCGGACAAAGTCCGGGTAGCCTTGATAGTATTACCATATGACTTGCCAGCCCATGTACATAGTGAAAGAACCATTTGTATCATAGTCTACAAACAAAAAATGTGCTGTTTTCTCTAAAATGCAGCATGAACATCATGTGTGAATTGGGCTGCAATATGTTGTTTGTAATACAGCCAACAGATCAAATGAAAAACACAGTAGTCAGTGGAACAATGAAGCTACAAATCCAAGCATAGTTTTGTTAAATTAAGTTTGTTTTAGCAGCTAATAGTCACAGAAAATGCTGATGAGCATCTATTATCAGCATCCAGTAATGGTTTCCAGGGGAAAACATAATTGAAACTACTGTACACGTGTTCTTTTGACATTGTTTTAGCCTGTATTGTCCTTTAGGTAGGTAATATAATCTTGATGAATTATCCTCCTGGGGATAAACAAAAAAAATATGAAACAAAAATACTTGCTGCCAGCAAAGTATGGACACACAAAAAGAAAGAAATATTGTAACTGCATTTTTAATGTTATTAAATCTGCACAGTTTGATAAGTAACAGACTCAGCTGAATAAGTTGCATGTTAGTTAATTCTTGGTTACTTCTAAGTAGAGTGTACCACACTCCAGTGGACAGCAGGTATAGATTACAGGCATTTTGTTTCTCAGTTTTAAGGGGACATCTAATCTTCAATTGAAATCTAACTTAATCTCTAGCAAAATAAAAAAAAATTCTCTTGGATTTAAAGGCAAAACTGATGCAACACGGACTTTTGTTTTAAATTATATTATTCTGTTTAACTGTTTGATTTATATATTGGTTGCTTATAAGTTTAGTATCTGGATAGTTTAAAATTATTGTATACTATCCTGAGTAGCAACATGCTAGATGAGCAGATAACAAACAAACACATAAATACATACAGTTGTGGAAATTAAAATGAAAATCTCAGGTCTAAAATATTATGTATTGTATCCTTAAGACCAGATGTTTGTAATATTCACTATGTGATTGTGAATTATCCGTGGACACCTCACAGTTGTAATGTACCACCTAGTGGTAAAGATGCCTCACAACTGCTTTGCCTAAAACACTCCAGATAGCCAGAGTAGGAAGATGTGCCTACAGTCCCAAAGAAGGCAAGACATATTTTGCACCGTCTTCTAATGGAAATCATGGAATTGATTGGGTTAGCCCACATTGTATGGGAGAAGGTTTTGTCCTCTGTGAAAAAAATATCTCATTTTGCACAATGTATCTGTATACTGGAATTTTGATGTTTCTGGTCATGTTTGTAACCCCTTCTTCTTTGATAAAGTAATCTAATTTTTCTTTTTGTCCCTCATGGAGAATCTAACTGTCACAGTCAATGGCATTTTATTCTACTCCCCCCACCCCAAAAAAGCAAAAGAGAAAGCCTGCCTGTTTCTTGCAGGAACTTTAATTAATGACTTTATCTCCATCTTCCCAACAACTCCACCTTCTCCCAGGAAACGACATCATATGCCAGGGGTAGCCAACCTTTTTACGCCGTGGGCCTGACCACACCCCCAGACAGCTTAGTGGGCTGGACCATGCCCCAGAAGCAGAAGTAGGCACATTTATGGCTGTCATAAATACACCTACTTCTGCATTTACAACAGCCACAGGTGCATTTGAGCATGCACAGGTGCATTTTACAGTTGATGTAAATGACCCACTTCCACTTCTGGGTGTGGCAGAGGTGGCGACGAGCCATATGGAATGGCGTCATGGGCTGGGTCTGGTCCACGGGCCGTAGGATGGGAACCCATGTCATATACCATTTACACCTTGTCACTTATTAGCAAGTTGCTGCTTAGGTTATGACTTCTGAACTAGCAACAAGTTGCTGCTACAACTTATACTACTGCATTTATATGGGTACAGTATAACTAATAGGATTCTGTCCAATATATTCAAAACCTTAGCCATGATTCCACTTTAACCAAGATCTGAAGACCTCCTTTACTGTTTGCTTTCACTTCTTCTGCCTGTTGTTGTTGTTGCTGTTGCTGCTGCTGTTACTATACATAAGTAATGTTTTAAGACAGCCAACAATCTTCATAAAACAATAAAAACAAAGTAAAAACAAAGGTAACTAGAAAATCATTTTAAAAAAAATAAAACCAGCCCTGCCACAAAAGTCATTAAAACCAATTCAGTATATAAACAGGTAAAAATACCACAGTACATTATATGTCAGTTTGAAAAGGATGTGTTTTAACATATTTCCTAAAAATCCCCAGTGAGAACGCTGATTCTAACTCTAAAGGAGAACATTCCCAAATCTGTCAAATAAGAAAGCAATGGATAGAACTGAGAGACAGACTCAAGGGAGTCAGCTACAAGTAGGAGTTGGAGATAATACGAGCTAAGACAGGGACTGTGATGGCTTAGTGGTTAAGAGGCTAAACTTGATTACTGGAAGGTCATCAAGCCAGTAGTACTACACAACAGAGTGAGCTCCCAGCTCTGTCCCAGCTCCTGCCAACCTAGCAGTTCGAAAGCAAAAAATTGCAAGTAGATAAATAGGTACCACTTTGGTGGGAAGGTAAACAATGTCCCGTGCACTCCGGTGTCTAGTGATGCCTACCACATGTCCATGGAAATGTCTGCAGATGCAAACAGCGCTGGCTCTTTGGCTTTAAACAGAGATGAGCACTGAACCCTAGAGTTGGATATACCTAAGACAGCACAGGATAAAAAAGAGACCATAGAGGCTTCCCTGCTAGTACACTTTGACACTAAATAGGGAGCACTAGTTCACATCCACATATGTAGCTGGTGCCCCACAGAAAACCTGATATAGTGCTAATATCTCACAATTCTTACCCATTCTATCATGCTTTCTAGGGAATACATGTACAAATGCACAAGTGTACACAGTTATTCCACACTATGTTTTGCATAAAGTGACTAATTTACTTTGGATTATAACTCCCAGAACTCCCCAGTGAGCATGATTTCTTTTTTTTTTAATTTTTTAGCTTTTATTAAGAACTGAAATAATACAAAAACAAATAATGAAAATAATACAAAAAATAATACAGTAACAAATCTATACATTATAAAAAATATCTAAAGCAATAAAACAATATAACCCGACCACCTGTGCTCTGTCGGGGAATGTCGGCAGGGGTTTCTTGACCATTTACCTTCAATTCTGTTTCCAAAATTGGATCATGTCAGGGCTTGGGTTAAACTTGTTATCACCTAATAAAGCGAAGTTGACAAAGGGACCCCAAATCTCCCAAAATGGTGTCTTTATTGGTAACCCCTTTTTCTGGTGAACTTGGATAGTTAATTTCTCATTGAGAGCCAATTGCCAAACATCTGCGTACCATCTAACTTTATTAATATTATTTCCACTCTTCCATTCCTTGGCAATTAGCTGTCTGGCAACCATCAATAAAGATAACAATAATTCTTTTTTATTATTTTCCAGATGTAAATCATCCACTTCACCTAATAATACTATCTTTGGACTTAGCACTATTGTTATGTTTAATATTTTATTCAATTCTTCTTCTATAACATCCCAGAAATTCCTCATTTTATCACACAGCCACCACATATGAATGTAAGTCCCTTTTCCTTTATTACATCTCCAGCATAAATCAGAGTTTTTATTATTTATTAAATGTAATTTGGCTGGAGTGAGATACCACCTCCAAAGTACTTTACAATTATGTTCTTTTTCCTTTATTGAGAGTGATTTCATACTTCTATGAGTCCATTTCTTTTTCCAGTTCTCATCTTTTATTACGATTCCCAAATCCTCCTCCCAAGTTTTTTTAAGCCAGTGCTGAGTATCTTCACTAGAATTTAGCAACTGATAAATCTTACCCACTAAACCTTTTAAATTCTTTTTACCATTCCTTACTTCAAGAGTCAGATTTTCAAAGGGGGTTGATGCCCGATTTATTGTATTGTTTTCCCTCATCTTTCTATTCCATGCCTCCATCTGTAGTTCTTGCAACCAGTTTAAGCCTAACTCCGCATAAATACTTTTTCTTTGGAAGATGGTATTACAATTATCAATCCAATCCGTGATTAGCAGAGCTTTTTTGCGTGTTAAAATTTCTCTTGTACTTATTGTTACCTCTAAAGGGCAATTTTGTTGGTCTAAAATTTCCATTATGGGCGAAGAATTTGGAGATAATATTGGTTTTAATCCTTTCCATATTCTGAATATATTCTTTAAAGAAAAATTACAAAATTGGGGATTAGTTCTTATCTCACCTAAAAATAATTCGCCCTTCCAATTTCTAAACTCTATATAATCTAATTCATACTTTTGCGCATAATTTTGACTTAATAATTTAATAATTCTCTTTAAATTGAAAGCTCTGTAATAGAGTTTAACATTCGGGATATTTAGCCCTCCCAACTTGTTTTTAAAATACCATAAACTTTTATTAATTCTTGGCTTTTTTCCGTTGTTACAGATTTCATTTATCAATTTCTGCCAGATTTTAAGCTCTGTTTCTTTTATTTGTATTGGTAAATTTTCAAATAAAAAGTTTAGTTTTGGCATAATTTTCATCCTGCACAAATTTATCATCCCAAACCATGATATTTTCAATGATTTCCATTGATCCTTAATTTTTTTTATTTCCTCTTTTAACTTATTAAAGTTGATCTTATACAAATCCTTAACTTCATCTGACACCATTATTCCCAAATATCTCATTGTATCTCTTATTTTAAATTTATATTTCTCCATTACTTTCTTCTTTTCCCCCTCCGATAGATTACAAGTAATAGCTTCTGTTTTATTCCAATTTATTTTTAATCCTGTAACTTGCTCGAGTGAGCATGATTTCTGACTGGTGAATTTTCAGCACTACAGTCAGAAAGAGTAATTCACACTAACAAATTCAACGTTTCTAGAATGTTTTAATGATAATTTTTGTTGCAACGGTACACTTCTGTGCAAAACAAAATAGCAAATGCAAGTCACTAAAAGGCTGTGGTGGGAAGGGATTACATTTAGGTAAAGTGATGGAGAAGATACAGTTAAGGAAACTAAGACTGAACAGGGAAAATGTCCAACTGTGTTACCAGTTGTGACAAGGGAATTCTCCTCCATAGAGGAGATCGCTGTAGTGCTACAGTTCATTTGAAGCAAATTTTGTTTGCAATAAAATGAACAAATGGGAGTTAATTGGGTGTGTTAAAATCCAACAGATCTGGAGTGTCATAATCCTGATTCTTTGGTCTGAAATGTATAAAGTATTCCCAAAAGGGGAAAATAAATTTTCAATCAGTGTATACCAGGGGTTCTCAACCTGCGGCCTGCAGCACCATTTCATGTGGCTCTTGCCTCCACCACCACCAGAGGTGTTTTCAATAGCCATAAATGTGTTTACAACAGCCGCAGACACATTTTACTGTGTTTACAGTGGGGGGGGGCACCAGTCCAGCCCACTCAGCTGTCTGAGGAGGCGGAGTCCAGCCCGCAGCTCAAAAAGATTGAGAACCCCTGGTTTATACTACAGTGTTGATTTTGAGTAGAAATTAAAGTACAAAGAATCACATCAAAGCACCACTTCTTAAATGAAACATGTGTGTGTGTGTGTGGGGGGGGGGTGATCTGTGTTTGAATTTCCTTGCTTTGGGGAATACAGATTCAACCCTAACATTCTGCTTTAAACCAAGTGAATTTGCTTGTTCGAGAATTTCCCTCTCTGGAAATGTATGAATGCATTTTCATCAATATTGCAAGAGGGCAGTCTGCTTTGGCAAACAACTTAATGTAAAATTAAAATTAAAATGCTACCATATGAATGAACAAAGTAAGCATTCTTTAGTATAATACAGTCCAGACTCATTTTAAAAACAGATTAGATTCTCAGAAAAGAAAATAAGTTGCCATTTAAGTTTGTTTTTTAAAAAAAGATCCTATATATTAAGTAAACATTTATTCATAAATATGCCCTCCAAAGGCTTCTTTCCAGGAAAAATACTCCAGAATCAAATACTGTATGTTTCACCAATAGCTAATCATCAATCTTTGGTTGATGCTGCTGAGGACGTTGAGCCCCGGGCTCCGTCAGAGACGTTGAGCTGGGCTCAGTCATGTTTCATGTACTATGTGTTTATTTTTCTTATTGCCTTTATTGTCTTGCTGTAAACTGCTTTGGGTCATCTTAGGATGAGGAAGGCGGTATATAAATAAATAAATAAATAAATAAATAAATAAATAAATAAATAAATAAATAAATAAATAAATAAATAATCTTGTCAAGTGTGTGAAGAATACCATCACTTTCACCTGTTAACTACAATTCTACATTGTTCATTTGCATAAAAAGCAAAAGCAAAGAGGCCAGACTTTTAGAAAGTATTGTCAGTGAATAAATATAAGAGAAAAGTAGTCAAAATGAGCATTCTCTATCATTTGTTTCTACATAAAGACTAACATAGAAACATCTAGCTAACTAATACTAATAAAGAAACTAATACTAATTACAGTGGAACCTCAGTTTACAAACGCCTGTTAGTGTAATTTTTGGTTTACGAATGAAAATCCATTGAAAATAATGCCTCAGTTTATGGAATTTTCCCCTGGAACAGATTAATTGGTTTTCACTGCATTTCTATGGGAAACCGTGTTACGGTTAACTTATTTTGGTTTTCATTCCATTCCTATAGGAAACTGCATTCAATGAATTCCCATGGGAAATTCGGTTTACAAATTTTTCGTAATACGAAAAGTCCCGGAGAATGCATTAATTTCTTAAACCGAGGTTCCACTGTATATAGTTCTCCACTTTATCTTCCCCCCATGAGAAGGAAATGGCTAACCCCTTCTGAGTATTCCATACTCAAGGGTCAGCAGCATAAGTCAGAAATGACTTGATGGCATGTAATTAATATTATACAGAGGCTAGAGCCTCCGTATTGTGCCATTTATAGAAAAAATGGCAAATATCCATTATGACTCAGTGCAGTTTAAGCATTTTTTAAGAGAAAAAAAGTTGTACCAATATTTTTGTAGCTCAGAACTATTTGTGCTATCATATTCAATAGGCAGAGGGAAAGGAGGAATTCATTGGTCTACTCGGGTTGTTACCCTATAAATACCCTGGGTTTTGCTAAATTTAATGGGCCTTGTTTTCAAATGGAGAAGCCTAAGATTTCTCGGACAGTCTCAAGCAGTAAAAAAAAGGGGGGAACTGGTATATCCAATAAATCTGATTCTGAAGAAGTCAATTTGCAAAGGGTTATTGTGGAAGTCATGGTTCTCTCATAGGACTCCATAAAAAGATTTGCTGTTTCTAGAGCCATAACCAGTAGAATTTGTCAAATTTAAAATACCTCATGTATAAAATGGAATTTTATGAATGAGAGGTTTCAAAAAGTAATCCACAAACTTTGACAGCAATTCCAGAATCAAATTTGATCCAGGGAGAACAAACTTCCCTACAGCAGGGTTAGTATCCTTATGGTTGTTTTGGTAAGGTATGATAAACAGGCACCCTTGAATTAATGTTCAGTAAAAAATTGTATTCTGGATTACTGATGCAACCCAGATTTAAACCCTCCTCCAGGTGATTTTAGCTCTTTAATATCATCAGTGGGATTACGAGGACATCACCCATAAAATAATGTGTTGGCAAGTTGTCTTAAAATGTCTTGCTTATAATTGGCAGTACTATACAGTATTTTGCATAAATATAGCATTTCCCTTATCAGCTTACTTTATGACAGGCCAGGAGTCTGTGAATAAATTAATTAGAGTGATCTGAACAGCAGTTATGTAAAGATATTATTATTATTATTATTATTATTATTATTATTATTATTATTATTATTATTATTATTATTATTATTATTATTATTATTATTATTATTATATTTGAACTTATATACCACATTCCTTTGTTAACGACAAACTTATAACATGCATATTTATAACATGCATAAATAGAGGACATTTCTTCCATTGTGTTGTAATTAATCTTTTGGAGCTGTGTACAGACCAAATAAAGAAAAAAGATCTAATACTGTAGTCCAAAAATAAAAGGTATAAAATATAATGGATACTTTTGTCAATTAAATGTCATAATATGCTGGCTCAATATCCCCATTGTGAACAATATATAAAGTTTCAGATGGTTCTATGTACCATAATGTAAAAGTGCAAAAATGGCAACGTTTTGTCACTCTTTTTTGTTTTGTTTTGCTCTACAACCCCTGAAGATGGCCGTAAATTCTGGATGAAATGAGTTGGGCAGTTTTAAACCAAAATAAAGTGTGATTTATTTTTTATATCCTGAGACTGCCATTTCGCCTTCAGAATCGGTCTCGGATAGGACATGGAGGAAGAGGTCAAATACTCAAAAAGTACACTGTGGCTAAATAAGCTATTCAGAAAATGTAGAACAACTCATAACTGAAGGAAGATCAAAGATTGCCTAGTGATGGGCTTTTTAGTTAAAATATTCAAAAGGCTGGACAGACTTGTACCATACACATCTGATGTATGGTCTGTTAAGCTCTGCTAGTCTCAATACACATTGATGAAGTGACAAACGTCCACTTTAGCAAATACCTCAGCACCTACTCATCTAATGGAATCTTTAAATATACAAAGATATGACTCTGTGGAAAATATGAATGGCTCACATGGTGTCTAAACATAGAGGCTAGAAGTGTGCTGCAGAAAATTAAGAAGTCCAGCAGTTAAATATGGATGCAATTACAACCTTAAAGTTTAATCAGCTGCTTTCTTCTGAAATAAAGCTGCCAAACTTTTTCACAAGACAGCAAACTTTATATTGAATCATAGGAATGCAGAAAGCCTGTTTATCACTGTTCCAATTGGAAGCACAGTATTAGTTAGTCTTCTATCACATGCAGTCTGAGAGACTGCTACACACCTAGAAATAATTCCCACATATCATCAAGCACCATGTTTAACTGTAAATTTGAGTTTAGTTCTTTTCCCCCTAGTTTCATAAACAAAGCATAAGGAAGCAGACAATGACTCCTACCTTTGAGGTTTACGAATGTCCCAGAGTCCTACGCCTTCCTTTGAATTGGCAGTGGCGAGTAATCTAGGCTCTACTGGATTGAACATTACACTATGAAAGGCCGATGGATAATTTGCCAAACAAAAGGGCTCTGTTAACAGAAAATAAAGATTACTTTGTTTATTATTTAAAATAGATCACTTTTCATGAAATGTTGTGACTTTAGCCTTGGAATGGAGTTACCTTTGTGTAAATTCTCTCTCCACCCACTTCGCCCAATTTGTAGCCACAACAGTTTGGGTAGAGAGGCAAAATGGTTAACTACAATGTCAGAGCCCTGTCAAAAAGAAAGGCACAAGGACACGCACTTCTAGAATCTCCAACTAAATTAAAGGCCACCAAAAGACAAGCTGCCATGTTTGTATGATCCTCCCAAGATGTCAGCACCTTCAATGTGCAACTGAGCCTCCTGGATTTGATTGCTGCATATACTTATTTATTTAAAATTTTTGAAGTGGTAGTCGTGTTAATCTGTGCAAGCATATCAGAGAGTAAACAAAACAAGAAGACAAAAAAACATTGTGGCACCTTAAAGACTAACTCCTGTATTTAAATGTGAGCTTTTGTGGATCAAGTCCATGAGTTGGTCTTTAAAGTGTCACAATCTTTTTTGTCTTTTTGTTTTGTTTACTCGCTGATATTATTTATTTAAAATACCCTACTTACTTTAGATCCAAGAGGATCCAAGGCAGATTCCAGTATTTATTTATTTTTTTGGGGGGCGACACAATATAAAAACTAGAAGGGGAAGAGCGAGGGGGACAACCAGACACTTCCTAAAGAGAAAAGTCTTTGCTTGCCTAAGGAAGAAAGAAAAGGAAGAGCCAGCCTGGCCTCTCATTGGAAGATATCCTATAACTTGAGAGCAGTGACAGAGACAGCCCTCTCGTATTCTCACCAAATGTACCTGTGAGGGTAGCAGGACCAAGAGAAAGATTTCCCCTGCCGACTTTAAAACCTGAACAGGCTCATAAAGCCAAAAGCAGTCTTTCACGTACCATGAACCCAAATTGTTTAGGGCTTTGTAAGTCTAAAACAGCACTCTGAATTTGGGCTGAAAGTGGACGTAGCCAGTGGAGCTGTCGCAACAGAAGAGTTATGTGATCCCTGTAATAGGCTTCAGTTAACAATCTAGAGGCAGCATCTTGGAGCCACTAAAGTTTCCAAACACTTTTCAAAGACAGATCAATATAGAGCACACTACACTAATCCAAATGGAATGTAACTAAGGCATATGCCATTGTGGCCAGGTCAAGACATATTTGGAATAGGCACAACTGGCATGCTAGTTTTTAACTGTGTAAGCCCTCCTAGCCATTAGTATGCAAACTTGAGCCACCAGGAGACCATATGGATTCATCCACCTTCTAGGTGGACCTTCCTAAATGGTCTACCACCCCTGCAGAATCTAAACCAGGGATCTAAACCAAGGATTCTCAACCTGCAGCCAGTGGGCCAGATGCAGCGTATGGCACCATTTCATGGGGCCCCCACTGCCTCCACCACACCAAGAAATGCCATGTGGTGGAGGAAGGGCAAAATGGCTGTCCGGCCCCCAAAGCTGTCTGAGGGAGTGTGACCTGGCCCCCGGCTTTAAAAGGTTGAAAACTCCTGATCTAAACCCTAACAGGTCACACAGCTATTCTACGCCAATATGGTTGTCTTGCATAAAAATCTTTACTATGCATTTTGAGTATGCAAAACATGTATTCAAAGAAAAAACACATTCACTCATTCCAAATGAGAAAATGTTGGGAAATCTGGGGAAATCTGCTGAACAAAAAAAATCAAAAGGAGAGGAAATTGTTTCCTTCTGTATTTTTTCTGTCTCTCACTTCCCCACATCTGCACATCTCTACGCAGTACTTTCCCTTCAATGAAAGAGGGCAGCATCTCCATGCACGAATACACAGCCCTCACCTCCTTGGGAAGACTCTCTGATATCCCAGATGAGAACTCGGCCATCATCAGACGAACTTGCAAAAACATTATCATTCACTGGACTCACTGACAGTCCATATACTGCGTCTTCATGGGCAAACACGTCCAAAGTTTCACCACTGAAACAGAGGTAGGTATCAATATCTCTACATTCAAAAATAGGTAACTGAAAACTACCACTTGAAAATACTTAAAAGCTGTTTATTGTATATGTTCTCCTAATAAAAATAACAGTAACTAGAAAATTTATCAGCAAAGATTATGGGATGAGCAGCATGATTCTCTACACGTTTACTATGGCCAGTGTTTTATGACTTTCCTAAACATGTATAGGATTGGCTTGTAAATTTCATAAGATTTTCTTTGCAGAAATCACCACTTGTGCAATGGCAGTCCTTGCACAAGTTGCATGTTCCTGCAACACTAGGCTGGCAGGACATTCTCTTCTCAGGAAGCTCAGTAAAATACTAACCATCAATCTAAGCCCCATTCAGTTCAGTAGAACCTCCTCCTAGCCTATGTGTTGTGTTCCACCAAACTAAGTTCACATTGGACTGAACGCAAGTGGGTACAGGATTGCAAGCTAAGCCTTTAGACACATCTTGAAAATAAGCCTGACGTCTTCAGATAAGTCTTGAAAATAAACCTGATGCATATTCCTCATGGGATGCAATCTAGTAATAAAAGACAACAGGTGGAGATAGAAAAAAATAGGCGTGGAAGGATAGTAAATGCTTGAGTGACAACAGTGAGGGAGCGAACTGTGAATGCCTACATAAAAGACATAGCTATTAAAGATATTTCATGTCATACTCCGGGCTCTGGATCTTTGCATCCTTGAGGGGCTGTGTGAGTTTTACTTGGCTTTTTGCTCAGCACAGTAAAAAGTGATCAGGCAGTGAGAAAAATGTGTTTACCTTTCAACATCATGGAGCAAAACTTGTTCATCATTACCTAAAAACAGAAAAAAAATTGATAAGATGCAGGCATAATGAAACTTTAGTAGGGAAAAGGTACGCTTACACAGTTTTCATTTGGAAAAAGAAAAAGACCCATACAGAAAGAGTTTATATCATCCTGGAACAATAATTTAATCCCAAAACTTGATTTACATTTCCTTGCTTTGGCTGAAATCAAATTACTTATAGCAAGTGGGTAATGCCCATCAGACTAACTTTAAGCAGTAAACTGCTGCTAGTTAAGAAGCTGGCACAGGTGTTTCCTACAGCACACCAGTCACAGGACTTACTGTGCAAGAGAAAATATCTATGTTGACCTTTTAGCTTGAGACAATTTGCTTCTCAAAGATACATCAACTGCATTACATTAGCAGGAATAATGAACAAGATTTTGGCCCTTGACATAAAACACTAATTGTGCAACATCTGCTGCACTGGGTAAAGGTCGCCCATGCTCAAAAGCCAGTTGTATCCAACTCTAGGGCTCAGTGTTCATCTGTTTATAGCCAAAGCACCAGCGCTGTCTGCATCTGCAGACGTTTCAGTGCACATGTGGCAGGCATGACTAGACACCAGAGTGCACCAAACACTGTTTACCTTCCCATCAAAGTGGTAGCTATTTATCTACTGTACTGTACTTGGAATTTCTCGCTTTCAAACTGCTAGGTTGGCAGGACCTGAGGCAGAGACAGGAGCTCACTCCTATTTATATGTCCCTCTTACTGAGTGTGGGGAGGGTCTTTTTAGATATGGAATGGTTTTTAAAGAGTCTTTTATTGCTGTTTTTATGGGGGTTTTAAAATATTTTTATGTGATTGTGCACCGCCCTGAGTTGCCCTAGGGCAAGATGGCAGGATATAAGTTCAAATAAATAAATAAATAAATAAATAACTTGTTTTTCTGAACACTGCTTTCCCTGCAATGTCATCTTGGCATGCATCCAAAGGTGGGCGCTACCCAAGTCACAGGGGGCAGAGTGGCTGGTGGAAAAGAGGATGAAGAACTCAACTCCTGTCTGTCCTTCCATTCACATTTCACATCAGTGGCAAACACCAAGTTCGGAATTCTGCTTGGTACTGAATGTCACATGCTCGTTTCCACCTCTAAATTGGTGCCCTAGCTAAAATCATGTGAATTTTTGTCCAGTGGATCTGTCCTGGCTGCCATTTATTTCCACAAGCTCCTTTTGCACCCGAACTGCCTGGATTTAGGGAAGAGGAGGAGCTTCCTATGCTGGTGAACTTTGCTGTTCTTAACTCTTGCTTTTCTCTTGCCTTTTTATATCTGTTCCAAGAATCATTCAATTTATAAAAGGGATGTTCAAAATTTTGAGAGGAACTAAGAGTTAGGGGGAAAGGGAGAGGGAAAGGAACATTCTAGTTATTTTCTACTCTTAAGTATATGGCTCTCTGATGAGGTATATTGCTTATCAGCCATGCTGGACAGCTTATGTCATACACTACAGCTAGGTGCTGGAGATTCAATTCTCTACCATGCCTCCCAGGAGAAGAGCTAGTCTGTTTGCCTTTGAACAAGCTAACCAGTTTCAGGGTACCCCAGAAAGAAGAGAATGGTAAACCATGTCAGAGAAAAAAACTCTTTTCTGTGTTTTTCCCTGTTCTTGTATTCACTGGTTGCAGGGAAGTGTATGTGAAGGTTTGAATGCATGATTTATGGCTATGCCTTTGATGGCCCTGCACTGAGTACGTGACTTGCTGCATGGAAGCAGGGGGTTCATAAAATGGCCATCTGGCCCCTTTGAGCCAATCAGGGGCACCTGGACCTTTGGGTTACATCATTGTTACTTCAGCTATAAAACTGGGGGATCTGAAGATGTTCTTTCTCTTCGTCATGGACTGATCCTGAGCTGAGCCCCACGAGAGGTGGGTAAGGAACTAGCTAAGGCCAAGGCCTAGGTAACTTTTTAAGTTTCTTATTTTTGTATGTAACTTTGAATGACTGCATTGCAAGTTTGATTCCTCATGCTATACTCATTATCTTAATTTCTTTAATAAATATAATTACTTTGAGACCCTTTGTGTCTATTAATTTGGGAAATGAGTGACTGGACCATGCATATAAAGGCCACATCCCGCTACCCAACTTCTGATCCCCTGTATGTTTGCCAGTACGAGCCTGGAAAGGGGTACTGGCAAGGCAAGGCAGGAAGAGCGGGTAAAAAAAAACCCAGTGAGGGGTAAAATACCCATCATAAACCACTTCTGAGTATGCTACACCTCAAAACCTCTGCAAAAGGGGTTATCATAGGTTAGAACTCACTTGATGGTATGCAATTACTGTTATTGTAATTCACAAGACATATCAAGTGATTCTCAAGACTATCAAAATCATATTCCATGCAACAACTGCAATAACAATGGTCCTTCTCAGAGAAACAGGCATCATTTCTTGTTGTGCTGTCCCTGAATTGTTTTCTTCTTACCTCCAGAAAAGACTCTGGTGTTTCCACTATTAAAAGCTAAGCAGAATATGTTAGAATGATGCTCTCCTTTGAGTTGAACAGGCTTGATTTTGGAATGAATTGCTTGTTCCATATGCCATAGGAGAACTCTCCGGTCATCGCCACCTATGTAGCACAGAATATAAGAATCAATAGAGGCATCCTAATGTGTACAAAAATTACAAATCATTTTGAATTTCCACTTCTGATCTATACAGGAACTATTATAACATAAGCAAGTTGTCACAATTCTTGCCTGCACTTTCCCCAGAATATACCATCCATTCACATGTGCAGCCTCAAAGCTAAATCATTTAATGATCAGTTCTGTAGATATCAAAGGCAAACTTTACAAACTGCAATAATATCCTATCATAGCTTCCTCATACATTACCCTCAAAATACATTATCTTCCGCTTTTCTTCAGATTTTGGATACATATAACTCGCTTAATGAAAACCTTGTATAATGGGGAAAAAATCATTATGCAAAGTATCGCCAATAGCACACAAACGCCTCATTGTACGCATTTTTTGTTATACGAAGCTTTCGTTATATGGGGTTCCACTGTATATATTTTGCACCCTCATGCTGTAACATGATAAAAGCATGGAGCATGGGCAAATATAATCCCACTTCCACATCTACTATATTAGATCAAAAAGGAGATTGCAGTCTGATCCTATAAATGTGTGTCCAGAAGTACTATTGACATCAACAGAATGTATTCCTTTGTAAGTGTAAGGACTGCAACCTTTGTTGTTCAGTCGCACAATCGATTCTGACCCTTTGTGACCCCATGGACCATTGCCCTCCAGGCACCTCTGTCCTCCACCATCCTCCTCAACCCGCCCAGCTCTGTGCTTAACTAAATACAAGAAATTTCTTCCATTTATGTCTTATGATTGTGATTAGAAATTCACACCAGGTTCCAGAAGAGGAAGCAATGCTATTGCTACATCTTTCCCACTTTAGAGTGATGAAAAATGTCTGTTTCTGTTTTTATTCTTTTTGGAAATCAAAAAGATGACTAGGTTTATTTTCCCCTTCTCTGGGAAGGGAAAAGATTGTAAGGATAAGACTCACACTTATCCATTATCATAGGACTCATTCCACTTGCCAGGGACCTGTACCCCTTCCAGAAGCCCACACCAACCTTTGTGCTGCTTCAGAGTACCTGTGGTCCTCCTCCAGGCTACAGAAATCTATGCTAGGTTTCAATCACTGACTGTTTATGCTTACAAACTGGCCAGATCAGGTAGGGCATGGTGTGTGAATTAACTTAATGGCAGTGATACCAATAATGAAAGAAAGGAACTGGAAATTCTCCCACCAGCTTAAGCTTTCTATATAAAAAAGTACAACTGCTTTTGTCTGCAATCAGTTTATTTATAAGGAAAAAATAGAAAGGTTCAAGATCAGGCACAAAAGGTTTACTCACCAGCACACATCGTGGCAAAGCAAAACTAAGGCATAGTATAATCTTGGCAGTTCTCTCTCACATTCCAATATAACAAAACCCCTCTTTTTCACTCATCCCTCATCTTCCTGGGTTTTAACCAATTAAAGCACAGCATACAATGTCCATCATTCTTAGTTCCGTTCTCACAATTTTCAACTTGTTATGACTACATTCAAAGTAAACTAACCAATATCTGCCATTTCCCAGGCTTCTCTAGCTCTGCCCAGGGAATTAAGAACTCAGAGAAATTACTTTACTCATTAAAAGCAAAAGCCCCTATGTTAATTCATTACAAAGTGCAAGCGAACCTTTTCCCTTTCCGTCTACAGAATACTACTACAATGGTCTGTGCAATAAGAAGGCTCATGAGGTGTATTACAGGGTGACATGTTCCACTCCTTGTCTTGCTCCAAATGGCATGATGGCCCCAATAATGCAATGTCATAAAGCCATCAAAGAAGAGAAGAAACTGGTGAGTGAATTAACCAGTTCCTTCTCTTCTCTGATGGCTTTTTGGCATTGTGTTATTGGCCCCATCATGCCATTTCACCAGTTGCCAATTGTAGCAAACCACACATCTTCACAGTGAAAGCTGGAATAAGGGGGAAAGAGGTCTCAAGCTTTAAAGCCACTTTTTGTGTGCACACACACACGCACGCACACGCACGCACGCACGCACGCACGCACACACGCCCGCGCACACGCGTGCGCGCGCGCGCGCACACACACACACACACACAAATCAAACCTTCTCCTATGCCAGCACCTCATTTAGAGAAATCAAACTTCCTTCATCACTGCTTACTTTTAAATTTGTCTCCCAATTTGGAGACCCAGATAAACACGGCAATACTGTAATTTAGGTCTCCACCCAGCAACCTGAACATGGCAACATTTTCCACACAAGTTCACCAGAGGGAAGTCCCTGCTCCCATCAGGCTTCCAGTCTTTTAACAGTTCTTTCTGCTTCTGTGCATTTTCAATAGTTTTTTTTTTTTACCCTTGCACACAGAAGTCCCTCTCTACTGTTGGGGAGATGAAGAGAGAAATAATGGGTTACAGTTTAAACACCGGTGGGTTTCCCATCCTAGACAAGTCTCTATCACGAAGCACTTTCTAAGAATACATTGTCACACAGGAATATCCATAGGCTACCCCGGGGGGAAAAGTGACTAACAGGAACTGAAATAGTCCTGACCACTTGCTGTGTTGAGACTTCCAGGAGATGCAATAAAAGAACATCTAGCCCAAGTTTGGAAACCAATATGCTACAAAGTAGTGGCTGTGACAAAACAGATGAGCTATGAAGAATGCATATCTTATTTCAGAAAGGCTTCTCTAAATGAAATGCAGCCAATCTTTCCCATCACTCCGTTAGGAGAACCATAGTCTACTACAAGGAAGCAGACTTTCCTTTGATGATAGGAACATTGGGTAGGCTTGTTAACAGCTTTGCAAAATAATATTAATTGCAAAGCATACATAAATGAGGATATACACATCCTTCAAGATCAATATTGTTACAAAATTTCTATGCAATAGGATTTGAAACATGAAGGGCCTGATCAAAGGATGGAAAGGGTGGTCAATAGTTACACAGTACCATCTAATTGCTCTCTCTCTCTCACACACACACACACACACACACCAAATCTGGAAATCATGACAGCCCTGGTGGCAGTGCTTAAACTGCTCTATTGCAAACAAAAGGTTGTGAGTTCAATCCTAGTCAGGGTTCAAGGATGACTCAGCCTTCTATCCTTCTGAGGTCGGGAAAATGAGTACCCTGCATGTTGGGGGGAATGCTAATTATACTTATGAACCGCCCATAGAGTGCACTAAACACTATGGAGCAGAATATAAGTGTGCTTATTTGCTTTGTTTTGACATCACATAAATCTAGAGTTAGAAGGAAGGGTCATCATTCCAAACTCTGCCATGGTTGAATATCTACACTTAAAGTATCCATGACAGATTATCATACAATCACTGTTCCAAAACTCTGATGAAGATAAGCGATACTCTTTGCTTCTTGATAGGGATACATGCTAGAGAATGATATCAACAAGTTTTGGAAGCAAGCAGCTTCTCTGTTATGGAGGCAAAATAAGAATACTGTAGTCAGTATAATTCAGTATAATGGTTAGCTCAATTAGGAATGGAAAGCGCTAGATTTAACTCCTCACTTAAACATGAACATTACTGAATGAAAATGCGCCAGTCACATACATTCAGCCTAATCTAATTTCATAGTATTATAATGGAGAATATGGGAAGGAGGACAGTGCATGGCATTTGAAATCCTTCAAAAAAAGACCAGATTCAAATGCATTACATAACAGCAACATTTCCAGTAGGCATATCAAAAGGAGAAACAAGAAATGTGGGAACACAAAGTTATTGCATAGGAAGAAATCATAGAAAAGTTCGAGTTTTAGGTGCGATTTAGGGAGAGCAGAGGAGTTATGGATGGATATTTAGTAGATTCCTCAAGAAAGTTGTTGCAAGATTGTCTCATGCTCTGACATATGTGAAATAGAGAAAGTGCCATGTATTTCCTAGATGTGTTGTATAGGAAGTGCTGCCACATACAACTTCTGCATCAGATGTTCAAGGAAAAACAAGCTCCAAGCATCGTTATTTAATTAAGACTTTTGTAACATCCAAATGTCTTGTTTACAGAGCAAATTCATAAAGCTATCATGTCTTTAGATTCTGCCACTTCATACTAATTTCAGTTGCGATCAATATCTTATTTTGCCACTTAAATGCCTACAAAGATTCAATAGCTTTCACAATTCCACATTTATTTAGGATCTAAAGTGGCAGTAAAAGAATTCATATTTGCTACTCTGAACAGAAGCATCTCTCAGGAAATCTTTCAACAGAACTGTTAACCATTTAAAATCTAAAACAAAGATTGACTTTACAACTCTTTAAAGTCTATAACAATCAAGTAGTACACATTGCTATTCAAAGCTTATAAAGGTCACTATCTTTTTATGCCAGATACCAATTTTATTTATTAAAACATTGGCTCTCCAATAACATTTTGACAGTCCATTTCGTATTACAAAAATTCCGTATCTCAAAATGCAGTTTCCTATAGGAATTCATTGAAAACCTTTTTTCTGACCTCCAGAATGGATTAATTGGTTATCAATGCATTCCTATGGGAAACTGCTTTTCAAGGTATGTACAAATTTTTCATGATTTAAATCTGTAACTCGAGGCATTATTTTCAATGGATTTCCTTTCGTATCGCAAACATTACATTGGTCGAGGCATTCGTAACCCAAGGTACTACTGTACTGGTCTGCCAATTACTACCAGAGATATGTGCTGATTAAGATTTAATATTGGCCAATGACAAAGCCAAGAAAGTAGCTTCATTTTGGCAGTCCAAAGTTTGATCTGGACACAAAAGATGGCGACTTTGATAAAGGCAACAAGGAATGAGAGAAGCTAACAAGGATGCAAATGTACATACAATACTAGCTTACATATCCGTAGCCAGGATTCTAGATTGGGAGGGGGGTTGAATATTTTTTCAGGAGGGACAACAATGTCACACACACACATATAACATTGGCATCCTGGGGTGTGGTGTGGGGGTGGGTTGTTAGCTGGGGGGGGGGCTGACCCCCCCTGGCTATGGTCCTGCTGGCTTACTTAATGAGATTTATATAATGCATATCCCAGTTTACTTGACATAGTTTAGTTAGCAGTTTACCAGGCTTCAAAACTTTGTCAGGCTACATACCAAGTGGTAGGCACATGTGTGGATGAAATGTAGATTCTAATCAGAACTGTAGAACACAAATCGTGAAGTTTTGAAGGGGTAGCCGTATAAGTCTGTGCAAGCATATCAGAGAGTAAACAAAACAAAAAGTTGTGACACCTTATTGACCCATGATGGTGAACCTTGGCACTCCAAATGTTCTTGGACTTCAATTCTCAGAAGACCAAACACCTTGTGAATCCACACAAATGGGTTTCCTGCGATTCATCCGACCCATGCTGCCCTCGTCGCTCCCGGAAGCGGAAGTAAAACGCGCCTGTACAGGTGGTAGAGGCACATTTTACTTCAGCTTCTGGATGCGACGAGGGCAGCGCGTGCCGGATGAATTGCAGTAAACCCATTCGTGTGGATTCACAGGGTGCTTGGGCTTCTGGGAATTGAAGTCCAAGAACATGTGGAGTGCCAAGGTTCCCCATCACGGCGATAGACTAACTCCTGCATTTAAATGTCTGATGAAGTGGACTTGATCCACGAAAGCGCACATTCAAATACAGGAAATAGTATTTAAGATGCCACAACTTTTTTCTTTTCTTTTTTGTTGTTTTGACATGTTATGATGGCTATTCCGGATTAATCATCATCACCAGGGAGTTCCTCGACTTGACCCTACACACTTCCTTATGTACAAGGAAGCCTGTTGCCTGGGGCCAAGAAGCTGCGGGTGTTGCCTCCGCCTCCAGGCTCGTCAGTACAAGTGGGAAGTTACACGTGAGGAAAACCTCAATTTATACACGCGAGCGAGCGAGCACACGCACAGACACACCCTCCTCCCGCCCATTAGCAAAAGTGGGGAAGCGACGGTGCGTGCGAGGAGAGGACCTCCTCTCCTCCCCGGACGGGAATAGGCCATCGATTCCCCGGCCTGTCGCTATGAGGAGCTCCAGGAAAGCGAGGCCTGCAGCTCCCACTCAAGCCCAGGCCTGGAGTTTGCCATTTCCCCCTCTCGGAACGGGGCTTCCTACTGCAGCGTGGGATCGGGGTGGGTGGGTGGGTGGGGTCCGTTTGGGGGAAATTTGCCCCCGGCCAGCCTCGGCCGCTGAAGAGAAGCAATGAAGAAGGCACATTGTAATGCCCAGCGAAGCCACCTCTTCCCTAAGGGGGCTCCCCCACCCCCCCACCATCCCCACCATCGCAGCCGCTAATGTCAATGGCAACCCTCCCCGACACTTGACAACACCCCCCCATCGGGTCTAAACCCACCACTCCACTCCCCTCCACATAGACCGCGTCCTCCACGAGCAATTAAAAGCAGGTGGACCGAGTGAAACCCATAAAGGCATTCTGCAAAATAACGTGCAAAAATAAAAATAACAACTACCTCCCTTTTCCAAAGCAGGGGCTCCCCAAGTGATTCCCACCCCCAAACCCCAATTCCTTTTTGCAAAGCCTCTTCCCGCAAAGCGGAGTGAGAGCAAGGGTTGGTTGTTGTTTTTTTGGCACCCGAAATTCGGACTCCATCCCGATCTCCCTTCGGATGTGTGGCGTCTCTAGTCCTGTGTTTCCCGCTGGCTCCAACGTCAAGGAAATTCCGGCGAACCTTAATCCATTTTGTTCCCAGTCCCTTCCGACACATCCTAATAAACGAGGGCTGGACCTGCTTGGGTGTATTCATTTATAAACACAACAACCCATGAAAGGCCGCCGCAGCGGGGGTGGGGGGTGGGGAGCTCCCTCTTCCGTCGACAGGCAGGCGAAACTTCCCGCCCCGCGAATTCAGACCACCAAGATAGGGTCGAGGCTGGAGACGACCAAAAATAATCCCTCCCTCCTCCTCCTCCTCCCCCCCCCAAAAAAAAGACCTGTCAACCATTTTAGATCTCGCTTTAGAAAACCTCCGGGGTGTGGGCGCTGGTGGATATGTGAATGCGCCCCTCCCAACAGCAGCTCCCGTTTCCTTCCGACGTGGACGGGGAGATATGGGGGTGGGGAGGGAAGAAATAAAAATGATGGCAAAGGAAGCGAGGGGGGGGAGACCCGAGAAGGGGGTGGGGGTGTTTGCATTACCTGAGACCAACCACTGGCCTCCATTGTTGGAGAATTCAATGGCATTGACACAACCGAAGTGGCCCAAGAGGTCCTTCTTGTAGAGGTTCCTGCAGCCTCGCAGGCGTCGCCTCTGGAAGTCCTGGGTGAGCAGGGGGTCTCCTTGCAAGCCCCTCTGGGACAAGAAGCCCACGATCGACCTCATGTTGCCCCCCAGGCCAACTCGCCTTCTCATCCTGCCGGTGGTGCTCGTGCGGTTCGGTTCCCCCGCCGCCCCCCCCCCCCGGCTGGCTCGGTTGCTCTCGCTCGTTTCCTCCCCGTCTCTCCCCCCGCCCCCCTTCCTTGTTATGGTTATGATTATGCTCTCTCCCACCACCACCCTCGCCCGGGTTTTAGCCAGCCATCGCAGGCGAGAGGTGTAGACACTCCGTTGCTGCTTCCTGATCCCCTTTAAACTCCTCCCCTGCTTCGCAGCAGCAGCTGATCCACAGCTGCAGCCTTTTCCTGAACGCGTCCCTCCGGCGGCCCGGGCTGCCTGCCTTGCCTGCCGCCCTGCGCTGAACGTGGGTCCGGAGGGTGCTCGGCTATCTCCCTTCCCTTGCCCGCTGGCAGGCGAAGAGGCCTCCGTTCTCTCTCCCGATGATTTCAGCCTAACTTATCTCGGGTCGCCTTCCCCTTCCTTGCGAGGAAAAACCTGCGGAAGTCCATCCCTCTCCCACTAAAGTGTCATTGGATCCACTTTTATTTAAAGTAGTTGCAACCGCGGGAAAAAAAACGCCAGCTCTTCTTCGGGGTAGGGACAGGCGAGAGAGCGGAGAACCCGGGAGCGCCGGATGCCCGTTTACACTCCCCGCCTTCTGACCGATCTTCATGACAATTCAGAGCAACGCTTCATTAAGAGAGAGAGAGAGAGAGAGAGTAAACAAAAGAGTCTTTAAGGTGCCACGGCTTTTTTTCTTTGTTGTTGTTTTGTTGACTCTCTGATATGCTTACACAGATTAACACGGCTACTACTTCAAAAATTGCAACTTAATTATGAAAGAGAGTAATTACAGAGTAGACAAAAAACGTTGTGGCACCTAAAAGACTAACTGGTGTATTTTAATGTTAGCTTCCGTAGATCAAGTCCACTTCGTCTTTTTTGTTTTGTTTACTCTCTGATAATGCTTGCACAGACTAAGACAGCTACCGCATCAAAAACGCCAACTTTATTATGAAGTTCAACAGACGTCATAAGAGGCGCCCTGATTCCGGTGTCCCGCTGGAGTTGGGTTTAGTTTGAACTGCCAGGTGCCCCACACTGTGACCGAACCCGTAGGTGCGCAAAGTTTGGAGAGTTTACTCTCTCTGTAATTACTCTCTTTCATAATTAAATTGCAATTTTTGAAGTAGTAGCCGTGTTAATCTGTGTAAGCATATCAGAGAGTCAACAAAACAACAACAAAGAAAAAAGCCCTGGCACCTTAAAGACTCTTTTGTTTCCGGGACTGAAACTACCAGTGATGCTAATTTCGTTACCTGTCAACATAATCTGTTCTCTTGGAGCCTTATTAAAATATAATAGAATCAACTTTGAGAAAGAGCAGACTTCCCAACTCCTCTGGTTTTTAACCCATCCCTCAAGAGAGAGTTGTTGGCATTTTGTGCATTCCCCACGGATAACATGGAAACGTGATAACTTTGTTTTGAATTTACCAGAGGAAGGAATATAGGGGAGGGAGGATCTGAAACTCCCCAAATCAAAGGAATTCCAATATGACAAGGACTATGAGGAGAAAATAATCCAGGGCAAATCTATATTTGGAAAACTAATTTAAAATACCAGCTGATGACAAGCTGATTTTGGAACATATAGTTACTAATGTAACTCTGCCATCATAAGCCACTCATTTCTGTGGAGAATATTTTCTTTCTTTTTAAATGGCAAATATCTAAAGTATTGAAATTTTAAGAGAAATAAAAAGGATATTTGTGTGGATTGTACCTTGTCACTGCTATTATGTCGTAACATCCTGCACAAACTTCTCCAGATGTTACATTCCAAGTGGGCACATTTATGTGGAAATAGACTTCAGTGCAACACTTCCAATAAGTAGGTTTAATATTTTTGCTAAATTCCTAATATTTCATTTATTATGGTTTTCTAAGGGGTATGGAGTGGCAAGGAGGATGTAGAGAAATCTATAATGGGATACAAAAGTATGTTCAATATGGATGAAGTACCAGGAAGTAACATTTGATGGCACAAAATATCTGACTTGGAAGTGTAGGGATGGAACAGATTTTGATCAGACTTGGAGGATGGGTGTCCAGAGATCTGGCATTAGGATGAGCTTGGGCAGAAGAGATGTGATGCTGGAGTTGGACATGCCAAATAAGAAAAAGATTGAACGACTATCTAAAAACTATGCCCACCCTACCCACCCCTTTTTGCATCCTTCCTCATGTTTCAAAACCTTGGTTACACGCCCAAGCTCTCGTTAGATATAGAGATATACTAGAGGTGTGTAGATGAGCTGAGTGAAACTGATCTAGTGTAGATTTGTCTAAAGGTAAAGGTTTCCCTTGCTTTGTTTAATGGTTTTAAACTGTTCTTATTCTTTATCCATCCAGCACAATTTTAAGAGATATCAAAATTGCAGTCTGGTCAACTAATAGAGTAGAGTAGACATACTGCCAGTGACTCATTTCTGATTGTCAAGCTGCAGTTAACTAACATGACAATAGCAGCTCCCCTGGTGGCTTAGTGGTTAAGACGCTGAGCTGGAGACTGGAAGGTCAAGTTTCAATACCCAAGAGCTGCACTTGGGGACATGAAAGGAGCCTCATTCAGGCATCCCCTGAGCAGAGTTTCTCCAGCAAAAATCCTTTCAACCCAGAGTAATTTCTGACATGAAACTATTATTATTATTATTATTATTATTATTATTATTATTATTATTATTATTATTATTATTATTATTATTATTATTATTATTATTGACAACCCTGTGAACTAACGGCCTTGGATGGTGAAGTCCACAGGGAAGGGTAATGGTTCCCAAGTGGATTAAATCCCACTTGAATCCATCTTGAAGGAGGGCAGCAGCTTCCTCAATACTGGCCTGTGACTAAAAGAGGACTTTGTGTGCAAAAAGGGCTCAGGACCAGAAAGTGACTTGTGGAACTGCATCCATGGTACAGGTGTCATGCTGTCATCCTGCAATGTGGAAGGCAAATGGAAGGCCACTGCATTATATTGTTCCCAGGATAATCTTCATGGCTGAAAGCCAAATACAAATTAACATAACTATGTCTTTTAAATCTGGACTCCACTTTTCATAAAGCATACTCTGCTCTTTTGAATTGGGTTTAGCTTTCTGGTAATTTTAGTTTTATTATGGGATAGCTCCCCCCCTCCCTTTCCTTTTATGAAATCACAGGGTAGCTAAAAGTAGGCTTCCCTTTGCCTAGCAAAGAGGCTTTTTAATCACTCTTGTCAGTGAATGACGTTTTGAGACCAGGTCTGACCAGCGGACGTGAGGATGGTTGCAACTTCTCGTGTACAGGATGACATTGGACCTGCCACTGCGTGCATTGCCCGATGGAGTCCAAACCACGTCTGTTCCCCTCCGGCTTGGTAAAGGGCCAGGCAAACACCACCAAGTCCACCCTTCCTGCTAGGGGGGCCACCTCTCCTCTGCCCCCTCTTCACAGACTGCCTCTTTCCTACTCTCTTGTTACATAACCATCCCTGCCGAAGGAGCCTTGGTGGCGCAGTGGTTGAACTGCCGTACTGTAGCCAAAGCGTTGTGAGTTCGATCCTGACTAAGACTGACTCAGGCGTTCCATCTTTCCGAGGTCGGTGAAATGAGTACGCAGCATGTTGGGGGCAAGATGCTCGTTAACTTGTTAAACACCCAGAGAGTGCACTAAGCGTTATGGAGCGATATATAAGTGTCATTGCTATTGCTTGTTATTCCTTCTGGACCCTCTTCTTACTCCTGTCAGTGTCCATTCCTGGTTTCGCTCGTAGCCCATACGGATCGCCCCCAATGGAGCCGTAACTCCCCTTTCGTTCTCTGGATTTTGGACCCATTCCCATTGTTCCCAATGGCTGCTGTCCCCGCACTTCGTTAACTTAAAATCGCTCAGAGGAGCGGCGCGACTGTTTTAGTCAGCAAGCATCCTCTCGGACCATCCTTGCCAAGTAGTAGTAGCCCAAAGAGAGAGAGAGAAGGGGGTGGGGGGCTAAGTAAATTGTCGTACAACATGGCAGCGCCCTATATCTTTACGAAGCTCTGGCAAGACTCTTGTGTACGTTCCTTCTCCGAAGATGCCCCACACCCGGAAGTGTGCCTTCACAAACATTCCCCGGGAAGCGCACGAGCCGCGAGGAAGGAGTTCCCTCTGCTCTATCCATCTGTGATTGGTAATGGACTCGCGACGTATTTTGTATGAGGTTGGGGCTTCCTAGGAGGACAGAAGAGGTTGGTGGGGAAAGTGCACGCGGTGTGTTTGATTATTTTGTAGCTTATATTTTCCTAGAGTCAGCGAAGCATACAGGAGCTCTTGGCTTCCCTCTCCAGTCCCAGCTTGCGTGTAGTACAAGGAGTATTTATTTACAGGTGAAAGTCGGAAAATTAGAATATCGTGCAAATGTTCATTCAGTTCAGTAATGCAACTTAAAAGGTGAAACAGATATATGATATATTACATGCAAAGCGAGATAGTTCAAGCCTTACTTTGTTATAATATTGATGCTCATGGCTTACAGTTTATGAAAACCCCAACTCCCCAATCTCATGTATTGTACCCCATAATTATCACATAATCTCATGTATGTTGTACATGCCATGATCATCACAATTATAACGAATTAAGGCATGACATCTCTCGCTTTGCATGTTGTGAGTCTATCTCATATATTTGTTTCAACTTTTAAGTGAAACGATTGAGCATTTGCACGATGTTCTAATTTTCCGAGTTTCACCTGTATATAAAACTTTGAAAGCCAAAGAGGGAAAGATGAGGCTTACTTGAGAAAATTCAGTATTTGAAGACAGACACACAGAAACAAACAAAAGACGCTGGTTTGGATTGCTGAAACCGATGAATCTCCTCTGATGAAATTTTATCACCCAAACCAAACAATACCGTGTACTGTATTGCTGGAAGTAGTAGAAGCAGTGACAGACTTTAAATTCTTAGGATCCAAGATCACTACAGATGGTGACTGCAGCCATTAAATAAAAAGGCAACTAATTATTGGGAGGCAAGCTATGAGAAATTGGGGAACATAGTTAAAAGTAGAGACATCACCTTGCAAACAAAAGTCTGCATAGTCAAAGCAATGGTATTTCTGGTAGTAATGTATGGTTGTGAGAGCTGGACCATAAGGAAAGCTGAACACAGAAGAATAGATGCCTTTGAAATGGGGTGCTGGAGGAGAATTTTGAGAGTACCTTGGACAGCAAAGAGAACAAACAGGTCGATCTTAAAAGAAAACCCCAACTGCTCTTTGGAAGGTCAAATGCTGAAGATGAAGTTAAAGTACTTTGGACATCAAATGAGAAGAGAGGATTCACTTGAGAAAGCCTTAATGATGGGAAAGGTCTAGGACAAGAGAAGAAGGGGGTGGCAGAAAATGAGATGGTTAGATGGCATTGTTGATGCAATGGGCACAAAGCTGGACAGGTTGAGGAGAATGGTGGAGGATAGGGGTGCCTGGGGTGTGGTGGTCCATGGGGGTCACAAATGGTTGGAATCAACTGTGCGACTGAACAATAACTGTATTATATAGTTCGCTTAAATTCTATACCATTTTATGAACAAGACTGGCTTTGCGTAATCCTTCTCTGTTACTTAGTTTACATCCCCCCCCCCCCCCCGACTCAAGGATGGTGGATGGAGCAGTTTAATTACTTTTTAAAAAAAGTTGGAGGAGTTTAATTACTTGCTTAAATTGTTCTATTTAATTGCATTTGACTGTTCTTGCAAGGAGATCATAGTGCTATTATTTACTTATTTATTTCTATTATTTAATACTTGCCACTTAGTGAAACTCTTCTAGGTGCTATGGAGGAATAGAAGATTATAAATAAATATAAAACTTTTTGCTTCAATCTTATTTTTGCTTTAATCTTATTTCATCTGGCAGTAAATTCATACAAACACAGTAAAATGATCTATACTTGGCTCTTGCATAATGCGTCCTTCTAGTCAACAGCATTGCTTAGGAAACATTTTGTGTGCTTGTATGTGCTGTTAAGTCAATTCTGACTTTATGATGATCCTTTCCAGAGTTTTCTAGGTAGAGAATACACAGAAGTGGTTTAACACTCCTTTCTTCTGAAGGCTTCCTGGGACTGCAGCTTGGCCAAAGCTACACAGGCTGATTCTTCTGGGATGCACAGTGGGAAATCAAACTTTGCAGCCAGGTAGCTAAACCACTGAGCTATCCAGCCAGCTCTAAGAAACATTACTGTGGGAAACAGTCCTGTAAAAATATAGAGTATTGACCAATTGAGAAATTAATTGACAAAATTGAGATCCATAAATATGAGGAATGTAGCTCCGTCCCAATAGTATTAGTTTGTACCTAGAAAAGATTGAGACTAAACATTTTTGGTAAAACATTTATTATATTTATAGGCTGCTTTTCTTGTTTATTTATATTATTTGTATGTCACCTACATTGTACATTAACTTTACAGCCATAAGTCAATTCTTGCCTTTTTAAAAATTTGCATGACTTATTGAAGCAGAGGGATTAAAAACACAGTCCTGTCCATGCCTATGCCTAACTTAAAGGCAGGGTTTTGTACCATCAGGCATGATGAAGGGGTCTTATGACCTTGAAGATTTCCATAATATGTTGTGCTTCGATTTTTTTTTATTTTGAATTGCTTTTTAAAAAATCACCATGATTGGTAATCTTACATATGTTTAGCTGGCTGGATAGCTCAGTGAGTTGGAATACCTAGATGCATAATACCTCCTGGCATAAGGGCCAACTTGTATAGCTTTTAGCAAGCTGCAAAGTCCTAGAATACCACCAGAAGAAAGGACTGGTAAATCACTTCTGAGTACTTTATATCAGGGAATTCTTGCCAAGGTGACTATAAGTCATAACCTACTTGAAGGCACATAATTATAGTTCTTACCTTGATTTTACAATTTTAATATATTTTCCCTCAATATTACTCTGGTTTCAAAAATGTTGATTTTTCCTTAATATTCCTTAATATTTATTTTACCTTTAATATCATTTTACAGATTACAAGATCAACCTGTCATTTTGATGGAGATGAAGTAGTACAAGGAATGGGAAGATGCAGAGACAAACTGTCGCTGTCACTGTGGCCTCCCTGTTAGGTATTGTGGCAGGAGGGCTAGTTGTCTGGAAGGCGATCCAACATTGGAAAGACAAAACATGTGCTTCATGTAAGCAAGGAGGGGCTGTTAAGAAAGAAGAAAAGGAAGACCCTTCTGGAGATAATTTTTTTACATTAATATCCTTTTCCACAACCCCCTGGTTGCGGAAGATTCTTGAAGGAGAAGTGATGATCATTTCTGAGATAGAGAAATGGAATGAAGTGGAGCCCTTACTAAAAAAAGAGTTGGAACGTTGTCCTGTACTTGGCCTTGACTGCGAGTGGGTACGTATTAAAGGTTGTGGAACAGTCTGAACCCTCAAACACAGTGTGAGGGCAAATAGCTGACAAGATGGCCAAGGTGTTGTAGGCTGGGAACTGTCTGTTCAACCACATCTGGAGGGCTGTGCTTTTCCTGTCTCAGCTCTGTCTCAGCCCCCCCCTCCTGCCATTTATGGCTGCTATAAACACATACGCGGCCTATTCCAGTGGCAGCAGCTGGAGTGGGGGCTGGATTATTTGATGCTGCAGGCCGGATCCGTCCCATGAGCTGTAGGTTGCCACCCCTGGTCTATGTACTGACAGGAAACATGTTTTTAATAGGTTGGTCTTCATGCAACCAAATAAACACAACCCCTGTATGTGGCTGGGAGTACTGTTAGGCTTAGGTGAACCCCAAAGTTTGCAAAAATATCTGGAAAATGTAAAGAAGGTGAGGCTGAACTCTTGTAAGTATTCAGGGGTTCAATGCCAGGAAGCTGATTTCAATGGCTCTTCCCAGCCCCATACATTCTGTAATTAGGCAAAACCAGTTTAAGTCAGAGTAATTTCTAGAACAGAGCAATGATCATGATGGCAAGGGCTAATGAGTAAAGTATTTGAAGAGCTGACATTCCCCAGCTCTATTCTAGCAGGCTTATGCTCCAGGATTTGCCTCAGTCCATAAACTAGGGGTAGATAGTATAATCTATAACAATTCCTTTGGATCGACAAAAAAACCCTGTTCTCAGTGTGTATGATCTAGACCAGGGGTTTCCAACCTAAGGCCTGTGAGCTGGATCTGGCCCACGGCACCATTTCATGTGGCCCCCACCTCTCCAAGGGCATTTGAGGAACAAAATGGCTACCCCCTTTGAAGCTGTTGGGACAAAATGGCCGCCCCCATCATGCAGGCAGGGCAAAATGGTCATCTGGCCCTCGGAGCTAACAGAGAGCGTGACCTGGCCACAGTCTTGAAAAGGTTGGGAACCCCTGATCTGGACTGATGAATAACTTTTCTTTACGAAACTTCTATTTTCTTTTGTGATGTTCATTTCAGGAAGAAATGAACTAATTCATCCTGCTTTTTTTCTCTTTCTAGGTGTCAACGGAAGGGAAGACCAAGCCTGTGTCTCTTTTACAAATGGCAGCGGCCAGTGGTCTTTGCATTCTTTTTCGCTTATCCCAGCTGATTCATGATGGGCAGGCTCTTCCAAAGACATTGGTGGACATTCTGGCAGACAGTGGCACCCTAAAAGTTGGGGTAGGGTGTTGGGAAGATGCCTGCAAGTTACTTTATGACTATGGTGTAGTAGTCAAAGGGACTGTGGATCTCCGATATTTGGCCATGAGGCAGAGGTGTGTAACCTTGAAAGAGGGTTGTTTCCTTTGGTGCTCAGAAATAATTATGCTTCTAATTTTGTATTTGTTCCCTCAGGTGGATACTAGCATTACTTTTGTTATTTCTGCCAATATCTTGCTGAGCTTCCACTGAGAGAAAAGTCTCAATGGCCTAGTGACATTGCAGGGGGGTGGGTGTTACATAGAAAGAGCCTCCTCAGAGATTGTAGTATTTTTGAACCACAATCAGGCATACCCTGGTAACAACAAGCTAGTGTTGCTGGCTAATCTTTCTCACTCTAGGTCAGGCAAAAGGAACTGCAGAATGAACTCACCAAAAAGTCCCTTCATATTGGCAGTTTCATGTCTGGCCTAGACACAGAAGAAGAATGGTGCTAAATGCAGTAGGCTTAGAAGATAATAGCATTTGTTGTTTTGTTGGTGTTAATAATTTTAGTTGTATTTGTTTATAATTTAGTTCTAACATTGTTACATACTTTTTTCTCTTTTTTTAAATCTTGTTTTCTATTATCTAATTGGGTGAAAATAATTCCTTCTCTCTTCTCTGCCTTCATATGCCAAACCTAAAGTAAGAGTCTTCCCCAGAATGGCCTCAGCCTCAAATCTCTTGCTGAGAGGATTCTCAACTACTCACTTGACAAGTCTCTCCACCTACGCTGCAGCAACTGGGAAGAAGAAGAACTTACCCAAGAACAGGTTTGTGGGTAGGTGGGTGGGTTCTTATGTGGTAGCATTGTTTTGTATTTAAGGCAGTTTACTGTTACCTACAGTACTTGGTTGCCTGCTTTGGTCAATTCAGGGCACTTAGCTTCGGGTAAGGACTGCAGTGGCTCAAGTGGCTAAGACGCTGACTCGGAGGCGGAAGGTCAGCAGTTCGATTCCTGAGTACTGCAGGACGGAATGAGCTTCCGTCTTTGTCCCAGCTCCTGCCAACCTAGCAGTTCGAAAGCAAGAGATTGCAAGTAGATAAATAGGGACCACTTCAGTGGGAAGGTAACAGCGCTCCGTGCACTCCGGTGTCTAGTCATGCCTGCCACAAGACCACGGAAACGTCTGCAGAAGCAGACAGCGCTGGCTCTTCGGCTTTGAAACAGAGATGAGCACTGAACCCTAGAGTTGGATACGACTTGCTTTCGAGCAAGGGAAACCTTTACCTTTAGTAGCTTCAGGTAAAGTGGTCCTGCTCCCTCCCTTGAGTCTGAAGGTGTCCTAAAACTACTCCTTATGCCAGAGTTTACTTGCTTACATCCTGCTCTTCATGCTTTATTCTTTGTTTTTTCCATTGGTAGTAGATGGATGATGTAGGCACCAAATAATGAGACCTCTGAGGCGCATAGTGTCTCATAGTTTTGGGTACCTTCCCACCTCTAAGACTATTGCATTGATGCCTGTATCTCTGAATATGTGACATCACTGATGTATAGCATCTTGTCTCTCTAAGGAAATGGTCCCTATTGCAACCTACCTTTCCCATCCTTTCCATCTTTCGTTAGGGACAAGATGTAAGTTAAATGGGAACTTGGGTCAAAAGACTTGGGTTCCAGTTTCAGAACTTTGGTCTAGCTCTGCGCCATAGCTGTATCCTAGCATCTCAAACATTAATTCATATGTGTTTGTGAATCACGTACGAGAGACAATGCGATTCAAAGACAGAGCATGAGAATACATACAATAGAGATACAGTACTTATTTACACTTGCACACAATATGCATTGGTCATACACATTGGTTATGTGGTATTTCATAGAAGGCTTTTACATCACCAAGGGTATTCGGTATATCAGAAGAGGGCATATAAAGGCAAAGGATTTTTCTATTCAGAAGTAAGCAGGAATTATTTCTGCCGTAGTTGCAGTCACACATTCTCTTCACGTTTAGGAGTATTTATCCTGGCTTTTGTGAAATACCAGAAAAAGCTGTTGCACCAACTCTTTTCCTTTCCTCTGCAGATCATGTACGCTGCCAGGGATGCCCAGGTGTCGGTTGCTCTGTTCCTTCACTTGATGCCTTGTTTAGCAGGCAGTGAACATGCACCTCCTGTTTGGGAGAAGGTTCTGATGAAATGTCAGGGATTGGTGGATGTTCCTTTTAAAGGAAGAAACAATAGAAGTCTTGGAGAGGAAGAAAACAGAAGAGAGACAGAGCAAAAGCAAAAGAATCAGAAACCACAAGCCAACAGGGAATCATGCAGTCGACAAGCAAAAGATCCTCGAAAACACAAACGAAAACCCCTGGGAGTAGGTTACTCAGTGAGGTAACTGCCCTTTTCACCACCACCACCACCACCACCACCACCACCACCACCACCACCACCACCACCACTACTACTACTACTACTACTACTAACAATAATAACAATAACAACAATAACAACAATAACAACAATAACAACAATAACAACAATAACAACAATAACAACAATAACAATAATAATAATAATAATAATAATAATAATAATAATAATAAGTTTATGTCAGAAATTATTCTGGATTGAAAGGATTTTTGCTGGAAGAACTCCATTTAGGGGACGGTCAAATGAAGCTCCTTTCATGTCCCCAAGATCTTTTTCCCACCAAAACAGTCCCTATTTATCTACTTGCAATTTCTTGCTTTCAATCTGCTAGCGTGGCAGGAGTTGGGACAGATACGGGTGCTCATTCAGTCACGCAGTACCCAGGTCTCGAACTGCCAACTTGCTGGCCTACCAGCTAACAAGTTGAGCTTTTTAACCACTGAGCCACCACAGTCCCACTCCGACTGTGGTGACACTATCTTCCCTCCCTAATGCAACAGGCACACACATGCGCACAGTCTTTCCCTCAATCACTGAGTCTCAGTCTTGCTCTCTAACAGTCTTTCAATTTCTCCTTCATTCATTTTCCCTCTCTCTTTTGCTGCATCTTCTCTTGTTCTTCATCACTAACTCAGTCTTTCTTTTGACTAATGAGGAGGGTTTTTATTCCAACCTAGCTTCTATAGCCGTCTATAAAGGTTGTTGCTGGAGATGAACATCAAATCCTTTAAGGCAGTGTTCCTCAAACATTGGGTTTTGGACTTCATTTCCCAGAAGCCTAAGTCAGAACATTGGATGATCAGTGCTTTGGGGAAATGACTTAGGCGCCTGGGAATTGAAGTCCAAAACCCAAAGGTTGGGGAATACGGCTTTAAAGGTAAAAGGTAAAGGTAAAGGTTGCCATTGCTCGAAAGCCAGTTGTATCCGACTCTAGGATTCAGTGCTCATCTCTGTTTCAAAGCTGAACAGCCAGCGCTGTCTGCTTCTGCAGACATTTCTGTGGTCATGTGGCAGGCATGACTAGACACTGGGATGCACGGAATACTGTTACCTTCCCACCAAATTGGTCCCCATGAAATATGACCACAGCTTTTGAACTCCTGTTTTCCTTCCCTGGCTTGGTCAAAATGCCTTAATGGGAAGAATTTCCATATTTTGGAGAATGAAGTACAGCCCAAGATAGGAGCCAGTTTTCTAACTGGAGATGATTGTGCATTCCTTCATATTTTTAAAGAATTTGCTTGACTTGCCCAACTTGTTCTTGATAAAGTGCTGGGAAAACCAAAAATTACTGTACAAAAAGGGGATCCTGATTGGAATGACTGACATAAACAAGGGAGAAGAAATAGAGAAGACACATTGGTCTTTATGCATTAGGAGTCTAAAGAATCTTAACCTATAAAGAAGGGATGTGGCCGTGCGTGTGCGGAATGCGTTTCCACACACGTCCAGCCTATCCCGTAAGGCACCGTTCACACCTACCTTTTATCCTTGACATCATTGCCGTGAGGGTCCGGGAGCCGAGAGTGGGGCCAATGCCCCACGAACATGGAAAAACAAAAAAACTACAAGTCCCAGTGTCCTCAGCCAATAAGGCAGGAGGACATGAGCGCGGAGGAGGCAGGACAGCCTGCATGCGAGAAGAAAAAAAGGCCAACTCGCGCATGCAATACAGCTCAGGGCCCTGCCTTGCCGAGGCAGACAGAGCCCGTGCTGAGAGAACGATCTAGCCCCATTTCCCCCTCATTGCTGGGGGCAGGGCAAGATGCACCGCAAAGGCCTCCGGACCATACACAATGGAGGAGGCTGGCAGACCAGAGAAGGGAGAACCAGCAAGGAAACGCAGTGCGACAGCCCCTACCACGGGTCCAAACGCTCTCGCCCCACCCACACCACTGCCACAGACAGAAAAATGGGGACTAAGGTAAGAAGAGGGCCCAAGTGACCTGACCAGCAAAACAGCGATAGGGAAAAGGGAAGCTGACATATAGGTCGTACTTCGTCCGGGAATTCACATTCCTAGACAAAGAGTGGCCTGCAAGCTCCCCTCTTCCCATCGCTATGTTGAGAGCAGCTCTCAAAACAGCGATAATAATAATAATAATAATAATAATAATAATAATAATAATAATAATAATAATAATAATAATAATAATAATAATAATAATAATAATAATAATAATAATAATAATAATAATAATAATAATAATAATAAATTTTAATTTATATCCCACACTTTCTCGTCCGAAGCTGACTCAAGGCGGCAATTACAACATGTCCACAACATACAGTATAATAATACAATAATAAAAGAGCACAAAAATATATTCAGTAAATAATCAATACTCAATAATAAACATAAATTAATCACAATATAAAATATTAAATTAAAGCTACAGTAGCAATAACAATGGGGAAAAGAGAAGCTGACAGACAAGCCACGCTTTGTCCAGGAACGCGCGTCCATGGACCAAGAGCGGCCTATCTGTCAGCTCCCCTCTTCCTATCACTGTGTCCCCTGGCGCCTTTGTATTTCCCCCTCCGCTGTTTCGAGCCAGCCCTTGAAACAGCGAAGGGGGAAATGCAAAGGCGAGAGACAGGTATCCGTCAGGGGAGGTGCCTTCTCTGGTGGATCCTTGCCTGGCACCTTTGCATTTCCCCCTCCGCTGTTTTGAGGGCAGCCCTCGCAACAGCTGAGGGAAAAATGCAAAGGCGCCAGGCTGGGATCTGCTAGGAAGAGTGCCTTCCCTGACGAATACCTGCCAGGCTGGGATCTGCTAGGAAGAGTGCCTTCCCTGACAAATACCTGCCTCTCGCCCTTGACATTCCCCCTCTGCTGTTTCGAGCCAGCCCTCGAAACAGCAGAGGGGAAAATGCAAAGGCGCCAGGCAGGGATCCGCCAGGGAGAGCGCCTTCCCTGACGAATACCTGCCTCTCGCCCTGCCATACATACCTACCCACAATTTTTAAAAAATTAATAACCCCCGGCAACGCCGGGCAATAAGCCAGTTGACTACTATAATGTTCTCTCTGTAGGACTGCCCTTGTCCTTGATATGGAGATTGCAGGGGGTCCAGAATGCCACGGTCAGGTGGATTTCAGGGGTGAAAAAAATACATTATATCACCCCAACCTTGGCCCGGCTACAGTGGCCCCCAGTTGGGTACCATGTCCGTCACAAGGTATTAACATACAAAACTCTAAATCAGTGGTTCCCAATGTAGGGCCCATGCCTCACATGGGGACTTCAATTCCCAGAAGCCTCAGTCAGTACATTGGCTGGTTAGTACTTTGGGGAATTGACTTAGGCTTCTGGGAATTGAAGTCCAAAAACCAAAGGTTGGGAAACACTGCTCTAAACAGTTTGGGACCTTGCTGACTTACAGAGTGTCTCCCAAAAGTCCACAGCCTGCATCACCAAGTCCTCTCAGAATAAGCAGCTCCAGGTGCTGCCACTGAGAATTACAAGGAAGACCACAACTATGAGGAGAGCCTTTTCAGTGGTAGCACCTATTCTATGGAATAGCTTGCCGGTGAAGTTGTAACAAGCTCCCTCCTTGGCTGCCTTTTAAATACACTAGCAGGGGTACCCGGTGTTGCCCGTGTGGGGGACCCAACCCGGGGCATAGGTTTCACCCAGACACATCACACATGACACAGCACACCCACACAACACACACTGACACAACATCCACACCCACACGACATACCCACACAATACACCCTCCCACAATACACACACACAACACACACGCAACTCACAACCCACACCCACCACAGCCATACACATCACACACGACACAACACACTTGCACAACACATGACACTGCCACACAATATACACACAACACACCCTCGACACAAACCATACCCACCACAGCCACACACATCGCAACACACTTGCACAACACACACCCACGACACACAACACACCCGCCCGACACACAACCCCACCGACACACAGCACCCACCCACCACACCCAGACACATCACACATGACACAGCCCACACGTTATTATTGTTATGTATTTTTCTTTCTTGTTTTTTAATTGGGTTATCCTTATTTTAATGTTGTATCTTTCCCAGAGTAGGGAAATCACTTCTCCAGAGGCAATAAACAACTAAAATTAAACAAACAAGATAATTTCGTCACAAATGGCTACCATATGGAATTTTGTCTTCTAATTAGATCTGCTATATTTATTTATAGTAATTTGTTCAACTAATTTTGCATCTTTCCCCAAGATTATGTATCCAATTTTGAATGCACTGAGGACAAGGGTCCAAAGTGGTCTTGACTTAATACTTTGAAATTTTGAACTACTGACCCAAGTTACAAGTACTAGACATAGGCCAGACACCTGTTGGTGATTTATGCATGCCCAAATTAAATTGCATAACTCACCGTGGCAATTTTTCATTAACAACTAGGTACTGAATACATTGCAAGGTATATACCAGTTGCATAATTGAGTGCTACCTCCTAACAACCAGCACCTTGTTAGTTAATGGCAAGTCACCACAGTGAGTTGTGCAGATCAACTCACATGCATTAATCACTAATAGGATTCTGGTTTATGTCTGGTTGTAGCCTGATGTGAAAGTTTGCAGAAGAGTACAAGCAGTGATGCACTGTAAAAAATTTTTATTACCCACTCTGTGGGTGTGGCTAATTATGGGCATGGCCTCAACCCCCCCCCCTTAAAAGTGAGCCCGGCGGCGCTGCTGGGAGCGCCACCGACAATGCTGCTGGGAGGTGAGCGGCACTGCTGGGAGGTGCATGGGGCTGCTGGGAGCGCCACCGGCAACACTGCTGGGAGGTGAGTGCTGCTGCTGGGAGGTGAGCAGGGTGGGTTGGTAGCCTGGTTGGTAGCCTGGTGCCGGCCTACCCCTCCCAGCACTGCTGGAAACGCATCCCATTTGTCTCGCCCAGGGCTGAAGGTGCAAGGGAAGTGCGGAGATGAAAGCACACCTTTGGCCCTGGGCGAGGCAAATGGGGCGCGTTTCCGGCGGTGCTGGGAGGGGGAGGCCAAGAGGTGGGCGTGGCTGGCCAAGTGGGCGTGGCCTGGAATTTCCGCTAACGGTTCACAAGAACCGTTAGGAACCGGCCACAGTACAACACTGAGTACAAGGTAACCTTTTCACTAAAGTGTGCTTAGGTTACAGCTTTAGTAAATTCTTTTGAAATCAGTTAGTCTTGCTTTTTAGTGAATGCACTGAAAACGTGCCCATGATGTTTATATTTCTAATAGGTACATTTACACCCAATTTGAAGAAGTATTTACACTGGACAAGGGAAATAACTTCATGCCAGCTAATGCGTCTGACATTCTTTTCACAGAAAATCACCCTTATATGACAACTGCTTTTTGCATGCACCAGATGGGCAGCCTCTTTGCAGTTGTGATCGCAAGAAGGCCCAGTGGTATCTTGACAAGGGCATCGGAGGTTTGTGAACCTGTTTCTTATTAGTCAACAAGAATAGCTAAGGTTGACAAGTCATGGTTGCTGTTGTGGATTAGATTGTTAAGGACCTTCTGATGAAAAATGGTCCCACTGCTTGGTATAGATTGAAAAATAATTCATATGTGATATATGAGATCCATGTATTGGCCAATCTGATGAAGTCTATATTGAATACCCATTCTCCAATTTCATGAAGCTGGTAATATCAAGCAGGCTTCAAAGTGTCCTCTTTTCATGTTGTAACTCATTCTGGCCACCTGTTGCCTGTACCCTTCTGCATTTCCCTCTCGAGGTGGAATTCAGCTCTCTGTCTGAATAAAAGATGAACTCAATCCACACATTTGTAAGAGGGTAAAGCAATTAAAGTGCCATTGGTTATGAGACAAGAGCATCAGTACTATTTCCCTTCTGCCTCAGTGGTGCCTTGCGAGTCCAACAGTGAGGGCTAAATTTAATGCTTAAAAAAAAACAGATCAGACTCATATCCCCACCAGTACTTGATGTTCAGTTTTACACAGTCATAACATGTTGCATTATATTATAGCAGGGATAGGGAATGCATTGCTTCTAGATGCATTAGATTTTATGAGTATAACCTGTGGTGAAGAATTATGAGAATATTACTCTAGCAACTTGGATGGCCACATATATCCCTTCCCTAATTCAGAGAATGTAAGTGAGCAGAGAGGGAACAGTGAAGATTTGACCTTCTCTCTGTTTCCCATTCCAGAATTGGTGAGCACTGACCCATTTATTGTGAAGTTGCAGTTTGAACCTTCTGGGCGCCCTGAATCCAAGAGGGATTATTACTTGACAGTCAAAGAGAACCTGTGTGCTGTATGTGGCAAAAGGGAGTCTTATATTAGGTGAGTTTTCCAGAGAGCATTCTCTCATTTTGTGTAGCACAATTCTAAAGAAGCAAGCCAAGTTAGGATTTCTGTTGTGTTACATTTCTTGAAGGCATAAAAATACCATTGGATTGGATCATATAAATAGGTATTTATTTATTTATTTTATTTAATCACATTTGTATTGCCGCCCTTTTACCGAGGTGACTCTAGGTGGCTTACTCATATAAAAACACCACAAATAAAAACTCTACAAAACAATGGGATAAAAAATTAAAATGCCCACCCCAACTTCCACATCATAAAATTTCTAAAACTGAAACATGGAAGCCCAGGTGGCATTCATATAAGCCAGCCTGGAGTGGCTATCTCCCCAGCCACCCCCCACGTCTTTTGCGCCAGTCAGGTTTTGAGGTTTTTATGGAAGGATAAAAGCTCTGCCTGAAGATGAAGCTGATGAATATAGATTTAATTCAGAAATAATTGTGTGCCATCAAATATGTTCTGACTTTTCTACATAGAGAATACTAAAAAATGTGTTACAATTCCCATTTTCTAGTGGGAACCTGGCACTGTGTAGTTTGCCCAGGGTCACAAAGGCTGGCTCTTCTGCAATGCACAGTAGGTAATCGAACTCCCAGCCTCTGGTTCTGCAGCCAGAGACCTAATTCACAGTTATTTAGAGTCCAGTGCTTGGTAATTAGACTCTAGTCCTGCAACTGTATAGGCAGTATGCTAAAGTACAGTGGTACCTCGCATAACGAACGCATCGCATAGCAAAAAATTCACATAATGAAGTGTTCATTATGCAAAGGCGATACCCTGCATAACGAAAAAAATGTTCGTTTTGCAGGATTTTCAGTAACTGGGGTATACCCGCTCAATGGGAACCGCGGTTAATGAACTTTCCCCCCATTATGTGGGGTATCTCCCGTAGGGAACCGCATAACGGGGAAAAAACGCATGGCGAAGAGCTCTGTGGAATGGAGTTTTTCTTTATGCGGTGATCTACTGTAGATTACTTATTAATTTATTTTTAAAAATTATACCAAAAGAAAAGAAGAGTAAGAAAGCAAAGTGGTTGTCTGATGAGGCTCTTAAAATAGCAGAGGAAAGAAGGAACGCAAAAGTCAAAGGAGAAAGGAAAAACTACAACCATTTGAACACAGAATTTCAAAGAAAAGCAAGGAGAGATAAGGAAAACTACCTAAAAGAACAGTGCAGAGAAATGGAGGAAAACAACAAAAGAGGCAGAACCAGAGATCTTTTCAAAAAAATTGGGGAAATCAAGGGAACATTTAAAGCAAAAATGACCATGATAAGGGACAAAGACGGAAAGGAGCTAGCTAATGCAGAAGAAATTAAGAAAAGATGGAAAGAGTACACAGAGGAACTTTACAAAAAGGACCTCAACACTACTGATAATCACAATGATGAAGAAATTGAACTTGGGCCAGACATCCTGGAGAGCGAAGTCATAAAGGCCCTAAAGAGCACTGCAAACAACAAAGCTAGTGGAGATGATGGTATCCCAGTTGAATTTTTCAAAGCGCTAAAAGATGATGGCATCAAATTACTGCATTCAATATGCCAGCAGATTTGGAAAACAAAACAGTGGCCACAGGATTGGAAAAGATCAGTATATGTCCCAATCCCAAAAAAGGGCAATGCCAAAGAATGTTCAAATTATCGAACAATCGCGCTCATCCCACATGCCAGCAAGGTGATGCTCAAGATAATACAGGACAGACTTCAGCAGCATGTGGAGAGAGAATTACCAGAGGTGCAGGCTGGTTTCAGAAGAGGCAGGGGGACTAGAGACCACATCGCCAACATACGCTGGATCATGGAGAAAACAAAGGAATACCAGAAACAAGTTTATTTTTGTTTTATTGACTACACTAAGGCATTTGACTGTGTGGACCACAACAAGATGTGGCAAGTAATTAAAGAGATGGGAATACCAGAGCACCTCATATGCCTCCTGAGAAATCTGTACACGAACCAAGAAGCAACAGTTAGGACAGAACATGGAATAACAGAGTGGTTTGGAATATGAAAAGGAGTAAGACAAGGCTGCATTTTGTCACCATGCTTATTCAACCTATACACAGAGCACATAATGCGCAGTGCAGGGATGGAGGAATCACAATATGGGATTAAAATCGCTGGGAGAAACATCAATAATCTGAGATATGCAGACGATACCACCCTAATGGCAGAAAGTGAGGAAGACCTAAAGAATCTCTTGATTGGGCTGGAGGAGAGTGCAAAAGCTGGCTTGAGACTCAATATCAAGAAAACCAAGATAATGGCAACAGGCCCCATCAGTTCCTGGAAAATAGACGGGGAAGAAGTAGAAGCAGTGACAGATTTTACTTTCTTAGGATCAAAGATCACTGCAGATGGGGATTGCAGCCATGAAATAAAAAGGTGACTGATTCTTGGGAGACAAGCGATGAGAAACCTGGGGAACATAGTGAAAAGCAGAGACATTACATTGCAAACAAAAATTAGAATAGTCAAAGCAATGGTTTTCCCAGTAGTAATGTATGGATGTGAGAGCTGGACAATTAGGAAGGCTGAACGCAGAAGAATAGATGCCTTTGAAATGTGGTGTTGGAGGAGGGTTTTGAGAGTCCCCTGGACAGCGAGGAGAACAAATAGGTCAATCTTAGAAGAAATTAACCCTGACTGCTCATTGGAAGGTCAAATAGTAAAGATGAAGCTAAAGTACTTTGGACATCAAATGAGAAGGGAGGATTCACTTGAGAAGGCATTGATGTTGGGAAAGGTGGAGGGCAAAAGAAGAAGGGGGAGGCCAAGGATGAGATGGCTAGATGGTATTATAGACACAATGGGCACAGAGCTGGGAGGGTTGAGGGGGATGGTAGAGGACAGAGGCGCCTGGAGGAAAATGGTCCATGGGGTCGCAAAGGGTCGGAGTCGACTGTGCGACTGAACAACAACAACAAATTAATTGAATCACAAAAGTTAAAATTTCAGATGATTATTTGTTGTACATAGTACTCTATGATCATATGGTATTAGATATTACATTAGCATGGATGGACTTAATCTGTTGTCCAGTTCGGAAATAATAGTGTGAAACAAATTGTCACAGATTTAAATATGCATTGCACACTTGGCAAGCTTATAAATGCTACAGAGATCTGTGGTTGTTCTTATGTATTGTCAAGTTGCTTCTGTTTATAAACCAATAGGGAATAATAAATTCAAAATTTAAATGGAGAACAATCAAATACTGCTTTAAGAGAGCCGTTCAATTTTCCCTTTCTTGAATCCCCTCTTTCAAAAGAAAGAAAAGAAAAAAAGAAAAAAAAACCAGGTGTTCCAAAACCAAGATAAGGGGAAATATGCAAATTAAATTCCCAGCTGGTGAGTCTCTGAGTCCTTGGAGCCTTGCAACCCTATGCTCCTTTTAGCAATGCTGTATCCTTCTGTAGTCCTCTATCCTTCTGCTTTCTACTTCTGCTTGCAAAGTGCACAATCCTGTAACAGTCCGAATTTTAACTGGACGCACAATGAAAGACCTTTTTATTAGCTATTTAGTGTCCATAAACCGCTGGTAATCCAATAGTCCGATAAACCAATATTCACTGTTTCTTTACTGCCTCCTTATAGCCACAGTCCCGTCCTTGTAATCCAGCAAAAAGAGAGTCTTTTACTGTAATATTTTAATTCTGTTAATTCTGTTAGCCTCAGTCTCTTTTGGAGCTCCGGGATCCCTCACCTTGCTCCCACTCGGTGTCTGTGCCCCGCTTTTATCTACTGTACTTTCCGTTCCTCTCAGTTTCTTACATTCCTTTCATTCCTCTTTAGACCCCAGGTTTCGCTGTATGTTTAATTGTTTATATTCCCCGAAGATGGAGGTCTTCCACCCTTTCGGTCTCGAGGTGTTTCGTAGATTACTGGCACATTTCAAACTGGCACATTTCAAACAGCCTGATCAAACAGCCTGGGCATGGAATCGTTTCAACATCAGTTTCTTAGTTCCGCAATTAAATAACAAAGATTGAGTGATTAGCAAGTCTTCTTAGTTCCGCACTCACACCCCGCTCCCCTGCAGAGACAGCCCCGAGTTACCTCAGGCTGTCCTTGAGCATGAGAATCTGCGAAGTTGAGTGTTTGTTAAAGTCCTCTTGTTAGATCCCACTGTCCGACTTTTAATCTCCAAAGTTTCAGTATTCCAAAACTTAATACTTAAAGAGAAAGTTCTTAATTCTCCTTTCTTCCTTTCTTTTTTTCAAATAGTTTTGTATCCCAAAAACTGCAGAGACCAGTAAACTCAGTCAGTAAGTCTTTTCATTCTTGAAACCTTTCGAGCCTGAGAGGAAACACGCCCCAAACTCTTGCGGAGAAAGTATAACAACTTGTCCACGGCCAAAAGATCTCTGATTTCTCGGCAACCTCTCTATATTTTACCTTCCAAATTAACCTGGCCGAAGATATTGATCTCACACTCCGTTTGATATACTTTTGAGCCCAAAACGCAACTCCAAAATACCTCCTTTCCCGCTTTTAAGCGGCTCTCCCTTCAGAACAAACGGAAAATGATACCGGTCAGTCCGCCATGATGCTCCGCCCCCTACATTTTTTTATATTTATTATATTATAGGTATATCAATACACTATTGAACTGTTAGTTTAGGATCCTGTGGTTAAAAGGCAGCAGTTTAATGAACAGGATTTAAAGTGGGTGAGAGCAGATAGATTGGAGAGAAGAGAACAGGAGGGTAGGAGAAAAAAATCGTTGCAGGAAGAACTTAACGAGATCCAAGAACTAGAAGAGCTGAGGAAGAAAGTAGCTGAAAGGAGGTTAAAGATTAAACAGCAAGAAGTCTTAGAACAGGAAGAGAAAGAAAAACAAATAGGAGTGGGGGTCAAGAGATTCTGATAGGAGAGGAGTCAAGAAGACAGATGGCTACCAAAAAAAAAGGGTTTGACAAGGAGAGGGGTAAAGAGGTAGAAGAGGAGCAGGTTGGTGATAGAGGCCCAAGTCCAGATTTAAATGATTTAAGAGGAGACCTGGAGCTTAGGTTTGATAAATTAGAGGAAGAACTTCAAGCTAAACTACAAACATTAGAAGATCAGCGAGCAAAAGACAATCAGAAATTTCAAAAAGAAATAAAAGAAAGTATCACACAAGCATTCAAGAACACCAAGAAAGAGTGTACCAATTTATTGAAGGAAATAGATGAACTAAAGGAGGGGGTGAATGCTATTGGGAAAGAAGTTTGGGAAATGAAACATGAGTTGAGAGAGGTCAAGGAGCAGGTACAGTTAAAAGAGGAAAAACAGAAAAAATTTGATAAAAGGCTGGAAAGAATGGAAGATCAGGGGAGAAGGTGCAACGTGGTTATTAGGAATATACCAGAACGGAACCCGGATAACTTGAGACAAAGATTGGTAGAATGGATTAACACAATGGGAATGGGAGAGGAAATGGAATTGGAGGATATAGACAGTGTGTACAGACTAGGACAAAAAAGGAACCAAGAAAGACCTAGAAATGTTTTTTTAAGATTTGGCAATCTAGGACAAAAGTTAAGGATAATGAAATATGTTAACTCCTCGGGGGATGATGCTTTAAAAATGGAGGGGGCACAGCTAGAAATATATAAAGATATTTCGTTAGAACAACGCATTTGGAGACTACAAATTAAGGCAATCACAAAAAAATTGCGTGAGAAAAACATACAATATAAATGGAGACCACATAAACAATTAATTTTTACAGTGAAGGGGAAGAATTATTGGATTAGGGAAGAATCTGATGGTTTAGAAATTTTGATGGAAGCTAAGATTATAGAAAAAGGGTCTACAGAATGGAAGCAATTTAAAGATGCCTTAATAAATGTGGGAGTAGCGCCCATGTTAGAACGGGAAGAGGAGGAAGTTGAAGGAGCAGAAGGAGGGAAAGACTAGGTCATTAAAGGATAAAAACAGAGAATCTACTGCGTGGAATAAATTATGACAAATTAAGATAATCATTTGTAATAAGAAATAAACAATGAACAAGAAACGGATGTTAAGTATTAAGGTCCACTCGCCACCCACAACCCCCCATCCCCTCTTTGGTTTTCAAAGGTTACTTTTAGTAGAAAGTGGGGAGGGTAAAGCTTTTTTTCTTTTGCTTTTTTCCCTCTTTCGTATTTGTTTGATTATTGGTTTGTTTAAGCTTTGTTATTTTTGTATATTTTTTTCTCTTTAAGATAATTGTATATTATTTAATTTAAGATGCGCTGGGGGAGGGAGAGTATAACTTAAGAACATAAGAACATAAGAACAGCCTTGCTGGAACAGGCCACAGCCCATCCAGTCCAGCATTCTGTCTCACACAGTGGCTCACCATTTCCTTCAGGGTATTCCCAAGCAGATGCCTTCACCTGCTTAGGATTCCCTGGAAATGATATTGAGAGATATCCTGCCTATCTCTCCAACCCGGAGGTTGTCCTTAAGTATCCATAATTATAGCCATTGATACTCTTGTCCTCCATGAACTTGTCTAATCCTTTCTTAAAGCTGTCAAGACTGACAGCTGTCACCACTTCTTCTGGCAGGGAGTTCCATAGACCAGTAATCCTCTGGGTGAAAAAATACTTTCTCTTATTTGTTTGAGAACTAGTACCCAAAAGTTTCATCGAGTGTCCCCTAGTTCTAGTGTTATGCGATAGGGAAAACAGTTTTTCCTTATCTACTTTGTCCACACCGTGCATGATTTTATAAACTTCAATCAGGTCACCTCTTAGACGTCGTCGTTCAAGAGTGAAGAGGCCCAACCGTTGCAGCCTCAGATGGTAAGGAAGGTGTTCCAGTCCCCTAATCATTCTGGTTGCCCTCCTCTGCACTTTTTCCAGCTCCATAATATCCTTCTGGAGGTATGGCGACCAGAACTGTACACAGTATTCCAGATGGGGCCTCACCATAGATTTATAAAGAGGCAAAATGACACTTGCTGACTTATTTTCTATACCCTTCCTAATGATCCCTAGCATTGAGTTTGCTTTTTTCACTGCTGAGGCACACTGGGTTGACACCTTCATTGAGTTGTCCACCAGGACACCAAGGTCCCTTTCCTGGTTTGTCGCAGAGAGTTCAGACCCCATCAGTTTATAAATGTAATTGGGGTTCTTTGCCCCAACATGCATCACTCTGCACTTACTAATGTTGAAACTCATTTGCCACTGTTTTGCCCACTCCCCCAGTGTCGAGAGATCCCTCTGAAGCTCCTCACAATCTCTCACAGTTTTCACTACCCTGTATAATTTAGTGTCGTCAGCAAATTTGGCTACCTTGCTTTTTACTCCTACCTCTAGATCATTTATGAAGAGGTTGAAAAGCAGGGGTCCCAGTACTGAACCTTGGGGGACCCCACTCTTTACTTCCCTCCACTTGGAGAAGTGTCCATTTAGTGCTACCCTCTGTTTCCTGTCCCTTAGCCAGTTGCTGATCCAGGACAAGACCTGTCCCTTTATTCCATGACTGGTAAGTTTATTCAAGAGCCTTTGGTGTGGGACCTTGTCAAAAGCCTTCTGAAAGTCCAGATAAACAATGTCAACTGGATCCCCCTTATCCACATGCTTGTTGACACTCTCAAAAAATTCCAACAGATTAGTGAGGCATGATTTGCCCTTGCAAAAACCATGTTGGCTCTCCTTTAGCAGCGCCTTCTCTTCTATGTGCCTATTAATTCTATCTTTTAGGATGGTTTCCATCACTTTACCTGGGACACATGTCAAACTGACAGGTCGGTAATTTCCTGGATCACCCCTGGATCCTTTTTTGAAAATTGGTGTTACATTCGCTACCTTCCAGTCATCAGGCACAAAGCCTGATTTGAGGGAAATATTATATATTTTGGCTAGGAGATCAGCAATTACATCTTTAAGTTCCCTGAGAACTCGTGGATGGATTCCATCTGGTCCTGGTGATTTGTTAGTGTTTAGCTTAACAAGACATGCAAGGACCTCCTCCCTGGTTATTTCTATCTGGCTTAATTCTTCGGTTTCCCTCCCTACGAAGATAGGCTCTGTTTTGGGCATGTGGCCTCTGTCTTCTTCAGTGAATACTGAAGCAAAGAATTCATTGAGTCTCTCTGCAATCTCTGTTTCCTCTTTAATAACCCCTTGCCTTCCATTGTCATCTAATGGTCCAATGGCCTTCCTAGTTGGGTTCTTACTTCTAATGTACTTAAAGAAGTCTTTGTTATTTCTCTGAGTATTTTTAGCTATACGCTCCTCAAAGTCTTGCTTTCCTTTCCTGATTGTTGCCTTGCATTTGTTCTGCCAGAATTTATGTTTCTGCCTGCTGTCCTCATTCGGACAAGCCTTCCATCTTCTAAATGAGCTTTTCTTGCTCTTGATCACTTCCCGAACAGCTCCTGTAAGCCACATTGGAGTCCTCTTGGACCTGGCAGTGGCCTTTTTCCTTTTGGGTGTGCATTCCAATTGAGCCTCTGTTATTGTTTTTGTAAACAGCCTCCATGCCTCTTGGAGTGTTTGGACTCTCTCAATTTTCCCTTTCAGCTTCTTTTTTACTAGTTTCCTCAACTTTGGGAAATTTCCTTTTTGAAAATTTAAGGTCTCTGTGTTAGATTTTATCAGTGACTTGCGGTCTATGTTCAAGTTAAACATAATTGAGTTGTGGTCACTGTTCCCTATTGGATCAGTCACATTAACATCTTGCACCAGATCCTGAGTATTACTCAGGATCAAGTCAAGGATTCTTGTACCTCTAGTTGGGTCTTCAACCATCTGTCCCAGGGAACAATCATTTAGCATATCTAGGAACTTTATCTCTTTATCATGTGCTGAACAACAGTTCACCCAGTCTATGTGAGGGTAATTGAAGTCCCCCATTATAACCAGGCTTCCCTTCTTGGATGCCTCCTTTACAACATTCTCCAACTGCCAGTCTCCCTCAAGAGTTTGGGTCGGAGGCCGATAGTATATGCCTACTGTTAGACCATCCTTGTGGCCTGGTACTCTTACCCACAGAGCTTCTAATGGTGACTCCAAATCACCTAGATATTCCAATTCATACGATTTTATCACTTCTTTGACATACAAGGCCACACCACCTCCCACTTGCCCCTTCCTATCCTTCCTGTACAGTTTGTAGCCTGGGATAACTGTATCCCATTGGTTATCATCCGTCCACCAGGTTTCAGTGATACCAATAATATCAATATTCTTATTTATTGCTAAGTATTCCAGCTCCCCTATTTTGTTCCGGAGGCTTCTAGCATTTGTATACAAGCATTTATATATGCTTTTCTGACACAGTCTTTTGTGTCCAGTTGCATTGTTAGACTGCCTCTTGCATCCTTCTGCTAGAATGCTAGTGACTAGCTCCTCGCTCTGCTCAGTAATTTTTGCATCCTCCTCACTACTCAAGTACACACTTTCCCGAACCGGATGCTGCCCAGCTCCTGTCGGCTTTCCCCCAGTTATCAGTTGTGGGTTGAGGTATTGGCTCACATATTATGGGGAATTCTGCAGTAACAGTAGAGAAAGCACTAAATATGTATACTTAAAAAGTTAAAAATTATCTCATGGAATGTCAGGGGCCTAGGGAACCAAATTAAGAGTAAACGTGTGGAAGGAGTTCTGAGAAGGGAAAAAGCGGATATCATTTTTCTCCAGGAGACACATCAGAAAAATGAAAATAAGAATAATATTTATGTAAAAGGGATGGAAATATATGAGAAAAGCCTAGGTTCAAGTAATTCAAGAGGGGTTGCTGTATTAATATCGAATAAACTCGATTTTTCATTGAGCAAGAACATTAAAGATAAGGAGGGAAGGTTTCAGCTAATAAAAGGTAAAATAGAGGAGGAAGATTATACATTTGTCAACGTATACTCACCAAACAAGAATCAAGGGATCTTTCTAGATAAAATTTTACCCATTATAAAAAAAGAAAGATCAGTAAATTTAATTATAGGGGGAGATTTTAACTTAATCAGGTCAGGATTAGATACAACAAATAATCTTAGAAAGACTCAAGATAAATTGATTGACAAATGGATAGGGAAATTAGGATTACGGGATGCGATGAGAATGTTGACAGGTAAAAAAATATATATTTACCTTTTGCTCCTTAAAACATAGATCTTACTCTCGTTTGGATTATTTCTTTGTGTCAGAAAATTTGCTTAAGAATTTAGAAAACTTTAATTATGGCAATTTTGATATCTCAGATCATACATTTATTTCGATAGAGATGCGGCTGAACAGCAGCACCTATCGAAATAAGGTATGGAGGATGGATACTAAACTATTAAAAATGAAGAGATAAAAAAAGATTAATAAATAAATGGATAAAGAACTGGGAAGATAACGACACGGGTGAGGTGAAATTACATATTCTTTGGGACGCAATGAAAGCGGTTATTAGAGGTGATTATATACAAGAGAAGGCAATATTTGAAAAAAAAATGAAAAGTCAAGTAATTAAAAGAGATAAAGATATAAAAGAACTAGAAAGGAAGCACGCAGCTACAGGAAGTAACTCAATTTGGAATAAATTACAGGCATTAAAAAAGGAAACAATTGCAGTAGAAGTTGAAAAGGTTAGGGTAGATTTGGCATATTTAAAAAGAAATGATTTTGAATTCAATAACAAAGATATGAAAAATTTAGCAAAAAAAGTAAGACAAAAAAAGTAAGGGATATATAGAGGCTCTAATTAATAAAGAAGGTATAAGGCAGTATAAACTGGAAAATAAATTATCAGTAGCAGAAGAATTCTATACAAAATTATATACAGAACACAGAATTGATGATAATGTACTTCAAGCATATTTGGATAGGAACTTGACATACCAATTAAAGGAAGAACATGTAAATATAATGGAACAAGATATTAAAGACAAGGAGATTGAAGAGGTAATTAACAACTTAAAAAAGGATAAAACACCAGGAGAGGATGGTATCCCTTCGGAATTTTATAAGGAATGCCGAGAGGTATTAATTCCCAAGTTAAAAAATATATATATAATTATATATTGGAAGGGGGGGAGATCCCCAAGTCCTGGAGTAATTCGATAATGGCTCTAATTCCTAAACCTGGAAAGGATAAAGAGAATATAGAAACATATAGACCAATATCATTATTAAATCAGGATGCAAAAATTTTTACTTCAATAATTAATAATCGGCTTAATAAATTCATAGACACTTATATTGGAGAAGACCAAGTAGGATTTGTTAAAGGAAGACAAATGGATAAATTAATAAATCGGTTAATTAATATTATTGATAAATTAAAAAATAATAAACAAAAAGTATGTATAGTGGCATTAGACATATATAAAGCATTTGATTCAATTCAATGGAAAACAATAAAAGGAATATGTGAGAAATTACAATTCGGCCCTAAATTTAATCATGTGATAGGACAATTGTACAAAGAAAGTAAATCTAAAATTAAAATGAATAATTGTCTGGGGAAAGAAATTGATATAAACGCGGGGACAAGACAAGGATGTCCATTGTCCCCATGTCTATTTATACTGGCAATGGAATTACTAGCAAATGATATAAGGCAAAATGAGAAATTAGTAGGAATAGAAAATAAAAAAATAAGTCTATTTGCGGATGATACTCTATTAGTTGTAAAAGATCCTTTAAATAATTTAAACAAAATACAAGAACATTTAAGAGCCTTTGAAGAAGTAACAGGATTAAAAATTAATTGGACGAAAACTGAGGCTATCACATGCAATTTAACCCAGGCGGAAAAGGAAAAAATTGGAGATAGATTTAATATTACAATAAAAGATGAATTGAAATATTTGGGAATATTCGTGACGAAGGAACCAAAAGACCTATATAATATTAACTTCAATAAATTAAGAAATAAATTGAAACCATTACTAGAACAGATAAAACGAGCAAAGACTTCATGGTTTGGAAGGATTAATATTTGCAAAATGAAAGTTATACCCAAATTGAATTTTCTGTTTGAAAACTTACCGATTAAAATCAAAGAGTCAGAACTAAATAAATGGCAAAAATTGATAAACGGAATTTGCAATAATAATAAAAGAGCAAGAATTAGTAAAGGATTATGGTACATGAAGAATAAACAGGGAGGGTTAAACATTCCAAACATTAAAGCGTATTTTCAAGCCTTTCATATAAAGAAATTAATTAAATTATTAATTCAGCAAAATGAGGTAATAGGTGAAGGGGATCAAGAAGAATTAAAAAAATTAAAAGGTGAAATATTTCTTGCTCAAGTAAATAATAAAACAGAGATTAACTGCTTTTCTATAAAGAATATTTATAATGTATGGAAAGGGGTTAAGAGGAAATTGGCACCAGATATTTCCCCAATTTTAGAAATTTTAGATTTCCAGAGTTGCCCATTATTATCCTCGCAAAAAATAAGACCTATTCTATTGCAAGAAAAAGTGTTGTTAATAACAGAGTGGATTAAAAATTGTAATACATATCAGAAAATGAAGGAGGTATATAATAAATTAAAATTAAATTGGCTACAAGAATTGGGGATGGAGAAATGGGACAAATCGATAAGGGGGATTATAGGAGTACCTAGGGCAAAGACGCCCTTTGAAGAATTGGTCTTCGAAATAAGGAAAGGGAAGACAAGATTACAGGGGTTAGTAGGTAAACTGTACCAAATGCTTATCCCAGGGGAAGGATCACACTATACACTTAAACGAATTTGGGAGGAAGATTTAAATATTAAAATTGAAGAAGAAGAGTGGAGGAAAAAGTGGGGAAACAGAATAACAAAAACTATGTCAATCAAGGAAAAGGAGCATGTTTGTAAGGTACTTTGGAGGTGGTACCTTACCCCAATCAGACTCAAGCAAATGGATATTAATAAATCTGATTTGTGTTGGAGATGCAATGAACAAAAGGGGACATATCTGCATCTGTGGTGGTTTTGTAAGAAAACAAATAAATTTTGGAAAGTGGTAGAGAAGGAGATAAACCAGATTCTTGGCATAACAATGATTTTAGAACCCAAACTAGCTATATTAGGAGAAATAGGAAAAATGAGATTAAGTGAGGGTAATAAAGAATTAATTTTGACATTGTTGCTGGTTGCTAGACAGCTGATAGCCCAAGAATGGAAGGGTAACGAAAATCTAAATAAGAATAGGTGGTATAAAGAGGTTTGGCAACTGGCACTAAATGAAAAATTAACTAGCCAAATTAGGTTAAAACAGGGTTTTAAAATCAAAATACAATTTTGGGAAATATGGAAACCTTTCATACAGCACGCGTTAACAAGTGAAGAAGGAAGTAAGCCTGGCCCTGACATGATTCAATTTTGGAAGATTTAAGTATACTGTGCCAATTGAAATTGCTGCAGAATAGGGTTTTGCACGGATTAAAAGTTGAAAGAATGAAAGAGTGAACAAGATTTTGATATATTGTTATTCCTTTCTCTTTTCTTGGTGTTTTGTTTTCTTTATTTATTGTTAGTTTTTAAGTATTTATACTTTTTATGTTTGTTTGTATTTTATGATTATTAATAAAAAAATTAAAAAAAAGTTGCTTCTGTTTTATTACAACCTTAGGTTTTTTTCTAAGTACATGAAAAGTTCAATGAATGGCTTACCTCTGTCACCCTCAAGTGACTTTCCATAGTTGGTAAAAGATTTGAACTCACATCTCTTGAATCCTAGGCTAACTAAATCAGAATGAGTCCTATATCATATAGATCTGCTTGTCGTTCTACCCTGTTGCAATTAGTGCTTCCATTTTATTAATTGCTGTGCAGCTGTTTCCAGTATTAAAGACACAATCCAATCCTAACTCTATTAGTTACAAGCCATTCTTGTGGCAAGACCCCGGAGGAAAGAGAGAGTCCTGCACCTACAGAACAGCCATCAAGGTGGTGCAGTGGTCTGCTGTACTGCAGCCAGAACGTTGTGAGTTCAATGGTTTGAACATTAATTTTTTTTAATTGTTACAGCTTTGTTACATTGTATTATCAATGAAAAGTAAAATCCGTCCTACAATTGCTGAACTATTAGTCTGCCCAATCAGGATTATCTTCTCTGTCCAATCTTTTTTTAAAAATAATAATTAAATAACGTCTTAAAAGTAAAACAAAACTAATCTGTACCTATAAATATGTGCGTTAACCGTTGGAATGTGACAAAGGATGTTGCACCAGGCCCCACTAGCCCCGACCGAGCCTCCCTGCACTCACCCGAACCAGGTTCACAGGTAACTGTCGGGTTGAGAAATGTGGCAGTGGGGCAGGAGCCCCCCGAATGTGAACAAAGAAAAAGGACTTCAATTCCCAGCGTCCTTTGCACTGTGCAACCCCTCAGCCAATCAGGCTGAGGGATACCAGCACAGAGGAGGCTGGGAACGCATGCTGACTTTAAAAAAACAACAACGGTGGGAGCTGGAGGGAAAGACTTTGAAAGACCCAGCTGGAGGGAGCCAGGAAAAGATAAGGGTTAGGTAAGGGTTAGGGGGTGGGTGAGGGAGGCAATGAAAGGTGCTGGGTCCAGAAGGGTTGGGGGGACGGACCCCTTTTGTCCCCCCAACCCTACCAAACCCAGTGGACCAGGGAGAGGAGATCGAATACACCCCCCCCCCACACACACACACTCCATTTTAAAAGAGAAGAAACCACTTGGTTTCTTCTCTTTAAAAACGGAGTTTTTTTGGGGGGGGAATGATCCCCTCTCTGCTGGGTCCCCTGGATCTGGAAGGGTTGGGGGGACAGACCCCTTTTGTCCCCCCAACCCTACCAAACCAAGGGGACCAGGGAGAGGAGATCGAATACACCCCCTCCCAAACACTCCGTTTTAAAAGAGAAGAAACCACTTAGTTTCTTCTCTTTAAAAACGGAGTGGTTTTTTTTTTGGGGGGGGGGAAACGATCCCTTCTCTGCTGGGTCCCCTGGCTCTGGAAGTGTTGGGGGGACAGACCCCTTTTGTACCCCCAACCCTACCAAACCCAGGGGACCAGGAAGAGGAGATCGAATACACCCCCCTCCCAAACACTCTGTTTTAAAAGAGAAGAAAGAGCTTGGTTTCTTCTCTTTAATAACGGGGTGTCCTGTGGGGGGGAGGGAATCCCCTCTCTGCAGGGTCCCCTGGCTCTGGAACACACACACACACACACACACACACACACACACACACACTCTGCTTCTCTCTCTCTCTCACACACACACACACCACTCCTGCCTTGCCAGGAATTTTTAATGTGTGTGTTGGTGGTTGGAGTGGTATTGTATGGGTAGTGGTGGTTGTGCACACCCAAAACCACCCCTAACCACCAACACAACTCTTTTTTACATAAATTACCAAAAAGAATTATCCCTTACAACACAATTTAAAACAGCCCGTCTCTTTACCAACATTAAGAAAAAAAACCTTCCAAAACCATTTAAAACAGCCCGGCACCACCGGGCAAAATCTGCTTGTAATAGATAAAATGGTAATACGATAAATCTAGATATAAAATTGGAATACTTTGTGAGTTTGATCCTGACATGACTCAGCTTTCCATCCTTTCGACGTTGGTAAAATGAGTATCCAGTTGGGGGCAAAATGCTAGTTACCCTGTGAACCGCCCAGAGAGTGCACTAAGCTCTATGGGGCAGTATATAAGTGTACAGTAAAACCCCAACTTACGTACGCCTTGAGTTACGTAAAATTCAACTTACATAAAGATTTTGTGCTTTGGAAAGACAAAAATCAAAATGGCGGCCACCTGCCCGGACGCTGCTGGAAGGCAAAACCTGCAGTTGGCGAAGGCATTTCCCCCGCTGTTTTGCCTTCTAGAAGTGTCCAGACAGGTGGGAGGTGGGTCGGAAACAGCCCCGATTGGCTCTCCTGAGCCTTTTTTTTTGGTCGTTGTCCATTGCATGCACCGGACAATGACAAAAATTGCATAACGACGCGACTTGGGTAACCAAGTTTTGTTGTTATCCGGGGTATTACTGTACTTCCTAACTGGAGTGGTTTCATCAACAGAAAGAACATAGTGCCCCATGAGTATCGGAAACACTTCCCTCTGGAGATGAAGGACCACAGCTCCCACGATGTGCTCCTGCTTTGCACCACCTGCCATGCCATCTCCAACTCTTACGACAACCATCTCAAGCAGCAGCTGGCTGAGGAGTTTGGGGCCCCCATAGGCTGCGAGGAGGGCGTTCGCCTGTTTGAAGATCCCATCCGTAGACAAGTCTGTTCAGCTGCCAGGGCTCTCTTGAACGCGGACAGTCTGCCTGGCGCCAGGAAAGAGGAATTGTTGCAGGTGGCCAAGGACTATTTTGGAGCTGCAACAGTTTCTCCAGACATGTTGCAGGAAGCCGCCGGACTGGAAACCAGGTACAATCAGAGACAGGAGTTGACTTGCACAGGTTGCCGTTCTGTGTCTGGGTTAAATTAGTGATGTAGGACTTGAGATCCATTGGATCCCATCTCCTGCAGCTTCCTCAGGGGTTCTCTTGATGTATCCCCAGTCTCTTTCTATCTGCTGGAAAAGGCAGGACTTGGCTTGAGGAGCTTCTGCAGCTGAGAAGGGATTTTCAAGAGTTTAAGACAGAGAAGATGAATCTTAACCTATAAGAAAGGGATGTGGTCATGTGTGTCTGGAATGTGTGTCCGCACCCATCCAGCCTATCCCATAATGAGCTGGCCACACTTACCTTGCCCGACTAAAACCATCCCCTCAAGGGTCCGGGGGCCGAGAGTGGGGCCTAAGCCCCATAAAATAGGGAAAAGAACGGAAACTACACCTCCCATGGTGCCATGGGAGAAAAACGGCAGTTTAACAGCCAGGCCTGGAAACAGAATGTTAGAGAGAACTGATTTGCATGTTGGACTGTGATTGGTTGAGAGTGAATGACTGACAGGCAAAGGTCCTGGAATTCTGGAGAAAATCTAGCCAGGCCTGGAAATAGAATGTTGGAGAGATCTAATTTGCATGTTGAACTGCGATTGGTTGAACTTGAGAGTGAATGACTGATGGGGAAAGGTCCTGATGTGGATGGAACAAACCCATTCCATTTAAGCCTCTACAACCCTGGAACAAGACACTTTCAATATACATCAGTGCTGTGTGAGTGAGAGACAGGGAGAGAGAGAGTGTGTGTGTGTGTGTCTCTGTGTTGGGGTGTATCAGGGTCTGACAAACCTAAACATACAATAAACACCCCCGGCCAAGGCCGGGTAATTAGCTCTCATCCTTCCCTACCTCCAGCTGTTTTTCTCCCCTTCCTTCTTTCCTTACCTCCCTCATTCTTACCCTCCCGTCTTCCTTTCCTCCTAAATTTCCCCCTCAATACCTATCATCTCTCCCTCATCATCTTGCCGGGGTGAGTCTGCCCAGGTTCCTTTACTGATAGAGCCAGAGGGCATCACAAATTGGGGGGGGGGGGGAGGAAAAAAAACCCTCCCCAAGCCACCTCCAACCCATGGGTTGCACACCCCCAAAAAATCCACCAAAGATGGGCACAAAGGCTAGTTCCATATAAAGAGTATATCTTGTGCGGCACCAAATATAGGGTGCTGTCTTCCCCGTTCAGGAAATAAACTTGAGCAAGCCCACCAGGTGAAGAATTGGTCACCTTCGTATGTAGAGGGTGACAAGTATGAAGAGGAGAGTCTTCTACATCTGTGGGGGCCTCCACCTGAATTAGAACCCTGGCTTAGTGATTAAGATGCTGAACGTGACGACCGGAAGGTTAGCAGGTCAGCAGTTGGAGACCCGAGTGCTGCATGATGGAGTGAGCTCCCATCTCTGTCTCAGCTTCTCCCAACCTAGCTGTTCGAAAGCAAGAAATTGCGAGTAGATAAATAGGTACTGCTTCGGTGGGAAAGGTAACAGCATTCTGTGTGCTCAGGTGTCTAGTCATGCCTGTCACATGTCCACGGAAACATATGCAGACGCAGACAGTGCTGGCTCTTTGGCTGCAAACAGAGATGATCACCATCCCCTAGAGTCAGACATGACTGGCTTTCGGGCAAGGGGAGACCTTGGTTCATGTGGGGAGCCCCAACAGATTCAGAAGCCTCTCTCTTTCAGACACTCCACAGGTAGCAGGGTTAGACATAGGAGGCAGCAGAGGTGATGAATGTTCCTTTTCCTCTTATGGTGAACATGCTCATGGTTTAACAATTGGATGGGCCTATTCTCAATTTCCCTCACTCCCCCCACCTCTTCTTTCAGTACCAGAATAGCAACTTTATCCCAAAACTTGACCTGTTAAAGAGAAAGCTCTGCAGCAAAATGCTGCTTTTATGTGGAGTGATTTCTTTTCTGTTCAAAATTCCAGGTAGGCAGCCGTGCCCTTTCGCAGGGTACTCCATACCATCTCTGCCTTACCAAACCACCAATAGCTCCCTGTATATTGCTGAACATGCTTCACCTTCCTTGAGCTCTTTGCGGGGTTTCCTCTCTTAAAGTTATTTTCCTTAAAGCATTTTTGCACTTCTGCACCCCTTCTGGCTTCAAATTTTACTGAGTTGTCCAGGTTTCCCCATTGAATTCTACCTTTTTGAAGATGATCAGAATTGTATTAGCTAGTCTTTCCTGCCATTATAGAACTCATCTCTCTCTCTCTTTTATTTTTGCTTATGAAAACTATGCCAGTTTGAATTGTAGGGAACATTTTAATATTACTGATAGCGTGATGCTAAATTGTTTGTAAATAAGAGGCCAGAATCTTTTTAAAACATAAAAATAACAAACATACAAAGCTTAATGTAATAAATGGTACATAAATCTCACATCACAAATGTAGTAAAAATATTAAAAGTTATTTAAATCTTGCTTATTTATTTGTATTCTAATATCAGATTTCATTTCACTAGCCATAACTTTGCCATGCATTCCAAATCTGTTGCAGGTAGTTTTACTATTGGAATAGTGTTCTAGTTTATAAACAGAATAAAGACAGACTTTATTAACTTGTAAACTTATCAATATATGTTTGGTTCCTATGTACTCTAACTTCTTGTGTTAACTTTTCAGCAAGGGCTAACATCCATATTCTTTTGTACCAAACATTAATAAATATTGGGGTATTAATCATCTTTTTTAGCTATTTCCATTCCAGGAGCTATTAAAAAGAGACTCAAATCCTGAGGGGCAGCCTTATTTGACATTTGGCATTTTGTAAGGTTGTGTGCCAGTCTGAATTGAAGTTTTTTGTTGTGCCTTTCCAGGATTTTTAATGAGAGCTACATGCCACATGGCCTAAAAGTGGTCCACTGTTTTGCCAAGGGTGGGCTGTGCACACTCATGCAGCTGGAAAGACGTTGGCGCCAGCACTTCCTGGATGTTATGAAGCCCAAGCATCTCCCAGAGCAGTGGTCTGTGGATCACAATCATGAGAAGATGATCCACAAATATGGGGAGGATTTCCAGGTTAAGATCTCATGAAGATGAGCAGATCCAGAAGACTGAAGTTTAATGTGGTGAAAGAATGAGAATAGTGTATGTTGAACATGAAAGATACAACAGAAGTATCAATTCTCTTGGATTCCCACACTGATGATCAGTCCCTGCTCAAATTTCCTCTGGCTCTGCAAATTGATACCAGCAACAATTGCAAAAACATTGTATGTTGTACGGTTAACTTAAATATTAAATGAGTTTTTAAATTTAAATGTGAATGGATGTCATATTGCTTCTTGTTATGCAGACTCTGATAGCTAAGAATAATCTCGGTTATGTATGCAAACAAAAACAAAACCCAAAGTCTTGTGACACCTTTAAGCCCAGTTTTATTTTAGTGCAAACTTCTGGAGACCATACTGCAAGCAACTCAACACCGATCGTCAGACAATGGTTAGCTAGCCTGACAACCCTGTGAACTAATGGCCTTGGATGGCAAAGTCCACAGGGAAGGGTGATTGGTCCCCAAGTGGATTAAATCCCACTTGAATCCATCTTGATGGAGGGCAGCAGCTTCATCAATACTGGCTTGGGGCTAATGAGGACATGGTGTGCCAAAAAGGCTCAGGGTCAGAAAGTAATTCACGGAACTGGATCAGTGGTACGGGTGTCACGCTGCGATGTGGAAGGCAAATAAGACTACTGCTTTTATTATTCCCAGGACAATCTTCATGGCTGATCGCTAGTACTGTATTCAGAATCTGATATGGCACTTGAAGAAGAAGTGAACCTCTGTGGATTGCAATCCATTTCTTAAAACATATATGCTTCTGAAACAATGTTTTAAAATCAGATTGTAATCCATAAAAGCGAATAGTCAGATAAATCTGCTAATCTTCAAAATGCCACAGGACTGTTTTGTTTCTAGTGACATGTGGAATCAGACTAACATGGTACCACTCTGAACATCTGAAGGCTGCCATGGTGGGGAAGAATATTGTTACAGTTAACATCCTGGGCACTTTGTGAGCTGCAATATTCCTTTCATCTCCATTTCTCTTTTTACAGCTTGTCTTTCTCAGAGAGCAATACATATTTCTGCTCTGTTCAAATGTCTTATCAAGGTAGGAAAGAATTTGCTTTTTGATGCACACTGCATCAGCTGCCTCTTTACAAAATAGCTCTCAAAAAGTAAAAGTTTTGCAGTTGATGGATGATAGTTTTTAAAGCAGAAATGAGGAAATGTCTTTTTATTTTTATTTTTTGGATGATACTCCTAGAATGGCTGGTGATTCTGTTAGTGGTAATTAAAAAAAGAGTTTATTTTTCCAAACTTGGCCACCACCAAGTCTTTTCACATCTTGGAGGACAGTTTGGCTAAGGCTTAATCTCACTGAAGAGTCAGAACCAAGAATTTCAAAGAGGCACAATGTGGTAGTAATGAGAAATTTCAATGATCCTGACATTTGTTGGGAGGCACATTTTGGCATATACGGTATGGCCCAATAAATTACTGGCTTAAGGAGTAGAGGAACTAAACTAGTGAATTAATTATCCTTGATTTGATTCTAACCAATAGAGTTGATTTGGTAGAAGAAGATATTGCCTCTGCTACCAAGTCAACTCTATTGTGGCAGCAAAAAAAGGCAAATGCTATTTTAGGCTGCATTAACAAGTATAGTCTCCAAAACCCATGAGGTACTAGATTGAATTGAATTGAATTGAAATTTTAATTTATATACCGCTTACTCACCCAATGAGCAACTCAAAGCGGTTCACAAAACAAGCAGTACAAGCATATAATAAATACAAAAGCGAACACAAGAGATGCAAAGTAACATCAAGCATAATTATACAATAATCATAACAATTACAGCAGTGAAACATATCACATATCATAAAAAACAATTACATCAAACGAATAGGCAATACAACATAATCAATCCTCATAAACACTACAACAATAGAGCGTCCAGGCTTTTGTATACCCGATGGCGTGGGGGCGGAGGCCCGGGGGTGTGGTGGCTCAACCTCAGCTGGGGCTAGAGCCGGCAAAGTTCCTCGCTGCCGCACCGTCCTTCCCGGCTTTTGAGGCCCCGATGGTGTGGGGGCGGAGGCCCGGGGGTGTGGTGGCTCAACCTCAGCTGGGACTAGAGCCGGCAAAGTTCCTCGCTGTCGCACCGTCCTTCCCGGCTTTTGAGGCCCCGATGGCGTGGGGGCGGAGGCCCGGGGGTGTGGTGGCTCAACCTCAGCTGGGGCTAGAGCCGGCAAAGTTCCTCGTCACTGTACCATCCCTCCCGGCTTTTGAGGCCCCCATGGCGTGGGGACGGAGGCCCGGGGATGTGGTGGCTCAACCTCAGCTGGGGCTAGAGCCGGCAAAGTTCCTTACCGCCGCACCATCCCTCCCGGCTTTTGAGGCCCCGATGGCGTGGGGGCGGAGGCCCGGGGGTGTGGTGGCTCAACCTCAGCTGGGGCTAGAGCCGGCAAAGTTCCTCACTGCCACACCGTCCTCCCCGGCTTTTGAGGCCCCGATGGCGTGGGGGCGGAGGCCCGGTGGTTGACAAGTGGTTATTTTAGATTTCTTGTACACCTATCTTAAAGTTTTAGAGATACTGGAGCTTGGTTGTGGTGGTGGGATGGCTCGTGGCGGGCGGCAGAAAATTTCCCTTATTTTCAAATCCAAAACTTGACAGGTATGCTAGGTGTGTGCAAAGATTATGTATAGCCCTAGCCATTAATTAGATAATAATCCAGTTACATATAAAACCTCATTTAAATAAACCTCTGTTTTTCTCCTTCGAGGAAGAAGCAACCCTCCAAAATCCTTCATGATTATGGCTAGCCCTTGTTTTGAGATCTCACTGGGCTCTACTTTAATTGAGGCATATTACTAGATCCCCTATATTCAGCTCCAGTTAGGGGACCAATTGCAGCACTGTTCAGCACCAAAATACCTTGGTGTGACGCTTGACCAGACACTCTTTTAAGCAGCACTGCCTGAATACCAAAGCCAAAGTTAGTACAAGGAACAACATCATGAGGAAACTCACAAACTATAAATGGGGAACTCGACCATCCACACTGCATACATCAGCTTTGGCCCTGAGCATCTCTGCAGCAGAGTATGCTGCTCCAGTATGGAATGCATCCACACACGCAAAACAAGTTGACACCGCTGTTAATGAAGTCATGTGTATAGTGACAGGATGCCTCAAACCTACACCAGTTGAGAAAATATACCTTCTTGTTAGTATCACTCCACCTAAGATCAGGAGAGAGGTAGCAGTGGAAGCTGACAGAATTGAGCAAGAAAATGACCCTCTGAATGGATATGAGCCTCAAGTCCGCTGGCTCAGATCCAGGAAGAGCTTTATGGCAAGAACAAACATTCTTGAGGGTACACAAGAGCAAAACCAAATTAGAAGATGAAAGAAGGAGCTCATTGGGCAAGGAACATCATTAAAGGAGGATATAGCTAGAGATCTCAATCTCCCCTATGTCACCTGAAGGAGGACCCTGAATATGCTGAGGCTCAAGTGGGGGCTGGTGGTGGACAACACACGGTGTGAATGTGGAGAGACACAGAGTCCGGCTCATTTACTGGTCTGCCGATCGCTGCGAGAGACATGCATCAGTGAGGACTTGGGTTTGGGCAATGTCAAAGTGAAGAAAGTGGCTTCATTTTGGCAGACCAGAGTTTGATTGGGACACAAAAAGAAAAAGCAGCAGCTCTAGTTAGGAATGATGAGTACTGTGCTCATTTCTACACACCCCACTTAAAGAAGGATGCTAACTGGAACAAGTTCAGAGGAGATAAACAAGGATGTTCAAGAGACTGGAAACCAAACCTTATGGGGAAAGATTGAAAGAACTGGGCATGTTTAACCTTGAGAAAAGAAGAATAAGGTGAGATGATATAGCATTCTTCAAATATTTGAAAAATTGTCCTACAGAGGAGAAGGTGGACCTCTTCTCAAACCCCAGAATGCAGGGCACATAGTAATAGGTTCTAGTTACAGAAATCCAGGTTTTCATTGAATACCAGGAGGAAAATTCTGTTAGAACTGAATGAGAATGGAACCTATTACCTCAGGAGATGGTGAGCGTTCTAAAGTTAGAGACATTGCAGAGAAAATTAGATATACTGTACTTTTATTTGGACTCTTGTATTCAGCAGGAGGTTGGTCTATGATGCTATAATAACTTAATTGCATCTGATGAAGCCTCCGCAAAGTGAGTTGCTATAGGCTAGCATGCGTATTTGTATATGCAGACATACCCATGTAATGGCTGCATGACCTTTCACTTAGCCACATGACAGTACAGTTGGGGAGATTAACACTTATACTGTACATTATAGGACATATATGGATAAACCATAAATATTTTAAATAAATCATTTTGTTCAATTTAAACATTTCAAAATAAATCTTCCCTTAACCAAAGAGGCATCAACTACCTTGCTGTTCTCACTCCAGCTGTTCTACAAACTTTGTCTAAGCTAAGTAGAAGTTGCACTTATGCATGGGTTGGTCACAGCTATTTTTCATACTGCAATCCTTAGGGCCCATTAAGTCTTCCCATAGTTCCTTTCAGAGCCAAAAATATGAATGTGTTAATTGATCTATGTCAGTTTCTCATATGCTCATTATAGGTACATTGTGCCCTGTTTCCACATTAAGGACTTTTTTCAAAAAAATAATAATTCATGTTTAAATATACATCTGAATGTGCTTTTCTTTCAAAATATGCATGTCTAAACAAAATTATTTCAGTCTGAGGTTTTAATGTGGGAGGTGCTTTCAGAGAAATGAACGGTGTTGCAGCATTTTAGTTTAATAGATATGTAACAGGCAGGTTCACACCAGCATTTGCTGACTTCAACTTTGTCCTAAGTCTCTATGCCCCCCAAAAAAGGACAGCAGGACTGGGTTGTATCAAAAGCCCTTCCCATCTATTTACTGAGTGGCTTTCAGTTCTATAAACAGGCCTGGATTCATGTACTGTACATAATTTCTGATCATGTCATCTTTTTTTTTGCTCTTATTCCTTTTGACCACCATTTCTGTATGTTCCTTTACTCCTTCCTACCTTTCAAATTCAGTAATGGGCAACCAAGTTTGAACAAAAGCAAAATTACACAGCAATATAGTGAGTGAAGCACATAATGTCTCCCATAACCTCTGAAGACTCTGGAGGAAGATATATTTTAATTTTCTTCTCACTGTAATTTCCCCTTCCCCATTCTTCCAATTTTGGCTTTGCTTCACCTCTGGTGTAGAAATTTCTTCTGTTTCATCCTGGTACTAAAAGGGACATGATTTCAGTCTGTCACTAGATGGCAGAATCTTGCAAGGAATGCAAAGAAAAGGCCTCTGAGAAGAAACAAAAAGAACAAGCGGAATGGAAGGCTCTTTCTTGACCTTGAATGGCTTCTGTTTCTCTTAAATCAATTGGAAATGTTATTTCTTTGCTTCTAGGAGTGATCCTCTCTTTTTTGTGGATCCCAGAGATGACTTTCTAGATCAGGCTTTCACTCAATATGCAGTCCTTTATATTTGTCCATTTCATCTTCCATTGCTTATGTCCGTGATGGCGAACCTTGGCACTCCAGATGTTCTTGGACTTCAATTCCCAGAAGCCCAAGTGCCCTGTGAATCCACACGAACGGGTTTACTGCGATTCATCCGGCCCACGCTGCCCTCATCGCTAGCGGAAGTAAAACGCGCCTGTACGGAGTAAGGGTTAACCCGGAAGAGTCTTAACCGCACGGGTGCGTTTTACTTCCGCTTCCGGGAGCTACGAGGGCAGCACGGGCCAGATGAATCGCAGTAAACCCATTTGTGTGGATTCACAAGGTGATCGGGCTTCTGGGAATTGAAGTCCAAGAACATCTGGAGTGCCAGGTTCACCATGACAGGCTTATGTTGTATTGAAGTAACGCAATGGACCTGGTCGAAGAAGGCTAGTCTAGGGCTTAAGTTTCAAGATTTAGTGCTGTTTACTTTCAACAGAATACAAAAATATTGCCTTTGATACCTTAGTGTATGGCAATAGAACAGCATATCATATTTAGAACCAAACCTTTAATTTGTTTTGTCACTCATGTCTACCAAATACAGCTTTAAGAGGACATAGCTTACCAGCCTGTCTTTTTTCTTTTTTAAAAATGAAATAAATAGATATTTACATCCTGCTTTTCACAAAGCAGCATTCAGTAACAACTTTCATAAAGGTATTTATCATTAATATAACCTTAGGAACTATCCATGCAGTCACCAAATGATCAAACACACACAAAAAAAGCAGCAGCGGAAGAACACACACACACACACACACACACACACACACACACACACACACACACACACACACAAAGCTAATGTATGAAGTACAAATTAGTCACAGAAGCATAAAAATAACAAAGCTGAACAAGGCTTGGTGAATAAAATAGATTAAAAGAGGCAGTGAAATGGCGCTCATGGCTTTTGCTGCACCACGGTTTATTAATCAAAGTGTCTTGTTGGTGTTTTGAGCTTAATTCTTCTCGTTAAAAACCACACACTGCCTCTCTGCATCAGAATCATGCCATAGAGAGATGAAGAGTTTCCCAGGCTGGGAGGCTCCTGTGTTTTCATTTCTTGCAGCAGCACAGCCTAGCCTCCTCCATGGCCTTTGGCCCTCTGTAACAAAGCCTGTCCACAAATCTTGACAAAGCCAACTTCAGAAGCCAAGTGGCTCATCCTCCAAAATCTTCAGCACATTGAGTCACATGGGGTGTTATGTTGCTACAATGCTTAAATGGTTACAACATTAAAGGAGGATATAGCTGAAGAGCTCAACCTCCCTTATGTCACTTGGAGGACCCTGAATAGGCTGAGGGCTGGAGTCCCTAAATGCAAGACCAACATGCGCACAGAATCTGGCTCATTTACTGGTCTCACTTACTGTTCTGCCGAATGCTGCCAGAGACATGCACAGATGAAGACTTGTGTTTGGGCAATGACAAAGTGAAGAAAGTGGCTTCATTTTGGCAGTCCAGGGGTTGGGACATGAAAGAAAATAAGAACAATGCTTGAGGAGAGGCATGGATGCCTTATTTAATGAAATCCACAATCCCTGGCTTCAAAATCTTCAGATTTTAGCCAGTGAGCCCTTTCCAGAGTTTTTAAAAACAACATGAAATGGGTAGGGGGGGGGGGGGAGCTTGAAAAAGTTGGGATTGTACTACAAGTTTCAGCCCCTCCTCCTAAGATTGCAGCTTCTGTGCTAGCTGAGGGACCCGGGGTTGCAATGGGTTTTTTTATATATAAAAAGTAACTTGTCAAGCAGAATCTTGAGTCTTGACTATGATCTGATCTGAATTGACAGCCTGGGCTGAGGTGGGAACACAACTATCCTCCTCAGCCAGACACTTAGCTACAGAGGGATGTAAGGAAAGATGGGGAGGGGAAAATAGCTTGAATAGAACTTCAATAAATAATTCCCTGTGTAGCCTTCTGAAATAGGAGATAAGAGAGAAGTTCAGCTGCCCCATTAAATTTACAGATTATGTGAAGTAGTGACACCTTCTTCGCTCTCCAGGTCCCAAAGCAGGGAGCTAAACTACAGAAGAGGAGAAGGTGTGATTTTTGATGGCTTTGAAGAAGGGGTAGGCAACATGGAGTATGTGGGTTATCTGTGTGCCCCAGGGGCATGTTTATGGTTCTCTCACACACTAAAAACAAAAATATAACCATTATTTTTTAATTAGGTGATATTCATGATGGTGAACCTTGGCACTCCAGATGTTCTTGGACTTCAATTCCCAGAAGCCCAAACCCCCGTGAATCCGCACAAATGGGTTTACTGCAATTCATCTGGCCATACCTGTCAATCTTCCCGGATTGGCTGGGATTTTCTGTTTTTCGGCACCAATTTGTGCCATTTCCCGCCCGGAGCTGCCAAACCCCCGGAATTTGGCAGCAGGGGCAAAGAGGTACTGCGCATCCCTTCTGCGCAAGTTGCCTTCTACTCATGCGTAGAAGGCGACTTGTGCAGAACCGTTGTGCGCAGGTCCCAGATTGTCCGGAGCCGCGGTTGACAGGTATGCATCTGGCCTGCACCGCCCTTGTCGCTCCCGTATGGCGCGTTTTAGACCCAAGTGCTGTGCAGTTTGAGACCCAAGTGCTGTGCAGTTTAAGACCCAAGTGCTGTGCAACGGAGTGAGCTCTCATCATCTGCCCCAGCACTGCATATTTTTCTTTCCTTGTATCACTCAACAAAGGAGGAAGAGATGTCACATTGGAAGTCCAGTGTGATCAAGACTCATCTACAACAGAGTTTCTCAACCTTAGGTCCCCAGGTTTTCTTTGACTTCAATTCCCAGAAGCCCAAGTCAGTCAGTACACCTGCTGCTCAGGGCTTCTAGGAATTGAAGCCAAAGAACACACTGCGCCCAAGGTTGAGTAACCTTGATCTGCAACATTGGCTTTACATATAACACACATCCATTCCATGGCTTCATGCTGCTACAAATTAAAACCAAACTCCCACAGCCAGCTGATTACTTATTCATTCCCTGTTTCTCTGGCTTCTAGACTTTCCCTAATGACCATCATTTTCCTTTTGCCAGCTCCATTCTGACATGCACTTTGAATAATTACAGGGAATGCCTCACCTGACTTGTATTTCAGGCCTTTTTTGTGGTGCATAAACCATAGGTATTTTGTCCCTCTCTGTATCTCTTAGTTTTGGAAATTAGATCAGGCAATTCTGTTCATTTAAGGCCTACCCTAAGCCAAGCCTACCTTGTGTAAATTTTATTTTCCAAACAGCTGTTGTGACTGGTATTCTAGTCTCCTTAGGGACCTCTTAGCACCAAAGGCTATGCCACCGTCCATTTCCATGTGTCACACTGATTGGCATATGTTTCTTCACATGTTACAAGCAATGCTCCAACTTCATTTTGAAGGTGAAATGCTTCACTAAGAACATATGGCTTGAGTTTGGAGGGGAGGCTGGAAAGCAATTTATTACTTCATATAACCGTTTCGCTGGTTTCCAAAACTCTATCCTTCTGAAAACAAACCAAAAACCTGGGGGAAATTCTCCCTCACTATACAAGGCTATGTTTTCAACATCTCTGGGCCTCATTGTGTGTAATTTAAAGACAAAGTACTGCTAAGTTGTAGCTAAAGTTGGAATTGTATATTAGGAGATATTTTAAGCTATTATAAGTTTGATGTAGGCAGATTGATTGCACACGACGCCGGCAGACGGGCTAAACACTACTTTATTGTAACATGGTCAATCTGTACATGAGGCAATGGCGGAGCCTTGCCTTCTTATATATGGCACATAATACATTTGAATCTCGCCCGAAGGCGCCTATTGGTTACAGTATTGCGACGTCCTTCTGACGTAATGCATACCTGACATAGTTTCACCTGTGGCGGGAAGGTTTCCCGCGTTAGTTACTCATTGGGTGAATTGGAGCCATGTGAGCTGCATCAGCTGCGCTAATGGTGAGCAGCTGAACTGCATGTATACACAACATCAAGAATTTTTATTTTATTTTCAAGGGGCATTATAAAAACTCAGCACAGTCAGAATTTTATTCCAACAGGTTTGTTGATAAGACCTCTGTATAAATGGCCTCCCATCCATTGAACCACAAAGCCACAGAATGGGTGACTAAAGTCATTGGAGCTACTCTGAGTTCTTGAATTACACTATTGCTACCTTTGCAATGTCAACAAATGTCTACAGCTATCAGGTCAGCAACAGCAAATCTCATAAGAACATAAGAACAGCCTTGCTGAAACAGGCCACAGCCCATCCAGTCCAGCATTCTGTCTCACACAGTGGCTCACCATTTGCTTTAGGGTATTCCCAAGGAGATGCCTTCACCTGCTTAGGATTCCCTGGAAATGGCATTGAGAGATATCCTGCCTATCTCTCCAACCCGGAGGTTGTCCTTAAGTATCCATAATTATAAACATTGATACCCTTGTCCTCCATGAACTTGTCTAATCCTTTTTTAAAGCTGTCGAGACTGACAGCTGTCACACTTCTTCTGGCAGGGAGTTCCATAGACCAGTGATCCTCTGGGTGAAAAAGAACTTTCTCTTATTTGTTTGAGAACTAGTACCCAAAAGTTTCATGGAGTGCCCCCTAGTTCTTGTGTTGTGCGATAGGGAAAACAGTTTTTCCTTATCTACTTTGTCCACACCGTGCATGATTTTATAAACTTCAATCAGGTCACCTCTTAGATGCTGTCATTCATGAGTGAAGAGGCCCAACCGTTGCAGCCTCAGATGGTAAGAAAGGTGTTCCAGTCCCCTAATCATTTTGGTTGCCCACCTCTGCACTTTTTCCAGCTCCATAATATCCTTCTGGAGGTATGGCGACCAGAACTGTACACAGTATTCCAGATGGGGCCTCACCATAGATTTATAAAGAGGCAAAATGACACTTGCTGACTTATTTTCTATACCCTTCCTAATGATCCCTAGCATTGAGTTTGCTTTTTTCACTGCTGAGGCATACTGGGTTGACACCTTCATTGAGCTGTCCACCAGGACACCAAGGTCCCTTTCCTGGTTTGTCGCAGAGAGTTCAGACCCCATTAGTTTATAAATGTAATTGGTTTTTTTTGCCCCAACATGCATCACTCTGCACTTACTAGTGTTGAAGCTCATTTGCCACTGTTTTGCCCACTTCCCCAGGGTCAGGAGATCCCTCTGAAGCTCCTCACAATCTCTCACAGTTTTCACTACCCTGTATAATTTAGTGTTGTCAGCAAATTTGGCTACCTTGCTATTTACTCCTACTTCTAGATCATTTATGAAGAGGTTGAAAAGCAGGGGTCCCAGTACTGAACCTTGGGGGACCCCACTCTTTACTTCCCTCCACTTGGAGAAGTGTCCATTTAGTGCTACCCTCTGTTTCCTGTCCCTTAGCCAGTTGCTGATCCAGGACAAGACCTGTCCCTTTATTCCATGACTGGTGTTTATTCAAGAGCCTTTAAGAACATAAGAACATAAGAACAGCCTTGCTGGAACAGGCCACAGCCCATCCAGTCCAGCATTCTGTCTCACACAGTGGCTCACCATTTCCTTCAGGGTATTCCCAAGGAGATGCCTTCACCTGCTTAGGATTCTCTGGAAATGATATTGAGAGATATCCTGCCTATCTCTCCAACCCGGAGGTTGTCCTTAAGTATCCATAATTATAGCCATTGATACTCTTCTCCTCCATGAACTTGTCTAATCCTTTCTTAAAGCTGTCAAGACTGACAGCTGTCACCACTTCTTCTGGCAGGGAGTTCCATAGACCAGTAATCCTCTGGGTGAAAAAGTACTTTCTCTTATTTGTTTGAGAACTAGTACCCAAAAGTTTCATGGAGTGGCCCCTAGTTCTAGTATTATGCGATAGGGAAAACAGTTTTTCCTTATCTACTTTGTCCACACCGTGCATGATTTTATAAACTTCAATCAGGTCACCTCTTAGACGTCGTCGTTCAAGAGTGAAGAGGCCCAACCGTTGCAGCCTCAGATGGTAAGGAAGGTGTTCCAGTCCCCTAATCATTCTGGTTGCCCTCCTCTGCACTTTTTCCAGCTCCATAATATCCTTCTGGAGGTATGGCGACCAGAACTGTACACAGTATTCCAGATGGGGCCTCACCATAGATTTATAAAGAGGCAAAATGACACTTGCTGACTTATTTTCTATACCCTTCCTAATGATCCCTAGCATTGAGTTTGCTTTTTTCACTGCTGAGGCACACTGGGTAGACACCTTCATTGAGTTGTCCACCAGGACACCAAGGTCCCTTTCCTGGTTTGTCTCAGAGAGTTCAGACCCCATCAGTTTATAAATGTAATTGGGGTTCTTTGCCCCAACATGCATCACTCTGCACTTACTAATGTTGAAACTCATTTGCCACTGTTTTGCCCACTCCCCCAGTGTCGAGAGATCCCTCTGGAGCTCCTCACAATCTCTCACAGTTTTCACTACCCTGTATAATTTAGTGTCGTCAGCAAATTTGGCTACCTTGCTTTTTACTCCTACCTCTAGATCATTTATGAAGAGGTTGAAAAGCAGGGGTCCCAGTACTGAACCTTGGGGGACCCCACTCTTTACTTCCCTCCACTTGGAGAAGTGTCCATTTAGTGCTACCCTCTGTTTCCTGTCCCTTAGCCAGTTGCTGATCCAGGACAAGACCTGTCCCTTTATTCCATGACTGGTAAGTTTATTCAAGAGCCTTTGGTGTGGGACCTTGTCAAAAGCCTTCTGAAAGTCCAGATAAACAATGTCAACTGGATCCCCCTTATCCACATGCTTGTTGACACTCTCAAAAAATTCCAACAGATTAGTGAGGCATGATTTGCCCTTGCAAAAGCCATGTTGGCTCTCCTTTAGCAGCGCCTTCTCTTCTATGTGCCTATTAATTCTATCTTTTAGGATGGTTTCCATCACTTTACCTGGGACACATGTCAAACTGACAGGTCGGTAATTTCCTGGATCACCCCTGGATCCTTTTTTGAAAATTGGTGTTACATTCGCTACCTTCTAGTTATCAGGCACAAACCCTGATTTGAGGGAAATATTATATATTTTGGCTAGGAGATCAGCAATTACATCTTTAAGTTCCCTGAGAACTCGTGGATGGATGCCATCTGGTCCTGGTGATTTGTTAGCGTTTAGTTTAACAAGACATGCAAGGACCTCCTCCCTGGTTATTTCTATCTGGCTTAATTTTTCAGTTTTCCTCCCTATGAAGATAGGCTCTGTTTTGGGCATGTGGTCTCTATCTTCTTCAGTGAATACTGAAGCAAAGAATTCATTGAGTCTCTCTGCAATCTCTGTTTCCTCTTAAATAACCCTTTGCCTTCCATTGTCATCTAATGGTCCAATGGCCTTCCTAGTTCTTTGAGTTCTTACTTCTAATGTATTTAAAGAAGTCTTTGTTATTTCTCTGAGCATTTTTAGCTATACGCTCCTCAAAGTCTTGCTTTGCTTTTCTGATTGTTGCCTTGCATTTGTTCTGCCAGAATTTATGTTTCTGCCTGCTTATGTTTCTCCAGTGATTTCAGGACTAAATAATGAGATAAGGGGATAGGCCCATGATACGTCTAAAACCAAACAGGCGAGTGTAAGGATGTGAACCTAAATAGTTTCTGTGTCAGCTGACTGTGGAAAAAATAATGAAATAAAGGTTGTGGTTCTTCTTCTTTGCTTCCTCTTAAACCCCATCAGGTGACGAGGGAAGGCTGTGGTTTGACAACTAAATACACCAATTTTGATACATGTTATGTATGTTAACAGTGTTTTCTGACAGGAGTGGAATGTATCTTTTCTCATGTATCTATTCTTATGCAAATAAGTGGATCAAAAATGTGCACACTCTGTTAGCCAATGGGCTTGTTGTATTATTGTTACTGTTACTGTTTATAGTGTATATAAGTCCGAGTTTTGCCCCATCCAAACTGTGTTCAAACCCCACTAATAAAGAGCTGAATTTCACTACTTCACTCGTCTGCTTCTTCATTCCCTCAACTCGAAACTGGCGCCGAGGATGGGATGGTGTCCCCACATGGCAGCAACATTGGCCCATTTGACCCAGCGCATCCAGAGAAATGGGCAACATACGAATGCCGATTCCGCCATGCAATGGCCTCGCAGAAGATCACTGACGAAGACCAGAAGCGCTCCTGTTTCCTCGCTCAGTGTGGTTCTGAGACACTTGAGCTGGCAACCCACATCATTCTCCTAAGGGACGTGGATGTGGTGCCGGTAGCAGAAATCATGTCCGCACTGAGGAAATACCTGCAGCCAGAGGTCTCGATCTTCCCGGCCAGGGTGGCCTTCCACAGAAGGGAGCAGCAACCTGGGGAGTCCATTGCAGACTACGCCACTGCTCTGCGCATTGCTGCCGCCCCTTGCAAGTGGGACAACATCGAAGAAGCACTCTGGGACCGTCTGCTGGCCGGCATGAGGGACGAAGATGCTCAATGTTGCCTCATGATCAGGAAGATGCTAACTTTCAAGGCTGTCCTAGAAGAGGCGGTAGCGTCTGAGGCCGCACGGTCCGGCATCAAGCTTTTCCGGCATCGCCACTCCACCACCAGTGCCACCGACTCAGCTGTGCAAGCTCAGCAAAAATCATCTTCATCCTCCTCAGCTTCGCCTGGTTCCACCTCTTCATCGGAGTCCAGCGACACAGAGGGAGAAGTCCGAGCGGTCAGACGAAAGCACCGAGAGCACCGTGACGATCAGGAGAAGAAATTCCTTTGCAAGTGTGATGGCTGCGGAGCCTGGCATGACCGCAGGAAGTGCCCCTTCCACACTGCAGAATGCCACAACTGCGGGCGACAAGAGCACATTGCTAAAGTATGCTGACAGCGAAAGCAAAGAACTCCAGCACCTGAGTCCAAGAAGAGTCATCACCACAAAACGTCCTTCGCCAAAGTGTCACCAGAGCCTGAGCCGTGTCAAGTGGGCATCGTCAGTGAGCGTTTCTTCACAGACCTGAGCCTGCAGGAGTCCCCTTCAAGATGGAGGTGGATTCAGGTACTACCTTTTTCATAATCCCACAGCGGAGGTTTTTGAGAATTCCCAAGCTCAAATCTTTTAAAACTTCCCTCTGGGCTGTGCAAGGTTGCCAGATTCCGGTCCTGGGGGTGGGAAATTTCTTGGTTAAATTCAAAAACATTTGCACCTCCTTGCCATTGGTTGTAGTTAAGCAGGGCACTAACTGTCAATGGTTTAGGCCCCTGGGAATCCGGCTTTCTGGCATTCATGCAATAGACGCTGACCCAATCCGGGACGTTTGTGCTGCACATCCTGAGGTGTTCAAAAAGGGTTTAGAGTTATACAAAGGACCCCCTGTGGACTTTGAGCTTGACCCAACCGTCCGGCCCATCTGGATGAAGCCACGCCAGGTACCCTTTGCTTTAAAGGAGAAGATAGAAGCCGAGCTGGACAAACTGGTGGGGCAGAGCATCCTAGTGCCAGTGGACTCTGCAGAGTGGGAGACACCAGTAGTGACTGCTTTGAAAAATAATGGGCAGGTCAGGATATGCACTGACTACAAGTGTACCATCAATAAAGCTATTCACCCGAACGCATATCCTGTGCCCGTGGTAAGCCACCTTCTTGCCTCCTTGCATGAAGGAAATTGCTTTGCAAAACTTGACCTTGCCCAGGCTTACCAATAATTGACTGTATCTCCTGCTGCTGCCATAGCCCAGACCATAGTAACGCATAGGGGGGCATTTAAGATAACTAGACTACAATTTGGGGTGAATGCGGCCCCCGGAATATTTCAATCTCTTTTAGAACGTATTTTAAAAGGTTTGCCCAGTGTCCTGCCATATTTTGACCATGTCCTGATCACCGCTAAGGACACCGTTGAACTAGCAGTCAGGTTCGATCGAGTCCTCTCACGTTTCGAGAGGGCCGGTCTACTACGTCTCAGAAGAGACAAATGTGTGTTTTTGGCACAGGAAGTGGAGTTTCTGGGGTACCGAATTACACCCAAAGGTATCATGCCCTCTGATTCCAAGGTGGCGGCCGTGTGAAATGCACCCAGGCCAAAATGTAAAGCCAAATTGCAATCATTTCTAGGATTGTTAAACTTCTATCACGCTTTTCTCCATTGCAAAGCCTCAGTTGCCGAACCATTACATCGGCTTCTTAAGAACATAAGAACAGCCTTGCTGGAACAGGCCACAGCCCATTCAGTCCAGCATTCTGTCTCACACAGTGGCTCACCATTTCCTTCAGGGTATTCCCAAGGAGATGCCTTCACCTGCTTAGGATTCCCTGGAAATGGCATTGAGAGGTATCCTGCCTATCTCTCCAACCCCAAGGTTGTCCTTAAGTATCCATATGTTGGAATCTGATTCATGTAAAGATCTCTTCAATCAGTCAGCCTCATTAGCAGCAGTTTATATCCTCAGATCTTTTGAGGTAGAGACAGAAAAAACACGACTCCAGTCCTTGGCTGACAAACGATACTCATGCCTTCCCTTTATTCAGGCAGAGAGTCTCAGAAACGAAACTTAAGCAAGCAATGTATATCAGAAATGAAACTTAACAGAGACAAAACTGAGGGCCCACAGCCAATCAGAAGTGTCAGAGCCCAAATAAGGAGAATACTTTTTCACTATTCTACGCATGCAAGCAAAGAGGCTTTTGGTTACAAAATGTGTCAGAGACAGGCAAGACAGAAACCAGATGCCTTCCCACATGTCCTCCTTTTTCATTTAAATTTGAGAGAGGGACAGACGGCTAATCATACCCCTGCATGTCATCATACTCCATAACTACTCCTCCATATACATCATCACTGTCCTCCCGGACATCGTACCCCTCCTGACTCATGGTACCTTGTTCCGGAGGATGATACCTCATTGAGTACAATTGCCGTCGTGCAAAACTCGATGTCTCCCTTCTACGCAGTGGACATGTGTTACACATAGAAATAAGGTTAGGAATACAATTAATGCAAAAATACAAAGGTATAAAGCAGATAATAATAATAAACCCATAAAAGAAAACTTGTCTAAGGACAGACAAATCAGGCAACCAAGAAGTCACCCAATCAAAGAGATTAACATCAGTGCGTACATTGTTAGTAATGCTCTCCTGTAAATTCTGAAGTTCTTTCTCAATAGTATTATTCAGATAAAATAACCCAATGCTGCACATTGATATTGTCCTGGATGGAAATTCGTGGCAACTCCATTAAAAAAGAACCACATGTTAGGATCCTTGATTTGCCATCCATTGCAAATTGAACCACTATCTATAGCAGAATAATCAGGAGTAAACATAGGAAACACATCATATATATCTTCAATAGTAGTGTTAAACAAGGTGTAATTAAGCTTATAAGAACTGTTATAACTACCCCATAACCAAAAATAATCATCACAACCCGAATAATTGCCTACATTCCTCAAGACCCTTTGTGCTTGAGTCCAGTACTTCCATTTACTATTCCAGACTCCAGAACTATGACAGCAGAAACAAAGTCCTTTAGTGTATTTCTTGAAAGTCATGCTTCGCCAGCGGGTGTTGTTAAATTGTTCTGGAGGATTAGAGAAGAGCGTAGATCTATCAATATGTTGCAAATGTCCAATAACCAACTCTGGCGTGTTGAACAATGCCGGAAGAAAGGCCATTTGAGACACTGCCAGTGGATGCTCATAGTATAACGTTGCATTCTTACCATGAACCTCAAACATATAGTTAGCATGACGAATCCAAAAGTTGGGGTTGCCCCCATGAGGTATTGTTCTTACAGCTGGAAGCACAGTAAGAAAGAAAACAAATGTCAGCAAATTTAGTCTACTGGTGAACCACCGTCCTGGAGCTGAGTAACTTTCTTCTCTCTCCATGGGCGGATCGCTCGAGCAGGAATCCTTCCACTCAGGATCGGGTTGCTGCCGATAAATGACCAATGGCTTAGGAAGACACTCCCCTAAGAAACAGGAGCATGCCCTGTTATTACTAGTACCATGTAACTAAACATGAAACATGAGTGACATATAACACAAATGCAATATCACAAACCCATATACATGTGTAGGGTACTGAAACTCTGCCATGTACTTCTGAAGGTACCTTGAGATATGCAGTTTCATAAGACAAAATATAACATAAGCAAAGACAGGTCTTTCTCCTGCAAGAGAATAAGCAAACATTTAAGCATAAACAAAACATGAACATTTCTTTTCTTCCTTACATGAAGGAGGTCCGGTTGCATTTTAGAAAGCATTTCTCACTTCCCCAATTACATGAGTAAGGCATTAAATTTCTTCTTCTCCCACTGGTGTGAGTGAAAGAAGCATTCAATAACTTATAATCAGCATAGCATGGTAACTCAAATACAGTACAAATCTCATTAAAGCATTTCACACTCATAGCCTGAGCAGGTAGACAATTTCTTAAAAAAGGCTGTCAGGTTTTATAATGCAAACAAAGCCAATTCTTTTTTAAAGTCCACACAAACTTTTTTTCTTTTTAGTCCAATTAAAATGTCCAAATTAAAAGTCCAAATCTTAATTGAAGCTTCCTTAAACACCCTCTTCTCTCCAGCACAGTTCTTGGCATGGCAAAGGTTGAAATTAAGCCATAAATTAAGTCTCACTGACTTCACAAGACAATCCCACACAACCCCCCTTTTCAGCTTTTCTGGCAAACACACATTCCTTTATGCTCCAGCCACACCCATCTGCATTAAGGCAGGCGAAGAGGTGTGAAGGCACAAAGAACTTCTCCAGAAGTTGCAAGTAATTTTCACACAGAAGAAAATCACAGGGAATTCCAAGTTGCTTTCCCTGCAATCCTGATGCCTGAAACTTGGAACAGCTCACTCTGGATCTCTTTGTTTGAGGGTTGGGCAGTTCAAAATCAGCCAAAAACTGTATGTCTTCTTCCTCCTTGTATTTTTGCAACAGCCTGCTGTCCATCGAGGAAATATTCACCCCCCTCTTCCTCTGTATTTCTTTCATCTCCAGCATCTGATTCTCAACCTTATGACAAACTGCATCTGTTAGTTTGTACTTGCACCCCTTTCTGGTCTTGGGTTTTGTGCATTCCTCCTTTGGGCCATCCTTCCACTTCTGTAGGATCTTCCTGCCCAAACGTGAGGTATCAAATTTACTGCTCAGCTTCTCCTGTTTTTGTGATGAGGGTTGCTTCACGGGGGGGCTGAGATCCCCTATGCTCTTTGAAACACACTTCTTGCTTCCTGCCACTCTGCGTGCATTAACAGCTTCAATCTGTGATGAGGTCCCCACCATTTGTTCCCCATCAGCTGGCACAAGTTGTTTTTTAGACTCGGCAGGCAGTATTGCAGCAGAGAACAGGTCTTTTGTAGGGCTAAAAGTGCTTGATTGCTGCAAGGCAGGATATAATGTCCCATCTCCATTTCCACCTCCACCCCCATCAGGGGGCTGTTGTTTCTCATATGATGGAGGGGCAGTTGCCATAGCCCCCCTTTATCTGAAGGCAAAACCTGTGGGAGGGGGCCATCAAGCCTCTGAGAGAATAACATATTCTTTGGAGTGAGTCTCTGAAGGCAGTCTCTGACTTCCTCCCATGTAAATTGAACTGATACAAAAATTCTCTCATGCTTCTGCATTTCTCTCCCAATCTGTCTCCACTGTTGTAAGTCCAAGCATGCATCATATTTAACCCAAGGACTGATTTTTTCTATAGCTTTAACCAGCTGCTGTATCTTCTTCTCATCAGCCTTTCGCCCATTGTTAATCAAAAGATCTGAGATATCTTTACAAAGTTCATGCATTTGCGACGCCATCACACATCCCATAATTCAAAAAAATAATATTTTTCTTCACTCACCTAATGTGGGACCCAATGTAAAATTGGATGAATTTTGAGCGCTCAATTTATGACCTTCCTCCGGTCTGACCTTTTGCCTGGTCGTAGGTGAATGAGACCTTCCCCGGTCGCCAATTATGAGGTGTTAATTGCTGAAGCAGAGTTCAAAGCATTCCTTTGAATTTCATTCAATTGCCTCACGAGGGGCGCCACTTGTTGGAATCTGATTCATGTAAAGATCTCTTCAATCAGTCAGCCTCATTAGCAGCAGTTTATATCCTCAGATCTTTTGAGGTAGAGACAGAAAAAACACGACTCCAGTCCTTGGCTGACAAACGATACTCATGCCTTCCCTTTATTCAGGCAGAGAGTCTCAGAAACGAAACTTAAGCAAGCAATGTATATCAGAAACGAAACTTAACAGAGACAAAACTGAGGGCCCACAGCCAATCAGAAGTGTCAGAGCCCAAATAAGGAGAATACTTTTTCACTATTCTACGCATGCAAGCAAAGAGGCTTTTGGTTACAAAATGTGTCAGAGACAGGCAAGACAGAAACCAGATGCCTTCCCACATCCATAATTATAGCCATTGATACCCTTGTCCTCCATGAACTTGTCTAATCCTTTCTTAAAGCTGTCAAGACTGACAGCTGTCACCACTTCTTCTGGCAGGGAGTTCCATAGACCAGTTATCCTCTGGGTGAAAAAGTACCCAAAAGTTTCATCGAGTGTCCCCTAGTTCTAGTGTTGTGCGATAGGGAAAACAATTTTTCCTTATCTACTTTGTCCACACCATGCATGATTTTATCGGGTCACCTCTTAGACGCCGTCGTTCATGAGTGAAAAGGCCCAACCGTTGCAGCCTCAGATGGTAAGGAAGGTGTTCCAGTCCCCTAATTATTCTGGTTGCCCTCCTCTGCACTTTCTCCAACTCCATAATATCCTTCTGGAGGTATGGCAACCAGAACTCTACACAGTATTCCAGATGGGGCCTCACCATAGATTTATAAAGAGGCAAAATGACACTTGCTGACTTATTTTCTATACCCTTCCTAATGATCCCTAGCATTGAGTTTGCTTTTTTCACTGCTGAGGCACACTGGGTTGACACCTTCATTGAGTTGTCCACCAGAACACCAAGGTCCCTTTCCTGGTTTGTCGCCGAGAGTTCAGACCCCATCAGTTTATAAATGTAATTGGGGTTTTTTGCCCCAACATGCATCACTCTGCACTTACTAATGTTGAAGCTCATTTGCCACTGTTTTGCCCACTCCCCCAGTGTCAAGAGATCCCTCTGGAGCTCCTCACAATCTCTCACAGTTTTCACTACCCTGTATAATCTAATGTTGTCAGCAAATTTGGCTACCTTGCTTTTTACTCCTACCTCTAGATCATTTATGAAGAGGTTGAAAAGCAGGAGTCCCAGTACTGAAACTTGGGGGACCACACTCTTTACTTCCCTCCACTTAGAGAAGTGTCCATTTAGTGCTACCCTCTACTTCCTGTCCCTTAGCCAGTTGCTGATCCAGAACAAGACCTGTCCCTTTATTCCATGACTGGTAAGTTTATTCAAGAGCCTTTGATGTGGGACCTTGTCAAAAGCCTTCTGAAAGTCCAGATAAACAATGTCAACTGGATCCCCCTTATCCACATGCTTGTTGACACTCAAAAAACTCCAACAGATTAATGAGGCATGATTTGCCCTTGCAAAAGCCATGTTGGCTCTCCTTTAGCAGCGCCTTCTCTTCTATGTGCCTATTAATTCTATTTTTTAGGATGGTTTCCATCACTTTACCTGGGATACATGTCAAACTGACAGGTCGGTAATTTCCTGGATCACCCCTGGATCCTTTTTTGAAAATTGGTGTTACATTCGCTACCTTCCAGTCATCAGGCACAAAGCCTGATTTGAGGGAAATATTATATATTTTGGCTAGGAGATCAGCAATTACATCTTTAAGTTCCCTGAGAACTCGTGGATGGATGCCATCTGGTCCTGGTGATTTGTTATTGTTTAGTTTAACAAGACATGCAAGGACCTCCTCCCTGGTTATTTCTATCTTGCTTAATTCTTCGCTTTCCCTCCCTACGAAGATGTGCTCTGTTTTGGGCGTGTGGTCTCTGTCTTCTTCAGTGAATACTGAAGCAAAGAATTCATTGAGTCTCTCTGCAATCTCTGTTTCCTCTTTAATAACCCCTTGCTTTCCATTGTCATCTAATGGTCCAATGGCCTTCCTAGTTGGGTTCTTACTTCTAATGTACTTAAAGAAGTCTTTGTTATTTCTCTGAGTATTTTTAGCTATACGCTCCTCAAAGAAAGATACTGTTTGGCACTGGGGCCATTGCCAGGAGAAAGCGTTTCTAGAACTCAAAAGGCTGCTATCTTCAGATGCTGTAATAAGTCATTTTGATCCTAACAAGGAAGTTGTACTTGTGTGTGATGCATCCCCTGTGGGGGTGGGAGCTGTGTTATGCCATGTACTAAGTGACGGAAGGGAAGCTCCCGTAGCATTCTATTCCCGTTTGCTCTCAAAGCCTGAGAAAAATTACGCTGAGACAGACAGGGAGGCATTGGCAATTGTGGCAGGCACTAAGAAATTCCACGATTAACTTTATGGAAGGCCTTTTACCATCGTAACTGACCACAAGCCCCTCCTTGGAATCTTTGTGAACGGGAAGACCACGCCTCAAATTCTGTCCCCAAGGATGTTGCATTGGGCAATTTTCATAAATGCATACAATTTTACTTTGGTGCACAGGCCCTGCGAGAACATCAGCCATGCTGATGCCCTGTCACGTTCTCCACTGCCAGGGGTCGGGGAAGCCGATTGCGAGATCGAAAGTGACCACCAGGTCCTCATGATTGAGGCATTCGACTCGCCCCCAGTTGTTCCCTCAGATATAGCCAAGGCTACGGCCAAGGATGTAACGTTGACTAAAGTAATGTCTTGGGTACAAAAAGGCTGGCCTGTCTCTCCTCTAGCCGTGGAATTCAGAACATTCCACCGCAAGTGTTTGGAACTGTCAGTGGAACGAGGTTGCCTTCTATGGGGCCAGCGGGTGGTCATTCCTGTCACTCTCAGGAAAAAGGTTTTACATCTACTTCACACAAGTCACCCGGGAATTGTCCATTCCAAAGCCCTTGCCCGTAGCTACTTTTGGTGGCCTCAACTGGACCAAGACATAGAGCAGATGGTTGGCACTTGTGCCAGATGCCAATCCTCTCGCCCAGAGCAATCCCACCTTCCCTCTCAGGAATGGGATTCTGCCAGGGGCCCATGGTCCAGGTTGCACATAGATTTTGCAGGTCCATTTAGGGGTGCCCTATTTTTGTTTGTTGTGGATTCATTCTCTAAGTGGCTTGAAGTGATTAGGGTGCCTAATATCGCTTCAGCCACCACAATAATGCACCTGAGAAGGCTGTTTGCAGCATTTGGACTTCCAGATGTGCTGGTGTCCAACAACGCATCCACGTTCACATCTGCAGAATTCCAATCCTTCATGGAAAGGAATGCAATTAGGCACATCACTGCCGCCCCATTCCACCCAGCCACCATTGGCCAGGTGGAGCAGCAGGTGCGCACAACTAAAGACGCGCTTCGGCATATGGGTGAAGAGGATTTGGAGCTCCAGCTATGCCAGTTTCTTTTCACATATAGGCTCACCCCCCTTGCTTCAGGGCTGTCCCCCGCTGAATTGCTCCAGCGAAAGAAACTGTCATCCTTGCTGGACAGATTGGATCCCTCTAGGGTAGAGGACAAAGGCACAAATATAGCGATCCAACACCAGAAAAGTTTCTCATCCGGAGACCCTGTACATTGCCGCAATTATGCAGCTAGTGGTCCTACATGGGTGCCTGGGTTTGTGATCGATCAAACTGGTCCTGTTTCTTACAGAATCGAAACAGCCACTGGTCTGATCTGGAGGAGGCATGCAGATCAATTGAGACCCAGAGTACTGGACCCACAAGATGAATACAGACACTCAATGCTAGGGTTGGCCCCCACCCATTTAAATCCAGGGGGCAGAGGTAATAGTCAGCATCCAGCCAACATTGACTCAGAAGTGTCTTCTAGGAACTGATTTCAAGGGGAATTTGTGGAATGCTCCCCTACTCTGGCCAGGTGTACCCCTACACTGTCCCAGCCTAGCACTCTGGATTCCTTTATTGATGATGACCAATTTTGTTTGGAGTCGCCCTCCACTCTTAGTACACACAGGAGGGACCCTGAATCATCCACAGAATTAGATTTTGGTTTTGAGCGATCCCCTGCTCCTCCATCTGACAAACGGGGCTTTAATTCGGGTTTACAATCCTCCCCCTCTAGTCAATCCCTCACTCCATTTGGGTCGCCCATCCTACGAGCCCCTGAGCCGGCTCGGCCAAGCGTCCGACCCAGAAGGAAAACTAGACCGCCATCCTGGTTAAAGGATTTTGTTTTTACCTGGGGGGGGGGAGAATGTTATGTATGTTAACTGTGTTTTCTTACAGCAGAATGTATCTTTTCTCATGTATCTATTCTTATGCAAATAAGTGGATCAAAAATGTGCACACTCTGTTAGTCAATGGGCTTGTTGTATTATTGTTACTTTTACTGTTTATAGTGTATATAATTCCAAGTTTTGCCCCATCCAAACTGTGTTCAAACCCCACTAATAAAGAGCTGAATTTCACTATTTCACTCGTCTGCTTCTTCATTCCCTGAACACGAAAATACAGTACCTGTATTTCCTCCCCAAGTTGATTTATGGTCATGTGGAATATGAGTTGATGTTTGTGTCCATTGAGGAAGTCTTTTTAATTGCTTTATTTTCGTAGCTCCATACTTACCACATGAGCCCCCTTTGTGTTGAGGCATGAACTTGATCCTTGGTAAAAACATCTCTAAATATATTACCCCAAAGCATGAAGAGATGCTACCAGTTATGTCAGTAATACCAATTGTGTCAGGAATACTGTGCTAGATGTCACAAAATGGTCTGATCTATAAAACAGAAATCTATGTTTGTATGTCTCCAAAGGCTCCCGCATCCTTGGACCGATCCCGCTGAAATTTGGCACATACGTACCTTGGGCTGGTGAGCTAAGCACTGCAGGGGTCACAAGCCCCATGGTGGGGGCATACACCCCCCAAATTGAGACACAATGAGCTACACAAGGTGTGTGTTTCCCAGTGATGTAATTGGCTGATATAGTCCCAGGTAGGTTGAGATTATGACATCATCTGACTAGCTCAGCTGTAGCCCTCTGAGCTCAGCTGTAGTTTTCACAGTAGGTGGAAGGCAAATGGGCATGCGAGATCAGCACTGTGGGGGTCACAAGCCCCATGTAGGGGTGTATGCCATTGGGCACCACTGTTGGAGACTTCTGGTCCGCGTCAATCTCCCTGAGGAAAAGCGTGCCATGGAACCTGGGGCCTAGTTGGGCTGGCACAGCAGTGGTGATGGAGGCCCTTGAAAGGGCCGGGAGGGTGCGGGAGCCATGGAGGAGGCCCGCCCCCTCCAGAAATGGCCACCCCACCTCCGCGGCATCCTCCTGGCACCTGGGTGGGTATCCTTCCTAGCTCTGGAGCCGGGGAGGTGGCGGAGGCAGTGGCCATGGTGGGCAAAGCCGAGGGGAGAGGGAAGGTCCAAGGGTTCCTCAATGGCTGTGTGCCGTTCTCTCCCCAGGTGGCCTAGCACATGTATGGGAAGGAAAAGGGCGGTAAGTGGCTATCGATGGAGAAGCGGGATGGGTAAGGGAAGAGAGAGATGGGGAAGGGAGGCAGGAGTGACCTACATACACCCCATGAAGTTTCCAAGAGGGAAAGGCTGGCCTATGTTAAAGAAAAGAAAAACCTGAGTGAAGCCGGGTAATCTGCTAGTTCTGTATAAAGCACCTTCCTAATCCTATGTTGCAACTCACCATACTGACTGTCTGACTGATTGTCTCTACTCTGCCACAGATGGCTGTATAGTCCAAGAAACCCCTTCTAGACTCTACCTCAGGCATTCTCAACCTACGGCCTGTGGGCTGGCTGTGGCCCCTGATACCAATTCATCTGCCCCATGCCACCTTTGCTGCTCCCAGAAGTAAAATGTGCTCATGCATGCACAGAATGTGGCTGTAAATGTTTATGTTTATGTTTATTTGATTTATACCCCGCCCTACTCGGCACAGGCCGACTCAGGGCGGCTTACAACATGTCAATACAAGTACAAATGGCAATACAGTAGTACAAAAATAAATAAATAATACAGTATCAACAATACATATCAAAGTATATCAGATATCAGTAAAACAATATGTCAATAAACAATATGTCAGCAAAACAGTATTACCTCAGAACATATCAGAAAAGATATCATATCAAAGACATCAGCAAAACAGTATCAGCAAAGAATAACAGCATGACATATCGAAAAACAGCAATATTACAGTATACAAATTCACTATACAAAGTATATGACAATATAATATACAAAATTCAAATTAACCAACCCCGCAACAAAAGGAACAGCAAAGTTCTCCTCTGAGCAGGTGGGGTCTGGTGCTAGGCGGGTGGGGGCATCCTCAGACCGCTGAGCAGCCACAGCTGCCTCAGTCCTCCTCCGCCAGCAATGACAGGGCCAGAGTCAGGCAGGTGAGTGAAGCGGGGAAGGTGCACGAAGCCTCAAGGCAGCAGCCGTGGACATCTTCCTCCTCTTCGGCCACCCCAAGCCCCAGCGGCCAGACACAAGGCACAGCCAAAGGCTGGGTTAACTCAGGTTTATTGCATGGTGGACAGAGGGAACATGAGGTAATGGCGGACGAACAGCTCTATATATAAGGCAGTAACGTATTTGAATGTGGCTCCACGGTAGCCCGTTGGCTACTGGTCCGCGTGACGTCATGGCTGGTCACGCCCTTCTTGTCCAGGTGTAGGTAGCGGCGGGAAACTTCCCGCGCTGCGGTCTTTGATGGGTTTGAACCAAGAGAGCTTGGACGCTCGCTGCTGCCAGCTGGTGGTCATTAGCTCGCGTCCTATTACAGGGTTTATGTGATACAGCTGAAGGTTACATTGTTACTCATCGGCAAGGTTACATTGGTTCAGATACATTGATATCACATGTAGAAGGTTACACTATTAGGACACAACACTCCTCCCCCCTAGGATGAGACGAAGTCTCTCAGCCAAGATGGCTTATTTCGAACACGCTGGGGTCTCGGCGCGGGCTGCCCTGCCCCGGCTTCGCTCCCTCCTCCTTGCTCCCTGGCTTCCTGCCCTGCAATCGGAGAGGATGACTTGTTAGTGGTTTGCCGCGGCTCTGCAGCTTTGTTGGGAGGTGTGTGCTTTGTTTGGGAAGAACCGGGGGCACTGGGGACTAACGAAAAACCCCTCTTCTCGCTTGGATGGGTGGGGGAACACTCCGAAAACCCCCCCCGGCTCGCAAAATCAAAATCAAAATCGGATTCGGGGGAAGCGGCAGCGGCGGCCGCATACTCCTTTTCCCTCCCCCCGGGCTCGGATAGAACTGGGGTATCAAAAGGATATGAGTCGGGCTCGCTGCTTTCCCCCCTGTCTCCCCCTTGGGCTAAACGGGTGGGGGAGAACCCTATCGCTGAATCCTGTCGCTGTGCCCCACTGGTCGGCCCCTCGCTCACTCGGTGCCTCAGTTGGTCAGCGTGCCTCCTCCAGAGGAGGCCGGTGCTAGTTTCCACCCGATAGGACACTGGCCCCGTCTGTTCTATTATCGTCCCTGGCACCCAGGCTGGGCCTGCGTTGGCATAGTTCCTGCAATGTACAGGATCGCCTATGCCGAAACCTTTCGAGACCGCTAACCCTATGTTCTTCCCTTTGTCCTCGACCCTCGACGGGTCTAGCCTGGACAAAAGCGTGGTCAGTTTCCTCCGCATCAGCAGCTCGGACGGCGAGTAACCAGATGCTAAGGGGGTCACTCTGTACGCTAATAGAAATTGACAAACCTGGTGATGTAGATCTCCCGAGTCCATGCGCCGCAGCGCATCTTTTGTGGTGCGCACCAACCGTTCCACTTGGCCATTCGTGGCCGGGTGAAACGGCGCGGATGTGACATGCCGAATTGCATTTGCCTCCATGAATGCTGCGAACTCAGCGGACGTGAAACAACTGGCGTTATCGCTGACCAAAGTGTCGGGTAAACCGAACGTGGAAAAGACCCTCCTTAGCTGGCGAATGGTAGTGGCGGAGGATGTGCTCTTTACCGGAATGACCTCCAGCCACTTTGAGTATGCATCCACCACCAGGAGAAACATGGTTCCCCGGAATGGGCCAGCAAAATCTACGTGCACCCTGGACCACGGTCCCCTTGCTGCGTCCCATTCCCTATGCGGTAGGCGGGCCACCTCCGGTCGAGAGCATTGACATGCCTCACAAGTGCCAACCATCTGCTCTATGTCGGCGTCCAGCTGGGGCCACCAGAAGTAACTCCGGGCCAACGCCTTGGAACGGACGATCCCCGGGTGGCTGACGTGCAACAGCTTTAGCACCTTCGGCCGCAGGGACGTAGGAACCACCACCCGTTGGCCCCACAAAAGGCACCCCCTCTCTAAAGACAACTCCACTCGCTTTCGGAAGAATGGGTCGAATTCCGTGCCTGGGGATGACGCCGGCCACCCCTTCTGCACCCACGAGCATACCTTCTCTAGTGTTCTATCCTTTCCGGTCGCCCTGGCAATGTCGGCCGGTACTATCGGGGGTGACTCTAAGACCTCTATTAGCAATACCTGGCGGTCTCTTCTTACCCCTGCTTTCTGGTCGTCCGACAATGGTAACGGCGACCGTGAGAGCGCGTCTGCATGGCTGATTTCCTTCCCTGGCCGGTATTCTAACTCATGTTGGTATGCGTTAAGAAAAATAGCCCACCGCAGCATCCTCGGGGACAGGATCTGTGGCGTGGGCTTATTTGCAGTGAAGATTCCTAACAGGGGCTTGTGATCAGTAACGATCTTGAACGGCCGACCATACAGAAAATCGTGAAATTTCTTGGTTCCCGCTACTATCGCTAGTGCCTCCCTATCGGTCTGTGCGTAATTCCGCTCTGCTTGGGACAGGGACCTTGAATAAAACGCTATCGGGGCCTCCCTTCCGTCGTCTAACACGTGGCAAAGCACCACCCCCACCCCCACCGGGGATGCATCGCAGACCAAAACTATGGGCCGTTTGGGGTCGAAATGAGTCAGGATTGCCTCGGATGTGAGGAGTTGCTTTAACTCTGTGAACGCTCTTTCTTGCTCGTCACCCCACAGCCATTTTTCCTCTTTTTTAAGCAGCCGATGGAGCGGCTCGGCAACAGACGCCTTCCGTGGAAGGAAGGTATGGTAGAAATTGAGAAGCCCCAGAAATGACTGAAGCTCGGTTTTGGAAGTGGGGCGAGGGGCTTTCTTAATGGCGGCTACCTTAGATTTGGACGGCCTAATTCCCTCGGGTGTGACACGGAACCCTAAAAACTCAACCTCTGTTTCGAAAAATACACATTTGTCTTTTCTCAGTCGCAGCCCCGCTTTCTCGAACACGGCCAGGACCTTATCCAATCTGTGGGCCAGCTCGGCCTTACTCCCCCCCGTTATCAATACGTCATCAAAATATGGCAACACCCCCTCCAACCCCTTCAGGAGGCGTTCCACCAGCGACTGAAAAATGCCAGGTGCCGAGTTCACGCCGAACTGTAACCTCGACACCTGGAACGCCCCCTTATGTGTGACTATTGTTTGTGCCGCCGCTGTGGCGGGGGTTACCGGGAGTTGCTGGTAGGCCTGTGCTAAATCGAGTTTAGCGAAACACTTTCCCCCATTCAGCCTGGCCAGAAGGTGGCTGACCACTGGCACCGGGTATGCATTAGGGCGGATTGCCTTATTAATGGTACACTTATAATCAGCGCAAATGCGCACCTCCCCGTTAGCCTTTAGTGCTGTTACAATTGGAGTCTCCCACTCCGCGGAATCCACAGGAACGAGAATTCCTTGACCCACCAGTTTGTCCAGTTCCGCCTCTATTTTGTCCTTAAGCGCGAACGGTACCCTGCGCGGTTTAAGTCTTATCGGGCGGACCTCCGGGTCTAAGTCGAAGGCTACAGGGGGTCCCTTGAACTTTCCCAGTCCACTTTTAAAAACAGCGGGGTGTGCGTCACACACTGCTTGTATTGGGTCCTCGCCTACGGCATGCACCCCCCCTATGAACAGGCCTAAGGGCTGAAACCACTGTGTTCCGAGGAGGCTACAACTCCCCCCTTTTAGCACCACTAGGGGAAGTTCCGCAGAATGTCTCTTAAAGCGAACCCGGAACGTTCCGACCCCCAACACTGGAATGCTGTTCCCCTGAACGTCCCGTAGTGTGGCCCTCAACGCTTTAAGTTTGGGCCGCACGTGGGGGTCGATTTTCAAGAACTCTCTCTGGGGAATTATAGAATAGGAGGACCCCGAGTCAACTTCCATCCTAATAGGGGTCCCTTGTACTAGTACCTCAACAAAGTAATGGGGCTGTCCCGCAGACACGTTGAACACAGGAGCGTCGCCCTCGCTGTCGTCCGAGATGCGGCCCACGCCGTCCTGCTTCCTCGTGGCCCGGGCGCCATCTTTGGGCCTCGCTGGACGGTCCGGTCTGGCTGAACGGTCTTGCGACTGTCTCCGGCCCTCTTTCCATTTCCTGCACGCCTTGGCGATGTGCCCCCGACGTCCGCAGTTGAAGCACTCGGCTTTCCTGAATGGGCACTTCACGCGCTCATGGGCCGCTCCGCAACCATCGCAGCGGCGCCCGCCTCTCCGGACCTTCTGGACCTCCTCGCCATCGCTACTTTCTGAAGACGATTTCGAGGTCGGTCGGGTTGCATGCACCGACTGACCGGACTTCCCGTGCGACGAGTTTTCCGCTTTGCCGGCCCTCGGACGCCACTCACGCCACTTGTGCATCTCGTCTACTCCAGCATTCGTGGATTCCGCGGCTTCCGCGGCCTCTACAACCTCTTCCAGTGTGGGTGGTGGCTCCCTGTTCATCAAGCTGCGCTGTACTTCCTTGTCCTTCAGGCCACACAGCACTCCGTCCCTGAGGGCCATCTCTAGGATGTGGTCCCATTTGCAGGGGGCGGCGGCTACCCTCATAGCCGTTACGAAGGCTTCTACCGACTCGTCCGGCGCTTGAACTCGCCTCCAAAACGCACTCCGAGCGGGAAACATTGCCCTCGAGGGTCGGAAACGCTCACGCAGCATTTTCATGATGTCACCGGCTTTGAAATCGCTCATCTTCTTCGGTGCAAGGATGCCCACCAGCGTCCGCTTGGTTTCCATCCCAAGCATGCGGGTGAGGATGGCCCTCTTCCTTTCCTCGTCGTCTTCTTTGACTTTGAGCTCCACCAGTGCCGCCTGGAAGTCCATCTCAAAAAGCTCCCAGTCTTGCGGTTTGGTGATGTTGAACCCGCTCTGTGTCCTGGCTCCGTGGGGATCCATTATCCCACCTTCGTCGCCAATTTAGTGTTTGAGAGTCAAGACACAAGGCACAGCCAAAGGCTGGGTTAACTCAGGTTTATTGCATGGTGGACAGAGGGAACATGAGGTAATGGCGGACGAACAGCTCTATATATAAGGCAGTAACGTATTTGAATGTGGCTCCACGGTAGCCCGTTGGCTACTGGTCCGCGTGACGTCATGGCTGGTCACGCCCTTCTTGTCCAGGTGTAGGTAGCGGCGGGAAACTTCCCGCGCTGCGGTCTTTGATGGGTTTGAACCAAGAGAGCTTGGACGCTCGCTGCTGCCAGCTGGTGGTCATTAGCTCGCGTCCTATTACAGGGTTTATGTGATACAGCTGAAGGTTACATTGTTACTCATCGGCAAGGTTACATTGGTTCAGATACATTGATATCACATGTAGAAGGTTACACTATTAGGACACAACAGTATATCAGATATCAGTAAAACAATATGTCAATAAACAATATGTCAGCAAAACAGTATTACCTCAGAACATATCAGAAAAGATATCATATCAAAGACATCAGCAAAACAGTATCAGCAAAGAATAACAGCATGACATATCGAAAAACAGCAATATTACAGTATACAAATTCACTATACAAAGTATATGACAATATAATATACAAAATTCAAATTAACCAACCCCGCAACAAAAGGAACAGCAAAGTTCTCCTCTGAGCAGGTGGGGTCTGGTGCTAGGCGGGTGGGGGCATCCTCAGACCGCTGAGCAGCCACAGCTGCCTCAGTCCTCCTCCGCCAGCAATGACAGGGCCAGAGTCAGGCAGGTGAGTGAAGCGGGGAAGGTGCACGAAGCCTCAAGGCAGCAGCCGTGGACATCTTCCTCCTCTTCGGCCACCCCAAGCCCCAGCGGCCCTTTCTCTTCCTCCGGCGGTGATGGGGCTCAGAGGTGCAGGCAGGAGGGCTCTGACAGCCTTTTCCCCTCCCTGGGCTGGTGGAGCCCGGGAAGGAAGGTGGGAGCCACTTCCACCGTCCAAGCTGCTGCAGCTGGGGCCGGTCTCCTCTTTTCTCCGGCAATGATGGGGCTCGGAGGCCAGGGGGCATGGCGTCAGGTGCAGCTGACGGCTGATGGCAAGAGTCCCGGGAGAGGTGCGGAAGGTCCAACAGCCCAGCCAGCCCCGGTGCCTCTTCTACTCCCCGCCTGGATGGGGCCAGGGGGTGTGGCGCTGGGCGCAGCTGATTCCCATCCCAGGGCTGATGGCAAGAGCCCCAGGAGAGGCGCGGAAGATGTTGCCGCAATGGAAAACAAGATTATCAGAACTTCAGTTAGTATGCAGGTGGCATGATTTACTTCCGCTTCTGGTGGGAGGAACCACGTGACTGGCCCAATCAGGTGTCTGGTGGGCGTGGTCAGGCCCCCGACCTGAAAACATTGAGAACCCCTCATCCACCTGCAATGTGCCTATGGTTGCTCAGTTTTGTGTGATGGAAGAAGAAGGGATTCACACTCTTTCCTCTGCAATGAGGTACCACATATGTGTGTGTGTTCTGCTTCATGTGTAAAAGGAGAGCCTAATGCTGGAGGCAATGACAGGAATCAAAAAGTGGTGCAGATTCAGGGGCTTAAGGGGACATGGAGAACCAAAGAACCAAGAAGCCCCAAGCAGCAGCAGCAGAGATAAAGAAATAAGACAGATGGCCTTATTCTCCACACTGGATGCAAATAGCCTGTGCCACTGTCCTGAGGGAGAAAGCATCCATGCTTGCTCAGCAGGAACATTTAATTACTTTCCTTTTGAAAGGATTGGGCTGAAGAAAAGGGGTTTACCTCATTTTTAAAAAACTTTCATAAAGCCTTTTCCTTTTAAAATTCAAGAGCCACTAAGTAACTGCCATTAAAGAGCTTTTTCCCCTTGTAACAGTGTAACCTCTTCTCTCTTTTAAACACTATAGCTTAGATCCTAAGTTAATTAAAGGTATGCTTGATTTGCAAAAAGTCCTGCAGTTTTGGAATCGATTCAGCTGTGGGAGAATCTGCAATGCATAGCTGGGATATGCCTTATCTCGCCAAAATGCAGCTTATTTTAAAACACCCGGCATAGGTTGTTGTTGTTTTTTGTACTGTTTCCTAAACCACTGTATGCATGCACACTGTATTCTTCTGTGTGCATGCATGTATTGGGGTATATGGTGTACTGTGGCGTTTGCCTTGTAAAGTTTGCTGGATTCTCCACAGTTTGAAAATGTCCTAATCCATGGTTCCTTACTATTATAGCATTAGGACATTTCAGGGGGAGTTGTCATGAGAAAGCTGTTGTAGCACTCTAACTGTAAATAATTGAAATGTTTTTATCATGTTTGGACCACGGAGTAGTAGCAATGGGTGCTGCATCCGAATGTGTTGCAACAGAAGTAACAGATTCTCCCCCAGGGAGGCTGGCAGTAGTGATGATAAGTTTAAAAAAAGAAAGAAAATCCCCTATGGGGAATTGGGGGGGGGGGGGAGAGGGAAATTGGGAGGGTGCTTTGTGGCTGTGGTTTCAAGGTTTAAAAACAACAACAAACATTTGGGAAAGGTTTCTCAATGGATGCAGAACTGTGGCAAGCACCACATGACCTTCACTCAATCGCAAGAAACAACAACACCTGATTGGAGCTCAAATTCTTTCAAAAGTCAAGATGCACCTTAAGAGAAAGAGTCTCTTCCTCTGGGTATTAAGGTCAGGATCTTGCCATTCACTGAGAATGTAAAGCCCAAACCAGAGAGACCAGGAGATAGGCCATGGTGATGTTACAGGATGTTAGGCTCTTGTAATGATAGCAACATGTGCGTGTTTCTGTAGTCCCTGTAGGGCAGGGGTGGCCAACCTTTGTGCCCCAGGTGTTCTTGAACTTCAATTACCAGAGGCCCAAGTAAGCACACCTTCTGATCAAGGCATCTGGGAATTGAAGTCCAAGAACCCCTGGGGCATAAAGGTTGGCCACCCCTGCTGTAGGGCATCTTGATAAGGGGTGGCTAAGTCCTTAGGAAGAGGCTGTGACTGAAAAATTTCCATTGAGAAAGAGAGATAAACAACAACAAAAAAAGAGGTCCTCATTCCTTGGAGCAACAATTAGGCCTTTATCACGAGAGTACCAAGATATGAAAAATGGGTGGTGGGTGGGGGAGACAGAAAGACAAATCTTATAGTGATAGCTCTGTATTTGTACCTGTCCTTGTGTTTTATTTTAGGGCTGGAAGATTTTTGTCTCTGGAACAGCATTTTGAGTCTCATATCCTTGTCCAAGATGAAGACTCTGAAAGATATAGCTGTCTTGAGACTCGGTTCTTGGCATGTTTGGATAAGGGAGACTTTGGGGAGCTTTATTTTCTGCAGATGACAAACAAGCTCTGGTGCCTTGTTTGTGGATGACTCACAGGCATTTTTTTGGTTTTATTTTATTTTGGCCTTGTGTGTGTGTACGCCATCTAATTTGGGACTAGTTTATTATGTTGTTTGATTATCTGTTTTAAAATTTAAAGGAGGGACTATGATGGCTTAGGAGTTCAGATGCTGCACTTGACGACTGGAAGGTTGGCAGGTCAGGAGTTTGAGACTCAAGTGCTACATGATAGAGTGAGTTTTTGTCTCTGTCCCATCTCCTGCCAGCCTAGCAATTCAAAAGCAAGAAATTGCAAGTAAATAAATAGGTACCACTTCGGTGGGAAGCTAGACAGCATTCCGTGCACTCCGATGTCTGGTTATGCCTGCCACACATCCATGGAAACGTCTGCAGATGCAAACAGTGCTGGCTCTTTGGCTATAAACAGAGATGAACACTAAATCCTAGAGTCATATATGTCTGGCTTCCGAGCAAGGACAACTTTTACCTTTACTTTTAAAGTCTTTGCAAAGTGTACTGCGTTTGCTACACTCCTTGAGAAAATAGTGCTGCAGAAGCAAGGAATGAGACAACTGTAGACCATACAAATATTGTGTGTGTAACACACATACAGACACCTCAGTGCCAAAAGAATAAGCTCCGGTCTGAGGTGAGAGTATTGAGGAAATGGGCACCCAGCTATTAAAGCCACAACACACAAGGAAATCAAACTTTCCCCATTCTCCAGAAAGCCTTGCCTTGAGATTTGTCTACCTGCTTGGAGGTCTGAAAAAGCATAAGAATTCCCTGCGACTTTAGCTTGCCATCTATAGATATGGCAGCCTTCTATCCTTTATAGAATGACTAGCATATTTTGCCCTGCGGTGCCGGGCTTTTTGAAATTGTTTTGGATAGTAAAGGGTTTCATTTTTTTTTCTTGAACCAATGGTGCTGGGCTGTTTTAAATGGTGTTGTAAGGTTTTGTGATTTTGTGGCTGCAAGGCGCTGCATCCGCCTGCGGCGGACTTGCGCTCCCAGTGTTGTTGGTTTTTTTTTTTTGCGTGCTGGCTTCCTCAGTGCCGGGCTCTTTTAATTGGTTTTTGAACGTTTTTGTTTTATGTTAATGCAAATGTTATTTTAATTTAATTAATTTAATTTAATTTAATATTATTTAGTTTAAAATTTAATTTTAATTTTTTAAATCTTTATTTTTACACATTTTTATTTTTTGTTTTGGTTTTTTTGAGTGAAAAGTGATTTCTGTTTTTTTTTATATTTTTTGAGATTAGTGTGATTATTTTTGAATGTTTTTATAACTTATTTGATTAATTTTGGAATTAATCTTATTAAGTGGGGGTGGTGAGCTTTTCTGTCTCTCTTCAATTGTTGCCTCTCTACAATTGTTCTCTTCTGTCCTCTGGGTGTCGCTTCCGGTAAGTTTTCTCTTCCTTTTCTCATTTGAGTTCCAGTCCTCATAGATGGAAGACGTCTTTTGGTAAGTTCTCTGGGGTTTTTTTGGGGGGGTGGGGTTGGGGGGGTAGGATTTTTTTTTGGGAGGGGGTGTCTGTGTGTTTTTTCTTGTTTCTTTTTGATTGTTTTTGTGATTCTTTTTTGGATTTTTGTGTGGTTTTGAATGTTTTTGGTTTGTGTTTATTTTTTCAGGGGGGGGGGTTGGCTTTCTTTCCTGCGGGCCATGCTGGCTGGCCAGTGGGAAGGAAGGGCAATGGCGGGGAGGCTTTCTTTCCCATGGGCCATGCTGGCTGGCCTGTGGGAAGGAAGGGCATTGGCGGTGAGGGTTTCCTTTTTTCCCCCATGGGCCATGCTGGCTGGCCAGCCAGCATGGCCCGTGGGGAAGAAAGGAAGTTGCGCGGGGGGGGGGGGTGTTCTTGTATTTTTTGCGCGCCGGCTGGCCCTTCGAACGGAAGGGCAGTGGCGGTGGGGGTGGGGGTGTTATTTCCCCCCCCCCACAGGCCATGCTGGCTGGCCCGTGGGGAAGAATGGCAGCAGTGGCGGGCGTTGTTTTTTTAAGTTTTATTTTTCGCGCGCCGGCCGCCTCAGCGTTTTGTGCGCTAATGGCGCACAGGACGCTGGGGCTTGTAGTTTTGCCTGTGCGTGTTTGCATACTTTAGCGGTTTGTTTCCTGCAGCTTTTTTTTTATTGACCGCGGCGCGTTTTCGAACGTTCCTTTTGCCACGCCTGATTGGCTCTGGTGCGGCGCAGTGCAAGGAATGTTGGGAATTGAAGTTCCCTTTTTTTGTTTGCGACTGGGGGGCTCCTGCCCCCGGGTCAAAAATTTCAACCTGACAGTTACCTGCGAACCGGGTTCGGGCGAGTGAACGGAGGCCCATTACGGGCTAGTGGGGCCTGGTGCAACATCCTTTGTCACATTCCAATGGTTAACGCACCATTTTATAGGTATAGATATATTTTGGAAAGACTTAAAGGGCTTCAGGAAGGTAGTAGGTCAAAACACTATGAGATAGAAGGTGGTTGGGCAAGAGAGGAACTGCTCAAAATCTGGCCAAGCAGAGGATGAGTTGCTTCCACCACTTTCTGTGCCTTATCCTTCTTTTCTGGACACTTTGAGCATTGCTGGGAAAAGTTAGGCATGGCACAAGTTGCTAGCTAACACTCCTCATTTGCATTTTTAAGTTGAGCTGGCTAGATAGATAACTGGTTTAGGTATGAAGGTGAGAGTTTGATTCCACTCTTTGCCTCCTGAGAGAAAGAAGTGATCTGGGTGGCCATAGGCAAGCTGCACAGTCCCAGGGTGCCCCCAGAAGAATGGAATAGCAAAGCACTCTTGTGTATTCTTTACCAAGAAAACCCTGGAAAGGGACATCATAAATCAGAATTGACTTGACAGCCCAATATTATTATATTATTTTTAAGTTACAAAAATGAATGGTTGTATACAAGCTACAACTAGGCTGTTTACTCCCTTTTACACTGAAAAAAGGAAACAGCTGGTCTGGAAATAATAGGCAGCAGCCAGCAATACGGGCCAAACACACAACTTTATTCAGAATAAGAATAGGTAACCAGAGCTAACAACACATCCTCACATTCCTTATTTATCTCTGATCAGAGCTGATAGTTGGAAAAAACCATTGGAACCATTGACAGCTCTGTCTCGTGCACTTCTCGTTCAGAACCTTCCCGAAGTCTCGCGAGACTTCGGACCATAGTAAAGCAAATACATATTAAACTATATCACAACAAAGACAAAATGGTAAACACGTTTCCTTAAATACAAAACAGCTGGACAACAGCTTCTGCCTCAGGAAATACCCAGGGGAGTCCAGGTGATTGGACAAGCATGTACAGTAAGCAAACTAATTTACATATCATTGTAATGAACCCAACAAATTGGTCTTCCCAGCCTAAGAAAACAGGAATAACAGTACAGATGTGAACTGTCTCATAATAGTCTTTAAATGTGAATTTGGAAATGGGGTCAGCTGAAAAGCCACATCATTTCAGCTTCTTTAATAAAACTCTGTGTGTGTCCGTGCTTGTGTGCGCTTGTGTGCATGTATGTGCTCGTTTGTTATAATAATAATTTCAGAATTATCAGAAATTATTTGGGGTTGAGAGGATTTTTGCTGGAGAAACTCCACTCAAGGGAGGCCCAAACAAGGCTCCTTTCATGTTCCCAAGATCTTTCCCACCAGAGTGGTCCCTATTAATCTACTTGTTATGTCTTGCTTTCGATCTGCCAGGTTGGCAGGAGCTGGGACAGACGATGGGCGCTCACTCCATTGTGCAGCACTCGGATCTCAAACTGCTGACCTGTCAACCTTCCAGCTATTACGTTCAGTCTCTTAAACCAGTATCCGGGTCTCAAACTGCCGACTTGCTGCCCTTCCAGCTAACAAGGCAAGCTTCTTAACCACTGAGTCACTGCAGCCCCTTGTTTGCTTGTTAAACTATATTTCATATGCCTCCACAGATAATAGAGTGCTACTGGGAACAAAAGCAGTAAGCAAGGAAGACCTTTGATCTCCACCTATTCTCCTGTTTCAGTGCATCAAAGCTTGGGATCATTGCAGCTGCCCTTGAGAAAGGAAATATGACCACTGAACCAGAAGTACTTGAATTAAGTTGCTTGTTGCAGCTATGCAGGTTTGCTCATGATATTTAATTCCACTCTTGCTTCTGTTGCGCTTTTCTTCTTCTGGTGCTAAACTGTTTACTTAGGATGTGAAAAATCCAGCCAGGCGTGGTTAGAGATGTGCTATTTCCAGAAATGTTAAAGCACTTTTGGGAAAGGGTGGGTTTGTGTCTTGATTGTTTAAATAAGAAACAAATGGGTTTTGGAGAGAAACTGAAATATGTGCAATATTTATTTTAATTGTTATGTATGCTGCCATGTTGCAATTATCTATTCTTCTTCTTTAAGTGCTGTATCCAATCCTGAATATTGGCTATCCTCATGGTGATCAGCCATGAAGATTGTCATGGGAATAATATAATGCAGTGGCTTTCCATTTGCCTTCTGCATTGCTGTGTGACACCCATACCACTGATCCAGTTCCGCAAGTCACTTTCTGGTCCTGAGCCCTTTTGACAAACAAAGTCCCCATCAGCCCCAGGCCAGTGTTGGTTAAGCTGCTGCCCTTTATCAAGATGGATTCACATGGTATTTAATCCACTTGGGGACCATCATCCTTCCCTGTGGACTTCACTACCCAAGGCCGTTAGAGGGTTGTCAGGTTAGTTAACAACTGCCTGACGTTTGGTGTTGAGTCACTGGCAGTATGGTCTACTCTATTACCATAGCAGGATAACCTGGCCAGACTGGTCAATGAACTATAGTAGCCCTAATTGTGTTTTTAACATGCATGGTCTATTTAAGGAGCCCAGAAAAGCCCATTTCTGAGCTGCACATTTTCATGAGGTTTTGCCCACCAAATTATCTTATGCTTCAGCCCATCCAAGATGGAGATTTCAATCCTGGGGGAGATGCTTTAGGACACATACCAGAGAGAGATTGGAATGTAAACTAATTTCAATTGGATGAGATTCCACATGTGGGGAGGTTGATATTAAAAGAACAAAACCAGAGTGTGAGGAATTTTACTTCCTCTTTCGCCATGGAAGTGCAGGGGGAGGGCCTCACAGAATGGACCTGTGAGTACAAGCTGGGCTAAAAGGGCCAAGACAAGTTTTCTTATTTTTGTATGTATTCTTTAAATGACTGGATTGCAGGTCTGATTTCCAATGCTATATGGCTTAAGTGGCTAAGACGCTGACTGGGAGGTGGAAGGTCAGCAGTTCGATTCACAAGTACTGCAGGATGAAATGAGCTCCCGTCTTTGTCCCAGCTCCTGCCAACCTAGCAGTTCGAAAGCAAGAAATTGCAAGTAGATAAATAGGGACCACTTTGGTGAGAAGGTAACAGTGCTCCGTGTGCTCCGGTGTCTAGTCATGCCTGCCACAAGACCACGGAAACGTCTGCAGAAGCAGACAATGCTGGCTCTTCGGCTTTGAAACAGAGATGAGCACTGAACCCTAGAGTCAGATACGACTGGCTTTCGAGCAAGGGAAACTTATTTATTTCTTTAATTCACTCAAATAAACTTCATAAAATATAGATCCTTTGTGTCTATTGAATTGGGATAAGGAGCTGACTGGACCACGATAAGCTGACCACGTTTTGTTACCTAATTTGAATAATCTAAACCCTGCACACTCACTAGCCTGAGGCCACATGAAGTCATAGGGGAGCTCTTAAGGACTGAGTTGTCCCACAAGGTGGTGACAGACACGGATGGTAAGGAGGCAGAGGGTGAAGTATGGCCAGAAGTAACGAGGGAATCTCTAGTTAAAGAGACTTCTATCAGTACATTTACCATTGCCACCCCAGATCATGTTTCCATGGTAAAGTGGAGATTTGAACCCAAGACCGTTTGAGCCCACTCTGACATTATATCCACTGCACTTCACTGCCATTTACTTATTTTCATACTAAACCTAAACTCAAACTACTACTTCATTGCTGTTGTTTTGTGGCTTCTCATAGGGCAATGATGGTGAACCTTGCCATCATGGCCATAGGGATTCAATCCATTTTGCTTTTGGCCTTCCTCACTTCCTGCAGTCTTCCAATTTTCCTAGCATTATTGCTTTTTCCAAAGAGTCTTGCCTTCTCATGATGTACCCTAAACAGGACAGATTCATTTTCATCATTTATGTGTTGAGAGACAGGACAGGCTTGATTTACTCCAGCTCTCATTTGTTTGTCTTTTTGGCAGCCAAGGGAATCTGAAAAGTATTCCTCCAGCACCATATTTCAAACAAACCAATTTTTTCCTGTCAGTTTTCTTTCCTGTCTAGTTTTCACATTTGTACATAGAGAATGGGAGTACTGTACAAGAATATGGATGATACTTGATCTTGGTCTCTACTGACACAGACAGATGCTTGATGATTTTTTTTCTAATTCCTTCATTGCTATGCTTCCAAGTCTCAGACTTCTTCTGATTTTTTGGCTGCAGTCTCCACTTAAATTTGTCATGGTGTGATAGATTGTGTGTATGGAGTATTAAAGTAATTAAGGGGATTTTAGACAAAGTAACTCAGAAAATGAAAGTACTTTAAAATTGAGCCTTGAAATAGGTTACTATAGCCATTAGAAAACAATTATCAAGCTCCAGCTGAACAAGGTTACCATACCATGTTTTGACAGCCAATTTTTTTTAATCTTCAATGTGCAAATCTGTATGTTTAAAAAGGGAGAAGATGTTGGGAATCCTAGAACGCCTTCTTCTACAGTATGCCACAAAAGCCAGTTGAATTTTTCAAAGCGCTAAAAGATGATGGAGTCAAATTACTGCATTCAATATGCCAGCAGATTTCAAAAACAAAACAGTGGCCACAGGATTGGAAAAGATTAGTATACGTTCCAATCCCAAAAAAGGGCAATGCCGAAGAATGTTCAAATTATCGAACAATTGCGCTCATCCCACACGCCAGCAAGGTGATGCTCAAGATAATACAGGATAGACTTCAGCAGCATGTGGAGAGAGAATTACCAGAGGTGCAGGCTGGTTTCAGAAGAGGCAGGGGGACTAGAGACCACATTGCCAACATACATTGGATCATGGAGAAAACAAAGGAATACCAGAAACACGATTACTTTTGTTTTATTGACTACACCAAGGCATTTGACTGTGTGGACCACAACAAGATGTGGCAAGTAATTAAAGAGATAGGAATACCGGAAAACCTCATATGCCTCCTGAGAAATCTGTACATGAATCAAGAAGCAACAGTTAGGACAGAACACGGAATGACAGAGTGGTTTGGAATAGAAAAAGGAGTAAGACAAGGCTGCATTTTATCACCCTGCTTATTCAATTTATACACAGAGCACATAATGCACAATGCAGGGATGGAGGAATCACAATATGGGATCAAAATTGCTGGGAGAAACATCAACAATCTGAGATATGCAGATGATACCACCCTAGAAAGTGAGGAAGGCCTAAAGACTCTCCTGATTGGGATGAAGGAGGAGAGTGCAAAAGCTGGCTTGAGACTCAATATTAAGAAAACCAAGATAATGGCAACAGGCCCGATCAGTTCCTGGGAAATAGATGGGGAAGAAGTAGAAGTAGTGACAGATTTTACTTTCTTAGGATCCAAGATCACTGCAGATGGGGTTTGCAGCTATGAAATAAAAAGGCGACTGATTCTTGGGAGACAAGCTATGAGAAACTTGGGGAACATAGTGAAAAGCAGAGACATCACATTGCAAACAAAAATTCACATAGTCAAGGCAATGGTATTCCCGGAGGGCAGAGGCGCCTGGAGGACAATGGACCATAGGATTGCAAAGGGTCAAAATCGACTGTGCAACTGAACAACAACAAAACAATCCCTTTGGCACAACAAGGGCTATTATTACAGACTCTTATTACAGTAACCTCTGCAGAACGATAATCAAAACAATGACAATTAATATCATAATGGAAGAATACCAGATATTATGTTCCATGCCCCTGGAGTACCAGAAGATGTTAATCCAATAAAGATTTCAGTTGAAAAAAATATCCTTGGAGTTCCAAGACCTTAGAGTTGCAACTTCTCAATTGAAGATTGTTGATAGCAGGGGAAAGACAGATAAGAATATAAATATTGGCCATATAAGATAGGTACGGTACTGATTCCTGATTTCAGCATGTCATTACAACAATATGTTGTCATCATGTAGCAGGGAAGCAGCAGGTTTCAATTCTAGAAACTGACAACACAAACAACATGGATTATCCTTCATAGGTTTGAAGTGGGATTGCGGGGGTGAGCATTAGAATTATTTTGTGTGTGCTATTAATAATATGCTTTCTTCTTTCCCTTGTGCCATATCTGATTCAGAATATTGGCCATTGTCATATATAATCCTTTATAATTATGCCCAAGCAACATATATTAAGTGTCTAGTTGTAGTTTGATAGAAATCATTTGCTTAAAGGTTGAGAATCCAGCATTTTCTAACAGTTGGCACAAGCATATACACTGTACTTGGCAAGTAACCTGAAAGAATTTAATTAGTCGAACTTTTCACCTCAGACTCACAGTTAGGAGGGGGAAATAAGAGAGCGGCGATGTATATGTGACCTCATTCACTAGAAGGGAGGAGGGAAGACAGAAGAGCAGACTTCAACATACACATGCCCTAGGGCATCCATACATTGAGATGTACCATAGTTGGCACAGTCTGGCATTCAAATGCCTATATTCTATAGCACTAAGTACATTATCTATAAGATAATGACGCACACAGTCTAGTAGAGAATCTTATAAAATACACAAGCAGCTGACAGCCGATAGCTGAGGAGAAGTTCACACAGCTCATAGCTCAGATGAGGGGGGGGAGACTCATCAAGATGCCTTACTTGACTTGATGCCAACTCTATGCAATTTCATGGGGGCAAGTCCTGCCCGTCCAAGAAGCCAATTAGCCAGCAAGAAAACAGGTAGCTATGAAAGCTGAATTTATTATGTTTCTTCTTGCACTCATTGAATGCTCAGAGGAATGAGACAGGATTTTAAGAAGCAACTTTTAAAAATATTGTTCAAATGTCTATCTATACCTATAAAATGGTGTGTTAACCGTTGGAATGTAACAAAGGATGTTGCACCGGTCCCCACGAGCCCCGTCCGAGCCTTCCTGCACTCGCCCGAACTGGGTTCGCAGGTAACTGTCGGATTGAAATTTTCGACCCGGGGGCAGGGCCCCCCCAGTCGCGAACAAAAAAATAGAACTGCGCGGCGCGGGCAAAAGGAATGTTCGAAAACCGGCCGCAGCCAATCAAAAGGAAGCCGAAGGGAAAAAAACGCTGCTGTATCCAAACACGCGCAGGCAAAACTACAAGCCCCAGCTTCCTGCGTGCCATTAGCGCGCAGAACGCTGAGGCAGCCTGTAGGATTGGGGCCGCAGGGCGGCCGTGAGGTCCCGGAGGAGACTGGTCAAGGAACGACACGAGACAAGATGGAGCGAAGACCAGTGGTTTACTGAGGGAAAATCATCATCATATATAGGAATTCAAGGCAGCATGTGATAGAATCGTCATCTGACAGAAAATCACATCACCTGTTTACCCGGGTTAATTGGGAATCTCTCTTGGGGAAGTTAATTAACTAAGGCAAATACTGACAGGGGAAATCCATTGTTCATGGCTTGCACCAGAGTAAACATGGCCACTATTTGCGCTAGGGCTTGGGCTAATCTGCAAGTGTGGAATTACCTAATTCCTAACTCGAGTTAGATATTCAACTTCCTCCTGCCGAACTGCCTGTCAGGTCAGATATGGGTGAATCAATCTTATGACTATTAATCCGCTCCCCAATTTCTGTACCCGCAGAGGCCAGTGACCAGGGGTCTTCCTCATCAAGTGTAACCTCTGTCAGGGACAGTTATGCCAATTGTGCTCACGGATACCACACTCCCCCTTTATTTGTTGTGGACCTGACAGACGGCCCTGCGTAAAGGGGCATCAGCTGGTGTGAGGGGATGACGTTTCGGGGTTCCCTCCATGGGGGACAACTCGATAGCAGTGAGGGAATACATTGCATGAAACAATACACTGTTGTGCCCAGTATTACCACCCCCACAATCACCTTGAGTGTTGTCTGAAGCCAACCCCATGGGAACCACGACCACAACGAATCCCACCACCCCCACGAAGCATCCTCCTTGATGTTCTTGACCAGGGTGTGGAGGTCCGTGAGCTGGCTCTGTACCTTGCGTGTGTTGTCTGTAAGATTAAAGCAACACATGTCGTGGACAGACTCGCAGCCACAATGATGTAACAACAGAAGGTAATCGATAGCTGCTCGATTGTCTAGTATGGCATGGCGAAGCTCTGCCTGCTCGTGGTCGAGCAGCGCTATCGCCGAGGAGGTGTGGTTAATGGCTTTTGCTAGCCCGCAAGCCAATTGACCAATTCTCCGAGCATTGCCAACGGCTAAGCCTGGCACGCCAAGGATGCTGACTGCCAACGAGACGTACTCAGCTTGACTCAGGACCCTAATGTTGCTATCACATGAGCTGTCTAGCTGGGTGGCGCGAGTGCGCCGTATGAGTGAGGAAACATTTGTGCTTGGAACAATCATATCCCTAGTGGGGAGTAACAATGTCAAACGACTGATACAACATATGGAATCTGATACATTAGCGGGAATGTAATTCCAAGTGTACTGATTGCATGTGAAGAACCAACCTGAAGGCAGGGTAACATGAGCATACATTGAGCCAAGTGTCTCTGGGTTATCACAAGTCCAATTGTTGCTGCCGGTCTCGAGGCAACGACGCTGAGTCCGGCCGACTGCGGAGCAGCCGGTCATTCGAGCACAAGTAGAGTTTGGGCTGACTGCCACTCGAGGGGTGTGGAGAGTGGCTGCATCAGCCAGCAAAGTCATGGTTAACTGAGTTCCCCAGCGAGCGTATGCTGAGAAACTCGTTGGGAAAAACGGACCGAAAATCCGCTTCACCAGCCAGTCGCCGTTCCTGGTGTGCGCGTCTGGAGTGTGGCACACCGGGATGAGACAGGTGCTCAAGATTGAGGCAGAACTGGCGTTCTGCTTTAGGCAAAAATCGGACTGGTTGACGAGACTCGCCAACCTTTCCCATAGGTTGTAGTGCATCCGGGCAGAGAGGTCCCCGCCCGGCATCAGGTCGCTGGCCTTCAGTGAAGCTGCCTGAACGCCTCCCCCCGCAAGTAGGGAGAGGGTCAGGATGATGGTGACCGCCACGGAGTTGGCGGTAATCAGGGCAAAGACTGCAGACACGATGTTCTCCAGTGTCGGTTCCCCGTCCTCGCGTTGGACGATGTCCTTGGCCTCATTGCAAAGGGTCTTGACCATCCTCCAGGTGACCTTCGGCGCTGTCATCTGCTGTCCCCGCTTCTTCCGCCGGGTCCCCTCGGTCAGGGTGAGGTCCTCCATCTCCGGGATCGGACTCGGGTCGGTCTGGGTCCACGCCATGTGGCTCCAAGTGGGGCTTGACGCACCGGGCTGGAATCCAGATGACACCTGTAGGAGACATAACTGCAGCATACCCTCTTCCCCAGGTTACGAGAGGCGCCGGGCCCCTCCAAGAAGGATCCGGTGGCACTCGGTAACAAACCAGTGGCCGCGGGAGAGCTTCCGAGCGGCGGAAATGTTTCTCCTGCGGCATGCAATCCGGAAAAAAATTAAGGTGATTGTACGTGAACAACACCTTGTTCAGACAATGCTGTGCCTGACCCTGAGACTTGGGGAGGGCTGGTGGCTCCCCCCTTTCTGTTTGTTTGTCAATGTAGGACTTGAGTGTCCGATTGACTCGTTCCACAATCGCTTGCCCCTGCGGATTGTATGGAATGCCAAAGGTATGTTTGATATCCCAGGTGGCCATGAAGTCGGCCAGCTGCCTGGAGCCGTAGGCCGGGGCGTTATCGGTTTTCACGTGCCGTGGCTTGCCCATCGCCGCAAAGCAGGAAAGGAGATGCTGCTCCACGTGGGAAGCTGTTTCCCCTTTTTGTGCCGTTGCCCAAACGAATTGTGAAAAGGTATCAATGCAAACGTGCATGTACTGCCATCTGCCAAATTGCGGGACATGTGTGACGTCCATCTGCCACACCTGGTTGGACTCTGTCCGTCGTGGGTTGACCCCCCCATGAGGGCCCCCCGGTGCCCCTGCACAATGCTGACAAGAGCGAACTATGCCTTGGGCTTGAGAGAGTGGCAGGTTAAACTGTCTGGCGAGCACTTTGGCATTCTGATGAAAGAATGCATGGCTCTGAATCGGAGTTGTGAATATACCCAAAACTGACCGCTGCTGAATCTCCTTTGCGGCCGCATCCGCTCTGCTATTGCCCGCGGAAATCGGACCCGGGAGGTCCTCGTGACTTCGGATGTGGGCGATATAGAGCACCTCTGTGCGGTTCCGCAAGTGAAATTGAGCTGTGAGGAACAAACTCAGCAAATTTTTGCCTATCGCGGGAGTGATGTATGCTCCCGGTAGACTGTGAAGCAAATTCCTAACGTACTGGCTGTCAGTAATAATGTTGAGGCATTCTTTGGCGAAGGTGCGCAAGGCAAGATTCACCGCTGCCAACTCTGCCCGTTGTGCGGACTTCTGTGGAAGAGTTAGCAGCGTGCGCCAAGCCTGGCCCTCCTGCCAAGTTAAGACACCATATGTGCGACCCTCATCCGTAAAAACTGTCCTGGCCCCCTGAAGTGGAACCAGAGAAAGCAATTCGAACAAGCTGACTGTCTGCGTTTGAAGTGAGACAAGTCTGGGGTCTTTCGGCAAGTAGTATGCCAAGCATCCGGTGAATCCTTCCAAAGCAATTGGAAGCGAGTCACCGAGCTGCATCAACTGCTGAACCTGTTCTTTGGTGAACGGGACTACAATCTTTGCTAAATCATGCCCTGAAATGTCCCTAGCTCTCAGCCTCCCGCGGTAAACCACCGCGGAGACCAATTCTTGGGGAGGAACGATGTTTCGGGAAGAGGTGTTCGGCAAGTACACCCATTCCACGATACTCGCTCCTTTCTTGGAATCTATTCCTAGGGCTCCGGTGAACATGGATCCTGCCCGAACTATGTACAAGTTCAGGATCGGGGCATATGGCCCCTGAGCAATCCTGTCCACCCACCTTTGGCTGAGAATTTGGTTGACTTTCTCGAGGGCCAAGCGCGCCTCTCGAGAAATTTGTATCCGGTCTGCCGGCTGCTTACCTAATGTTAGCAGCGAGAAGAGCGGTTTCAAAAGATCCGTATCCAATCGGAAATACGGTCTGGCCCAATTAATGTTCCCTAAAACCTGCTGCAGTTCCACCAAGGTGACTGAATCCTTCAAATTGATTTGGGGCAAAATTGGTGCTGCGAAAGAGCGGAGAAGCCGATGACCCAAGTATGAGAAGGGCTCGGTTCTCTGCACTTTCTCTGGGGCACTGAGTAAACCTTTCTCCCCCAGGCTGGCCTGGAGGTCTGAAAAATTTCGCTGCCGAGTTGCGGCACTGCGACCAAGATATCATCCATGAAGTGGCAAACTAAGGCTTTGGGGTGAAGGTTTCGAAACTTTGCCAGTGCGTTGTGAACATAAATTGCACTGGGCATTTTGAAAGCACCACTGCTCCCCTAACTGATGAGATCCAGGGTGGCTAGCAGAAAATTAATCAAGGGTAAATCGGTGTAGAGTGACAGCACGTGGTCACCATGAGGGACGGCGCGGTGGTGACAGCCATCATCATGGCAATTAACCATGAAGATAGTCCTGAGAGTATAATACAGTGGCCTTCCATTTGCCTTCCGCATCGCAGCATGATACCCATACCACCGATCCAGTTCCATGAGTCACTTTCTGGTCCTGAGCTGTTTTTGCATGCAAATTCCTCCTCAACCCCAGGCCAGTATTGATGAAGCTGCTGCCCTCCATCAAGATGGATTCAAGTGGAAATTAATCCACTTTGGGAACCTCACCCTTCCCTGTGAACCTCACCACCCAAGGTCGTTAGTCCTCAGGGTTGTCAGGTTAGTTAACTGCTGCCTGACACTCGGCATTGAGTTGCTGGCAGTATGGTCCCAGTGGTGGTGAACCTATGGTCACGTGCCAGATGTGGCAATCCCAGCACAGAGTTCACCCCGCCCCTCTGCCCAGTAACCCAACGGGAGCATTTCCTCCCTCCCCCAGCACAGAGTTCTCCTCGCTCCTCTACCCAGCAGCCCTATGGGAGCACTTTCTCTTTCTCCACAGCACAGAGTTCACCCCGCCTCTCTGTTTGGGCACCCTGTCTCTAAAAGGTTCACCATCACTGGTACTCTATTACCATAGCAAGATAACCTGGCCAGACTGGAATAATATGTTTTAGGCTAAGAAAAATATGAATTTTAATTTTTAACCAGGCATGTTTCACTCCATATAAGGTAAGACCTTTGTTGTAACATCTTGAGCATCACTTGGGTTGCATGAAGAACCAGAGCAATGGCCTTCTAATTACTGCACTCCTTGGCATTTCCTTTCTTGAAGACTAGAATTGAATGTTACTAGTCTGTAGGCTGTTTTTTTTGTCACCCACATCAGTCTCTCTGACTTGAAATATTGTAGTTCTTTCTATCCCTGGTGATTTATTTCTTCCCAGTGTTTTCAAAACAGCTTTAACCTCATTTTCTAGAACTGCAGATTCCTCTTCAAAGGAATTTATCATCCTTTTATCTCTTCTGTATAGTTCTTTTAACAATAGTGTGGATCACTGATCAGAGGTAAGGGCAGATGTGGAGCTGCCCTAATTGAATTAGACCCATGTGGATGTCCAATGCCTCTGGTCATCCCCTCTGCATTTATGCTAAGGAGACTTTCACTAGTTTCTTCTTTGGGCTGTACAGCTCTGTAAAGCTTGTAACAGAGTTTCCTCAATAATAGCACTTTAGCTTTGAATGCAAGGGCAGCCTGAAAGGGCTTCTAATTTCTCAGGCACTGTAAACAAGGAAACAGCATTTGTTTGTATATTGGTTCTTGCTTTTATCATTAATATTTCTGATCCAGACATTTATGGGTTTCTTTTAAATTAATTATATACAGCATTGGTTGCCCTTTTCAGCAGGAAGCTGGCTAATATATTTTTAGAAATGAATAAATAACCAAAGACCTTTACCAAACTTGTAAAGACTAGGCTAGTAAAAATCCACATATAGATTGACTCATAATCAATTAGGGCTGCAAATCCTGTAAATGCTTGCTTGAGCATAAATTGAATTACACAATGTGTCTTACATTCAAATACAAATGCAAAAGAAAGGGTGACCCAGCTGTATCTTTTACAGGGCTTGTTAACACTATAAACAAAACTGAGAATTTTATTGGCTGCTCCACAGCTTTGTTAAATAATTTGAATTTAATACTATTTTATGTGATAAACTGTTTGCATCGAACTGGAATTTGAATCAGGCTACTGCAGATTCCGCATGCACAATTGACATAATGCCTCTGGCAAAGGTTACACCAGCGAAGAAGGTTCCTGGTCACTGGCCCTTGCCAGCATGGAAATTGGGGGGGCGAATTAATAATCATAGGGTTGATTCACCCACATCTGACCTGACCAGCGATTCTGCTGAGAAAAGCAAATCGCTAACCTCCGTTACGCATTAGGCAGTTACTGACTCACAGATCAGCCCAAGCTCTAGTGCAAATAGAGGCCATATTTACCTTGGTGTAAACCCCGAACAATGGATTTCCCCTGTCAGTGTTTGCCCCAGTTAATTAACTTCCCCCAGAGAGATTTCCCATTAACCCGGGTAAATGGGTGATATGATTTTCTGTCAGATGACGATTCTATCACACGCTGCCTTGAATTCCTATATATGATGATGTTTTTCCCTCAATAAACCACTGGTCTTTGCTCCATCTTGTCTCGTGTCGTTCCTCGACCAGTCTCCTCCGGGATCCTAGGGGTCTCCTCATGGCCCCAATCCAACATCTGGTGACCCCGAGACGTGATCTTACCCGAGAGTAAGCGATCAATGCGGTCCGGTTCTACGCTAGAACCGTGTCCGATCATCCCGGAGGACAGCGCGGCAGCCCGGTCGGTAAGCCAGCCGATTGGGAAGATAGCTCAGCGACGAGGCATTTAGAGAGGCATCCTACAGCTTGCTCCGACTTTCGCGGCGGCTTGCAGCACGGAAAAACGCGTTCCGCTCAGGGTCGGCTGTGAACCCCTGACAGCGCAGAGGCCACCGAGGGCCCATGGCGGCAGGCCACGCTCCGAGCTCTACCCAGAGATTCGTCACGCAAAACCTATTGCCTGAACTACAGACACGTCGACTCGTCCCGAGAAGGAGACTTCAAAGGACCCTCGCAGGTAATATGGGGACTTGTCCTCAGCAGCAACGTCCGTCCGCTAGTCAAAGAATTCATGAGGAGGAATTCAAAATCCTGGCCAGGGTATATCAGTTACGCTTTCACAGTGGAGAACTAGCGCGACTTTTGGTGTTCTTGAGGGAACACTGCCTGCCTTACCCAGAAGCAGGTACGTTATCCCTTCAGCTCTGGGATCAGATAGGAGACTGCATTCAGCAACCCCTGAAAGCTCCAAAGGGCATAATTCGCACATGGAGCAAATGTAGGAGTCTTTTAGCAGAGGTAGACCCAGTCCGGGTAGAGGCTAAAGAACCCCCAGCGCCAGCAGAGCCATCGGCGCCCACGGCGCTCTATCCGTCACTTCAGTTTAAGCAGAGTAGTGTAGGGAGCTTTCCCTCGGTGACAGCTGCAGACGTCACCGGTGGAATGCATGGAATGGGAAGCGCAGGCGCTTCTCTGACAGCTACAGGTTCCCGAGCTAAGAGTGCCCTTCAGCGCACAGTTGAGGAAGAGATCAAGAAGGGGGAATTGCCAGTAGAAGAACTAGCTGAGCTTAGTCAGATTTGTCCAATTCGCTTGGAAATGGATGCCCTCACAGGGCAGCAGCAGGTAGTTCATTCACCAGTCCCGTATAAGCTCCTTATGGCTATACGGAAGGCCATTTCAGAGACAGGACTACAGAGTCGGTTCACTAGGGGCATGCTTCAGCAAGTGTGTGAGAACACCATGTTCATCCCGCACGACTGGAAAGCCGTCATGCGGATGATGCTCAACCCCAGCCAGTATATGTTATGGGACAGCGAGTATCACCTCGAGGCTCAGGCTAGGGCTGCCAGGATGGGAGGGGCAGTACTTCCTGACCAATTATATGGTTCAGGTGCCTTCGAATCCATCGATGTGCAGACCAACTTGCCACTTGCCACTCTTCAGATGTCAGCTGAGGCGGCCTTCAGGGCCTTCCTCAAAGTCCCAGCATCTGGCAAAGCGGCCAAAAATTACACCGCAGTCAAACAGGGCGCCCAGGAGTCCTACATGGACTTTATCAATCGCTTAGAGGAAGCGATTAGTAGGCAGATCGATAACGAGCAAGCCCAACAAGAGCTCATGATGAAATTGGCTAAAGACAACGCCAATCTCGACTGCCGTAAGATCTTGCAGTCACTGGGTAACCGTCCCGACTTGACTCTCACGGACATGATTAGAGCTTGCGCCGACGTTGGCACAGACTCCTACAAAATGGGTCTGCTGGCAGCAGCGGTGCAAGGGGGTAGAAGACCGAAGAACAAGGGAGCATGTCACAATTGTGGCAAGGTCGGTCACTTCGCTAGGGAGTGCCGATCCAAGAGCAGCGGACAACATTCCGGCCGTTCCAAGGCTCCAACCACCCCGTGTCCAAAGTGTAAGAAAGGCTACCATTGGTCCAGATTCTGTCCGAATTCGGGAAACCGGAACGCGGGCACGTCTCTGGCCCCGGTCCAAACAGAGGCTTCCCTTGCTCTGGGCGAGCCAGAGCTAGATTAGATTCCATTCACATTCCAGGCATTGCGAAGGCGCAGGCCAGCCCCAAGGGCAGTACAGGGCTAGAATTGACTCGCCAGGCGGACGTCACATGCGACTTGCCAGGCACAGTCTATCTGGTGGATTCCCAGTACATGGGACCCCTGCCCAAAGGCTTCATAGGTTTAGTTTTGCCTCGCAGTGTAGCAGGAGCACGCGGAATTCTTGTAATTCCGGGAGTCATTGACTCAAATTTTTCGGGTGTTCTCCAAGTTCAACTCTGGACGCACCTACCACAGACCATTCACAAGGGAGACACGCTAGCGCAACTGATTATGGTTCCTTGTCACTCGCCAGCAGATAGCCAGGGAAGGCTCAGGGACAGCGCAGGGCCCGGGTCAGAAGACCGCTCGAGCGCAAGTGAGGCAGTACAAGGATATCAGGTCTTAGCGACAGTGGAGACCAACATAGAGTGGAAACAGCGGCCAGTGATTGAGGTATTTTTGAATAAAAAATCGTTCTCAGGGTTGCTCGATACCGGAGCTGACGTCAGCGTGGTCAGACGAAGCCAATGGCCACAAGAGTGGGCCATTGAGCCGGTCTCCGATGTGTGGGGGGTAGGCGGCATCCAAGAAGCGTTTAGAAGCCGGGAGTGGGTGGAAGTCATGATCCCTAAGGCTGACGGCACAGAGGTCATTCGGCCGCACATTCTGGACGTGCACATCAACCTTTGGGGGCGAGACATTTTACAGCAATACGGTGCCACTCTCACATTCGGGTAATGGCATTGCCACTTAAATGGCTTACCAACACGCCAGTCTGGGTGGAATAATGGCCGGTAGTGGGGGAGAAATTAGTCGCCCTAAAGCAACTGGTTAAAGAACAGCTAGACGCAGGACATATAGAGCAGTCCACTAGTCCCTGGAATTCGCCCATTTTTGTCATTAAGAAGAAGTCGGGGAAGTGGCGACTCCTCCACGATCTCAGGGAGATCAATAAATGTATACAGCCAATGGGTCCGCTTCAATGCGACATCCCAAATCCGAATATGATTCCTGAGGGTTGGGAGATCCTGGTCGTAGACCTAAAGGATTGCTTTTACACCATTCCCTTAGACCCCAGGGACCGGGAAAGGTTCGCCTTTACGGTGCCGGTTGTGAACCACAGCGAGCCCACGCAGCATTACGCGTGGAAATTTTTGCCACAGGGGATGCTCAATTCGCCCACCCTGTGCCAAATTTATGTTCACAACGCACTGGCAAAGTTTCGAAACCTTCATCCCACAGCTTTAGTATGCCATTTCATGGACGATATCTTGGTCGCAGCGCCGCAACTCGGCAGCGAAATGTTTACAGACCTCCAGGCCAGCCTGGGGGAGAAAGGGTTACTCATTGCCCCGGAGAAAGTGCAGAGAACCGAGCCCTTCTCATACTTGGGTCATCGGCTTCTCCGTTCCTTCGCAGCACCAGTTTTGCCTCAGATCAGTTTGAAAGACTCAGTCACCTTGGTAGAACTGCAGCAAGTTTTGGGTAACATTAATTGGGCCAGACCGTATTTCAGATTGGATACGGATCTTTTAAAACCGCTCTTCTCGCTGCTAACGCTAGGTAAGCAGCCGGCAGACCGGATACAAATTCCTCGAAAAGCACGCTTGGCTCTCGAGAAAGTCAACCAAATTCTCAGTCAAAGGTGGGTGGACAGGATTGCTCAGGGGCCATATGCCCCGATCCTGAACTTGTACATCGTTCGGGCCGGATCCATGTTCACCGGAGCCCTAGGAGTGGACTCCGAGAAAGGAGCGAGTATCGTGGAATGGGTGTACTTGCCGAACACCTCTTCCCGAAATATCATTCCTCCCCAAGAGCTGGTCTCCGCGGTGGTCTACCGCGGAAGGCTAACAGCTAGGGACATTTCAGGGCACGACTTAGCATAATCGTGGTCCCATTCATCAAAGAGAAAATTCAGCAGCTGATGCAGCTCGGTGACTCGCTTCCAATTGCCTTGGAAGGATTCACCGGATGCTTGGCATACCATTTGCCAAAGGACCCCAGACTCGTCTCACTTCAAACGCAGACAGTCAGCTTGTATGAATTGATCTCGCTGGTTCCGCTTCAGGGGGCCAGAACAGTTTTTACAGATGGGGGTCGCACATATGGTGTCTTAACTTGGCAGGAGGGCCAGGCTTGGCGCACGCTGCTAACTCTTCCACAGAAGTCCGCACAACGGGCAGAGTTGGCAGCAGTGAACCTTGCTTTGCGCACCTTCGCCAAAGAGTGCCTCAACATTATTACTGACAGTCAGTATGTTAGGAATTTGCTTCACAGTCTACCGGGAGCATACATCACTCCCGCGATAGACAAAAATTTGCTGAGTCTGTTCCTCACAGCTCAATTTCACTTGCGGAACCGCACGGAAGCGCTCTATATCGCCCACATCCGAAGTCACCAGGACCTCCCGGGTCCGATTTCCGCGGGCAATATCAGAGCGGATGCGGCCGCAAAGGAAATTCAGCAACGGTCAGTGTTAGATGTTTTCACTACTCCAATTCAGAGTCATGCATTCTTTCATCAGAATGCCAAAGTGCTCGCCAGACAGTTTAACCTGCCACTTTCTCAAGCCCAAGGCATAGTTCGCTCTTGTCAGCATTGTGCAGGGGCACCGGGGGGGGGGGCTCGTAGGGGGTCAACCCACGAGGGACAGAGACTAACCAGGTGTGGCAAATGGACGTCACACATGTCCCGCAGTTTGGCAGATGGCAGTACATGCACGTTTGCATTGACACCTTCTCGCAATTCGTTTGGGCGACAGCGCAAAAAGGGGAGACTGCTTCCCACATGGAGCAGCACCTCCTAGCCTGCTTCGCAGCAATGGGCAAACCTCGGCACGTGAAAACCGATAATGCCCCGTCCTACAGTTCTAGGCAGCTGGCTAACTTCATGGCCACCTGGGATATCAAGCATACCTTTGGCGTTCCTTACAATCCGCAGGGGCAAGCGATTGTAGAACGAGTCAATCAGACACTCAAGTCCTACATTGACAAACAAACAGAAAGGGGGGAGCCACCAGCCCTCCCCAAGACACAGGGTCAGGCACAGCATTGTCTGAACAAGGTGTTGTTCACGTACAATCACCATAATGTTTTTTTCCGATTGCACGCCGCAGGAGAAACACTTCCGCCGTTTGGAAGCTCTCCCGTGACCGCTGGTCCGTTACCGGGTGCCACCGGACCCTTCCTGGAGGGGCCCGGCGCCACTCGTAACCTGGGGAAGAGGGTATGCTGCAGTTATGTCTCCTACAGGTGTCATCTGGATTCCAGCTCGGTGCGTTAAGCCTCACTTGGAACCACACGGCGTGGACCCAGACCGACCCGATCCCAATCCCGGAGATGGAGGACCTCACCCTGACCGAGGGGACCCGGCGGAAGAAGTGGCGACAGCGGACGGAGCCGAAGGTCACCTGGGGGATTGTCAAGATCCTTTGCCATGAGGCCGAGGACATCGCCCAGCGCGAGGACTGGGAGCCAACGCCGGAGAACATCGTGTCTGCAGTTTTTTCCCTGATCACCGCCAACACCATGGCGGTCACCATCATTCTGACCCTCTCCCTACTTGCGGGGGGAGGCGTTCAGGCAGCCTCACTAAAGGCCAGCGATCTGATGCCAGGCGGAGATCTCTCTGCCCGGATGCACTACAATCTATGGGAAAGGTTGGCGGGTCTCGTCAACCAGTCCGATTTTTGCCTGAAGCAGGACATTGGTCCTGCCTCAATCCTGAGCACCTGTCTCATCCCAGTGTGCCACACTCTGGACGCGCGCACCAGGGATGGCAACTGGCTGGTGAGGCGGATTTTCAGTCCGTTTTTCCCAACGAGTTTCTCAGCATACGCTCGCTGGGGAACTCAGTTAACCATGACTTTGCTGGCTGATGCAGCCACTCTCCACACCCCTTGAGTGGCAGTCAGCCCGAACTCTACTTGTGCTCGAATGACCGGCTGCTCCGCAGTCGGCCGGACTCGACGCCGCTGCCTTGACGCTGGCCGCGGCAACTGGACTTGCGATAACCCAGAGACACTTGGTTCAATGTATGCTCATGTTACCCTACCTTCAGGTTGGTTCTTTACATGCAATCAGTACACTTGGAACTACATTCCCGCAAATGTATCAGATTCCATGTGTTGTATCAGTTGCTTGACATTGTTACTCCCCACTAGGGATATGATTGTTCCAAGCACAAATGTTTCTGCACCCATACGGCACACTCGTGCCACCCAGTTAGACAGCTCATGTGATAGCAACATTAGGGTTCTGAGTCCAGCTGAGTACGTCTCGCTGGCAGTCAGCATCCTTGGCGTGCCAGGCTTAGCCGTCGGCAACGCTCGGAGAATTGGTCAATTGGCTTGCGGATTAGCAAAGGCCATCAACCATACCTCCTCAGCGATAGCGCTGCTCAACCAGGAGCAGGCAGAGCTTCGCCATGCCATCCTAGACAATCGAGCAGCTATCGACTACCTTCTGTTGTTACATCATTTGGGTTGCGAATCTGTCCACAACATGTGTTGCTTTAATCTCACAGTCAATACCCGTAAGGTACAGAGCCAGCTCACAGACCTCCACACCCTAGTCAAGAACATCAAGGAGGATTCTTCATGGGGGTGGTGGGATTCCTTGTGGTCGTGGCTCCCATGGGGATGGCTCCAGACAACGCTCAAGGTGGTTGCGGGGGTGATCATACTGGGCATAGCAGGATGCTGTTTCATGCAATGTATTCCCTCGCTGCTATCGAGATGCCCCCCATGGGGGGAACCCCGAAGCGTTGTTCCCGTACATCAGCTGATGCCCCTCTTGCGCAGGGTCGCCTGTCAGGTCCATAAATAACAGAAAAAGGGGGGATGCGGATTCCGCATGCACAATTGGCATAATGCCTCTGGCAAAGGTTACACCGGCGAAGAAGGTTCCTGGTCACTGGCCCTTGCCAGCATGGAAATTGGGGGGGGGGGGGCGAATTAATAATCATAGGGTTGATTCACCCACATCTGACCTGACCAGCGATTCTGCTGAGAGAAGCAAATCGCTAACCTCCGTTACGCATTAGGCAGTTACTGACTCACAGATCAGCCCAAGCTCTAGTGCAAATAGAGGCCATATTTACCTTGGTGTAAACCCCGAACAATGGATTTCCCCTGTCAGTGTTTGCCCCAGTTAATTAACTTCCCCCAGAGAGATTTCCCATTAACCCGGGTAAATGGGTGATATGATTTTCTGTCAGATGACGATTCTATCACACACTGCCTTGAATTCTTATATATGATGATGTTTTCCCCTCAATAAACCACTGGTCTTCGCTCCATCTTGTCTCGTGTCGTTCCTCGACCAGTCTCCTCCGGGATCCTAGGGGCCTCCTCACGGCCCCAATACAACAGGCTACCATCAGGCTACCTCTTTATAAACAACAAAAAAGAATTAGCATATACTGTGTTTGTGTGCAAGAGAGAAGGAATGAGAGCAAGAAGCAAAAATCCACCTATACACATTTTCTTTAGTATTTTGTTTTCCATTTATACATGAGATATTGGCCAGAATTTTACTGTGCAATTTTATGCTGTGCAGCTGTGATGATGTAATACAGGTTGCAGTGATCCCTTTTTCCTAGAGAAGCCTTTGGGAGCCAGGGGAAGGGGAAGGTAATTCTATAAAGCTTGAAAATCATCCCCACTAGTCCTGGCAGCTGGACTGGGACCAATGGCAATACTGTAGTTTCAAGGGTTTTCTCTGTTTTAGAAGCAGAAGCAATCTTAGGAAGGACAGAAGACCTGTCTTAGAAAAGTTTAACATCAAGTTCCAAATACCACCCGTGAATATAACTCAGAATCTTAAATTTGCTGGCAGTCTTGATTCATTGATGTAGAATCTTAGGGCAAAGGTTTCCTGGTTATCGTGATATGCAAAGGACACTTTGATGTTCTGGTAGAAATGCGAAGCAGCCAGCATAACAGGGCCAAACAACTTTATTAGGCAGTCAGAACATGGGGAGCAGTGGCGCAGCAATGCTTAATATATACACTCAGAAATGGATACATTTAGGTGGGAAGTGACAAGAAGGAGAGTGGGGTAACTGGAAGGTTATTGGACTTGAGTGAAGACTGTACAGGCTACATAGTTTAGGCAGGAACACAGTCCCACAATATTTCAAGACCAAGAAGAAGGAGACAAAATGGTGGATTGTACTGATCCCAATTATTTCACAAAACCTTTTTGGTGTATGGGACCAAAGACACCAGGACAGCCGAAGAGCTGGCTTAACACAACTTTATTACATGCTGGTCAGTGGGAACATGTGGTAATGGCGGATGAACAGCTCAATATATACAGTGGCTATACATTTGAATGTGGCTCCTTGACAGTCCATTGGCTACTGTCCGCGTGATGTCATTGTAGGTCACGCCCTTCTTGTCCAGGTGAAGGTAGTGGCGGGAATCTTCCCGCGCTGTTGTTCTAGGTGAGTCTTGGACCAATGAGCTTGGACGCTCGCTATTGCCATCTAGTGGCCACTAGCTCGCGTCCTATTAAGGTTACAGTGATGCAGCTGAAGGTTACAATGTTACGCATAGAAAAGGTTACATTGGATACACATGGATAGGTACATTGTTTAAAGGCACAGGCTTTAGGACACAACACCCCTCCCCCCTAGGATGAGACGAAGTCTCTTAGCCAAGATGGTTTATTGCACTCGCGTTTGGGCCGCGATGTGGGTTGGCCCACCCGGGGCAGCTCCCGCTTCCTTGTTCCCTGGACCCCTGTCCTGTAATGGGAGAGGGAGACTTGTTAGAGGCTTGCTGCGGTTTTGCAGCTTTAGGGGAAAGGGTAGATTCCGTTGTGGTTGAACCGGGGGCACCAGGGGCTAACGTAAAACCCCTCTTCTCGCTTGGATGGGTGGGGGACCACTCCGAAACCCCCCCCCCCGGTTCTGAAAATCAAAATCAAACTCTGTTGGGGGATCCCGCGGGATATCTACGAGGACAAATTCCTTCTCCTCCCCCCTTGGTGGGGACTCTGGACCCCCCCTCCCCTCCCCCTTGGGCTAAACGGGTGGGGGAGAACCCTAACGCTGAATTTGTATCCGTTTTTTCGGCGCCCTGATTTCCTGGGACCCGGCTCCGGAGCTGGTCCGCGTGCCGCCGCCAAAGTAGACCTGTGTTGGTCTCCATGCGGTACGAAACGGGACCGGTTTGTTCCACGACCACCCCGGCACCCAGGCTGGCCCCGCGCTGGCGTAGTTCCTGCAATGTACCGGGGCACCCACGCCGAAACTCTTGGTGGCTTCTAACCCTATGTTCCTCCCCTTGTCCTCAACTCTCGTGGGATCTAGTCTAGTGAGTATGGTGGTCAGCTTCCTGCGCATTAAAAGCTCCGCAGGGGAGTAGCCTGACGCTAGCGGGGTCACCCTGTACCCTAGCAGAAGCTGACACACTTGCAGGTTGAGGTCCCCGGGGCCCATGCGCCGCAGCGCGTCCTTCGTGGTGCGTACGAGGCGCTCCACTTGGCCATTGGTGGCCGGATGGAAAGGGGCGGAGGTGATGTGCCGGATGGCGTTAATCTCTGTGAATGCCCTGAACTCAGCGGACGTGAAGCAACTAGCGTTATCGCTAATTAGAGTGTCGGGTATGCCGAACGTGGAAAAAATTCTCCGCAAATGCTTAATTGTCGCGGCCGAGGAGGTGCTCGTGACTGGGATGACCTCCAACCACTTGGAGAAAGCGTCCACAACAAGGAGAAACAGGGTTCCTCGGAACGGGCCCGCAAAATCTATGTGCACCCGGGACCACGGCCCCTTAGCCGCGTCCCATTCCCTGTGGGGAAGGCGGGCCTCCTCCGGTCTGGAGCATTGGCAGCTCTCGCAAGTGCCGACCATGTGCTCGATGTCGGCGTCTAACTGGGGCCACCAGAAGTAACTCCGGGCCAGCGCTTTGGAGCGCACAATTCCGGGGTGGCTGACGTGCAGCAGTTTAAGCACCCGCGGTCGAAGGGATGTAGGGATCACCACCCGCTGCCCCCACAAGAGGCACCCCCTCTCTAGGGACAGTTCCAGCTTCTTCCTAAAAAATGGGGCGAATTCCTCTGCTGGGGAAGACGCCGGCCACCCTTTCTGTACCCAGGAGCAAACCGCCGCCAATGTCTTGTCCTTCCTTGTCGCTGTGGCAATGTCGGCGGGCACTATGGGGGGCGAATCCAAAACCTCTATCATGAGCACCTGGCGGTCACGCCCCTCTCCGCCCATCTGGCTCTGCGTTAGGGGAAGGGGGGACCTTGATAGGGTGTCCGCATGGCTGATCTCTTTCCCGGGCCGGTACACCAACGCGTGCTGGTAGGCGTTGAGAAAAATAGCCCACCGAAGCATTCTCGGGGACAGGATCTGTGGCGTGGGCTTATCTGCGGTAAAAATGCCTAGTAGGGGCTTGTGGTCAGTCACGATGGTGAAAGGGCGGCCATACAGAAAATCGTGAAATTTTTTGGTCCCCGCAACTATCGCCAGCGCCTCCCTGTCTGTCTGGGCGTAGTTTCTCTCCGCTTGGGACAGGGACCTGGAGTAAAATGCTATTGGGGCCTCCCTCCTGTTTTCCAACACGTGGCATAACACTGCCCCCACCCCCACCGGGGATGCATCACAGATCAGTACCACCGGCCGTTTGGGGTCGAAATGGGTCAGAATGGCGTCAGACGCCAGGAGTTGTTTCAGTTCCGTGAATGCCCTCTCCTGGTCATCGCCCCACTTCCATGCCGCATCTTTCTTGAGCAACTTGTGAAGCGGCTCAGCCACCGCAGCCTTCTGTGGAAGGAAGGAGTGGTAGAAATTTAAGAGCCCTAGGAACGACTGCAACTCGGGCTTGGATGCGGGGCGAGGAGCTTTCTTGATGGCGGCCACCTTGGATTTGGACGGTTTGATCCCCTCGGGTGTTACTCGGAACCCTAAGAACTCAACCTCCTTCGCGAAGAAGACGCATTTGTCTTTTCGCAACCTCAACCCCGCCTGTTCGAACGCCGCCAGGACCTTGTTTAGCCTTTCAGCCAACTCAACCTCACTCCCCCCATTATCAATACGTCATCAAAATATGGTAAAACACCGTCCAGCCCTTTGAGGAGGCGTTCCACGAGCGACTGGAAAATTCCAGGCACTGAGTTCACGCCGAATTGGAGGTGCGTCACCTGGAACGCCCCCTTATGCGTGATTATGGTCTGTGCAGCAGCTGCAGCAGGGGTTACCATGAGTTGCTGATAGGCCTGTGCCAGGTCGAGCTTAGCGAAACACTTTCCCCCATGTAACCTGGCTAGCAAATGGCTGACCACCGGCACCGGGTACGCATTAGGGCGGATTGCCTTATTAATGGTGCACTTATAATCGGCGCAAATGCGAACCTCCCCATTGGCCTTCAATGCTGTGACAATTGGAGTTTCCCACTCCGCGGAATCAACAGGAACAAGAATCCCCTGGCCCACTAATTTGTCCAGTTCCGCCTCTATTTTGTCCTTGAGTCTGATTGGGCTCCTCCGGGTCCAGGTCGAACGCTACTGGGGGTCCATTGAATTTCCCAAGTCCCTTCTTGAAGACTTCGGGGGGCGCGTCGCACACCTCCTGTATCGGGTCAGACCCAACGGCGTGCACCCCCCCAATGAACAGACCCAGGGGCTGAAACCATTGAGTCCCGAGGAGGCTGCAATTACCCCCCTTAAGAACGACTAGGGGGAGTTCCGCGGCGTGCCGCTTGTACTGAACCTGGAAATTCCCAACCCCCAACACCGGTATACTGTTCCCTTGCACGTCCCGAAGCGTGGACCTCAACGCTTTGAGCTTGGGCCGTACGCGGGGGGCATAGAAAAGGTTACATTGGATACACATGGATAGGTACATTGTTTAAAGGCACAGGCTTTAGGACACAACATTTTCATTTTGATTAATTTCATTGTTAGCTGGGGAACTCTTGGAACTGTGTACAAAATGTAACTTTTACAGGCTGCGTCTGGTGGGCTCCACTGTTTAAGAAGGGTGAAGGCTAAGCTAATTCTCAAAAACTCCCTCTGGGAAATGATTGAGTAAGAGGAGCCAGAGTCAATCTCCATCCTCACAGGGGCCCCTTGCACCAGTACCTCAACAAAGTAACGGGGGTGTCCCATGGACACGCTGAAAACCGGGGCCTCGTCGCCGCTGTCGTCGGAGACGCGGCCCACGCCGTCCTGCTTCCTCGTGGGCCGGGCGCCATCCTTTGGTCTCGTCGAGCGGTCTGGCCTCGTTGAGCGGTCGGGCGAGCTCCTCCGGTCCCTCGCTGGGCGGTCGGGCGAGCTCCTCCGGTCCTTGCGTCGTTGTCTGCAGACTTTGGCTATGTGCCCGCGTCGCCCGCAGTTGTGGCACTCGGCCTTTCTGAACGGGCACCTGGCACGGTCGTGAGCCGCCCCGCAGCCGTCGCAACGCCGGCCCTCCTTTCGGACCCTCCGGACGTCCTCGTCGTCGCTGCTTTCGGCGGATGATTTCGAAGTTCGCCGGGCTGCGTGCACCGAACTCTCTGCTTTGTCGTCCCTCGGCCGCCAGTCCTGGAGCTCTTGCACCCCTGCCTTCGTGGCTTCCGCGGCCTGTGCCGCTTTCAGGACCTCCTGCAAAGTGGGGGGCGGCTCCTGATTCATTAGCGTGCGCTGAATCTCAGCGTCCTTCAGGCCGCATAACACGCAGTCCCTGAGGGTGACTTCCAAATTCTCCCATTTGCACGGGCCGGCAGCCAGGCGCAGGGCCGCTACGAAAGCGGCGACCGACTCATCAGGCGCTTGGACTCGCCTCCAAAACGCGCTCCGAGCGGGAAACATCGCTACCGAGGGCCGGAAATGGTCTCTCAGCACCGTCAGGAGCTCTTTTGCCTTGAATTCAGCCGCCTTTTTGGGTGCGATGAGGTCAATCAGTACTCTCTTTCCATCGTGCCCGAGCATTCTGGTGAAGATGGCTCTCTTCTTTGCCTCGTCCGTCACCTCGAACTCCACCAGCGCACCTTGGAAGTCCATTTCGAAGAGTTCCCAATCTTGCGGTTTCTTGATGTCGAAACCGGCGTATGTCTTGGTCCCGTGGGCAGCCATTATCCCACCTTCGTCGCCAATTTAGTGTATGGGACCAAAGACACCAGGACAGCCGAAGAGCTGGCTTAACACAACTTTATTACATGCTGGTCAGAGGGAACATGAGGTAATGGCGGACGAACAGCTCAATATATACAGTGGCTAAGCTGAAAAGTTTCCAGAAAGTGTGATGAAGATGGTAAAAGGTCTAGAAATGAAGCCCTATAAGGGATAGTTGAGGGAGCTGTGTGTGGTTATCTCGGGGGTGGGGGTAGAGACTATCCTGGAGAGATGATATAATTGCCATTTTCAAATATCTGAACAGCTGTCATGTGGAAGAATGAGAAAGTTTGTTTTCTGAGGCTCTGAGCCTACAACCTATTCGAATTATAAGAAAGAAAATTCTAATTGAATGTTAGGAAGAATTTCCTGGCAGTAAGAGCTATTTGGCAGTGAAATGAACTACCTTAGAAGGTGGTGGATTATTTTTTCAGTGGAGATTGGATGGCTGCCAGTCAGGGAGGTTTCAGTTGTGGATTTCCTGCATTGGCAGCAGATTGGACTTTATGGTCTTTACATTTCTTCTAGCTCTATTCTTTCTTATAGTGTAGACTTCCTTGAAGGATCTCATGGCAATATGCATGGCTCCCTGACCCAATATTTAACATTGTTGGGGTAATAACAACCTTGCATGCATTATCACTGTATATAAGTGGCAGTGGGCTTTATAGCCCAACTAGCTGATTACCTGGCTTCACTCGGGTTTTTCTTTTCTTTAACATAGGCCAGCCTTTCCCTCTTGGAAACCTCATGGGGTGTATGTGGGTCACTCCTGCCTTCCTTCCTCCATCTCTCTCTTCCCTCACCCGTCCTGCTTCTCCGTCGATGGTCACTTACCGTCCTGTTATGTACTGAATAGAATGTGACAAGTACTCTTTAACTGATTGTATCCAGCAATTGTATCCATTGTAACTAATCAGAGACACATTGTAGCAAGCCGTTAAGGATAATACTGCTCGTGCCAGTAGCAGCATCCAGCTCACATGATACAGATTCCCCTGAATACCTGAAGGGCGGGAAACCTTCCCGCCGCACCGCACCTGGAGAAGATGGGCGTGACGATCCATGACGTCACGCGGACAGTAACCAATGAACTATCACCCGGGTTATTCAAAATGTACAGTGTGCTATAAATAGAGCTGTTGGTCCACCATTACCTCATGTTCACTCTGACTACCATGCAATAAAGTTGTGTTTTAGCCCTTATTGCGGCTCCTTCTTTGTCTTCCGTGCAAGACACCAAATTGGCGACGAAGGTGGGATGGCGTCCCGAAAAGTGAACATCGCGCCCTTCGACACCACGAAGCCAGAAAAATGGGAACTCTACAAGCAGCAGTTCCTCTACGCTATGGACCTCAAAGACATCGAGGAGGAAGCCCAGCGCTGGGCATTCCTACTGGCCCAGTGCAGCCTAGAGACTTTGGAACTGGCCACCAGCCTCCTGACGCCGAGACCGCTCAGGGCCATGCCCCTAGATGAGATCCTTATTGAGCTGAGGAAACACTTTCGCCCAAAAGTGTCAGTGTTCCCGGCAAGGTTCGCATTCCAGCAGCGGTGCCAGCAGGCCGGTGAGTCCGTGGCAGACTTCGTGGCAGCCCTGCGGGTGGCTGCCATGCCTTGCCGGTGGGGAGCATCCCTGAGCGAGGTGCTGAGAGACAGGCTCCTGCTGGGCCTGCGAGATGAGGGGGCCAGGAAAAAACTACTGGCCAAGGACGAGAGCATCTTGTTCAAGCATGTCCTGCGCATCGCCCAAGCCACCGAGTCAGTGCAACAAGGTGAACGGGTGTGCCGGGCCAGGACCACCGTGGTTGGGGGCCCCCCACCGGCGGTCCCAGTCCACAGCTGTTCCTCCCACGGAGAGCAGGGGCCCTCCGAGTCCACCATGTCCACCTCCGACTTCAGCGAGGACAAGGACGTGCAGCAGGTGCAGAGGAGGCCTGAGATTCGAGACCGCGCCAGAGAGGACCGCCGCTGCGATGGATACGGGGCATCCCACGACCGGAGCCGATGCCCATTCCAGAAGGCGGAGTGCCACAACTGCGGGCGGCACAGGCACATCGCAAGGATCTGCAGGCGGCATCGAGATGACGGCAAGGGCCAGGCGGAATGACCCCAATGAAAGGCAGACGGGGTCGGGCACATCCTCGACGACGATGAGCCCCAGGAGCACCGCGTGTCTCGACGGGTTTCCGACGACCGCGACCAGGCGGTCCACAGCGTGCAGTTGCGGCGCCCCCGGTTTTTTGTTGAGGTACTGGTACAGGGGGTCCCAATAAGAATGGAGATCGATTTGGGGTCATCGTACTCCATCGTCTCCCACAGGGAATTTCTGCGCATTCCCCCAAAGTCATGCCCCAAGCTGAAGGCCCTTAAGACTAATTTGCGGGACGTTCAGGGCAAGAGTATACCAGTGTTGGGGGTGGGAGAGTTCAAGGTTCAGTTTAAAAGGCGTTCCGCGCAGTTGCCCCTAGTAGTTCTAAAGGAAGGGTCCTGCTGTCTCCTGGGTACACAGTGGTTCGGGCCCCTGGGAGTTTTCATTGGAGGCATACACGCCATGCAGGCTGACCCGGAGGTGTGTAACGCACACCCTGCCATCTTTGAGAAGGGGCTAGGGAAGTTCAAAGGGCCCCCAGTTTCTTTCGAATTGGACCCTGACATCCGTCCCATCAGGATGAAGCCAAGAAGAGTGCCTTTCGCACTAAAGGACAAAATAGAGACTGAACTGGACAAACTGGTGGGTCAGGGGATTTTGGTGCCCATGGACTCCGCTGAGTGGGAAACCCCCTTTGTTATGGCACTTAAGGCTAACGGGGAGGTCAGAATCTGCGCTGACTACAAGTGCACGATTAACAAGGCAATTCGCCCAAATGCGTATCCGGTGCCGGTAGTAAGCCACCTGCTAGCAACCTTGCATGGGGGGAGGTGTTTCGCCAAGCTAGACTTGGCCCAGGCATACCAGCAATTGTCGGTAACCCCAGCTACAGCCGCCGCTCAGACAATTGTTACCCACAAGGGAGCCTTTAAAGTGATGCGCCTCCAATTCGGCGTAAATTCGGCTCTGGCGATCTTTCAGTCCCTTGTAGAAAGATTGTTGAAAGGGCTCCCAGGTGTTTCCCCCTACTTTGATGACATTCTGATAACAGCGGAAGGGGAACAGGAATTGGCCAAGAGGTTAGACCGGGTACTAACAGTGTTCAAGAAAGCGGGACTCAGGTTGAGAAAGGATAAGTGTGTGTTTTTCGCTGAAGAGGTAGAGTTTCTGGGTTTCCGAATAACCCCTGAGGGTATAAAACCAGCAGAGTCCAAGGTAGTGGCAGTGAAAGATGCTCCTCGCCCCACCACCAAGACCGAACTACAGTCCTTCCTAGGACTCCTAAATTTCTACCACTCTTTCCTCCCGGGAAAGGCGTCGGTAGCAGAACTGCTGCATAGATTGCTCAAAAAGGATGCGGCTTGGCGGTGGGGGGACAGCCAGGAATGTGCATTCCGAGGGCTCAAACAGCTTCTATCTTCTGAGGCTGTGTTGACCCACTTTGGCCCACAGAAATCCGTTGTGCTAGTCTGCGATGCCTCACCGGTGGGGGTGGGGGAAGTCCTGTGCCACGTGCTAGAGAGCGGGCGAGAAGCCCCAGTAGCATACTATTCGAGATCCCTGTCCAAGGCAGAGTGCAACTATGCGCAAACAGACAGGAAAGCCCTAGCGATTGTTGCTGGAACCAAGAAGTTCCACGATTTTCTCTATGGCAGGCCATTCAAAGTCATGACCAACCATAAGCCCCTCTTAGGAATCTTCACTACAGATAAGCCAACCCCGCAGATCTTGTCCCCAAGGATGCTGCGATGGGCGATTTTCCTCAACGCGTACCAGTACGCATTGACCTACCACCCCGGCAAAGAGATCAGCCATGCCGATGCCCTTTCCAGGTCACCCCTCCCACAGGCAGGGGACCCCGAGTGCGAGGTAGAACAGGACCACCAGGTGCTCCTGATTGAAGCCCTAGAGTCGCCCCCAATTCTGCCAGCTGAGATCGCCAAGGCTATGGTGAAAGACAAGTTATTGGCCTTAGTCAGTTCATGGGTACAGAAAGGCTGGCTGGCAAGCTCCCCCACGGAGGAATTCAGTATTTATGGTAGACGGAGAGACGAGCTCTCCCTAGAAAGGGGCTGCCTACTCTGGGGGCAGCGGGTAGTAATCCCCGAAGTTCTGAGGTCCCGGGTGCTCAAGATGCTGCATATCAGCCACCCGGGGATCGTGCGCTCCAAGGAGCTAGCTAGGAGTTATGTCTGGTGGCCCAAACTGGACACAAATATAGAGCACATGGTAGGCACTTGCAAGAGCTGCCAGAGCACCCGGCCCAAGGAGTCCCAACTTCCGCACAGAGAATGGGACATGGCCGTGGTCACGTCTACACGTGGACTTCGCGGGTCCTTTCAGGGGTACCCTTTTCCTTATAATAGTGGACTCCTACTCCAAGTGGTTGGAGGTAATTCCCATGGCCAGTACATTGTCAGCTGCAACGATTAAGCAATTATGCAAGGTATTCAGCTGCTTCGGTTTACCTGATGTACTTGTGAGCGATAATGCCACATCTTTCACGTCAGCGGAGTTCCAGGGTTTCATAGAGATTAACAAAATTCACCACATAACTGCGGCCCCCTTTCACCCCGCTACAAATGGTCAAGCGGAACGCCTGGTGTGAACAACGAAGGACGCACTGTGTAGGATGGGCCCCGGGGAATTGAACTTGCAGCTCTGCCAATTCCTATTAAGGTACCGTGTAACCCCCTTAGCATCAGGGCTCTCACCCGCTAAGCTCCTCATGTGGAGGAAACCCGCCACGATTCTCTCGAGATTAGACCCAACCAGGGTGGAGGACACGGGTAGAAACATAGAAATGGGGGGCACCAAGAGTTTCGAGATCGGCCAACCAGTACATTGCCAAAACTACGCGGCTGGCGGCCCCACTTGGGTACCTGGAATAGTGGTCGGACAGACGGGGCCAGTCTCCTACAGTGTCGAGACAAGCACGGGACTCCTCTGGAGGAGGCACGCCAACCAACTCAGAGGTAGAGTAGTGGGAAGGCAAGACGTGAGTGACCAAATGGAGCAGTCAGCGTTAGGGTTCTCCCCCACCCGCCTATCCCAAGGGGGAGACACAGACCACAGGGGGGAGGGAAATGAGACAAACCTGCGTCCTTTTGACCCACCGGGTAACAGGAACAATTTAGAAGAGAGGGATTTCGAAGAATTGTTAGATTTTGAGTTAGGAGACCAGGGGGATTTTTCGGAGTGGTCCCCCACCCATCCAAGCGAAGAGCTGGGTTTTTCTTTAGTCCCTGGAGCCCCCGGTCTCACATCCCTGGAGTTTACTCCCACACCTAGACCTCCCCAATCCCCGGCTCACGACTCGCAGCCCATCGCTAACGAGTCACGCTCCTCCAATGCAGGAACTCCGGCCCGAGGTGCGGCCACCCCTCGCCCAAAGTGAACGTGCGGAAAGCCTCAATGGCTAAAGGACTTCGTCCTCACCTGGGGGGAGGGATGTTATGTACTGAATAGAATGTGATAAAGTACTCTTTAACTGATTGTATCCGGCAATTGTATCCATTGTAACTAATCAGAGACACATTGTAGCAAGCTGTTAAGGATAATACTGCTCGTGCCAGTAGCAGCATCCAGTTCACATGATACAGATTCCCCTGAATACCTGAAGGGTGGGAAACCTTCCCGCCGCACCACACCTGGAGAAGATGGGCGTGACGATCCATGACGTCACGCAGACAGTAACCAATGAACTATCACCCGGGTTTTTCAAAATGTACAGTGTGCTATAAATAGAGCTCTTGGTCCGCCATTACCTCATGTTCACTCTGACTAGCATGCAATAAAGTTGTGTTTTAGCCCTTACTGCGGCTCCTTCTTTGTCTTCCGTGCAAGACACCAAACGTCCTTATCCTTCCCATACATGTGTCCGGCCACTTGGCGGACCAGAAATCTCCAACAGCGGTGCCCAACGTCATACACACCCACATGGGGCTTGTGACCCCCACAGTGCTGATCTGGCATGCCCATTTGCCTTCCACCTACTGTGAAAACTACAGCTGAACTCAGAGGGCTACAGTCAGTTGATGTCACAAACTCAACCTACCTGGGACTATGACATCAGCCAATTATATTACTGCGAAACACACACATTGTATAGATCAACTGGGATTCAATTGGGGGGGTGTATGCCCCCCATGGGGCTTGTGACCCCCACAGTGCTGATCTCGCCAGCCCAAGGTACGTATGTACCAAATTTCAGCGGGATCGGTCCAGGGGTGTGGGAGCCTTTCGAGCACATACAAACCAACATAGATATAGATGTGATTGCCATTTGCCACTGACCTGATTGGTAAAGTTCTTTCCCTGCCTTTGGCAGTTGAGGCAAGCCCAAACCCCCTTTCTTGTTTGCTTGCTTTTGCTTCTATTGCTTTACTAATAATCTTTCTCTGATTTCTGACCAAGCAAGAAGCATGGAGATTCTTTCCACATGTGGTAGAATCCATGGCAGTTGCTACAAATGGTAACACTAAGTCAGGGATTCTCAACCTGTGGCCCGTGGGCCAGATGTAGTCCATGGCACCATTTCATGTGCCCCCCCACTGCCTCCACCACACCAGAAAGTGCCATAGGTTGGAGGAAAGGCAAAATGGCCATCCGGCCCCTGATACTGTCTGAGGGAGTTAAAGGTTGAGAACTCCTGCTCTAAGTAAACATATCCTTTTCTACTTTAAATGCTTCTAGAGTGATTTTATCAAACAAAGTTATAGTCTGTGTGCAAAAGAACCAGCAATGGGGAGGGCTGATCAGACTGAGTTGATTTCTCCAATGTTGTTGTTTTTCTACTTCATACTATGCTAAGTGGAAGGAATAACCAAAAGAAAGAAAAAAATCCCTAATAATCATTAGGTAGGGTAAGGAATCCACCTGAGATACTTAGTAGATGATGGTTGTAGCAGTAGCAAGAGTTTGGTTCACTGAGATATGAGTACCATGTACTACTCTATGCTCCCTAAGTTATTTTGCTATCTTCAAGGGGGTGGGGGTAGGATCTGAGTTTCTGCATGTGATGTGGAATGGAATGGAGGTGACATTTTGTCCTTAGCCTCAGGCTGCAAACTATCTTCTGACAGCACTTCTGTCTTCTGTTTGGAAGATTAGACTGCAGTGGGGTCACTCAGTGAGCTTCTTTTTAGCAAGTTCCGTGGTTGAACTGGGGGTGGGGTGGGGGGTGGTACCTCTATTCTCAGCCAACATACTACGCATATCATACCAACAGTGGCAGAGTGTTAAAATCTGAAATGCAGGCAGTTGTGTTGATCTGTCCCAACAGACCTGTTCTAAAAATTTCATCTTCACTAGGAGTAGGATATTTTTAAAGCTTAAATTGCCCATTTAAGACTATAATTTTAAAAATGATAAATGTTTACTTCATAACAATACCAAACCCTTCTACCTAGTCACACTGGTGTAGCACAAATTGTATAATTTTTGGAGATGAATTGTCTCAAATTAAGAAATCATTGTCAACATGACCAACAGTATTATATGCATATAACTGATCATGTCAATGATTGATTTCTTAATTTGGGGCAATTTCCTTCCAAAAGTTTACATAGCTTTGCAAGAACATTTTGGCCACTGCTGTAGGTGATCCTTCTCAGGTCTATAAGATCACTCTGAAAACTGTTATCCTGTCTGGCTTAAAACGCTAAATAGGTATCAGGCCTTGTTAGTACTTGGAAAGAGGATGTCTCTTTTCAGATAGGGAATATACAGAAGTGGTTTACCATTCCTTTCTTCTGGGGATGCCCTGGGTCTGTGCAGCTTGCCCATGACTAGCACTGCAAAGGCTAGCACTTCTCCTTTGAAGCACAGAGGGGGAAATGAACTTCCAACTTCTGGCTCTGCAACCAGATACATAAATTATGGTAGCTCATAAGTTAGTAGCATGACTCTCTCTGAAATCTTTGAAGGACAGTCTTCCACTGCTCTGTTCACATGCTACCTACAGATGGATTATTCTCTGCTTATCCAAAACTTGCAACAATCAATATCTGGCTCCTGAGTATCACTGCATATTAAGTTTTTTCCAATTAAGAAATACAACCATTCATTCAATGGTTACTGCTTCTGTGCATTCTTTTGTGTCCCCCATCCCCCCATATACACACAGGGTTCACATAGTGGACTCACAGAATAAGTAGAGGCTACGCAGCTGTAAAGCTTGATAGTTTATTTTTTTTCTCCCAAGGCTGAAGTTTATCTGCCTCATATATTTGGCATTCTGTCAGCAGAAAGTTTCTCATGCTGTGTGCCAGCCCAGAGGAGAGAGGGCTTCAAAATGTTATACTTAATATTATATTTAAACTATTTTGAGTTGCTTTGAGACCTCTTTTTTTTTAAAAGTCAATTTAAGGACAATTTGTTCTGGATATTCAGATATCAGACTGACAAAGGGAACATGCATTCTAGCCATCATATGGGTTACAAGCCTCCTGGAAAGTGAATTGTACAATTATTTTCTATTCCACAGGCGACGCTAGTAAAATTTCTTACATCTGTGAAGGACAAAATGGAGTTTAGCCAATTGCTGCAACTGTGTAGTATTGTCAGCTTAAAAGGAGACAAATAACTGTTTGTTAATGAACATTATCTGTTGCTTCTGCACAATTCTTTTAAAAAAATACTGTGCTGTGTTGTCCTTATTTTCAAAAAGGGCAAAAAGGAGCTTGGGAATTACAGAACAATCAGTCTGACATCAACCCCAGGGATAATTCTGGCAGTCAATCTGTAAACACCTCAAAAACAATGCAGTAATAACCAGAACATCAATTTTTCAAGAACAAATTAGACCAGAATAATCTTATCTCAATTTTTGATCAGGTAATTTCGTTGGTAGATAAGTGGGAATGCTATAGATATAATATGTCTTGACTTCAGCAAACCCTTCAATAAAATGCCCCATGATACTGTGATTAGCAATCTAAATAGATGTGAGTTGGATAGAACAACTTTCAAGTGAAAACACAGTTGGTTGCAGAATTATACTCAGAAATTGATTATCAATGGATTCTTCTCAAAGTGGGAAGAACTAATAACAAGTCTCAGTTCTGGATCTGGTGCTCTTCAAAATTTTGATTGATGATTTGGATGAGAGGGTGTAGTTCTGGATCTGGTGCTCTTCAAAATTTTGATTGATGATTTGGATGAGAGGGTGTAGGGAATATTTATCAAATTTGTGGATGGTATAAACTGGGTGGAATAGCTAACACCATGGAAAACAGAAACAACCTCCCAAAATATATTGACAGGCTTGAGCACTGAGCTATAAACAACAGAATGAAATTTAACAGGAATAAATGCATATTTCTACACCTAGGGGAGAAAACAAACTCACATTTACAAGATGGGGATACTTGGTTTAGTAATACAGTATTATGAGTGAGAAGAATCTTGGAACTGTTGTAGATCTCAAGCTCAATATGAATTGGTACTTCAGTTTGTATTTAGAGAAATATAGTCTCAAAATCTTGTGATTTACTAATTCCCTTCTATTCTGCACTGATTAAGCCTCATCTTTAAAGCTGTGCCTAAGTCTGGACACTGTGCTTTAAGAAAGATGCTGACAAACTGGAACAAGTTCAGAGAAGGGCAACAAGGATGATCTGGGTAATGAAAGCCAAGCCCTATGAAGAAAGACTGAAGGAACTGGGTATGTTTAGCCTTGAGAAAAGAAGAGTGAGAGGGAAATGGTTAGCACTTTCAAATTACTTGAAAGATTGTCCTATAGATGACAGGAAGGATCTATTCTCAATCATTCCAAATGCATAATAATGGGTTCAGGTTACAGGAGGCCAAATTTTGGTTGACTATCAGGAAAAACACATCGTAACTGTTAGAGCAGTATGACAATGGAACCAAGAATTCCATTGGCTCACCACAAGTCCTCAGGAGGTGGTGAGAGCTCCAATGCTACAGGCATCAAGAGAAAATTAGACAATCAGCTGTCAAATACACGTAGATTTCGATTTTTTCAAATTGAATAGGGGTTTGACTCAATGGTCTTAAAGGTATACCTCTAGAACTTCCACTGTGGTATAAAGAACATTTCTGTCATGTTATCCCACCTGCCCATTGAGGCCAAGCCAGCTAGCCTTTTCTGTCTTGCCTGTTTGGTGATACCTGGAGCAAATCCTTATTTTAAGCAATAATCTCAAACCTGTACCACCATCTCTCAAAATATATAAGTGAGAATGTTTGCCAAGGCCCCAATGGACCCAAGAAGGGGGAAATATCTGTTAGATCTAGCCCTTATAAGCACGAGTCCAGGACAATGATGAACAAACAGCAACAGATGTTTGAGGTGTTTACGTTCCTGGGCCCCGCCCTCCCCCCTCGCCCTTGGACTCTAAAGACTCTAAAGGCAGGAGATTTCGTGGGTGGTCTTGGCTGATTTGTATCTATTGCATTTTTACATTTTAATTGGTGTAATACTATGCTATGTACTGTTATGTAATTTTGCATTATTTTTTGTTTTACTTGTAAAACTGTATTTTGCCTTGTAATATTGTAATATTGTATTTCTGTATGTTTCTATGTATTGTGAACCGCTTTGGGTCGTCTGCTATACAAGGAAAGCGGTATATAAAAATAAATTCAAATCAAATCAAATCAAAACAGGCTTTATTATAACAGTCAGTAGAGATTAGCTTACAAGGTGTTCCAGATCCCAAGATGGCTATAGAATTCCAACGGTGTCAGTCCCTCTGGACCTTTACCTGGCAATGGGCAATAAACTAGCTACCGAGAATTGTAGCATAATGGAGGGACCCAGGCTTAGCGCTACCCAGGCTGCCTGTATGGTGTAGGAAGTATAGATCCTGTCCGGCCCCACCCTTGTTTGTCCATGGGCCTTATATAGTGTCTTCCCGGCGGTGGCTATTGGATACAAGGTAGCGACCCACAGGACAAATGTAACTAACCAATCAGTACAGGGGATATATGAAGGTAACCAATGGTGAGCAGGATCCAAAACTGTAACCAATGATTGGCTTGGATTAGCATAACTAGCACACCCTTTTACAGGGGATTTCGCACCACTTAAAGCTTCTAATTAGGATGGCAGGAAACCGCCATTTTCCTATTGCAAGAATGCTCCCTGGGCTACTTGCAATAGTGCCTCAATACACAACAATGTCCCTATGCAAAATGCACAGCAGACACAGTTTTTTGATCCCCAGAAGCTAGGTCCTTTCCACAAGTTAAGTCCCCACAGAAAAATAAGAAAAGTATGAGAATTTGGATCCCCAGCACCTTTGCATATGAGAATCAACAGACATGTACCCCCTTACAATATTAGGAGGCAATAAACATTACAAAAGGGAAAAAATACTCTTTAACATTTATTTAACATGAGCATATGGCATGACTAATTACTACACAACAAGATGTAAGGCTTCTATAAATGACAAGCCAAATTATTTAAAAGTACTGAGAGTGAAACAATAGAAATAACTGTGGGAATATAACATGTAGGAATTGGGGCCATAAAGCGGGCCTTGAGGTCCCGGAGGAGACTGGTCAAAGGAACGACACGAGGCAAGATGGAGCGAAGACCAGTGATTTATTGAGGGAAAATCATCAGTATATATTATGCAGAAGGCTGTGCATGGTAGGATGGTTATCTGACAGAGAATCACATCACCTATTTACTCAGGTTAATTGGGAATCCCTTTTGGGGAAGTTAATTAGTGCGGGCAAACACTGACCATTGTCTGAGGCTTAGGCTTGGGTAAATATGGCTTCTATTTGCACCAGAGATTAAGCTTAACTCAGAGTGAGTAATTGCCTAATACGTAACAGAGGTTAGAGATTTGCTCTCTCAGCAGGTTCGTTGGTCAGGTCAGGTAATTGGGTGAATCAAACCCTATAATTTATCCACCCCCCTTAATTTGGGTGCTCGCAGAGCCCACAGGCCAGGGAGCCTTTCTCCCGAAAGTGGCCTCTGCCGGGCCGTTCCGTGCCCACGGGGCACGGGGAAACCATAATTCCCCTTTCTGTTTTATTTAAGGACCTGACCGACGACTCTGCATAGGAGGGGCATCAGCTGATGAGCGGGAATGACGCTTCGGGGTTCCCTCCATGGGGAACATCTCGATAGCAGTGAGGGAATACATTGCACGAAACAACACACTGTTGTGCCCAGTATTACCACCCCCACAATCACTTTGAGTGTCATCTGAAGCCGTCCCCATGGGAACCACGACCACAAGGAGTCCTACCACCCCCATGAAGAATCCTCCTTGATGTTCTTAACTAGGGTGTGGAGGTCCGTGAGCTGGCTCTGTATCTTGTGGGTATTGTCTGTGAGATTTAAGCAACACATGCTGTGGACAGACTTGCAGCCCATATGATGTAACAATAGGGGATAATCGATAGCTGCTTGATTATCCAGTATGGCATGGCGAAGCTCTGCCTGCTCCTGATTGAGCAGCGCTATTGCTGAGGAGGTGTGGTTGATGGCTTTTGCTAAGCCAATTGACCAATTCTCCGAGCGTTGCCTATGGCTAAGCCTGACACGCTGAATATACTGACTACAGCCTGGTTTTCCAGAGCTGTGGCTCTGAATTCAGACTGCTTTCTGTAGCAAGGCAAGATAATGAGATGTGTCATTGATACTGTGACCTGGGTTGATTCTAAGCTATCTCTGCAGCTTCTGGCATTGTGCAAATGTCTTTTCTAACACCTATGGGGAGGTGTGAAGATAAACTGGGGATTATCGGCTACCGGGTGCTCAAACTTTCCAAGCAATGGGCCGGTGCAAAACATGGGCTGGTCTGGCTTCCTTTGGTGGAAGCTGGCCGTTATTAACAACATACAGAAATTCAAGTGTCCCTTGCAAATCCCAACTGGAGCATTGTACAAGGCATGTATAAATAATAGCAACTACAGATAACAATAGCAATAAAAGACATTCAGCTGCTTCTTGAGGCTTCCCTTCTTGTTGGGGCTTCATGTGCAACTTGAGTTTGGAAAAGTCCTTAGAAGTGGCACTGAGTGTGCAAAATGTTCATAGAAATGTCTTTGGAGATGTAAGTCATAAAGGAAGACGGACAGCTGATGACATCCAGGACAGTGACTGGTGCCGCTCTTTGCAATCGTCCGGGTCTGATTCTGGCCTCTGGGACCTGCATGGGGAAGAGACTTGTTTGGGAGATAAAAATTCTGAAGGAGTTAGTTAGTTTTTGCACTTATAGGATAGCAATTGCTGTGCAACTATGGGACGTTGTTCCCCCCCTTTCTGTTTGTTTGTCAACGTAGGACTTGTGCCGAGGTTCGCCCATGGCCGTGGGAAAGGAGATGCTGCTCCACATGGGGAGCCGTTTCTCCCTTCTGTGCTGTTACCCAAACAAACTGGGGGAGGGTATTAATGCAAACGTGCATGTATTGCCATTTGCCAAAATGTGGGGATGTGTGACGTCCATTTGCCACACCTGAATGGCCTCTGTCCCTCGTGGGTTGACCCCCCACGAGGGCCCCCCCGGTGTCCCTGCACGTTGCAGACAGGAACGGAGTATGCCTTGGGCTTGGGAAAGTGGCAGGTTGAACTGCCTTGCGAGCGCTTTGGCATTCTGAAGAGGGAATGCATGACTCTGAATTGGAGTAGTGAGAAACAAACTTAGCAAATTTTTGTCTATCACGGGAGTGATGTGTGCTCCCGGTAGACTGTGAAGCAAATTCCTAGGAAACTGGCTGTCAGCAATTATGTTTAAGCGTTCTTTGGCAAAGGTGCGCAAAGCGAGGTTCACGGCTGCCAACTCTGCCCGCTTGCGGAAGAGTCAGGAGCGTGCGCCAAGCTTGGTCCTCTTGCCAGGTGAGAACCTAATATGTGTGACCCCCATAAGTGAAAACTGTCCTAGCCCCCTGAAGAGGAACCAGTGACATGAATTCACACAAGGTGACTGTCTGCGTTTGAGACGAGTCTGGGGTCTTATGGCAAACCTTGGCGCATGAAGCACCAGGCTTCCCTTGGGTAAATTTCTCATGGAGGCCCCGCTGCGCACATCCGCCCATGGTGTGCGTGCACACTTTTAGAAGAGTGCCAGATGGTGGCTAGCCTTTTGCCTGCGCTTAGACTAGCAGCAAAAAGGGAAGGGGTGGCCTAAAAATGCCTGTATCTGATTGAAGGGTGTGACCTGACTGCACTCTTAAAATGGGCCTAGGCAGTCCTGGCTAATGGGTGGCACTCTGCACATGCTCGGCAGCTCAGGGACTAATCCTTCCTCTGTGCTCTGGAGTTTACAAAATGTGTCTGCACACTAGAGAGGGTGCTGCGGGCCAGGTGCCACACCTAAAATGACCTACTAAGACTTATTAAAAACAAGCCAACTATGACGTGCCAGCTGTAAGGAAATAACACACAAAAATGAGAAGACACACAAGTTAAACATTTCCAGCAGGGAGTTCCACTGGCGAAAGGAGGAAAGGAGGAAAGACAAGTCAGAAGTTAGCACAATGGGAATGCAACAACTCTTATCATAACGAAATCAGATTAGGTCAGGTAACTCTGGAGCCTGTGAAAGGAACCAAATATGGTTAAGGCCTGGAGAGGAATTTTGTTCCTATAAAAAAGGTAACGATTAAGCTTTTTCTGAATATACAGAGCGCAAGAATGTTTGCGTGCTTTTTCCTGTGAAAGGGGTACAATGAGTGAGTTACTTTGCACAGATTAAAGTCAAAATACCAGAACAGTATCTTTCCTAAGAGAATGAAGGAGAGTTAGAACGATTCTCAACCTGCGGCCAGATGTGGGCGAGTGGGCCGGAAGTGGCCCACGTTGCTCTGCCACTACCCCCACCAAGCCAAGAAGGGCTGTGTGGCGAAGGAAGGGCAGAATGACTGTCCGGATCCCCAAAGCTGCCTGAGGCCCCGGAGCTTTGGCCCCTGACTTTAAAAGGTTGAGAACCGAGGTTACAAGATGAGAACACAATACACACATGAAGACAATGCAATTCTCTCACTCCTAGTGAGATACGACTTCCAGACGCTAAGAGACATTCAAAAAACCTTAAACACAGAGATGGGGGTTTGAGGAACACAGACGTAGGAAGGGGCCCCATAGCTTACGATACAGTGAGGAAAACTCATAGAAGTGATTTTTGTTTTCAGATCGCGCTTCTGAAAAGAAAAATCTGTTTTCCTGAGTGGCAAAACCGGTTTCCAAGAGTGGCTTAATCCTTTGACAAAGAAAAAGTCTCCAGGGAGGAAGGGGAATCACCCCGCCCTATTGCAGGTTAGGATCCCCCCCTCCTCTCCTGCTTAAGCTGCTAAGCAGGCAAGGCAAGGGGCTTTGTTCATCATGCTTTCTCAAACTTTAAATAGTTCCTGCCCATGAGCAGAGTGCAAACTGTTTAACACATATTTCACAGTGACATTACCACGCAGTTACACACAAGGAACACTTTTTCAGTCATACTGTGGTCATAGAGACAAGGCTTTTGCAATCATACACAGTTCTTGCAGTCATACATTCAGTGGTGCACCACACATACACACATTTATTTACGCATTCGCACATTCCTCCCCTGATCTGCAGCATTCTATACTACACATGAGGAGGTGGCTAATACACAGCTGGCTATTTTACAACCATCTGGGTGCTTCTACTTAGGGGCAAGTTTCTCTGGGCTACTCCCAAGGTGAGACAAGTAGGTTCTGCCTGTGCCTTGGGGGAACTCGGGGTACTATTGCTGGGATGGTTCTTCTGGCATAGCCAGGGCGATGGCTGCCTCCTTTCTAGCCTGGGCCAAATGCATGCCAGGGTGGCCATTTGGCATGAAGACGATCTTTTGAAGATCTGCCTGGTCTAGATTGGCTTTCTCTTCTAAGGTGTCTCATTTTTCCACACTGGAAGCAGGCGCCTTGGGGTTTTGGCACTGCTCTGCGCCTGAGTGTGGCAATGGGTCTGCTCTGGAGCCCTGCGTGGCCAGGGGCCGTGCAGATTTCCATGAGCAGTGGGCGCTGAGTAGCCCTGCCTGAACGTGTGTCTGCCTTCAAATAGGCTGAGCACAGCAGTTGGGCGCTAGCTAATTGTGCCACTGGCAATTTCCCCGTGAATGGATCTTCCTCACCCCTGCGCTGAATGGAGTTCTTTCTTTGCAGGGAACTTTTAACTGTCAGAGAAGCGCCAAGGCCTCTCATGCCATGAATTCCTTCAGTGACGTCTGCAGCTGCCACTGAGAGAATGCTCCCTACACTGCCCTGCTTAAGCTGAAATGACGAATAGAGACTTCTTGGGGCTGATGGTTCTGACTGCGCTGGGGTTTTCTGGGTCTCTATCCGGACTGGGTCATCCTCTACTGAGAGTTTCCTACATTTGCTCCATGTGCGGGTTATGCCCTCTGGAGCTTTTGGGGGTTGCTGAATGCAGTCTCCTATCTGATCCCAGAGCTCGAGGGTTAACGTACCTACTTCTGGGTAAAGCAGGCAGTGTTCCCCTAGGTACACCAAAAGTCTCGCTAGCTCCCCGCTGTGAAAACGCAAATTAAATATCCTGGCCAGGATTTTGAACTCTTCCTCACGAGTTCTTTGGCTAGCGGATGGACGCTGTCGCTGAGGACAGGTCCCCATATTACCTGCGATTGGGTCCTCGGAAGATTCCTCCTCGGGACGAGTCGACGCGTCTTTGGCAGGCAACAGGTTCTGGCGACGTTGCTTTCTGGGTAGAGCTCGGAGCGTGGACTGCAGCCACGGGCCCTCGGTGGCCACTGCGCTGTCAGGGGCTCACAGCAGGCCCTGAGCGGAACGCGTGTTTCCCTTTGGCGCAAGCCGCCGCGAAAGTCGGGAGCAAGCTGTAGGATGCCTCTCTGTAATGCCTCACCACGTAGCTGTCTTCCCAATCGGATGGCTTTCCGACTGGGGCTGCTACTCTGTCCTCCGGGATGATTGGACAAGGTTCAAGCGCAGAACCTGGCTGTGCTGATCGCTTACTCACGAGTAGACCGCTCGGGGGTCGCTTACTCTTGAGTAGATCACGTCGGGGTCACCAGATGTAGGAATTGGGGCCGTAAAGCGGCCCTTGAGGTCCCGGAGGAGACTGGTCAAAGGAACGACACGAGGCAAGATGGAGCGAAGACCAGTGATTTATTGAGGGAAAATCATCAGTATATATTATGCAGAAGGCTGTGCATGGTAGGATGGTTATCTGACAGAGAATCACATCACCTATTTACTCAGGTTAATTGGGAATCCCTTTTGGGGAAGTTAATTAGTGCAGGCAAACACTGACCATTGTCTGAGGCTTAGGCTTGGGTAAATATGGCTTCTATTTGCACCAGAGATTAAGCTTAACTCACAGTGAGTAATTGCCTAATACGTAACAGAGGTTAGAGATTTGCTCTCTCAGCAGGTTCGTTGGTCAGGTCAGGTAATTGGGTGAATCAAACCCTATAATTTATCCACCCCCCTTAATTTGGGTGCTCGCAGAGCCCACGGGCCAGGGAGCCTTTCTCCCGAAAGTGGCCTCTGCCGGGCCGTTCCGTGCCCACGGGGCACGGGGAAACCATAATAACATATTTAAGAACATCTCAAATGCATCAATACACTTAACTTGTATTGAAGGCTCACTTAAGTTGCATAGTCAAGGTAACCAAGAGTTAATACTGCTTCACAGATAAACTAGATAAGAAAGTATATAGCTTCTTGCTGAAGGAACAAAGGGAGACAGTTAAAGTGAATGCACAAACATTTCTATTTCTCCTTCTAAGACAGGAATTGGCAACTTACGGCCCATGGCAACAAATCATCCGCCCTCCACCCTCGCTCCAACTGCCGCCACCAGAAGCGGCTGCGGACCCGTTTACAGCAGCTGTAAACACATTTATGGTAGCCGTGGATGCATTTACAGCAGCATTTATGGTGGGGGACCACCAGTCCAGCCCCCTCAACTGTCTGAGGGAGTGAGACCCAGCCCCTCACTTTAAAAGGTTGCTGACCCCAGTTCAAAGACATAATAAATCTTTGGCAATTTGTATAAACTCTAATGATACATTCTTAGCACATTTTGATCAGAGTGAAATACATTAATATTGTAATGTGCAAAACGGAGAAAAATAAGCTATAGAGCAATAAGAAAAATATATATTTCTGTTTAGCTCTTTCTGTTCTCATTGAAGTATCTTTATTTATTTAGGGTACGGGGAGAAATCAGAACAATAACAGCACAAGCATGGCACATATATTATCCCTGTAGTGTTTTTTTTTTTAAATCTTTCAAGCATGGCCCTGAGACCTGCTCTTGTTTTCTTTGAGAGTGGCTGATAGCAGCAAACCACTCCTGACTCATGGGAAAGATTCATATTTATACCTTGAAAGGATGATTATTTTGACTACTTAACCCCTGGCTGCCTAAACAGAGTGACTCCTATATTGGCAAGGCGATTGTACATTTTCTAGCTCCCCCGTTCTCTGTTGTTCTCCTTTTAAATGTATGGTTAAACAGCATTTTAAAAACTCCATGTTACAAATATTTTTATATAAACTCTAAACAAAGCTACACATATTCCATTTTGCAGTTTAAATAATTTCATGCCACCTTTTTATGGGTGAGATAGGACATAACCCAAATTATTCTTTTACAACAAATATACTGCTTTTTTAGAGGTTGTGGGTCATACTGTGTTTTTGAAGCATTTTGAAGCATTTTGTTTCCTGCTAGTGATACCATACTTTTCAGTATTGTTTGCAGGTTGTTGTACTCTGCTTTGATCTTTTGAAATCACAAATGTGTTCTTCCTTCCTTATGTGTTCTTTTAAGCAGACGCTGAATAGCCACTCATTTTGGGTGCTATGGTAATGGAGTTCTTGCATTAGCTAGAGCTTCTCCTGTCTTTTCATGTCTCTTCTAGCTCTGTGATTCTGTAAAGTATCCAAAATGTTAATGAGATTGCTCTGGTAGTTCAGACAAATAATGGTACTATCATGACTTTGGATGTGTAAAATTTCCCCTCAAAATCAAAATTTGGAAAAGTTACTTTTTGGACCACCACTTCCAAAATTCCCTCATACAGTGGAACCTCGGTTAACAAACGGCTTGGTTAACATAAAAATCGCATAACAAAAGGAAATCCATAAAAAATAGTGGCTTTTTTCGGAACGGATTAATTGGTTTTAGATGCATTCCTATGGGAAACTGTGTTTCGGTTAAAGTATTTTGGTTTTCAGTGCATTCCTACGGGAAATTGCTGTAAGAAACATCCCGGAGAACACATTAGTTACATTAACTGAAGTTCCACTGTATTTATTTGGGCATAAGCTTTTGTGGACTAGAGGTGAAAGGATACTCCAAAAAACCACAATTCTCTGTTTTTCAGGGGTTAATAACAATTATTTTTACATTTTTATTTTGGATTCTCTAGATTTAAATGGATGGCAATTCTTTTTTCATGGGAGACAAAAACTTTTCTGGGGGATTCTGAGAATTATAATACAAGAAAAGGAATTTTTCCAAGCTCAGAGAATAGTACAGTATACCAAACTCAAGTGGTTATTGTTCCATCCTCTTGCCTTAAATGAAAAGACAATGTAGCATTATAATTTTTTTCAATTTAACTCTGCGTGACTTAGTCTAAATTATTTCCAGAGCTCCAGACAGATTTTCCTCTCCTATTGTGAATGTGGCATCCTTCCCTGCAAGCAATGAATATAGCCAGCCCTGATCTTTTCACATCAGAAGAGTGTTAAGGGGAAGGTCCTCAATCATTCCAGATGTTGAGCCATGAGAGGTTTATCTATCTTAAACCAGGATATGTCAGGCACACTTCACTGTTGTTCGCACTAAAATGGTGGAGGGAATAGTCTTGCACTGTGGAATATTAAAGAGAGAAAAATCAGTTTTCAAGGCTATTAAGCAAATGAGGCAGTTCTTCAAAATTAAAGCAACCTTTTCAAAAATCCTATATTGCCTGGTGAATCTGGGAGCCATATCAATATTAGTTATTCCTGACTCATACTTGAGCCTGTCTCTGCAGCCTTGGATTGCAAAGCATCTTGTTTTGATATAAATGCAAACCAGGCTTCTGGAAAAGAGTTCTGCAGGGACAGGGTGAGTTAATTTGATCAGTGTTCTCTGCCTATGTATTCAGAACATGCACCAGACTATGGATTTCAGTAACAGCCATGGCAATCACAAAGTGTTTGTGTGTGCTTTATTTTTGCTGTAGAAAAAATAGGCAGCTAAGGAGTAACTGCTCAGACAAATGCAGCAAATGCCAGTTGTAGATTAGACACACCTTCACAGGCCCTGCTGTAGATTAGCTACATCATTTTTGTGACACTCATGGAATTGCTGTCAGATCAATCCAATACACATTTCGGTTGAGTGGATTTCAGCCCATCTGCTCACTAGTGAATTTATTTATTATTTATCAGCATATTTCTACCCTACCTTTTAATTTATGTATTAAATTTATCCACAAGCTAAATAGAAAATGAATAAATATAACAAAAAATAAAATAAGTCACACAATAGTACAATTATTTTAAAAAATCAGCCCTGAAGAGAATTTCAGAAGAGCCAAGAAATCAAAGGAAATTTAAACCTTCATTAGAAATGCTTCATTAGAAATGCCAACAAGGAAGCACACTGTCTGACCAGGAGAAAATAAATATAAGGTGGCAGCAGTATATTGAAGAGCTATACAGAAAAATAAAAAAGATGACAGATTACTTTGAAAAAGGAATCTTATGACAAAGAACCCGCAGTTCTAAAAAGTAAAGTTAAAGCTGCTCTCAAAGCACTGGTCAGAAATAAATCACCAGGGCTCTATGGGATACCAATAGAACTATTTCAAGCTACAGAGACTGCATCTGTCAAAATCCTAACAAGAATATGCCAACAAATATGGAAAACCAAACAATGGTTCACAGATTGGAAATTTTAAATATAATTGCAGTCCCCAGGAAAGAATATGCCAAAGAGTACAGTAACTATAAGACCATTGCTTTAATTTCTCATGAAAGGAAAGTGATGATCAATGTGTTGCAACGAAGACTTTTACTTTACATAGAATAATAAATGCCTGATGTTCAAGCTGGATTCCCAAAAGAAAGAGGAACCCAATATCCCATTGCACATATCTGATGGCTTCTGAAGCAGACTAAAGAATTTTAGAAGAGCTGTCTTGTCTTGTTTGATCCTGAGGGTGTTTTTAGAGACAATTCAGGGTCTCAGTCTGAATCTTGCATTTTGTGCTATACGCTTACATTCATTTACCAGATAAGCCCTATGTCTAACTTAAAGAGTGGGGATGACGCATTGTTTTAGTTTATAAGGAGCACATTCAGTTTAAGAGAGATTCTCTGGACTCCCATTTAAAGGATGGGTGAGGCCAAAGGTTTAAAGGTATGGTCCAACATGTCAGAAGAATTTAGCTTAAAGCCCTTAACCATTAGTGACAAAGGCTTGGGACAAGTATTTTTACTTCTAGAGTGAGGGAAAATGTTTGGAGCTGGGGAACCCCTGAATTATCACATATGGAAAAGGCAAGCTCATGTGTAGAATCCCTAAAAGCCAGAATAGGATCTCAGGATAGCTAAGTATAGTACTTCTCACTTGCTATACGCTTGACCAATATCCCATTCATGCTCTTGTATTACTTGCTCTACAAGCCAGGTGAGTTCTCTGCCATGGATTTCCTGTGTATCTGGGTAACTAGGGCTAGTATTGTCATTTGAATGTTTGGAAAATATTGCTTAGCTTACTGTATTCATTATTACCAAGGGTGCTTCCTAACTGCTCCTGGAATCTCTCCACTTCAGCAAAAAAAAAAGAAGCTCATTTGCAATTGATAGCATGTGTTGCTCACTCCTTGTAGCAAGGTTTACGGATTTTACAAAAGGTGCAGAAATGTACCACTTTCAAGGATAAATGCCAACTGTTACAGTCAGTTATCACTACTGCAGGACAGATTCCAAATGCATTTTAGGAAATAGAAGGCCCCATGGTTCTGTTTAAAAAGAGATTAAATGACATTCAGTTTCTCTATTTTCATTCATTGTGCAAGAGGCAAGCAAGTGGATTAGGATCAGAAAATCTGGTCAGCACAAACATTCTACTTCTTAATTGAAGCATTAATAGAGCTGGAACGCAAAGCGTGTACGACTTTGTTGGAAATGCACTCAAAAACCAAGCCCACTTGAATTTAATAAGAGGTTTAGGCATACTGAGACAAATGCTAAGCTATTAAGAGAGCTGTGTGTGTCTCTGACTAAAGTAAGAATAGGCCCCATAAAGGACTGTCTGGTCAGGTTATCCTGCTATGGTAATAGAGTAGACCATACTGCCAGTGACTCAACACCGAGGGTCAGGCGGCAGTTAACTAATCTAACAACCTTGGGGTACAGAAGTCCACAGGGAAGGATGATGGTCTCCAAGTGGATTAAATCCCACTTGAATCTATCTTGATGGAGGGCAGCAGCTTCATCAATACTGGCCTGGGACTGATGGGAACTTTATGTGCCAAAAGAGCTCAGGACCAGAAAGTGACTCACGGAACTGGATCAGTGGTACAGGGGTCACACTATGATGTAGAAGGCAAATGAAAGGCCACTGCATTATATTCTCAGGACACTCTTCATAATACAGGAACACAGAAAGAGCCTCCTCGAAGATTTTGTTATCTTTGAACCACAATCGGGTATACCCTGATAATGGTAACCTTGTGTTGCCAGTTAATCTTTCTCACACTAATCAGGCCAAAGGAACTGCAGAACAGACTCACCAAAAGGTGGCTTCATTTTGGCAGTTTTACATCTGGCTTAGACATGGAAGAAGAAGCCCCGTAAACGAAGGATTGGGTTCTTGGACCTCAGTGCCTGTTTGCTCAGTCAGCTGTCCCCCTGCTGAGCTCTGTCCCTCCTCCCCAAACCATTTTCTGTGTGCCCTTGGCTTCTAATAAGTCATCATTTCCACTTTCCTTTCTTGATGGGTAGTGGTGGTAGTGGCTCAGACTAAAAAGTTCACCTTACTATGCAGTCTACGCAAAAGTTAGTATTACCAGGGAAAAGCCATTTGAAATTCAATACAGTACTCCTTATACAGTATGTAGAAAGACTATTGGATGATAGTTTTAAGTTGATTTTGTTCCTGGCTAATCTAAATGAAAGACAGATTCAATTATTTGATTGAACTTCAATTGGAAACACTGGATGTTTAAGAAAAACACAACATCTGAAATATAGTTATGATTTAGGACAAACTAGCAAGGATACCCGGCATTGCCCAGGTGTGGGATGCAACCTGGTGTGCGGGCCACCAAGAAAACCCCTAGCCCCTCCTTGGGCAAGGTGTATGGAGCATGGCCGCTGAGTGTGTGGGGGCATGAGGGGTCTGGTGGCCTGTGCCATGGGGCAGCGGTGGAGTGTGTGCAAGGCAGGAGGGGTGGGGGAGCGTCGGGCTCACTGGGGGGATCACTGAGCACACAGGAGCCAGCATGGGTGGGTGGAGAGCGTCGGGCCAGGAGGGGTATGGGGGAGAGCGTTGGACCAACTGGCAAGGTTTGTGTGTGCTCACTGGCGGCCCACATGTGCTCAGTGGGACCCCCACCCTTACCCTGGACCCTTGCCAGTCTGCCCGACATTCCCCTGCCCGCACCCCTCCTGGATTGCGGGCCGTCATGGGTGGGCTGCTGACTTGCCTTGACGGGCGCTTCCCCACCCTCCGCCGACCTTGGGAGTCTCCGGCCACTCTGCCGCCACCACGATTGTCACCGCCGGATGACGGCCCAGCCAGGTGGGCCTGCCATCATTGGGGTGGGGGCTGCCTGTCCGTGGAGGGAGGGGTCATAAATAGAGCTGGAGTGGGTGTTCAGTGCCATGTGTGGCCCGCATCCCACCAAGAGGGCCCCGAGACCCTCCTTGAGCAGGGCGTGTGGAGCATGCCTGCTGAGCATTGGGGGCCCTGTGAGGGGTCTGGGAGTGTGTTCCATGAGGCAGAGGTGGAGGCCACACAAGCCAGAAGGGGTGCTGGGGGAGCATTGGGCTGATTGGCAAGGTTCCGTGGTAAGGGCGGGGTGCACTGAGCACATGCAGGCCAGCCCCAAGCGCACGTGACCCTTGTGCTCAATAGGCCCCCGCCCTTACCCAGGGCCCTTGCCAGTTGGCCTGACGCTACCCCCACACTCCTGCTGGTTTGTGCACCCTCCACCGCTATCCTGTGGCACAGAACCCCAGACACCTCATGGTTCCCCTTGATGCTCAGCAGGTGTAATCTGTACGCCCTGCCCAAGGAGGGGCTTGGGGCCCTCTTGGCGGGCCCATGCGGGCCACCAGTAAGGGGCAGTGGACAGCAGACAACCCAGACGCAGCGCCGACCACCCACTAGCTCTGTTTTCTGTCCCCTGCCCCCACAGGCAGACAGCCCCCCAATGACGGCAGGCCTACCTGGCTGGGCTGTCATCCAGCAGTGGCAACTGTGGCGGGGGCAAGGTGGTCGGAGATGCTGAAGGCTGGCAGAGGGCGGGGAAGCGCCCCTTGGGGCAAGTCGGAGGCTGGAGGCTCCAAAGTTGGTGGCGCTGCTACCGAAGTTCGCAGCACCTCCCCCGAAGGCCAATGGAGCATGTGTTGTGGCCGGTGCTCCCCATGGCTTTGTGGGCAGTGGGGCAGCATCCGCCCAGTGATGGAGCTGGCAGCAGAAGGCTGTGGTGTGGCGGCTTTCATTGGCAGTGGTGCCTGGAGGCTCCAAAGTCTGTGCTGCTGCCAAAGTCACGCTCCACAGCTTCCCGCAGGTGCGCTTGGCTGCGGAATGGCCGGTGCGCCTTGTGGGCTGTAGCCTCAACCCTGGATTTCTGGGTTGAGGCGGAGTCCTCTGTTGGGGCATGCACAGTGCAGGCCAACCCGGCCTGCTGCGCATGCCCAGTCAGTGCTGACCTGCCCTCCGTCGGTGGACTTCTGGGTGGGTGGGGGTGCCCCCCGCATGACCCCTTTTTGGGGAGAAGGACCATGGGGGGTGCTGCAGGTACCCCTTGGCAGACCAGCCAGGCGCCGCAGGTAGGCGGATGTGCAGTTTTTGGGGTGGTGGGGGCCAAGGTGTTGTGGCGTTTCAGTAACAAACATGACAACACTTTGGTTTTCGGTATATAGATTACTCTTTCAGCTACATCTGCTAACAGCTACTTCATGCATTATAATATTTCCACAAGCAAAATATAAAACTAATATCAATGACTATTTTTGTGATTTTTTTCTTTATTGGGTTATTGTGATTTTAATGGTTTGATTACCTAATCTGTTTCAAAAGAATAGAGATAATAATAATGTCATGCCAGAAATTTTTCTGGGTTGAAAGGATTTTTGCTGGAGAAACTCCGCGGAGGGAATGCCCAAATGAGGCTCCTTTCATGTCCCCAAGATCATTTCCCACCAAAGTGGTCCCTATTTATCTACTTGCAATTTCTTGCTATCGAACTGCTAGGAGGAGAAGAATGGAGATGAAGTTCAGATACAGAAGAAATAGATTGTAATCTGTGAAAGCTTGCACTTAAATACATTTGTTCTTTTTAAATATGCCAAAATACTTAATTTTGGGTTTTGGTTCTTTTATTTATATACAGGTCACTTAAAAACAAAAGCAAACCCAGAATCAAAACTATAGTGGTTCCTTTAGGTCATAAAAACCATGTGATCTGTACAGTACTGTGTATAAATAAAAGTGAAGTGAAGCTTCTGCTGTAGTGTAATAGTTAATTATTTGAAGTACTGGGCTCCCTATAAATAGCTCCGTGCATCTGTTCATGGTATCATATGAGCAATGGTTGTGGACCCAATAGTGGAGAAACAAACATGTTCTTGACTAATTCTCAGTTTAGAAATATAAAATAATATTATCTAGGACACTGTGAAAATAGTGAACAATAAATTTTAGATTATTTTTTAAAAAAGATGGGACCAGGAGTCTTTACACTGAAGAGATTGAGAAAAGGGTTCTAATTTACAAGAGTGATGAATTCAGTAAGCGTGGTTTCTTTGTAGTGGAGCCGTCACTACCATAGGCAGTGTGAGGCAGCTGCCTCAGATGACTAATTCGGTGGGTCATGAAAAGTTATCCTGTTGTACGTTAATGAATGTACTGTATATAGATTTATTTTTGCATTCAGAGATGGCAGAGATGCTCTTAAGATATGTACCAAAATAATTTGGCTTGATTTATGTGCCTATAGGATGGATGCTCTTGGTTGTCAGGAGTAGATTAAGCTAGGAGGAGTTGCCTCACAATAAGAAAAGGGGTGAGACATTCCCTATTCGGATCACAAGTTTTGTTGCTTTGCCTCAAGCAGCAACATTTTTGACCAACATTTGATTCATTATAATGAGTCAGCCCTGGTTCCTGGAACTGTATTGAAGCTAAAGGCTGTGTCCCATTATTTCCAAACCTTCCGGGCCATAGAGAGATTCTGGAATAACAAAAACCTTTCATAGACAATTAAGACGAAGATAGATTCAAGATCATGAATAATGCCTCACCGCAAAAGGACCCTCTAGAAGTGATGGCAAGCAGCTGGGGAGTTGGCAAAATCAGCTGGTGGCACTGGAACAAATCAACATGAGGAATATATTTCTTGTGAATGTGATGGAAGAGCCCAAATGAATTCAAAAGTTAGCTCTCCTTGTTTCTGTGGAAAAGATCAGTATAGTGTTGGGGGGAAAGTGGAGAAGTTTGATAACAATAAATCAAACAGAATCATGTTTCAAATATCCCTGCAAGCTGGAATGAATCACTGCGAGTCCTTTCTAAGAATGGTTTCATGAGACATGCTAAATTGCCTTTGCAATTTCTCATATCTCTGCAAATGACACTACATTGATCCATATTAGCTATTATCAAATGATAATATTTCACACTTTTAATTTTATTATTGCAACCATATGCTAACATAGAATGTACTCTACCCACAAGAGGACAATACAGGCAACCATTCCTCCAAGCTGGTGCTCTCCAGATGTGCTGGAATAAAATGCCTGCCATCCCTAGTGAGCATACTCAGTGCGGACGATGGGGGCTATAATCCAACACGTCTGGAGAGTTTCAGGTTGGACAATGCAGATCTAAGTATGATTTGCAGTTCTGTGTTGCCCCAGACACAACCTCTCTACTAATAAGGGTTGTTTTTTTAATGACTATTTGGGGTTTATGTGTTTTAATGTGGATTTTAGCTGGGTTTTTTTGAGGTAATCGTTTTAACTGTTGATGTTTTAATTGTTTTATATTGTACTAGCATAGTTTGCCTGGTGGTGCCAGGCTTTTTAAAATTGTGTTGGATAGTAAAGTTTTTTTTTCTTGAACAAATGGTGCCGGGCTGTTTTAAATGATGTTGAAAGGTTTTGTGAATTTGTGGGTTTGAGGCGCTGCGTCCGCCTGTGGCGGACTTGCGCTCCCAGTGTGTTGTTTATTTTTATTTTTGCGCACCGGCTTCCTTAGTGCCGGGCTCTTTAAAATGGTTTTGGAAGGGTTTTGTTTTATTTGTATGCAAATGAGGTTAGTTTTTAATTGTGGTTTTTTATTTTTTTATTTTTACGCATGGGCTGTTAGAAACTGTGATTTTTTATTTTTTGGTTTGGTTTTTTGGTTTTTCAAAAGAGGAAAGAACGATATAATTTTTTTATAATTATTGTATTTAACCAAATAATGTGTTACTATGTGAATTTTTTTAAATAGTTGTGCCTTGGATAATAATTTTTAAAATGTGTAAGAATATGTTTTTAATCAATGTTTCTATACTGTGTTTAGATTTTTTTGAGTGAAAACCTTTTTTTAATTTTTTGTGATTAGTGTGAATATTTTTGAATGATTTGATAACTTATTTCAGTAATTTTGGACTTAATCTTATTATTTTGAATATTTTCGGATGTTTTTACTCTTGTGGCCACTGGGTGGGGCTGGTGAGCTTTTCGTGTACTCTACAATTTTTCTCTACTGTCCTCTGGGTGTCGCTTCTTCTTCCGGTAAGTATTCTCTTTCTTTTCTCAGTTTAGTTCTGGTCATCATGGAGTGAAGACGTTTCATGGTAAGCTCTCTGGTTTTATTTGGGGAGGGTGTTTTGGGTTTTGGGGGGGGGGGTCTGTGTGTTTTTTCTTGTTTGTTTTTTGATGATTTTGTGTTTCCTTTTTGTATTTTTTATTTTTGGTTTTGTGTATTTTTGACTGTTTTTGGTTTGTGTTTTTTGATGTTTTTGTGTTTACTTTTTTAGGGGCGGGGGTCTTTCTTTTCTGCGGGCCAGGCTCGATGGCTGGCCCGTGGAAAGGAAGGGCAGTGGCGGCGTTTTTTTTTTTACTTTTATTTTTCACGTGCCGGCTGCCTCAGAGTTCTGCGCGCTCATGGCGCGCAGGACGCTGGGGCTTGTAGTTTGGCGTGTGCGATTTTAGTTAGTGCAGCGGTTTGTTTCCTGCGGCTTATTTTTGATTGGCCACGGTGCGTTTCCGAACATTAATTTTGCCCGTGCCGCTCAGCCTGATTGGCTCTGGTGCAGCGCGGCGTGGCGCAAGGAATGTTGGGAATTGAAGTTCCCTTTTTTTTGTGTCTGGGGGGCTCCTGCCCCACTGGCACAAATTTCAACCCGACAGTTACCTGAGAACCCCGTTCAGGCGAGTGCACGGAGGCTCGGACGGGGCTAGTGGGGCCTGGCTAAACATCCTTTGTCACATTCCAATGGTTAACGCACCATTTTATAGGTATAGATTTTTATTTCTGTTTTTCCCCTTTCTCTTTTCCTCTTGTGTTGTTAGCCGCCCTGAGTGGTGTTCCTACCAGGAGGGCGGGATATTATTATTATTATTATTATTATTATTATTATTATTATTATTATTATTATTATTATTATTATTATTATTATTATTATTATTATTATTATTATTATTATTATTATTAATAATAATAATAATAATAATAATAATAATAATAATAATAATAATAATAATAATAATAATAATAATAATAATAAATATGAAAACATTCTTATTTATTCAGCCCAGGGTTGGGCAATATGCAGCTTTCTAGATCAGGAGTTCTCAACCTTTTAACATCTTGGGGGCCCGGAAGGCCATTTTGCCCTTCCTCCACCACATAGCACTTCTGGGTGTGGTGGAGGCAGTGGGGGGAGGGGGGAGCACATGAAATGATGCCACAGGCTGCATCCAGCCAGCGGACGGCAGATTGAGAATCCTTGTTCTATATGTTCTTGGACTGCAGTTCCCATAGGTCAGTGATGGCGAACCTTGGCACTCCAGCTGTTCTTGAACTTCAATTCCCAGAAGCCCTGATCAGTAGGTGCTGACTTGGGCTTCAGGTAATTAAAGTCCAAAAACAGCTGGAGTGCCAAGGTTCGCCATCATGGCCATAGGTTTTCAATGATACCTGTCCACCTAAGGCTGATGGCAGTTTTATTTATTTATTTATTTATTTTTCTGATTTATATTGTCATCCAACTCCAAAGACTCTGGGCGGCTCACAGAAAATAAAACCAATCACATTTTAAAAACCAATAAAAACCCCATTAAAACTGCCACCAAAAATTACTCCGACCCTTACAGATTAAAAGAGATTAAAAGAGGGAGAGAGTGTTTTTACTAAATCAGCCAGCAGGCAGGGGTCACCACATCACTGGTGCCCCACATCTGCTTTGCCAGCCAGGTTTTTAGCCCATTCCTGAAGGACAGCAACTCCGTCTGGAGACGCAACTCAATTGGCAGGAGGTTCCATAGGGCCGGAGCCTGTCATTTGACTTCCCTCTGTTCTTACCCTCTAGCACATTGTCCATCCTGGCATTGAACATCATAAATGGACAAACTAGGTTTAATGGGGGTGGAAGGAGTCATGGAGGGACATCTGCATTTGTCCATGTGAGTCACACAGATGAACTTTGGCAGACCTTACGTGGCCACCTGAAATATCCCTCTACCAACTTCTCATACAGGAGGGGCAGCCTGGTGCATACCCTTGCCTACAAGCTCTTTCCTGAAGCCTATTTAATAACAAAGTATGTGTAAAGCATCATGCATCATCTGCATTTCACTTAGTTTGGAAATGTTACCTTTTTTGAATTGCAAAATCCTGCATTCCCCAACCAGTGTGGCCAGGGACTTTTCCAGGCTTAATCTGGCCACCCCAGATTAAATCAGATTTCATTTGTCTAACACAGGAGTTCTGAACCTTTTAAAGCTGGGGACCGGGTCATGCTCCCTCAGACAGCTTCAGGGGCAGGATGGCCATTTTGCTCTTCCTCCACCACATGGCATTTCCTGGTGTGGTGGAGGCAGTGGGGGGGGGAGGGCACATGAAAAGGTCCTGCAGGCCGCATCTAGCCTACAGGCCACTGGTTGAGAATCCCTGGTCTAACGGCTAGACTAATACCTCTGCCTTGAATAAAACAGAATGGTTGGTGATTACTTTTATTTTGGGGAAAACAGCAAGTATTGGGGTGGGATTAATACAAATGTCATTTCATAAACCACATGTCAGTAAAAGAAATTTGCCACTGAGAATGCAGAGTGCCACAACCAACCTTAGCTCCCAGGTGCATGCACCTGTATGAGGACTGTGATATTCAAACTGTACTTGCACAGCTGGGTACGCGGAAGAACTTAAGGGCACATTGCAAAAAATACACTATGTGCAGCATTTCTAAGCAGTGAATGAATGGAGTTTCATTAGTACTGATTTATACCATGAGGAATAAAAGCTGTTTTGTTTCCAAGGGCTAAGCATAGGAATACTCTACTCCCCCACAAGGAAACTGAAATTCATTTTGAAATGAGCACATTAATTTCTTCAAGTCTTAAGGTTCTTAAATATTCAACTGCAGCCATCTGGCCAAGAAATGATGAAGCCAGTCTGTTGAGAGTCTTAGGTATGACCATACTTCTGTGCTTCTCTTGTTGATGTCAGTGAAGTTCATTCAGACTAATGTTCTGGTGGATTGTGCCCTAGACATATTCTTTTGTCAGCCAAATAATTTGTTTTCTGTATTTACTTATAGTTAATTTTATTGCTCTGGGCGTTTCTCAAAGCAACTCACAGAAGGTTTGCAAAATGCAATAGTACATAAATTTATTGTAGAATCAAGAATCAGCTGGCTCTTCTATCGTTATTTGCACAAATATAATAATAATTTCATGTCAGAAATTATTCTGAGTTGAAAGGATTTTTGCAGAAGAAACTCCGCTCAGGGGATGCCCAAATGAGGCTCCTGTCATGTGCCCAAGAGCTGGGACAGAGAAGGGCGCTCAATCCGTCATGCAGGACCCAGGCGTCAAATTGCCAACCTGCCAGCCTTCCAGCTAATAAGGCAAGAGTCTTAACCACTGAGCCACCGCAGCCCCTGTACAAAGAAGGAAAGTGAGCATGAAAGTTAGTGGAGCCTAATTTATTACATTGCTCAAGCTCATTGCTCAAGAGCTGAAGTGTAACCTCCACAGCAGTCAGTCTGTGAAGTTGTATTTCAAAGATAGTTTCCAGTGAGAAGCTGATTAAGAATGGTTCAAGACCTTCACTTTCAGATCCTTGAAAAGGGACAATTTTTATCAAGAGGTTGGGAAAATTACTCTTTCAAAAGCATTGCTTGTATGACACTACATCTGCTTAATAATATAATCACTGGAAAGGATAGCTGTGTTACCTTTGTCTGAATTTTCATTTGTTAATATCAGTTGTAAGGTAACAATGGAGTGAGCTCCTGTTATCTGTCCCAGCTCCTGTCAACCTAGCAGTTTGAAAGCAAGAAACTGCAAGTAGATAAATAGATACTACTTTGATGGGAAAGGTAACATCATTCTGTGCACGCCAATGTCTAGTCATGTCTGGCACACGACCATGGAAATGCCTGCAGATGCAGACAGCACTGGCTCTTTGGCTTTGAACAGAGATGAGCACTGCACCCTAGAGTCAGATATGACTGGCTTCCGAGCAAGGGAGACCTTTACCTTTGCCTAAAGTAACAATAACTATTTGTATTTGTATGTATTTATATGCTAAGATAATAATAAATATTTGTATAGTATGCATTTCAATTTCTTTGGATTACATTTCTGGAGGAAGTAGGGAGATGCCTGCCTCACCATAAATCTGTGAGACGTTCCTGTGCTAATGCCACAAATTGCCTACAAAGTGAGGATTAGTGAGAGATCATTTCTTGGTTCCTTCCATGATATCTGTTCCAGCCAAGTATTTCAACCAAAGTCCTCTGAATTTTTGGACTGATCAGCTTGAACTCGTTTAATCCATGACAGGAGCAACATTATTCCAATGAAATTTTAATAGCACACATTCACATTTCACAACACTTTATGACAAGTATTACTACTGTAGATAAAATTCCCCTATACAGCAAATAAGAACCATCTATTCATCTATCTAGGTGGGACTGTGGTGGCTTAGTGGTTAAGATGCTGAACTTGATGACTGGAAGGTCAGCAGGTCAGCAATTTGAGACCTGTGTGCTGCACAATGGAGTGAGCTCCTTTCTCTGTCCCAGCTTCTGCCAACCTAGCAGTTCAAAAGCAAGAGATTGCAAGTAGATAAACAGGTGTCACTTTGGTAGGAAGGTAAGCAGCATTCTGTGCACTCTGGTGTCTAGTCATACTTGCCACATGTCCACAGAAATGTCTGCAAATGCAGACAGTGCTGGATCTTTGGCTATAAACAGAGATGAGCACTGCACCCTAGTGTTGGATATGTCTGGCTTTCAAGAAGGGTAACATCTAGTTGTCTGTCTGTCTGTCTAACACATAAAGTTAACTTTGGATGGTGGACAAAGCAAAAAAAGTACAGTATACAGTATATATCATTCACCTCAAAACAGAAAGCATAAAATTAATCACATAAATAAGCATTTATAAACATGCAAGGGCACATAAAAGCCACAAAAGCTGACATAACAATGGCACTGGAGGACAAAAAGTTTTTTTCAATTAATTTTTTTATTAAATTTTACAAAAATGAACAAATATAACAATACACAGTTAACATATAAAGAAAAAGAAAGAAAGAAAAAAGAAGAAGGGAAAAAAGAAAAATATATTAAAAAAACATGTAACTCATTCTAACAATTATTAAGCACCTTATGATACTACTATATTTATGCTCATCAGGGAAGGAACAACAAGAATAAATGAAGTATTCCAATCAACCCCACTATGTTAACTTCCCCAGTTTTTAAAGGATATTTTCTAGACCTTATACAGTATATCTAAGATACTTAAAGTATACATCCTTTATACCAAAGGGGGGGGGGAGGAAAAAAACCTCACAATTAACTCCACCCTGTGATATATACAAAGCCCCAGGGGGATGCAGCATATCCCAGGCATACTTTATTGCATCCAAAACTTTTCCTGATCTGGTACTGGATGACGGTCTCCACCTTTTCCAAGAGCGTACTCCACAAACGGTTTCCAAATTTTCCAAAATCTATTATCTTTAATTAACCCTTTCTTTTCCTTCAATTCCCATGTTAATTTATCATTCAATGCCAGTTGCCACATTTCCTTATACCATTCCTCCAGCTTAATGCTCTCGTCATTCTTCCACTTCCTTGCAATACAAAGCCTCCGTATCGTCATCATATTTGATAACAAATCCTTTTTACCTTTATCCAAATTGATTTTCTCCAAATTTATTAACATGATGGTACTCGATCCCAATTTTATTTCCTCTCCAATTAATCCCACCATTTCCTTTTTGATGTCATCCAAAAACCTCTTTATTACCTCACAGTCCCACCACATATGTAAATAGGTCCCCACACCTTTCTTACATCTCCATAAGAACATAAGAACATAAGAACAGCCTTGCTGGAACAGGCCACAGGAGCCCATCCAGTCCAGCATTCTGTCTCACACAGTGGCTCACCATTTCCTTCAGGGTATTCCCAAGCAGATGCCTTCACCTGCTTAGGATTCCCTGGAAATGGCATTGAGAGATATCCTGCCTATCTCTCCAACCCCGAGGTTGTCCTTAAGTATCCATAATTATAGCCATTGATACCCTTGTCCTCCATTAACTTGTCTAATCCTTTCTTAAAGCTGTCAAGACTGACAGCTGTCACCACTTCTTCTGGCAGGGAGTTCCATAGACCAGTGATCCTCTGGGTGAAAAAGTACTTTCTCTTATTTGTTTGAGAACTAGTACCCAAAAGTTTTATGGAATGTCCCCTAGTTCTAGTGTTATGTGATAGGGAAAACAGTTTTTCCTTATCTACTTTGTCCACACCATGCATGATTTTATAAACTTCAATCAGGTCACCTCTTAGACGCCGTCATTCAAGAGTGAAAAGGCCCAACCGTTGCAGCCTCAGATGGTAAGGAAGGTGTTCCTGTCCCCTAATCATTCTGGTTGCCCTCCTCTGTACTTTCTCCAACTCCATAATATCCTTCTGGAGGTATGGCGACCAGAACTGTACACAATATTCCAGATGGGGCCTCACCATAGATTTATAAAGAGGCAAAATGACACTTGCTGACTTATTTTCTATACCCTTCCTAATGATCCCTAGCATTGAGTTTGCTTTTTTCACTGCTGAGGCACACTGGGTTGACACCTTCATTGAGTTGTCCACCAGGACACCAAGGTCCCTTTCCTGGTTTGTCACAGAGAGTTCAGAACCCATCAGTTTATAAATGTAATTGGGTTTTTTTCCCCCCAACATGCATCACTCTGCACTTACAAATGTTGAAGCTCATTTGCCACTTCTTTGCCCACTCCCCCAGTGTCAAGAGATCCCTCTGGAGCTCCTCACAATCTCTCACAGTTTTCACTACCCTGTATAATTTAGTGTCGTCAGCAAATTTGGCTACCTTGCTTTTTACTCCTACCTCTAGATCATTTATGAAGAGGTTGAAAAGCAGGGGTCCCAGTACTGAACCTTGGGGGACCCCACTCTTTACTTCCCTCCACTTGGAGAAGTGTCCATTTAGTGCTACCCTCTGTTTCCTGTCCCTTAGCCAGTTGCTGATCCAGGACAAGACCTGTCCCTTTATTCCATGACTGGTAAGTTTATTCAAGAGCTTTTGGTGTGGGACCTTGTCAAAAGCCTTTTAAAGTCCAGATAAACAATGTCAACTAGATCTCCCTTATCCACATGCTTGTTGACACTCTCAAAAAATCCCAACAGCATAAGTTATTCTTAGATTTGACTCAATCTCACCGGGTCAAGTACCACCTCCACAACACCTTATAATTATGTTCCTTAATTCTGACTGTTGTGTTCTAATGGTTTTACCTTCCACATGGATTACAATGTATCTGAGCCAATGTAACCTTGCCTATAGCAACAATGTAACCTTCAGCTGTATCATATAAACCCTGTAATAGGACGCGAGCTAATGACCACCAGCTGGCAGCAGCGAGCGTCCAAGCTCTCTTGGTCCGAACTCATCAAAGGCAACAGCGCGGGAAGCTTTCCCGCCACCACCTACACCTGGACAAGAAGGGCGTGACCCACAATGACGTCACGCAGACAGTAGCCAATGGGCTACCATGGCACCACGTTCAAATGTATTCCTACTGTATATAAAGAGCTATTGATCCGCCATTACCTCATGTTCCCTCTGTCCACGATGCAATAAACCTGAGTTAACCCAGCCCGAGGCTGTGTCCTGTGTCTTAGTTTCATACACTAAATTGGCGACGAAGGTGGGATCAATGGATTCCCAAGGAGCAGCCAGGGCACAGAGCGGGTTCAACATCACCAAACCGCAAGACTGGGAGCTGCTTGAGATGGACTTCCATGCGGCGCTGGTGGAGCTTAAAGTCAAGGAAGACGATGAGGAGAGGAAGAGGGCCATCCTCACCCGCATGCTTGGAACGGAAACCAAGCGGACGCTGGTGGGCATCATCGCTCCAAAGAAGGTGAGCGAATTTAAGGCGGACGACATCATGAAGCTGCTACGGGAGCGCTTCCAACCCGCGAGGGCGATGTTTCCCGCTCGGAGCGCGTTTTGGAGGCGAGTCCAAGCGCCGGACGAGTCGGTCGAGGCATTCGTGGCCGCCATGAGGGTAGCCGCTGCCCCCTGTAAATGGGGCAGCATCCTAGAAATTGCCCTCAGGGACGGCGTGCTGTGTGGCCTGAAAGACAAGGAGGTGCAGCGCAGCTTGATGAACAAGGAGCCGCCACCCACGCTGGCAGAGGTCGTCGAGGCCGCAGAAGCCGCAGAGTCCACGAATGCTGGAGTGGACGAGATGCACCAGTGGCGTGAGTGGCGTCCCAGGGCCGGCAAGGCGGAAAGGTCGGTGCACGCAACTCAACGGGCCTCAAAGTCGTCCTCAGAGAGCAGCGACGGCGAGGAGGTCCAGAAGGTCCGAAAAGGGGGGCGCCGCTGCGATGGTTGCGGAGCGGCCCACGAGCGTGCGAGGTGCCCGTTTAGAAAGGCCGAATGCTACACCTGCGGCCGTCGGGGGCACATCGCCAAGGCATGCAGAAAACGGAAGGAGGGCCGGAGGCAGTCACCAGACCGTTCGACCAGGCCGGACCGTTCAGCGAGGCCCAAAGATGGCGTCCAGACCACGAGGAAGCAGGACGGCGTGGGCCGCGTCTCGGACAGCAGCGAGGACGACGTCCCAGTGCTCAGTGTGTCCGCGGAACAGTCCCATTATTTCGTTGAGGTACTAGTACAAGGGGCCCCCATCAGGATGGAAATTGACTCGGGGTCCTCCTATTCCATAATTCCCCAGAAAGAGTTTCTAAAAATCGACCCCCACGTGCGGCCCAAACTTAAAACTTTGAGGTCCACGCTACGAGATGTACAGGGGAACAGCATTCCGGTGTTGGGGGTCGGGAAATTTCGGGTTGAGTTTAAGAGTCACTCTGCGGAGCTGCCCTTAGTTGTCCTCAAGGGGGGGAGTTGTAGCCTCCTAGGGACACAGTGGTTCCAGCCCCTAGGCCTGTTTATAGGGGGAGTACATGCAGTGGGGGTGGACCCAATACAAGCGGTGTGCGATGCGCATCCCGCCGTTTTTGAAAAAGGACTTGGGAAATTCAAGGGACCCCCTGTAGCTTTCGACCTAGACCCGGAGGTCCGCCCGATAAGACTCAAACCGCGCAGGGTGCCCTTCGCACTAAAGGACAAAATAGAGGCGGAACTGGACAAATTGGTGGGCCAGGGGATTCTTATTCCTGTTGATTCCGCGGAGTGGGAAACTCCAATTGTAACAGCTCTGAAGGCTAACGGGGAGGTGCGCATTTGCGCTGATTATAAGTGTACAATTAACAAGGCGATCCGCCCTAACGCATACCCGGTGCCGGTGGTCAGCCACCTTTTGGCCAGGCTAAATGGGGGAAAGTGTTTCGCTAAGCTCGACCTGGCACAAGCCTATCAGCAGCTTCCCGTAACACCCGCCACGGCCGCGGCACAAACGATAGTCACACATAAAGGAGCGTTCCAGGTGTCGCGTTTACAGTTCGGCGTGAACTCGGCACCCGGCCTTTTTCAGTCGCTTGTGGAACGCCTCCTGAAAGGGCTGGAGGGGGTGTTGCCTTATTTTGATGACGTATTAATAACAGGGGGAAGTGAGGCCGAACTGGCAAAGAGATTGGACAAAGTACTAACGGCGTTCGAGAAAGCGGGGCTGAGACTGAGGAAGGACAAATGTGTCTTTTTCGAAACCGAGGTCGAGTTCTTAGGGTTCAGGATTACACCCGAGGGTATCAAGCCATCCAAATCCAAAGTAGTAGCCATCAAAAAGGCCCCTCGCCCCACATCCAAAACCGAGCTACAGTCATTCCTGGGGCTCCTCAATTTTTACCATACATTCCTTCCGCGGAAGGCGTCCGTGGCCGAACCGCTTCATCGGTTGCTTAAAAAAGAGGAGACTTGGATGTGGGGTGACGAGCACGAGAGGGCGTTCAAAGAATTAAAGCAGCTCTTGACCTCTGACGCAATTCTAACACATTTCGACCCCAAACGGCCGGTGGTCCTAGTCTGTGATGCATCACCGGTGGGGGTGGGGGCGGTACTTTGCCACGTGCTGGATGACGGAAGGGAGGCCCCGGTTGCATTTTATTCAAGGTCCCTGTCCCAGGCAGAGCGAAATTACGCACAAACCGACAGGGAGGCATTGGCAATTGTAGCGGGGACCAAAAAGTTTCACGATTTTTTGTATGGTCGCCCGTTCAAAATCGTGACGGATCACAAGCCCCTGTTAGGGATTTTCACGGCAAGCAAACCCACCCCGCAGATCCTATCACCGAGAATGCTGCGATGGGCCATTTTTCTCAACGCTTCTCAACACGAGTTGGTGTACCGGCCCGGAAAAGAGATCAGCCATGCTGATGCACTTTCGAGATCCCCTTTGCCCTTGTCGGACGACCAGAAGGCTAGAGTAGGAAGAGACCGCCAGGTGTTACTAATTGAGGTTTTAGATGCACCCCCAATAGTACCAGCCGATATTGCGAGGGCGACAGGCAAGGACAGGACACTCGAGAAAGTCAGCTCATGGGTACAAAAGGGGTGGCCGGCATCGTCCCCAAGCACGGAATTCGACCCATTCTTTCGGAAAAAGCTAGAGTTGTCCCTAGAAAGGGGGTGCCTATTGTGGGGCCAACGGGTGGTGGTTCCTGCAGCCATGCGGCCGAGGGTGCTCAAACTGCTGCACGTCAGCCACCCGGGCATCGTTCGTTCGAAAGCGCTGGCCCGCAGTTACTTTTGGTGGCCACAGCTGGACGCGGACATTGAGCATATGGTCGGCACTTGTGAGGCATGCCAGGGATCCCGACCAGAGGCGGCCCGCCTCCCGCATAGGGAATGGGACACAGCAAGGGGGCCGTGGTCCAGAGTACATGTAGATTTCGCTGGCCCATTCCGAGGAACCATGTTTCTCCTGGTGGTGGATGCGTTCTCCAAGTGGCTGGAGGTTATCCCAGTAAAGAGCACGTCCTCCGCCACAACAATTAGCCAGCTACGGAGAGTCTTTTCCACGTTCGGTTTACCCGACACTTTAGTCAGCGATAACGCGAGTTGCTTCACCTCCTCGGAGTTCGAGGCATTCATGGGAGCAAACGCCATTCGGCATGTCACATCCGCGCCGTTTCACCCGGCCACGAATGGCCAAGTGGAACGGTTGGTGCGTACAACAAAGGATGCGCTGCGGCGCATGGGCCCGGGGGACCTAAATCACCAAGTATGTCAGTTCTTGTTAGCGTATAGGGTGACCCCCTTAGCGTCGGGTTACTCGCCGGCAGAACTCTTGATGCGGCGAAAACTGACCACGCTTCTGACCAGGCTGGACCCGACGAGAGTCGAGGATAAAGGAAAAAACATAGGATTGGCAGTCTCGAAAGGGTTCGCCGCCGGCGACCTTGTTTACTGCAGGAACTATGCAAGCGCAGGGCCAGCCTGGGTGCCAGGAACAATAATAGAACAAACAGGGCCAGTGTCATATCGGGTGGAAACGAGCACCGGCCTCCTCTGGAGGAGACACGCTGACCAACTGAGGCGCCGAGTGAGTGAAGGGCCGGTCAGTGGGGCTCAGCAACAGGATTCAGCGATAGGGTTCTCCCCCACCCGTTTAGCCCAAGGGGGAGACATTGAAGGACAGCAGTCCGAAACCGGGGGGGAAAGCGGTGGTCCCGACTCATATCCTTTTGATACCCCAGTTCTATCAGGGCCCGGGGGGAGGGAAAAGGAATGTGCGGCCGCCGCCGCGTCCCCCGAATGTAATTTTGGTTTTGATTTTGGTTTTGCGAGCCGGGGGGGTTTTCAGGAGTGTTCCCCCACCCTTCCAAGCGAGAAGAGGGGTTTTTCGTTAGCCCCCAGTGCCCCCGGTTCTTCCCCGAGAAAGAGCACACCTCCCAACAACGCCGCGGAGCCGCGGCTAGTCACTAACAAGTCTCCCTCTCCAATTACAGGGCAGGAAACCAGGGGACAAAGAGAAGGTAGCAAACCCGGGGAAAGGCAGCCCGCATCGAGACCCCAGCGTGTTCGAAATAAGCCATCTTGGCTGAGGGACTTTGTCTCCTAAGGGGGGGGGAGTGTGTTGAAGGTGGGCTCGAGACATTGTCTCGTCCTAGGGGGGAGGGATGTTGTGTTCTAATGGTTTTACCTTCCACATGGATTACAATGTATCTGAGCCAATGTAACCTTGCCTATAGCAACAATGTAACCTTCAGCTGTATCATATAAACCCTGTAATAGGACGCGAGCTAATGACCACCAGCTGGCAGCAGCGAGCGTCCAAGCTCTCTTGGTCCGAACTCATCAAAGGCAACAGCGCGGGAAGCTTTCCCGCCACCACCTACACCTGGACAAGAAGGGCGTGACCCACAATGACGTCACGCAGACAGTAGCCAATGGGCTACCATGGCACCACGTTCAAATGTATTCCTACTGTATATAAAGAGCTATTGATCCGCCATTACCTCATGTTCCCTCTGTCCACGATGCAATAAACCTGAGTTAACCCAGCCCGAGGCTGTGTCCTGTGTCTTAGTTTCATACACTAAACTGACGGACATTGTTTTCATAATCCTTCTCTTCCATATTGATTTCCAATTTATATCTAAAATGTCTGTGTTAAAGTTTTGCTCCCATTTTGTCCTTAATTTATTTTGTGAATCACGTTCTGAATTTAATAGTTTATAAATCTTACTTACCAAGCCCTTCACCCCTGTTTCTCCTTTTTTAACCTTCCATAACAAATCTTCAAATACTGTCTTATTCCTTTCCAAACCAGGATCTCTCAAGTATTTACCATTCCATTTATTCACCAGGACAAAAAGTTTTAACAGAAGAAAAAACTCATTCCAAGGGCAAGATGTTCTTGAATGAGAACTTTAGGAAAGATGAGCTACTCAGCCTCTATACATTTTGGTGTTTAGTCAGTGTCTATTTTTATGAAAGGAAGCAGATATATCAGACTTTGGTTGGAGCAAAAATATCCACCAAGATTTTCTCTCTCCCTTCTTTACCACTCTTGCATCCTATGCCATCCCACTGGGGGTGGTGGTGGTGGTGGTGTTGCTTTGCATAGTAGCCAGTTCCGGCTGAATCATTCCCTCTGAATCATCAATGGCTCACAAAAGAGCCATTCTGTCAGGATCACAAGTGAGGTCTGGTTCCCTCTATGATCACCTTTTGAGGGCTGCCTGTCCCTCCCTCCCTTTTCATCTTAGCAAAGGATTGTGAGTGCTCATCACACACATCATCATTTCAAGGGATATCTCTTTCAATAGAGGGATTTCACCACAATCCTTTCAGGTGAAATTTAGGGCTCAAAGTCTCAATGGCTTTTGTAATAAAAACCATTAATTTAAGCGTGGCTGGGAAGGAATCCTTCACAAAGACTATGGTGGTTTTTTAAAATACATATCTAGACACTAACTTTGCAAGCATACCTAAAAACATGCAGTGGCGGTGAATCTTGGCACTCCAGTTGTTTTTGAACTTCAATTCGCAGAAGCCCTGATCAGCAGAAGTGCTGACTTGGGCTTTTGGCAATTGAAGACCAAGAACACCTGGAGTGACAAGGTTCTCCATCACTGGATGGCAATGCTTTCTGTGTAGCACATAAATGAGAAAGAAGCAGAACAGCAACAATGCATAAAGAAAATCCTTCCTGGCACCTAAATCTGTCAGATTTTCAAATCTCCTGATTTGATTTTGAACACAACAGTAAGGCAAATTCTATCAGTCAGAAGACTAGGTGGCCAAGAGCTGGCTTGCTAAATTTCTTAGCTTCCTAATGTGGCAAGTACCACAACAAGGTTGGCAGCAGCAACATCCTGGTCAGGCACAACATTTTAAATCAATTGTGTGCAAATTGTCTCAATGTCGTGCACTCACCAATGCGCAAACAGCTGCGACCAGGATTAGAGGGCCCTTTTCTATAGCAGCTTTTGGTACTGAATAAATTGCTTTGTTGCTTTACGAAAATGTGAAGCCAAGCCTTTTGCAATTTGTAACAGGCATACACCCAGGTACACTGATCCTTTTATTTCTTGGCCCTGTGACTCTCACAAAACTCCCAACATGTAGGGAGGCAAAATGCTAATTAACTGGTGAACTGCCCAGAGAGTACACTAAGCGGTATATAAGTATAATTGCTATTGCTTATTTGTGAAAGAAAAAAGAGGAACTCATATCAGAGAGTAAACAAAACAAAAAGACAAAAAAAACATTGTGGCACTTGAAAGACTAACTGCTGTATTTTAATGTTTGTTTTCGTGGATCAAGTTCACTTTGTCAGACATAAGAGTGAGACTTCATGGCATCGCATGAGATGCAGAGGTACAGAATGGTTAGCATAACAGATAAGTATATAAATCAATGTGGTTTTTTTACAACTGGTAATACCTGTATTCACATTCTTTCTTTATTTGTGTCAGAGGCACCACCAGCATATAATAACATACAAAGCTAAAATTAACATAACTAAAACAAAAAGGAATTAAAAGGGCTAGATGACATCCGCCCAATATCAGGCCACATCAGCAGCATTTCCTCTTGCCAACATAAGGTCCTCCTCAGTGCATGTTGAGGGGCATCGTGTGCATTGTATCATATGGGCGATTGTTTGTTCTTCTCTACATTCACACAGGCTACCATCAGTGGTGGGCTACCCCCCAAAAAAATTTACTACCACACTGTGGGTGTGGTATGGTGGGCGTGGCCAGGGGAAAACCTTGCATTGCACCCAAATTAGGACTACTTTATTTCAAAACTTGGATGGGCGTGGCCAGCCAGAATTTTTGCTACTGGTTTTGGCGAACTGGTGCAAACCTGCTGATGCCCACCACTGGCTACCATCTACAGCAGGAGTCCTCAAACTTTTCAGGCCATGGGCTGGTCACATGGTTCAGGGGGCCAGTCCTATGGCCCAGGGGCTGGATCCGGCCCCCAATGCCAATTCATATTGCCCACGAAGCCCTTGTTGCTCCTGGAAGCGGAAGTAAAACGCTCCTGTATGGGCCCAGCCCCAGGGTCATAGTTTGGGCACTCCTGTTCTACAGAGAAACCCCACTTTCCCAGATTAGCCCTTGATCTTTATTCTTCCTACTGTATTCACATGTTCGATCCTGACTAAAGGAAAGCTACTTTTACTACCCTATAGCCGTGATGGCAGGGACTGCAGTGGCTCAAGTGGCTAAGACGCTGACTGGGAGGTGGAAGGTCAGCAGTTCAATTCCCGAGTACTGCAGGACGGAATGAGCTCCCGTCTTTGTCCCAGCTCCTGTCAACCTAGCAGTTTGAAAGCAAGAAATTGCAAGTAGATAAACAGGGACCACTTTGGTGGAAAGGTAACAGCGTTCTGTGTGCTCCGGTGTCTTTTAATGCCTGCCACATGACCACGGAAACGTCTGCAGAAGCAGACAGCGCTGGCTCTTTGGCTTTGAAACAGAGATGAGCACTGAACCCTAGAGTCAGATACGACTGGCTTTCGAGCAAGGGAAACCTTTACCTTTTCCTAGCTGTGATGGCGAACCTTGGCACTCCGGATGTACTTGGACTTCAATTCCCAAAAGCCCCTGGTGTATCCACACGAATGGGTTTGCTGCGATTCATCTGGCCCACGCTGCCCCCGTACGGGCATGTTGCTTCCGGGAGCGACAAGGGCAGTGTGGGCCGGATGAATTGCAGTAAACCCCATTCATGTGGATTTACCCGGGGCTTCTGGGAATTGAAGTCCAAGAACATCTGGAGTGCCAAGTTCCGCCATCACGGCCCTATAGGATGGTCTCTTGGAAAGATGATGAAGTATGTGATGATCGCGTCGTAGAGGGCATTAGGACCCTGAAGATCTCTCTCTCTCTGCAGGACTGAGCACCGAGACAAGAGCTGCTAAAACAAACAGCTGTGACTCTGCGAGGCAGCCAAATCCAGAGAGAGAGCGAGAGCGAGAGAGAGAGACTCACTCCGCCGTCCGACCGCCGCCGCCACCGCTCCTCCACCATCCCTCTCGCCTCTTTCCCTCTCGCGTCCGTCGATCTCTCGCTCTCCCCCCACCCACCCACCCACCCACCCACCCCGACGTCGCTTCTTCGCGGTCCATGCAGGGCTCCCAGGCGCCGCCGGGGCTCTCAGGATGAGAAGGATCCGGGCCAATGCCATCGCCATCCTGACGGTCGCTTGGATCCTGGGCACTTTCTATTACTTGTGGCAGGACAGCAAGCCCCATCATCCGGCAGCCGGAGGCGGAGGCGGAGGCGGCAGCAGCAGCACCAGCGGGGGCGGCAGTAGCAGCAGTAGCAGCAGCAGCAGCAGCAGCAGCAGCAGAAACGGGCCGAGGTCGACGGGGAAACTCGAGAGCCCCAAGGACGAGCGGAGCTTCTTCCCCCTGCTGGTAAGGGCGCGCGCGGCGAAGGGGTGCCCCGGGCGCCGAGGAGAGGATGATGAGGATGATGATGAGGGGTCCGGCTCTGGTCCCGCTTGACCGCACAGCCAACCTTCGTTCGAGTTGGCCAGGCGAGAGTGGCCGCCGCCGGGGCTGTTTGGAGGGATCGTGGGGAAGAAGAGGAGGGAGGGAAGGGCGGGAAACGCGACGGGAGGGAGGAAGAGAGCCCCCCCCCCTTTGGCATGGGCTTTTGTGTGTGCGTGTGTGTTTATGCCACCCATTCTGATTGTAACCATAGCAGCATTGACAATTGAGGTTTTTTTTTAAAAAAAAATAGTGTCATAAGAAGTACACAAATGTGTCTTTTCTGGGCTGAAAGGATTTTTTTTTGCTGGAGGAACTCCGCTCTGGGGACACTTGAATGAGGCTCCTTTCTTGTCCCCAAGATCTTTTCCCACCGAAGTGGTCCCTATTTATCTACTTGCAATTTCTTGCTTTCGAACTGCTAGGTTGGCAGGGACTGGGACAGAGACGAAGCGCGCTCCATCATGCAGTAGTCAGGTCTTGAACTATCGACTCACCGACCTTGCAGCTAACAAGGCGAGCTTCTTAATCATTGAGCCACCGCAATCCGGTCCCTTACAATTGAGGTGTGTGTGTGTGTGTGTGTGTGTGTGTGTGTGTGTGTGTGTGTGTGTGTGTGTGTGTGTGTGTGTGTGTGTGTGTGTGTGTGTGTGTGTGTGTGTGTGTGTGTGTGTGTGTGGGCATTGGAGGCGGTGGTCGGAAGCCAGGCATTTCCTCCTGTGGGAAATGCCCGGCTTTCGAGACACTCGGGGCCCGCTCTCCTCTGCCGGGGAACCAAGTTTCCAATCAAGCTGAAGAGGAAAGAAATCTTGGAGATGCGTAAACAAAACACAACAACAACAAGACAAACAACATTGTGGCACCTTAAAGACTAACTTCTGTATTTAAATGTGAGCTTTGGTGGATTAAGTTTCTTATCTGACGAAGTGGACTTGATCCACGAAAGCTCACATTTAAATACAGGTGAATTGAGGGGGGAAACACCAGCAGGCTATTTCTGGTGGTATCCCTCATTTAGTAAACACAGGAAACCAGGTTCGGCAGCATATCACCTCCCTGATTTCCTGTGTTTACTAAATGGGGATAACACCAGAAACAGGGGCCTCCATGAAGATTGTGAATACAGTCGGGAGTACCTTGAGTGGCAACCATACCTGTCAAATTTTGGATTTGGAAATAAGGGAAATTTCCCAGCAAATATGGGATACTTGAGAACTATGCTTATCCTTTGCTGCCCTCCAATGGCGGCAATAGGGCATTGCAGTCTAATTAATACGGGATGACGGCAGGGAAGAGGGTAAAATAAGGGGTTTCCCCGGCCAATACGGGATACTTGACAGCTATGGTGGCAACCTTGTTAGCTAATCCTTCTAACACCAGATCAGACCAAAGGAACTGAGGAATGAATCCACCAGAAAGGTCTTTGACAAGACCAACCGTAACAATGCTCCTAATCAATATTGAGGGACTTTCAAGAAGATCCTCCCCCCCCCCTCCAACACACATCCAGATAAATACTGTATCATGAATTTCTCCATCTTGTGAAAATAATATCAAGAAAAAGTATTCCAAGAGGATGCCTCACCCAGTACATCCAGGGCCTGACTGACAACATCAAACCTCTGCTAGATAGGTAGGTATCAGGCACTCTACAACCAGGATCCTTTTCAGGAAGATACTGTTGAAGCTGGGGAAGAGCTGATTCAGGCTCTAGCTGAAAATCGGAAATCATGATGGTGCACATTAGTCAGAAACCTGAATATGAAGCAGAACAGTAGACAAGCTTGGAAACTCGTTAAAAATTTAGGTGGAGATTTAACCCAGCCATAGCAAAACTATAGTGGAGTAACAGCAGACCAAATAGCTAGTCAGTTGCTAAAGAATGGAAAAACACATGGCAAAAAGGTGTGTGGGGGCTATCTGATCAGAGGAACAAGAGTGGGTTTTACTTAATAGCTCCTTTGTGGCATCTGAATTGGAGGAAGCTATAAACTGTATGAAATCGAATAAAGCAGCAGGTATTGATGACATAAGAACAGAGCAGATAAAGCAGTTTGGTCCCCACACTTTAGAATGGCTCTTGCAATTAATGAACAACTGCATAGACAAACTTAAGGTTCCTAAATTGTGGAGACAGGTTAGAGTTGTTGCTTTATTGAAACCCAGCAAAGACCCAGATGACCCAAAAAGCTACCAACCAGTGTCACTCCTTTGCCATCTTTATAAGGCACTGAAATGGATGATTCACAATCACATCTCCAAATTTATTGATGGAAAGATGATAAAAGGAGCAAATAGGCTTCAGGCCGGGCAGATCATGTTGTGGTCAAATCCTTAACCTTACACAAGACATTTAGGGTGGCTTTGAAAGAAAGCAAATTATGAGAGTGGCTTTCATTGACCTAACTGCAGCATACAATACTGGCAATCATGGGATTCTGCTCCATAAAATAAATAAGCTTACCAAAGATAACAAGCTTACAAGGGTTCATTGGCAGCTTCCTCCAGAACCAGAGATTCTATGGGACAATGAATGGAAAGAACAGCAGATGGAGGTTATAGAAGAATGGGCTGCCCCAAGGAAGTGTATTGTCTCCAACACTGTATAATATATATACAAATGATCAGCCAGTTCCTGACAATACAAAACTGTTCATCTATACAGACTACACAGCAATGGCCATTCAAGGGTCAAGCTTTGATGAGGTAGCTGGAAAACTTGCAGGAGCATTTGAAGAATTAGGACAGTATTACAACATCAACCATTTGAAGCTTAATCCAAGCAAGACTCAAGTATGTGCTTTCCACCTTTGAAACTGAGAGGCAAGGGTTACGTTGACTGTTACATGGCAAGGGAATCGATTACAGCACTTTACAACACTAAAATACCTTGATGTGTTGCTTGACCAGATACTCTCTTTTAAGCTGCACTGCCTGAATACCGAAGCCAAAGTTAGTACAAGGAACAACATCATCCAGAAACTCACAAACTATAAATGGGGAACTCAACCATCCACACTGCACACATCAGCTTTGTTCCTGAGTGTCTCTGCAGCAGAGTATGCTGCTCCAGTATGAAACGCATCCACACAAACAAAAGAAGTTAACATTGCTGTTAATGAACCCATGTGGATAGTGACAGGATGCCTTAAACCAGTGATGCATTGTAAAAAAAATTACTACCCACTTGGTGGGCGTAGCTATCTGTGGGCATGGCTATCTGTGGCTGTGGCCTCAAACCCCCACCCCCCCAGAAAAAAAGAAGAGAAACCTACTTTACTCTCTTGCTTCGTGGAGATGAGGAGGAGGTGTCCGAGAGCAGCCAGTCGCTGCTGGCGGGTCAGCGTCAGCCCCTCACCGTCCAGGCACGCTTTCACCAGCAGCACTGCTGGGAGGTGAGCAGGGCGGGTTGGAGGTCTGGTGCCAGCCTCTCCCTTCCAGCACTGCCAGAAACATGTCCCATGTGCCTTGCCAAGGGCCGAAGGCGCGCGGGAAGTGCGTAGGTGAGCATGCCTTTGAGCCTGGGCATGGGAAGTGTTGCCGGCAGTGCTGCTGGGAGGTGAGCAGGGTTGATTGGTGATCTGGTGCCGGCCTCTCCCTCCCAGCGCCACCAGAAAGGCATCCCATTCGCCTCGCCCTGGGCCAAAGGCATGCGGGAAGTGTGGAGGTGAGCATGCCTTCGGCCCTGGGCGAGGTGAATGGGACGCATTTCTGGCAGCACTGGGAGGGGGAGGTTGAGAGGTGGGCATGGCAGGCCAAGTGGGCGTGGCCTGGAATTTCTGCTACCGGTTCGCAAGAACCATTCAGATCCGGCCTCAGTACATCACTGTCTTAAACCTACACCAGTTGAGAAAATATACCGTCTTGTTGGTATTGTTCCACCTACGATCAGGAGAGAAGTAGCAGCAGATGCTGAGAGAACTAAGCAGAGAACGGCCCTTGACACCCTGTGAATGGATATAAGCCTAAAATCTGCAGGCTCAGATCCAGGAAGAGCTTTATGGCAAGAACAAACATTCTTGAGGGTACACAAGAGCAAAACCAGTTAAAAAGATAGAGGAAGGAGCTCATTGGGCAAGGAACATCATTAAAGGAGGGTATAGCTGAAGATCTCAATCCCCTTATGTCACCTGGAGGACCCTGAATAGGCTGAGGGTTGGAGTCCCTAAATGCAAGACCAACATACTCAAGTGGGGACTGCTGGCAGATAGCAACACATGGTGTGAATGTGGAGAGACACAGAGTCCGGCCCATTTTTTGGTTTGCTGATTGCTGCCAGAGACATGCACCTATGAGGACTTGCGTTTGGGCAATGACAAAGCGAGAAAAGTGGCTTCATTTTGGCAGTCCAGGGTTTGATCAGGACATGAAAGAAGAACACTAGAAACAGCCTGCTGTTATTTCCTTTCAATTCACCTGTAAGCAGCAAAGCTTGGCAGAAGATCTTGCCATGAACTTTGGGACTTTCATCATTTTCCTACCTTATCCCCAAGATGCATGCCTTGAATCATGAAAGCTCACTCAATGTTTGATTTTTTAATGTGACCCAATAAAGGTATTGTCTTTCTTCTGCATTTGTTTTGGTTATGGATCACACAACTGTTTTTGCTTATTTAAATACAGGAGTTAGTTTTAAAAGTGCCACGGTTTGTGTCTTTTTTTTTTTTTTTGAGATGTGAGTTAGCAGGGAGGCCAGCAAGAGACAGCTTGCAGATAGGGGTGGTGGTGGTGTCAGTAACGTAGATTCAGACCGAACCAAACCGAACCAGAAGTTCGTATCTGGGGAAAGATTTTGGTGACAATAGGGTCATGTTTCCTTGTCACATGCTCGCTGCTCTGAAGGCCTCTGCTTCAGGTTCTTAGTCCCTGGTGTGTCCCCACGACTTTCTGTGACATGGCTGCTCTAAAAGTATTAAGGCAGATAGAGGTGACTGGTCACAAAGCTAAAAAACAAAGAAACAAGAAGCAGGTCAGATCAATGGTGGAGTTGTATTGCCAGCCCAAGCTAGGCTGCAATTGCTGGAGTTGCTTGGGGTCCTGAACTGTGGGGACTCAGTGGTTAAGAAACTCACCTTGTTAGCTGGAAGGTTGGCAAGTCAGCAGTTCAAGACCCAAGTACTGCATGACAGAGATAGGACCCGGCTCTGTCCCAGCTCCTGCCAACCTAGCAGTTCAAAAGCAAGAAATTGTAAGTAGATAAATAGGGACCACTTCGGTGGTAAGAGATCTTGGGCACATGAAAGGAGCCTCATTCAAGTGTCCCCTAAGCGGAGTTCCTCCAGCAAAAATCCTTTCAACCCAGAAAAAGCACCTTTGTGTGCTTCTGTAAAGGTAAAGGTTTCCCTTGCTTGAAAGCCAGTCGTATCCGACTGATGTGATTTTAAAAAACAACAACTTGAGGTCCTGGATCTCCACCATGCAAGTAGAGGCATCCTTATACACTGGTAGATGTGAGTGCATCTTTACAGCTGCGACTGCACAGTTGAGTATCACTAATAAAATGGGTAAATTCAAAATATTTTTACTGACCACACAAAGCAACTTTTGTTTGTAAATGAAAGTTAGTCACCACGGAAATGAGAGGTCTGAGGAAGGCTGCTGGAGTGACTATAAGGGATGAAATCAGGAATGAGATTATAAGGGAAAGTATTTGAAAAGAACCAATCTTGCAGTACATACAGAGACAACAAATAAAGTGGTTTGCCCATTTGGAGAGAATGTCTTGGAATTCCATAACTTACAAGGCATATGTGGAAAGAGGAGAAGGACATAGACCATGAGGCAGACCCAGAGGCAGGTAGAGCAAGAACATCAAAGAAACATTACAAGAACACCAAATTGTGCTGGTGGAGGCCACTAGTTGTGCTAGAGCAAGAACCTCGACACCTGATGGTGTAAAAGAGGAAGCAAAGAAGAAGACACAAAGCAAAGGAATTGCTCAAGTCCTTTTATACCTCCCAAACTTCTATTTTTCTGCCACTGGGGAGCTTCTAATTTTTTTAGATGCAATTCATACAAGTTTTTCCCCATGTGATTGGTTTTTATATGTACTTGTAAAGACAGTGTGTGTGTGTGTGTGTGTGTGTAGGTGGTGTTTTGGTGATATAGACAATTGGGGTGTGATGTTCAGGACATGCCCCCACATTCTTTCCTCTCCTCTGATAGTCTGCCTTTTAAAAAAAGTCTTCCATATATAAGATAAGTGTTAAATCACCCTTTCATCTTATTGCTGACTACTCATTGTTATTCTTTCCCATATTCCTGCCCCATCAATTACCGACAATAAAAGAATAATCAGGTGGGACCAGAGGAAGGAAGAAGGGGGCTCTGGGCTGGAATGCAACTTTTATTACATCCATTATGAACAATATGTTTGATTGCTAATTGTGATTTTAAACGTAATACAGGCTGCGAATCAAATTGATTCTGATCCAGCTTTTGCAGTGCAATTGCAGCTTAAGTTCATGTAGTTACAGATGAGACCTTATAGACTTGCTTTTTGGTGTTATTGCATTAGAGGTTGGGATCGAGAAGTGAGTTCTATGATAGACCTCTCATAAACATAATGTCAATGTTGGTCCTAAAATGGGTTTAAAATGGTTTGGGCTTTAGCAAGGGAAAAAATGGGGGTGATGCAAATGGGTTTGTATCGTTCCTTTCTCACGTCTCTAATTTCACAGGAGTTATAGATTTTAACAGCCACTCACAGGCATCCACAGAAGTAATTGTAGAGGAGAGGGCAACATCTCTTATTGATCCCTATGGATTGTTGACTAGGTTGCAATTTTGACTGTGTACATGTAAAGAAATACCAAGCTTAGGATTCTGGGAAGGAGTGCCGCGAGCTCCAGAGTCTCTCAAGTTGTACAGAGGTCAGTGTCTGTGAGATGAGTGAGTTAACAGTGGCAGCTTTTTCTACTTCTTGGGAGTAGAGCAAGCCCTGTAGCTGTATATTAAGAATTCATGCTTCATCTTCAGAAAAAGGAAACAAGGCTGTGGAAAAATATATGGCTGAGACTGTGGAATGAGGCTTTTGTCTTATACGTGGGTAGACTGACCAGCAGGCTGAAAATTGCTCTGTATATAACGTATGATGAAACCCTCCAAATCACATAAAGTATGTTAACAATCACATACGCCAGGGGTTCTCAACCTTTCCAAGCTGGGGCCCGGGTCACACTCTCTCAGCTTGGAGGGCCGAATGGACATTTTGCCTTGCCTGCACGATGGGGGGTGGCCATTTTGTCCCAACAGCTTCAAAGGGGTGGTCATTTTGTTTCTTGAATCCCCTTTGAGGGGTGGGGGGGCACATGAAATGGTGCCATGGGCCAATACGGCCCACAGGTCTTAGGTTGGGAACCCCTGATATGCATGGTCACAACAGCAGAAAAGAGGGAAAATGGTACAGTTATGCAGATCAACACTTAGCTTAATTACATTCAGGGCATAGAAGCCCGACATGTTTGGGAATTAAAACAGATATGAGTATTTCTTGGCTGCCATGTGGGAAACAGAGGGATGGGCCTTCTTTTGCATTTTCTCTGTAGAAGTCTGTGCATATGTTCAAACTAGCTTAAAGCTTTCTACCTCCTGATTCTATGCCATATGGGAAACTGTATCTTTGATAAAGAGCTGTGCTTTGCTCCTAGTGACCCATCCATAACCCTGTTGCAGTCAAAGAAGGTACTTCTCTCTTATGTAAGGGGAAAATCATAGAAGTCTTTAATCTTTGCTGGATGAAGACATCCTTCTGTAAGGGAACAGCTGCCTCTTGTTCAGGTTGCAGGACAAGCTGAAGATAAAAGTGATGTATTTTAATAAAACTAACGGGATATCAGTGGGAATGACCTGGCTAAAAGCACTTTAGAATTTATGGTACAGTATGTGTCTTTTTATCTGTAACAGTTTATTACTTTGATGCAGAGATGGAATTGAAATAGAACAGAACAGGTTGTATCTTTCAAAAGCTAAAGTCTTACATATCAGGAGTCTTGGGCCAAAATCTTATTAGTGAAGTGGATGGTGGAGTTACACCTTCCTCAGTTTTCTCATTTGTAGAATGGATCTCATAAACCATATGTGCCAAAGTTGCCAATTTGCTGATGAATTACTGATCGCTAAGATGCACTGCTGAGGGATGAGGTTATGCAGGATCAAGAGTTGATTTCGCATGCATATTTCCATGGGACAAATATGACAATCTGTGGTATGTTCTTTGATCTAATTTCCTGCAGTGTTTTGGGTAAAGCACATCTACATATCTGCACCTTCTAGGCTCTTCGTTCAAAATGAAGGAAGTAAAATGAATATTTTATTACACAGGAATTGTTATATTTCATTCTGACAACTGTATGTTGTTTTGAAGTTTTTGGATGAAGCATGCTATAGATTATTATTATATTGATATTACTAGACAGTATAGAAATTTAGGAATATTCATTTTCAAGCTGGCATTATTTTAACTAGTGTATTTGGCAGTTAAATGATATTGAAGATCAGGGGTGCCCAAACTTTTCAGGCCATGGGCCGGTCACATGTTTGAGTGTGCCAGTCACATAGTTCCTCCCACCGGAAGCGGAAGTAAAACACGCATGCACGGACACATAACACATCCGTACATGCACAGAATGCTGCCATAAATGACCCGTAGCTGTTTACAACAGCCACGGGTCATTTACAGCAGCATTCTGTGCATTTGTGGGGGTGTTATGCGCCCATGCATGCACATTTTACTTCTGGGAGTGGTGAGGGCTGCATGGGCCAGATGAATTGGCATTGGGGCCGTATCCGGCCCACAGGCCATAGTCTGAGCACCCCTGTTGTAGAGGTAGCAGGATTGTTGCTATCACTGTTTTAACAGGGGGAGCTAAATCTAAGCTGCATGAATTCTCCAAACCCACTGAAAAAGAGCCATTTCTGCCCTCCTTGTTCACCCCATTCCCTTCATTCAATTGGGTTAATGACATTTACTGTACCAGAGTCATAAGATCAGTAGCTTGCCTGTTCCACTTTCCTGCCTGGTGCAAGAATAAGAAAAAGAAAAAGAATGGGTGGGATGCAGTAATATGCTATCTTCTTCCCAGGCTTGGTGAGATACTCTTTCTAGACTTGAGCAGCACTCACTTTATTTAACAAAGGGTACAGATACAGAATCTTTTTTTGATAGCTTTCTCCCCTTCACATACTGTTGTGTATTCAGGCACATTTGCAAGTAACGCGGGCAGCGCCTTGCAGGAAGAAAATGGCGGTTTCCCGCCATCCAAATTAGGAGCCTAAAGTGGTGTGAAATCCCCTGTTCCAGGGCGCGCTGATTATGCTAATCCAAGCCCTGTGATTACAGTTTTGGATCCTGTTCTCCATTGGTTAATTACATATATACCCTGTTATGATTGGTTAGTCATGGTTATCCGGTGGGTCGCTACTTTGCATCAAGGAGCCACTACAGAGAAGATACTATATAAACCCCATGGGTAAACAAGGGTGGGGCCGGACCAGATCTACACTTCTCACGTCCCACAGGTAGCCAGCAATGCGCTAAGCCTGGGTCTCCTCCATTATGCTACGCTTCTATGGTAGCTAATTATTGCCTCCTGCACGGCAAGAGTCCCGAGGGACTGATTCCACTGGGATTGTGTAGTCATCTCTTTGTCCAGAACACCTTATAAGCTCATCTTTAAAAGACTGTTGAACAAAGCCTTGTTGCTGTTTTGTTCAACGTTGTCTGGACTGGTGCTTATAAGGGCCAGACATAACAAATACATACGTGGCATAGTTTCTTACTACAGTGTTGTCTACAGCTGTAAGCATGTCAATAAAAAACCATATTCCTGCTTCAGTGACCACAAGTGATTGTGCTTCTATCGATTTGGAGATGTAGTGCATAGATAATGGCACTGTACTGGGATGTAATATGAGTAACAAGCAATTCCATTGGTAGTGGTGTCACCAGATTGCTTGATGTGGGGGAATGTTGATCAGCTGGATTGCAGATCTCAAAGGCAGGAGAAGGGAGGACAGGGCAGCAAACCGACAGAGCAGCTATCTGTTGAATGGTGGAAGTAGCAGAGGGAGGAGAGAGGCCTTTGTCTTCTGCCTTGCTGAGATGGCAGCTCTGTTATATTTCAAGGGATGCTCTTTTGCTGAGACTTCTAGAACATTGATTCTCTGCCACCGATACCAGCCCATGACCTCCAACTTATAAGTAAGTAACTTACCTGCAACAGATTGTCCATCCGGGACACTGGCCACTGGAGGCGTTTCCTAATCCGCTGTTCCTCCTGCATACCATTTTACTGTAGGTATTAATAGAATAGTTAGACAGCTCAGTGGTTGAGGTATCTGGTTGCAGAGCCAGAGGTTTGAAGATCAGTTCCCCATTGTGCATCTTTTACAGGGGCTGGATTCAGTAACCCATAGGTTCCCTTCCAGATCTGCAATTCTAAGATTATATATGTATGATTATATACTTTCCCTTTGTGAAAACATAGGCCTTTTCTTTTTAACATGTTGGCATTCAAGTTCTTTGGTAGAATGACTAGTGGAAGATAAAATACTAAAGGATGAGAATCATTTCCCTGGAAGCCTGTAGTTCTCTACATAACCTTCACCAATTCAGTTCTGTCAGATATCTTAGATATCAACTCCTGTAAATTTGAAGGACCCTAGGCTGAGAAACACTGCATTAGGTACTGTACTTTGTTTTTTCCTGTTCACGCTTACCTCAATTTGCCTCAAACTGGGTTACACATTTTAGCATGTTTTCCCCCTCACAGTGGTGAAAGATATCTGTTTATCAAGAACAGCACAAATAGAAAGCAAGTTGCGACCAGCAATAACTCATCCTATGATAGTCTGGTAAATCGAGAAGTAGAGCTTCCATTTAGCATTCCATTTCTCACATAGCTTAAATTTAGCATTCTTTGTATAAAATTGACTTATTTTGAAAATCAGGTTCCTGAGTCACACATCTCTGAGGAAATCTTGGTGGCAGAGAAAACAAGTAAATCATACAGAATACATATTCCCCTAAACAAATTAGTTTGATCCCAGTCTCCCTTATCCTCATCCAAGGCAGTATGGCTGATTTCTAATATCAAAAACACTGACTCACAGATTTGCAACTTCAAGATAAGGTCAGAAGTTGAGCCAGAAAAACCAGAAGGTTAGTGATAAGTCATGAAGGTATCTCAGATACTAGAGGAGCACAAGCTGGGAACAATTAGTTTGCAGATGAATAGAAGGTGATGGAATCTTCTTCACTGGACATTTTAAAACAGAGGTTGGCCATCTGTCAGGGTTGGATAATCTGTAGATTTCTTGCTTCATCAGCATGTTGGACATGGTCCCGTTCAGTTTTATGATGCAGTAATTCAGATGATGGCAGATTGTGAATGGAGTTTGGCTGAATCAAAGCATCACCTTGGCTTTTCTGACACTAGAGTTGATAGAGTGCAATTGATATGTCACTACTTGGTTATCTTAATCTCACACCGGAAGTGGGATTTGGGATGAAAGGGTAGCCTAGCCATAGTGCTGCATAATGTGTATATTTTGCTTGGCCTTCCATAGCTGTCTTGTGTGGACTATTTCCAGAATTGCCATTATGCTTGTACAAGAGTTCTTTTTTTATTACCAAGGACTTTGTTGCAGGAGAAGCAGCTGAGTCTACAGTTGATCAGGCTTCTAAAGAGTCATTCAGATAGGTTTTTTGTGTGGAAAGTACAAACCACCTCCAGGTAACCAAGTAGAAATATTTCTAACAACCGAGAAAGCATTGAAGTGGCTTAGAAGACATGCCAACGTGGCATCAATTACAACCACTTATACAAATTAAGGTCCATCTCAGAGTCTGGAAAAGTCATTTCCTTTGAACTACAACTTTGAGAATTTCCTCAGCTAACATGGCCATCAGCTAAACTCTCTGGGAATACTGGAAAATGTAGTCCAAAAAATAAATGTTACTTTACTTTTAGTGTATTTTGTGTAAATAAAATATTTGAATGATTAATGGGAAGGTATAAAAGTATAGAGATGTTCAATGTGGTATAGTGGATAGAGTGATAGACTAGGGCAGATGTGCCCAAACTACAGCCCATAGGCCGGATCTGGCCCCTGATGGGCACATTTTACTTCTGCTTCCAGGAGTAATGAGGGCTTCATGGGCTGGATGAATTGGCGTCAGGGGCTGGATCCAGCCCACGGGGCATAGTGACCCACCCCCTGAACCACGTGACCGGCCTGCAGCCTGAAAAGTTTGGGCACAGGAGAGAAGGGTTGAAACCCCCACTTGGACGTGGAACCTCACTGGGGGAAATGGAACAGGTGAAACCACTTAAACCTCTCACTTACTTTGAAAGCCCTATTTAGGGTCACTATAAGTCATTTCTGACTTGACAGCACATATCTCACTATAAAATTGTAATCCTATAAAAGTGAGTTGTGTCCATAAAATGGAGGTTTGAACAGCAATGTACTGAATGTCTGTTAGAAGTTACTGCAGGGCAAGCAGCCAGTTTCACAGTTTAGCAGAATATAAAGAGAGCACACTGTAATACAGTGTAATACAGTGCAACCCTGACAGAACTTATTATAAAATGCATATGGTTGTTTACCAGAGCAGAAACCCATAGAAAAATACTGTATCCTTGTTTCAATCACAAAATCAGTCTTCTTGTTTACAAAACAACCTTATCAACTTTTTCTGAATTTGCAAAAGAGTCCCATTAGTTTTTTTTTATTTTAACTACAAAGACTATCAGCTGAGGGATGCAAACAAAAAACAACCAAATGGTTAAAAAGTTCACATGGTTGTGAGATAGTAGACAGCAGTGGACCTTATTATCCAGAAACAGGCAACAAATTACCAGGCAGAAACCATCAGACAGCACCAAACAGTGAGGAGGGACAGAAGCAAGAAGCAGAAGCCAGCAATGTGCAGAAGCTAGCAAAGTGCAGGCAACATGGAAAGCAGGGGGCCAGGTCACGCTCCCTCAGACAGCTTTGGGAGCCAGACTGCCATTTTGCCCTTCCTCCAGCACATGGCACTTCCTGGTGTGGTGGATGCGAAGTGGGGGCCACATGAAATGATGCCGTTGGCTGCATCTGGCCCACAGGCTGCAGGTTGAGAATCCCTGGTGTAAGCTGTAGTATTTTTTAGAATGTAATTAGAACATTCTTTTTGATATTTTCATTACCTTTTATGCTTCTGCAATTTTGAAAGACAATTACAACATGATTTAAATTCTTTACTGTAACTTTAGTAGCCGCATGATTCTTGAACCTTTCTATATTTTGCAACAAGATCAAACCATTGCCTACAACTTAGGTTTAGTCTGCATATATTTTAAAGCATTTGTACCTCTAGGTTTTTCATAACTGTAAGATTTCTGGGTAATTTTAACATTAAACAGCTGCAATTGTAGTTTTTCTTAGCTGCATTAAGAATTGCTGTTGAAGAATTCACACTAGCTTAAGTTTCAGTGCTGGATTCCTGTATAGATTAATATACCTCTAACAAAAGATAAATGAACTCAGATTTTATTTTTAATACATATGGAACATAGAAGCAATTAGATGAATAAATGTTGTAGATTAGGAAAGTTGATGTTGCTTGGACTCATTTTCTACTTGGAACAGTAAAATGAATAATATATGAATAAGGTGTAGAAGGCTAGTGAAAGTTACTTAACTGTGACCTAAACAATGGTTTATTCTCACCCTCTGAAGACAGGTGGAACATTTAATTTTAAACAATGAAAAACTTATTTCTTGATACTAAAATGAACTTTGATATGATTGACATGGTTCTCTGATCTCACACTGAAATTAACCCAAAAAGGGGAAAATGTCAGCTATGATGGACACCCCCAAACTCAAAGAATATAGCATTCTCAGGAGTTTTTTCTAGTATCATACACTTGCCTTTGACTACTTCTTTTTTCGTGTCCCGATCAAACCCTGGACTGACAAAATGAAGCCACTTTCTTGGCATTGTTGTTGGCTAAACTTAAGTCCTCATTGGTGCATGTTTCTGGCAGTAATCAGCAGACCAGTAAATGAGCCGGATTCTATGTCTCTCCACATTCGCACAGTGTGTTGTTGTTGTTCACCAGCAGCCCCCACTTGAGCATGTTGGTCTTACATTTAGGGACTCTGACCCTCAGCCTATTCAGGGTCCTCCAAGTGATGTAGGAGAGGTTGAGTTCCTCAACTATATCTTCTTTTAATGTTGTTCCTTCTCCAGTGAGCTCTTTCCTCCATCTTCTAACTTGGTTTTGTTCTTGTGTACCCTGAAGAATGTTTGTTCTTGTCTTAAAACTCTTTTTGGATCTGAGCTGGCAGATTTGAGGCTCATATCCATTCACAGGATGTTGACCTTGGCTGCCAGCTGAAGATGCCAAGGGTGAAAGAATTTGGAACCCTTACCATGCAAAACATGGTCTTCTACTCATTAATGAATTTCTGCTATACAAGAAGGGAAAGTGTTATTTTTTTCCATGGAGAATGTCAATGTATGTGGATGTCATCTGTAAAATTGCTTTACTGTCAATCCTGACTCTTCTGCTTTTTGTTACTCATTGCTAACATTCAGAAAAGATACAATCTAAACTAAAATAATTCCTAATATCTGTTGTGAAAATATCCTATTTATAGTGGGAGGGAACAAGCAACTGGAGAAAAATAGCAGCAGGTAGTAATAATTGGGCATGATTTTACCCACTTTAAAAAGAAAATCTCCCCTGAAATTCTTCTGAAGTTGGACTATCAGATCCTGAAATTGCTGGTCTACTGCAGCTGTGTGTGTGTGTTTTCATGTAAAACAGCACATGGATTAAATAAGCACATTTATTGCATAAAGAAAATCTCACATTTGAACTATAACAACTATGGGTTTTTATGGTTCAGATTGGGGCTGCTCTAAAAAAAATGTACCCAAGACTCTAGAGCTGGTGCCAATCAGACAATATTGAGCTACATGGACAAACAGATTGGCCAGATTTAGCACATCTTTCTATGGTACCTTTCAATCTTTCATGAAAGTGGTGGTTGATATAGGTAGAGATTAGGCAGGAAAGTTCTTGATGCTTGGCATTTTTGGGGGGACTGCAATCTAATAACCCTTGGTCACTGGGTATGCTCACTGCAATTTATGGGAGGTGTAGGCCTAATCTGGAGGGTTGTGATTGAATACCCCCTGCTTGAAGGAAACATACAATGAAATAGATGATTTCAATCCTGCAATCCTAAATAGTATAATTCTAGTAATTATATTATTTATTAGTATGCATAGTTAGTATGCATTAGTATGCATTAGTATTATTATTTATTATTTATTACCTATTATTTATTAGTATGCATAGCTGGTTTGGTAAATACTGGATGAATGGAAAGAGATGATTTTAATTTTTCAAAAAAAAATTTGTCTTCTAAAACTGCCTGTGTTACAGTTCCAAGGAAAGTAGAGGAAATTATAATCATTTAAAATTGTATTTTTTTTTTATTTTTGCCTTAATGAAAGTTAATGTAGCTGAGAGTTTTGATTTGTCTTCTCCTGCTCTGAATTTTGAACTCGTTCTGAAGTCATGGTTTAAGTTTTTGGCCATCTTACCAAGGAAAGACAACATCTCCTCTCCCCTCCCCCCTCCCCAATGTTTAAGGAACAATGCAAAACTGACTGTGAAAAGTGTTCATATATTGTTCAGTTAGGGTTGCCATAATTTTCTCCCACCAAACTGGGACAGCCATTGCGTTCTTCAAACTGTGCATGCATTGTACAGGACTGTCAGGGAGACAGTGGCTCTAAGACCCCGGAGAATCCCTGTCCAGGGCAGACAGGGAATACCGACCCTATGCAATTAACCCTTTGTGGTCACGTGAAGAAAGAACCTTCCGTCCCAGTGTATGGTGGAGGTTTGTCTTCTTAGATATAGGTATTTCTTGCTCCCTCCGGCTTTCGAGGAAAAGGGCTGAGGACGACTCCTTGTCCCCCAAACTTCAAGGTGAGCCAAGGGATTATTGCAAAGAGTTATTTCACTGCCTCTGTACGTTTATTTCAGTTATCTCGCTTGCAAGTGTCTCCTCTCCCCGGTGGGCTTCTCAGAGTGCTGTTTTGCCTTCACTGCTTTCAAGCAGGATAATTGGAAAAAAGGCATGGAGAGGGAGGCAGTGAACTAACTCTTTGCAAAAATCCCTTGGTGAGGGGTGATCTTGCTTCTTGTGTTCAAATTTAAAAACCCGGGACTTTTACATGTTTTTTCTTGAACCGACCGGGACAGCTTGAGTCTGGGAAAATCCCGGAAAACCAGGACATATGGCAACCCTATGTTCAGTCAGTCTTTATGGGATGAAGACAGAAATAAATAAATTGCACGATCTCTGTAATTGTAGTTTGAGTCAACATCTTCAAGGTTTTAAAAATGGAAACACAGCATAAAAACCAGATCTCACTGTTATTATTAACAATAGAATAAAGGCGATGTTTTAATCATGTTTATTACAGATAAGTGACATGTTTGGGTTTTAGTAATTATACTGAACACGATTTCTTTAATATGTAGGGGAAAGACAGGATGTTTGTGTGACAGATAAATAACAACAACAATAATTGTCTGTCTTTCTAGGGTTCTCATGGTAGAGAAGTGGTTTATCATGCCCTAGTTCTGGGTATTTTTTTTGCTCATGTGACTATACAGACTATCTTCTCCCCCAGGAGGCATAATGGAGAATCAAGCTCTCAACTTCTGTCTCCAGGCGGATACCTAAACCACTGAGCTATCCAGCCAGGTGACAGACAAATACATAATAAAAGTGGATTTTTGACATCTGGATATGGCAAGGTGAAAGAGAACAGATAACACTGTTAGCTTCAAAACTCCCTCAGAGTTTTTATGTCATTATCTGACCTTCTCCCTTAAACTGCAAAATAAAGTCAAATCAGCTTTGAGATTTTAATACGAGGAAACCAAGACAACCAATATGTTCTGTTATCTCTTTCCAGGAAAGCAATACTACACGATCTTATCTAAGCATCAGGAACAACAGCTTTTAAAAAGTGAGAAAGGTTCGTGTATTTATCATCGGGAATGATCAACAAAAATACAATTGTGAGATATTGGTGAAAATTAGTCTTCTGAAGATTAAGAGGCGTACAAGCAAGAAACATGGGGCTTACAACATCTTTCAGGTCTGATTGCATGGGAGTATCAGAGCAGGAACTTTTCCTGCCTCTCTTCATTCCAAAATTAGATTACTTTACATGAAAAGAATGCCTCACTCACAAGTCTCAAGCTTTGAGATCTAATTCCTGGTCACTTATTATGTTTGTCTCTGCTTTAAGATAAAAGACCACACTCCTTGATTCAGCTTCCCTTCTTTGCAATCCTCAGTGTGTGTAACCTAACTGTAGTAATGGAGGAATCAGGGAACGAGCCTCTGCACATGCTTAATTGCTGTCTTTTTTTCATTCACATGGACAAGACCTAACTTTAGAACAGAATCTTAGAAGCTACTTTTTGTGAGTTCCTAGACTTCCTCAGCATAGGTCATGCTGGTTGGGTAATGTGGTAATCTCTTATCCCAAACCATATTTTTTCTAGTACAGTATCTGCTTTGAAAAAGGTTTAAATTTCCCAACTTTTAGGATATATGATTTAAAGGAATCTCTGAAAAACCCTTCCATGGAGTCAGACTTGCCTTCTGGATGTTTGAGAAGATTTGACAGTACTTCACTGTATGTTATATTATAGACCTTGGAGTCGTTATTCAGTGAGGAGTCTGCACAAAGGTAGACATCTCCGCAACGACACTCTACACATGCAAATGGATCTGGGAAATCAAATCCATTTGTGTGCAGTTTTTTAAAGCCATTTGGATATCACATCACCTGCTGGCTGACCATGATGTCTGCCCTCCGGTTTTCACCTTGCCCAAGGGATCCGACGGAGGACGCCTTGATGAGTCTTAGTCCTGACTTAACATCATTGAAAATTAATGGGCAACACTGCCTAGTTAGACCGCTGAAGCCCCCACGACTTGTCAAGGCTCTAACCTAGCAGGGGTGAGATACATATGTTATATTATATATACTGTACATAGGTTTTATTGAGTCTGTGGAAAATAAATATTAAAATAATGATGTTCAGGATTCTTACTCCCAAAAGGAAGCACTGCCAAAACCACTTTGTCCTGGAAAGGACCATTTGGCGTGAATAGGTAATGAACTGCTCTGGATATCTGGAGTCACCATAAATGGGAGAAAACTTGATGGAATGTAAAACAATAGTATGATACAGTGTAGGCTGACTTTAAACAACAGCCCGCTATCATACTTGCCCAGTTTCTGCTTATCCATCTAGCATGGGAAGAGGCAACAATTTTGCTACCATGGGCCATACGTGACAACAGGCAGTGGGTTTAGGAGCACAGGTATTTGTGTGCGCCATTGGCGGTGCCTGTAATTCAATCTGAGTACTGTATACTTTTTTTCCTGCCCTAAGGCACCGGGAGGCCTGGTCTTGGACCTGGTTTTGGGCCGCCTTCACCCTCCGAAGCAAGCAGGAAAAATGCCACTGGTGTGAATTTGTTTAAGGTGGATCCCAGCTTGCCATGAAGTGACCCACACACTGTGATCACAGAGCTGTCTCCTGCGGCACATATGAAATGAGACATGCAGGATTTCACACTGGGACTGCAATGGACTGTCATAGCCTTGAGGATATTATCAAGGGACTCCTTCACAGCCAGTCCATCTGGCATGGTCTCTTCCGCCTCCATGACCGTTGGGAATCAGAGTTCCTCCTCTGCTCATTTTGTCGTAGGGTCCAATCTGATGGTTTCCAGTGGCATTTCCTCCACTGAGGGGACCATCGCCCCACTCAAAGGGGCTCATCCACCTGTAACCATTGGCCCCTTTAGGGAGTTAGGTTATTTACCGTTGCCCAACACTTGGCATTGATTCGCTGGCATGAGCACAGGCAGACAAAACACAAATCCTTTCCCATCGCCTTAGCCCTCCCCCGCCCCCCAGCCTGCCCATTTAAGTGTGCCTGGATCAGCTGAACAAGCATCCGTTCCTGTTCAGGAATAGTAGTAGTGATGTGCCATTTGGCAATTCCTCCTGTCTGAATGGGAATGACCCTTTTAGTCTAATTGAACACATCTCCTGATTTCCCTGGTGGCACAGTGGTTAAACTGCTGTAGTGGAGCCAACACTCCTGACATTGTAAATTTGATCCTGACCAGGATCAAGGTTGACTCAGCCTCCATCCTTCTGAGGTCAGTAAAATTAGTACCCAGCAAAATGTTAATTACCTTGTGAACTGCCCAAAGAGTGCACTGAGCGCTATGGGGTACAGTATATAAGTGTAATTGCTAATGGCTATGGGTTGTCTACAAATGGCCAAGGAAAGTGAATTATTTTTGGATGCTGGTAAAGGCTGGTAAAGGCATATGTAGGAACGCTCTCTCTCTCACACACACATACGCACACGCTCATGTGTGTGCGCATGCATGTGCGCGCACATGCAAGCATGCACACACACTGCTCTAGCATCTGGCATGTGTGAATGCTATAAAAAAGTGGACCAGCCCAACCGCCAGATCATACCAGAAAGTGAACTTAATGTCCATCTATGACCCCTTAAACTCACACTGATCCATGTGAACACATGCAAGATCACTGCTGCTATTAGCTACCTCTTTTCTCAAGATTGCAGGATGATTGCTGCTCAGATTTCCCCGAATCTTATTCCCAGGCCATACCTGATGCTTGATCAAGTGAACTTAGGTGAGGGCAGGAGGAGCTCCATGGGTCAAATTGAGAGTGATGTCAAGGATGTCCATCAGCAATACAGCACCGGTTGAGTGCTGACATTGTTACAAAGATGCATGGAGTAGGTGAGCTTTGTTCTGATTCCCTAAGACAATACTCTTGTTGCTACCTACTGTCAATTTGTCTTTAGCTTATGGTGACCCTAAGAATAAACAATCTCCAAAATGTTCTGGTTCTAGACTTGTCCAGAATTGTTGTAGGGTCCTCCATACTTGAAAAACTTTGATCTTCAATAGAGTCTAGAGAAGAGATGGCTAACCTTGGCACTCCAGGTGTTCTTGGGTTTCAATTACCAGAAACCCAAGTCAGCACTCCTGCTGATCAGGGCTTCTGGAAACTGAAGTTCAAGAACAACTGGAGTGCCAAGGCTCGCCATCACTGATCTAGGGGAATTAAGAATCTTTGTGCCTCCCAATCCCATTCAGTCAGCAAATTTGCAAAATAGCATTGTGCAACTAGTAAAGCATGACTTTGCTGGAGGGATTTTAATGGCATTGAACAGTAGGAATCAATGTATACGTTAGAGATGGAACACCATTGGAAATCAGAATCACACAAGTGTTCCCAATATGATTCAGTAGACATTTCTTGATGATCCATCACTAAACAAAGCAACATAATTTGCAAAATTGTAATTTACTGTTGGCATGAAGAGTTCATGCTATGAGAATCATGTCTCTTTCAGAATTTACAACAGTCTGTTTTCTAATAAGGTGCTGATTGTAATGTATTTTTGACCCTAATTAGAATCTGCCAGCCATTTGGGGCTCCTGCTTTCTTACTCTTCTTGTAGATGTTAGATGACTCTTTTATCTCATTGCCTGTTGATGTTTTTTTTTATTTGCTGCACCCATTTTAGTTTACCAAATACTTATAAAGAAAGGACTGTTTGCATTGTGCGAATAGCGCAGAACTACAACATGAGGACTGTTCCCACAGCTGTGGGGAGCCCTGCCCTTCCTTCCCAGTCCATCCATGGGGAGGATGAAGGGCTGTGGGCTACCAGGCTGAGCCAAAGACTTACTGCCGCCTGAGGACTGCTCCCACAGCTGTGGGGAGCCCCACCCTTCCTTCCCGGTCCCTCTGCAGGGAGGATAAAGGGCTGTGGGCTACCAGGATGAGCCAAAGACCGCCACCACTCGAGGACTGCTGCTGCTGCTGCGGGGGGGGGGGCGCCTTTTCTTTTCTTCGTGCTCCTGGGTCCTGCCTCAGGCTGATACAAAAAAGCTGGGCTTCTTCGCCTCCTCCCGGATCCACTCCATCGCCCGGGGAAGTATACCTTGTGCTGTGTTAGGACTGTGGTCTGTGAGGCAAGACGCTTTGTATCGCACTGTATGGGCTTATGATTTGTTGTACATTGTATCTCTGGGGAGCTTATTTATTGTTACTATGTTATTGATTATATGGATTTGACTGTATTATTTTGTATGTATTTATCTTTTATTTTTCTGATTATTGTATTGTTATTGCTATTTGTTCTGATATTGTAATGCTGTATTTTGTTTTAGTGTTTATTTTACTGTTGTGAACCGCCTTGAGTTGCCCATTGGGGAAGAAAGGCGGTATAGAAATAAACCTAATAATAATAACATGAGTTACCAAACTCTTGGTTGCAGAATTGGAGTACATATGTTCAGCTCATGATCCATAGGCTCATGGGGTGTATCTACGACCACTTAGGCACCACTGTTTCATAATTAACTGCAGCCTGTCCTAAATTATTTATCACGTGCTTGGCTCTGACTGCCAATAAATCTTGTTTAGTACTTTTTGATGGATGTTTTGAAGTGCTGGTTTTTCCACAAGAATTAATGCACACGCGACTCAGCCCAGAGTTATCCTCTATGTCAATAATACCTTTGTACAGTGGCATTATTTCCCCCCGATTTGCTACTCTAAACCAAAGATGGTATTTCACTCATGACTGGGAAAAACGTCATCATTCATGGATCAATAAGTGCTCTCTTTTATTTAGCAGAAATTTCTGTTCCACCAGGCATCTCAGACTTCTGTGCCTGCCTTGAGGCATTTCTTGTCAGTTCCAGTGCTGAAAGGGCAGTAGTTATAAGAAAAAAATGGGAGGAAGGGGGAAGGAAAATTGTTCTCGTCTTGAGTGCCAGACTTATGAAATATAGCTTTGTACTTTTTTGCTTTGCGTGTGATGGGGATGGCAGCTTCAATAATTAAAACTGCTTTCTAGCTCTGCTTAGTGGCCTAGTAGGTACAGAAGACTTTGATGCCATTAGCATTTGCCCCTTCTCAGCAGTAAGAAGAATTCCTACTGTCATTTTGAGACTTTGATGCCATTAGAAACTGCCTCTTCTCAGCTAATTTTCTTTTGACCTTCATAGAGTAAGAAGAATTCCCCCTGTCATTTTGGTTTGATAATCTAATCTAGTTTTTCTTCTGCAGTCCTCCCATCTCTGGAGGCAGTGGAGATTAGAGCAGTGTATCCATCTGTGTAGGTACCATGAGATTCTGTCCTTCACACAATCCAATTTATTTGGGTTCTTCTTTTTAAATAATGTTAGTCTGGGAAATTTAATAGCATGAAGTGTTTGCGTCTACTCCCTAAAATAGAAAGATTGGTAAGGAAGAACGTGAGAGCTGCAGATGAAGTGTTGAACAACATTTTCATGTTGTTAATTTATTCAAATGTCTGGTATCCCCCATCCCACAGAGCCAGAATGGGTGGCAATTTTGTCTGTGTGTATCTTTATCTACAAGGAATATTGTGTACATTGCCAGCATAGGGATAAAGACTGTACCTCCCTGGTTATGCTTCCTGTGCTCCTTTAAGCACATTGAAACAATTCTCACGGATTTTCTGCCATCCCTCTAAATTTCATCTGAGCTTTTCTGTTGGAAACATCTGAGTCAATAACCATGGTGACACTCTCTAATTACATTAACACATTTGAAATGTAATTACGATTTCCTGGAACAACATCATTAGTGAGGATTTTAAAACAGCCTAAATGTCTTCTTCCTATTATAGAATGTGACATCATTCGGTGTCCAGAAGGAAAATGTGTATTGGTAAAAGCAAATCTTGGTTATTGGAGGATTTTAAAGGTTGTCTTACCAATTTCAGTGGACGGGGCTTGTCTGACAGTCCATATCAAACAGGGGAGTATGTAGACCTCTTTGGTATTCTAGAGAACCAATTTTGTAATGGCCTGATTTCTTCACTTCTTAGAAAGACATTAATTCTCTTTCTGAGGAATGAAAGAATAATTCAAAACACTCTGGGGTTTAATTGTTTTAAACTGGCAGAAGTACACTTCAGAGTACTGTCTCCTTGTGCTCTGTCTCTCCCACCTGCTTAGGTGTTCTTTGCCTCTTCTCAGTCCCCCACCTGTTGACTTTGGTGTATGCAAACCAAGACACAGGACACAGCCTCGGGCTGGGTTAACTCAGGTTTATTGCATCGTGGACAGAGGGAACATGAGGTAATGGCGGATCGATAGCTCTTTATATACAGTAGTAATACATTTGAACGTGGTGCCATGGTAGCCCATTGGCCACTGTCTGCGTGACGTCATTGCGGGTCACGCCCTTCTTGTCCAGGTGTAGGTGGTGGCGGGAAAACTTCCCGCGCTGTTGCCTTTGATGAGTTCGGACCAAGAGAGCTTGGACGCTCGCTGCTGCCAGCTGGTGGTCATTAGCTCGCGTCCTATTACAGGGTTTATATGATACAGCTGAAGGTTACATTGTTGCTATAGGCAAGGTTACATTGGCTCAGATACATTGTAATCCATGTGTAAGATAAAACCATCAGAACACAACACCCCTCCCCCCTAGGACGAGACAAAGTCTCGAGCCCACACTTAGACACCTTCCCCCCCCCTTAGGAGACAAGGTCTCTCAGCCAAGATGGCTTATTTCGAACACGCTGGGGTCTCGATGCGGGCTGCCTCTCCCCGGGTTTGCTACCTTCTCTTTGTCCCCTGGTTTCCTGTCCTGTAATTGGAGAGGGAGACTCGTTAGTGACTTGCCGCGGCTCCGCGGCGTTGTTGGGAGGTGTGCTCTTTCTTAGGGAGGAACCGGGGGCACTGGGGGCTAACGAAAAACCCCTCTTCTCGCTTGGATGGGTGGGGGAACACTCCTGAAAACCCCCCCGGCTCGCAAAATCAAAATCAAAATTACAATCGGGGGCAGCGGTCGCGAACTCCTCTCCCCCTTCCCCGGCCCCTGATAGGACTGGCGTATCAAAAGGGTATGAGTCGGGGCCGCTGCTTCTGCCTTCCCCCCTTGCTTGGGACTGTTGTCCACTGCTGTCTCCCCCTTGGGTTAAGCGGGTGGGGGAGAACCCTAACGCTGAATCCTGTTGCTGAGCCCCACTGACTGGCCCACTCACTCGGTGCCTCAGTTGGTCTGCGTGCCTCCTCCAGAGGAGGCCGGTGTTAGTCTCGACCCGGTACGACACTGGCCCCGTCTGTTCTACAACCGTCCCTGGTACCCAGGCTGGCCCTGCGCTGGAATAGTTCCTGCAGTGAACAGGGTCACCGGCGGCGAAACCTTTCGAGACTGCCAACCCTATGTTTTTCCCTTTATCCTCGACTCTCGTCGGGTCTAGCCTGGACAGGATCGTGGTCAGTTTTCGCCGCATCAAGAGCTCTGCCGGCGAGTAGCCTGACGCTAAGGGGGTTACCCTATACGCTAAGAGGAACTGGCATACTTGGTGATTCAGGTCCCCCGGGCCCATGCGCCTCAGCGCGTCCTTTGTTGTACGCACCAGCCGTTCCACTTGGCCATTCGTGGCCGGGTGAAACGGTGCGGATGTGACATGCCGAATGGCGTTTGCCTCCATAAATGCTCCGAACTCAGCGGAGGTGAAACAACTAGCGTTATCGCTGACTAAAGTGTCGGGTAGACCGAACGTGGAAAAGACTCTCCTTAGCTGGCTAATTGTCGTGGCGGAGGACGTGCTCTTTACTGGGATAACCTCCAGCCACTTGGAGAACGCATCCACCACCAGGAGAAACATGGTTCCTCGGAATGGGCCAGCGAAATCTACGTGCACTCTGGACCATGGCCCCCTTGCTGTGTCCCATTCCCTATGCGGAAGACGGGCCGCCTCAGGTCGGGATCCCTGGCATGCCTCGCAAGTGCCGACCATGTGCTCAATGTCCGCGTCCAGCTGTGGCCACCAGAAGTAACTCCGGGCCAGCGCCTTTGAACGAACTATGCCCGGGTGGCTGACGTGCAGCAGTTCGAGCACCCTCGTCCGCAGGGGCGTAGGGACCACCACCCGTTGGCCCCACAAAAGGCACCCCCTTTCTAGGGACAACTCTAGCTTTTTCCGAAAGAATGGGTCGAACTCTGTACTCGGGGACGATGCCGGCCACCCCTTCTGTACCCATGAACTAACTTTCTCCAGCGTTCTGTCCTTGCCTGTCGCCCTAGCAATGTCGGCTGGTACTATTGGGGGTGCGTCTAAAACCTCAATTAGCAACACCTGGCGGTCTCTTTCTACTCTCGCCTTTTGGTCGTCCGACAAGGGCAAAGGGGATCTCGAAAGTGCATCAGCATGGCTGATCTCCTTTCCGGGTCGGTACTCCAACTCATGTTGGTATGCGTTGAGGAAAATAGCCCAGCGCAGCATTCTCGGGGACAGGATCTGCGGCGTGGGCTTGCTTGCCGTGAAAATCCCTAACAGTGGCTTGTGATCGGTCACGATTTTGAACGGGCGGCCATACAAAAAATCGTGAAATTTTTTGGTTCCCGCTACTATTGCTAACGCCTCCCTGTCGGTTTGTGCGTAATTTCGCTCCGCTTGGGACAGGGACCTTGAGTAAAACGCTACCGGGGCCTCCCTTCCGTCCTCCAACACGTGGCAAAGCACCGCCCCCACCCCCACCGGGGATGCATCACAGACTAGGACCACTGGCCGTTTGGGGTCGAAGTGCGTCAGGATTGCCTCAGATGTTAGGAGTTGCTTTAGCTCTTTGAACGCCCTCTCGTGCTCGTCACCCCACATCCATGTCTCCTCCTTTTTAAGTAACCGATGGAGCGGTTCGGCCACGGACGCCTTCCGCGGGAGGAATGTATGGTAAAAATTGAGGAGCCCCAGGAAGGACTGTAGCTCGGTTTTGGATGTGGGGCGAGGGGCCTTTTTAATGGCTGCTACTTTGGATTTAGACGGCTTAATCCCCTCGGGTGTGATCCGGAACCCTAAAAACTCGACCTCGGTTTCGAAAAAGACACATTTGTCCTTCCTCAATCTCAGCCCCGCTTTCTCGAACACGGTCAGTACTTTGTCCAACCTCTTTGCCAGTTCAGCCTCACTCCCCCCTGTTATCAACACGTCATCAAAATAAGGCAACACCCCCTCCAGACCCTTCAGGAGGCGTTCCACAAGCGACTGAAAAAGGCCGGGTGCCGAGTTCACGCCAAACTGTAACCGCGACACCTGGAACGCTCCTTTATGTGTAACTATCGTTTGTGCCGCGGCCGTGGCGGGGGTCACAGGAAGTTGCTGATAGGCTTGTGCCAAATCGAGTTTAGCGAAACACTTGCCCCCATTCAGCCTGGCCAAAAGGTGGCTGATCACTGGCACCGGGTATGCATTGGGGCGGATCGCCTTGTTAATTGTACACTTATAATCAGCGCAAATGCGCACCTCCCCGTTAGCCTTTAGAGCCGTTACAATTGGAGTTTCCCACTCCGCGGAATCAACAGGAATAAGAATCCCCTGGCCCACCAGTTTGTCCAGTTCCGCCTCTATCTTGTCCTTGAGTGCGAACGGCACCCTGCGCGGTTTGAGTCTTATCGGGCGGACCTCCGGGTCCATGTCGAAAGCTACAGGGGGTCCCTTGAACTTTCCGAGTCCTTTCTTAAAAACGGCGGGATGCGCATCGCAAACCGCTTGTATTGGGTCCCCCCCCCACGGTATGCACTCCCCCTATGAACAAACCTAAGGGCTGAAACCACTGTGTCCCTAGGAGGCTACAGCTTCCCCCCTTGAGGACAACTAGGGGCAGTTCCGCAGAATGTCTCTTAAAATTGACCCGAAATTTCCCGACCCCCAACACCGGAATGCTGTTTCCCTGTACGTCTCGTAGCGTGGACCTCAACGCTTTAAGTTTGGGCCGCACGTGGGGGTCGATTTTCAGGAACTCTTTCTGGGGAATTATAGAATAGGAGGACCCCGAGTCAATTTCCATCTTAATAGGGGCCCCTTGTACTAATACCTCAACGAAGTAATGGGACTGTCCCGCGGACACGCTGAACACTGGGGCGTCGTCCTCGCTGTCGTCCGAGACGCGGCCCACGCCATCCTGCTTCCTCGTGGTCTGGGCGCCATCTTTGGGCCTCGCTGGACGGTCCGGTCTGGCCGCACGGTCTTGTGACTGCCTCCGGCCCTCCTTCCGTTTTCTGCATGCCTTGGCGATGTGCCCCCGACGGCCGCAGGTGTAACACTCGGCCTTCCTGAACGGGCATCTCGCGCGCTCATGGGCCGCTCCGCAACCCTCGCAGCGTCGACCACCCTTTCGGACCTTCTGGACCTCCTCGCCGTCGCTGCCTTCCGTAGACGACTTTGAGGCCCGTCGAGTTGCGTGCACCGACTGTCCGGACTTCCCGTGCACCGAATTTTCCGCCTTGCCGGCTCTAGGACGCCACTCACGCCACTGGTGCATCTCGTCCACTCCAGCATTCGTGGACTCTGCGGCTTCCGCGGCCTCTACGACCTCTGCCAGCGTGGGTGGCGGCTCCTTGTTCATCAAGCTGCGCTGTACCTCCTTGTCTTTCAGGCCACACAACACGCCGTCCCTGAGGGCCATCTCTAGGATGTCGCCCCATTTACAGGGGGCGGCGGCTATCCTCATGGCGGCCACGAATGCCTCAACCGACTCATCCGGCGCTTGGACTCGCCTCCAAAACGCGCTCCGAGCGGGAAACATTGCCCTCGAGGGACAGAAGCGCTCTCGCAGCAGCTTCATGATGTCGTCCGCCTTAAATTCGCTCACCTTCTTCGGAGCGATGATGCCCACCAGCGTCCGCTTGGTTTCCATCCCGAGCATTCTGGTGAGGATGGCCCTCTTCCTCTCCTCGTCGTCTCCTTTGACTCTGAGTTCCACCAGTGCCGCCTGGAAGTCCATCTCAAGCAGCTCCCAGTCTTGCGGTTTGGTGATGTTGAACCCGCTCTGTGCCCTGGCTGTTCCGTGGGGATCCATCATCCCACCTTCGTCGCCAATTTGGTGTATGCAAACCAAGACACAGGACACAGCCTCGGGCTGGGTTAACTCAGGTTTATTGCATCGTGGACAGAGGGAACATGAGGTAATGGCGGATCGATAGCTCTTTATATACAGTAGTAATACATTTGAACGTGGTGCCATGGTAGCCCATTGGCCACTGTCTGCGTGACGTCATTGCGGGTCACGCCCTTCTTGTCCAGGTGTAGGTGGTGGCGGGAAAACTTCCCGCGCTGTTGCCTTTGATGAGTTCGGACCAAGAGAGCTTGGACGCTCGCTGCTGCCAGCTGGTGGTCATTAGCTCGCGTCCTATTACAGGGTTTATATGATACAGCTGAAGGTTACATTGTTGCTATAGGCAAGGTTACATTGGCTCAGATACATTGTAATCCATGTGTAAGATAAAACCATCAGAACACAACATTGACCCAACCTGTCTTCCTCCTCCTTCAACCCCAAACCTCTCTATGCCAGTACTCTTCCTCTGTCAAGTAGCCAAATGGAGGGCCAAGGTAATACCGATATTGGATTATAGAAAGATCTACGTGATTTAAGATCACTGCTTTATAGGTAAAGGTCTCCCTTGGTCGAAAGTCAGTCATCTCTAACTCTAGGGGGCAGTGCTCATCTCTGTTTACAGCCAAAGAATCAGCGCTGTCTGCATCTGGAGATGTTTCCACAGCCATGTGGCAGGCACAACTACACAGAATGCTGTTATCTTCCCCGCCCAAGCGGTACCTATTTGTCTACTTGCAATTTCTTGCTTTCGAACTGCACTTTTTAATTTCTTGTGGATGGTGCAGGAAAATTGCAAATGAGAGTTTCAAAAAGGTATGGCAGATGTTTGCACCAGGTATTGTTTATTAGAGGCGAGTTAGGAAAAAACCCAGCAGGCTGCATCATGTAGCTATTGGTTGGATATAATCCTCCATTCGTCAAACACTGGTGGAAACCAGGTAAATACACACCCCAAAGGCCTTCTTTTGAAATTATGAATTTCTGTTCGGCCAAGGAACTAGGCAACACACAAACCCAGAGCATTGGTCCAAAAGGGAGGCATCCTTATCCAGGGACTTTTTCTTTTCTCTTGCCTACTCACCTATGCTCTATTTCTCCCTAACATCTTTTTCACGTGATGTGCCTCTTCTCTTTCCCTTTTTCTTTGGTCTTTCTCTCCCTTCACTGTAGTGCTCATTCAGCCTTTGTTCATTCTCATACCCTACCCAATTACGAGGCACTAGGATCCAATCTCTCTTTCATACAGACAGACACAGACAGTCAGACCGGCATGTTTTGAAGAATTCAGTTAGAAAAATCTATAATTTAGTGACTGGAAATAGTATTGCAGGCTACAGGCAGATAGATTTAAAGTAACTAATGTTAATTCATTTTAACCAATTGCTCCAGTCAACATGGATGCATTTCTTGAAACTAGATAAATCTAAATTTTAACACCAGTAGCAGTGATGCACTGCAAAAACAATTTACTACCTACTCTGTGGGCTGGCCAAATCTGTGGGCGTGGCCAAACATCCTGCATTATGGGCTATGGAGGTGGGTGTGGCCAACCAAGTTGGCGTGGCCTGGGGGAATTTCCGCTGCCGGTTCTGCAGAACCTGACAGAACCTGCTGCAGCGCATCACTGACCAGTAGGGTCCTCATAATATGCACATTAAATTTTAGAACCAAAACCTAGCTCACATTTTGTATGCATGCAAGGAAAACCTTGTAGCTTTGCCCACCCCTGGCAAATCACACAACTGTATTTTGCTCTCAGTTCTTGCCTGCCCACACGAAGAAGAATCTGCCGTAGAGGGAAAAATGGGTATGTGATTGCCTTTCCAAGACCACCCAAGTGAAAAGGACTCTAGCCTAAGTATCTAGCTTTTACATTCTGGGAGTGATTGCAGAGACACACACAAGTGCACACATTTTACAGAAAATGCTGTGTTGGCTGACTAGAATGATTGTAAAATATTGGTTGTAAAATATTGCAACTGAACTGATTGTCGTTTGACTGCAATCAGATGTATCATCAAGCCCAGGATTCTTCAGTGTTTAACTGATGGCCTTTTAAACTGAATCATAAATTGTGTCATATGTTGTCAAAGATAAAATGAGGGATTATCAGTTCTGAAAGACAAACTATATGTGCTTCTTTGAAGAATAACCATCTGTCCTGTGTTAACACAGTTCAAAAATTGATTTCCTATTTTAATAATTCCTATTGATATTTTGTTGTATCTTTACTTAAATTTACTTAAATTTTGAAGATGAAACTAAACATTGTTCCACAGGGACATGCACAGCAAAAACATAATGTGGGTCGCAGGTTGAGAATCCCGGATTTAAATGGTATAATTGAAAGCCTCTGGGAAGAGGGATAATTTGGTTCTTCTATTGGCTAAAAAGTGGGAGTCAGAATTCCTTGCTAATTACAGCAAATGTATCTTTCCTTTTTTCTCCTCCATTTTAGATTCTGTGCGGATAGTGGCACACGGTGGTTTAAATGTTAGGTGATACTGGACTTTGGATGAAGTCAAGAGGGTTCTTGGTCTATTCCTGCACCGCGATTCATCTGGCCCACGCCGTCCTCGTACAGGTGCATTTTACTTCTGCTTCAGGGAGCGACGAGGGTGGCGCGGGCCTGATGAATCTCAGTAAACCCATCCGTGTGGATTCACGGGGGGTTGGGCTTTTGGGAATTGAAGTCCAAGAACATCTGGAGTGCCAAGGTTCACCATCACGGTTCTATCCTATTTTTTTCTATGAGAGGTAATAAAATTCTCATCTCACATCCTTGACTAGTATCTCCCTGACTGATTCCATGGTTGAAATGGTTCAGAGTCAAAGCTCTTGATCATCTTGGTCATAAAAAAAAGTCTTACATTGCTCCCCTTCCCTGCTACTGACAACACTGAAAGTGGTATGAATTTATCAAGAGCATTAAATCTGCCTAATTAAATTTAGTTCCTTTAAATTCTGCTCAGCATTTGCACTGGAATAAATTTGATTCATGCTTTCGTATCTGGAGCTAGTTGAACAATTCTAAATTTTGTGTTCAGTCCCAAACTAGCGTTTACTAGGAGTTTTTCTCTACACAGTGCATGGTGTCTGTGGTACAAGGAAGGCCCTTGTAACAGTTTGTAGTCTCTTTCTAGCAATTTAGAGCAGGCAGTCCCTTTCAGCTTATTCTCAGAGGCATTTCTGGTTGGGCTAATTACTCAGACTAATTCCAGCTTTTGGCAGTTTCTGACAATCCAAAGGCAAGAATGAGAGTCAAGTAAAATTTCAACAGCTTTATTTATTTATTATGTTTACACTCTGGATCTAAGGGACTGCAATTTACCTAAATGGCAGAGAATAATATTATATTCAATTTGTCTCTGCACTGATCATGGCTTTTTAAAAATGTAAAACAAACAAGAGCAAAACCAACTTATTCAAGTAGTTTTAGAGCAGGAGTTCTCAACCTTTTTGAGCCGGGGGCTGGGTCATACTCCCTCAGACAGCTTTGGGGGCTGAAGTCCTTTTCCACACTTCAGGAAAGCTATGCACTAGACCTGTGGTTCCCAATGTGAAACTCACACCCCACAAAAAGACTTCAATTCCCAGAAGCCTAAGTCAGTACATTGGCTGATCAGTGCTTTAGGGCATTGACTTAGGCTACAGTTGAATCCGGCGCTTGAAGAAGTATTTTGACCAGTAGGATTGGGTCAAACACAAGTGATTTATTATTCAGCTCATAATACCGGTGGCTGGCTTATATACAGTGAGAATGGCCGTTACACAGGTTGATACATTGCAGCGAGCTTCTGGAAAAGCGGGAAGTTTGTACTGATGAATCAGCTATTTAGAAAGTAGTTTGAAATTGGCGCCTTTGCAAAAGTTGCGCGATTCCGCCGTAGACATTACGGCGCTCATAGCGGTTATAACAAATAACGCTTGGACACAACAGCTACTGGGAAATGAAGTCCAAAAACCAAAGATTGGGAAACACTGATCTCAGTACATTCCAGTCATTCCAGAGGGTTTTGCTTCTTGGTTCTTATGCTTCTGAGAGTTGGCACAGTTATGCACCAGTCAGGTAGAGGCTGGTTTTAATTTGTAGCTTATTCATATTTTTCAACTGGATGCTACACAGTGAGATACACTTAAATAAGAAAGAACATGAGGTGAAGGGCCAACTTGTTTATCATTCTCAAGCAATTGCCTCTGCCTAGTTTGCCTGCCATTTACATCCTTATCCCTGGACAGAGTTGCAAGTTTTTCTAACCAGCATAATTAAGCTGTATGTCATACTAGAAGATCCCGTAATCACTGACAGACACCACAACAGAGTTTGAGTGGAAACAATATTTCTTCCTCTCGACTCCTTCATTTTCATTTTCTGAAGCTGGCAGAAAAAGCTCCAGAGAAGATTGTCACAGAATGCCTGTGAATGGAACTTGGTGTTATTAATTATGTATACTCTCTTTGGAAGGACAGTGCTTGTTCCCTAGGCATGAAATCTTCCCACAATAATAGTGTTTCTTGGTCTCCTGAATGCTGAAACAGAGATGTAAGCTATAGTATAATTGCCTTTCGTGTCAGATTTTTACTGTTGTCTTCATTAAAGAAATCTTTTACGAGGAAATAATATTTCCGGTATAGAAGACATGAGAGATTTTGGACTGCTGTGTGAGATAGGTGTGAGGGGGCTTGCAGTCTTGGGTGGGTTGTCTGGTTTAAGCATATTTTCCAATATATTTTTAAGTGGTGAATCTTCCTGCTAGACCTTTTCCATGGTATCATTGCCTCAATAAATTCTAGGATGCCCACAATACAATAAATCAGCAGTTAAATGTTATTATGTTCTCTGCATGGGGCTTTCTTGGAAGATGGTACAGAAACTGCAAGAGGTTTAAAATGCTGCAGCCAGGTTGGTGGTAAGCAGACGAAGGTTCAACTGTATCTAACTGTATCATTCACAATGGCTACTTTTAAGCTTCTTTGCCTGATCAAAGGTTTTAGTAAAGGTAAAGGTTGCCCTTTCTTGAAAGCCAGTCGTATCCAACTCTAGGGTATGGTGCTCATCTCCATTTATAGCCAAAGAGCCAGCACTGTTTGCATCTGTAGACATTTCCGTGGTCATGTGGCAGGCACGACTAGACACATGGAATTCTGTTACCTTCCCAATGAAGTGGTGCCTCTTTATCTACTTGCAATTTCTTGCTTTCAAGCTGCTAGGTTGGCAGGAGCTGGGACGGAGATGGAAGCTCACTCTGTCGCACAGCACTTGGGTCTTGAAGTGCTGACCTGCCAGCCTTCCAGTTGTCAAGTTCATCTTAACAACTAAGCCACTGCAGTCCCTAAAGATTTTAGTACTAACATATAAAACCCTTCATGGCCTAGGTCCTTGGTATTTGGCAGAGCATCTCCTCTGGATTCACGCAGCCTGGCCCACTCAGTTATCCCAGGCATCTGGGCTCTGGGTGACCAACCCGGGGGAGACTTGGAAAACATTGAGAAGTAACTGGGCTTTTTCAGTGGTGGCCTCAGAGGCCTGGAATGCTCTACCCTCACATGTTCACCTGACCCTCTCTTCAAGAATTTAAGAAGGCAGCTAAGACCAAACTTTTCAGAGAGGATTTTCAGGACCTTCTGCCTCTCCCTGCTTCAGATGTTTGACACAGGTTCACATTTAAAGTGTTAAGATTCCCATGCTCATTGGCCATTATCCTATTGGCTCGTTAACTCTGGAAGAAGCACCATGGTAAAAATCACAGTGGCAAATTGCCACTGGTTAACAGTTCATTAGTTATGTTCCTCATTGAAAACCCGTCATGCAAGTTGGTGTTCTATGACAGATGTAAGTGGCAATCTGCTAATCAGAAGTAGTTTGCCATTGCTCTTATGTCAGCCTAAATAACCAATAGGATTCTGGCCAGTATTTTAAAATACCCTTCAAATGTCACATTATGCTTAATAATCACTTCAAACTTTATGTCTGAGGAACTCGACCTCCCCTACATCACTTGGAGGACACTGAATAGGCTGAGGGTCAGAGTCCCTAAATGCAAGACTAACATGCTCAAGTGGGGACTGCTGGCAGACAACAACACACTGCGTGAATGTGGAGCAATACAGAATCCGCCTCATTTACTAGTCTGCTGATTACTCCGAGCAACATGCAATGGTGAGGACTTAAGTTTGGGCAATGACAAAGCAAAGAAAGTGGCTTCATTTTGGTAGTCCAGGGTTTGATCGGGACACGAAAGAAGGAGAACCATTATCAGTGTGATTTCCTCTGATCTTTTTTGTCCACTGCTCTTTCCTTTGACTTTCTGCTCCTTTTCAACCCTCCTGTAAGCATCATTTACTGTTAGTATTACTTTGTACTTCTCATTTGTAGGTTATGTCCAATATAAGAATTCCCATCAGAAAATAAAAGTCCAACAGGGAAGTAGATCTATTAAATATTAAGCAACTTTCTGTGATTTTTAGAAGGGACATTTGGACTCAAATCTTAATAAAAATTATGCTCTTTATGAAGCTGAGAGACAACCAAATGCGCTCTCTGGAACAGCCCAAGGACTAACTACCCAGTTCTGATCTAATTTTGGTATTTGAGAGGTAGCTTGTTATTTAGGAAATATCTTTTCTCTGTTGTTTATAGACTCTCCCATTCTGACTTCAGTGCTTTGTGCTTTTGTGTTGGGTAGGATAAGACAGCAGAAATTTCTGTCACCTGCCTTGTATCTTCAAAAAGAAGGGAAACGGGCTATCAGTGTACTGCGGTTGAAGGAATTGCTTGTTAAACAGTGAGAAATAAGTTGCAATAGACAGCATCATTTTCAAGAACAGAAGTGGTTCAGCAAAACCAGCAAAGAATCATGTGGTATCTTAAACCAACAGATTCACTGTTGCATATGATTCCATGAGCTGCAGCTTAACTGATAAGGTCTTCTGAAATAAATTTCCATGATTAATATAAATACAGTTCCCCTTGTTTTTCTTGGCTTAAGCCAGTGGTTCCTAATGTGGTCCCCACGCCCCACAGGGGGACTTCAATTTGCAGAGGCCTAAGTCAATACATGTTGGGGAATTAACTTAGGCTTCTGAGTGGCTCAAGTGGCTAAGACGCTGACGGATGGTCAGCAGTTTGATTCCCGAGTACTTATGCGGGATGGAATGAGCTCCCATCTCTGCCCCAGCTCCTGCCAACATAGCAGTTCAAAAGCAAGAAATTGCAAGTAGATAAATAGGGACCACTTCGGTGGGAAGGTAAACAGTGTTCCGTGTCTAGTCATGCCTGCCATATGACCACGGAAACGTTTGCAGAAGCAGACAGTGCTGGCTCTTCGACTTTGAAACAGAGATGAGCACTGAACCCTAGAGTCAGATACGACTGGCTTTTGAGCAAGGGAAATCTTTACCTTTACCTCTGGGAATTGAAGTCTAAAAAACCAAATTTTAGGAAGCACTAGCTTAAGCGTAGCATGAAACAAAGATAAGGGTAGCATTTCTATATAAAACAATGGTGTTGTTGATTAAAAGAATTAAAAATTGCGTGGGAGCCCTGTTGGGTTGCAAAATTATTATTAAATCTCTTTAAACCAATCAGTCAGTCAATCTGCTGGATAACTATTCAAAAGTGGGAATCAGAATTAGAAACATCATGGGCTGTAGCCGTTATCATATTTATAGCAGGAAAGTTCCATTGAACTTGGCTGAAACTGTTAAAAATAACTTTTAAGATGGCTAGTCCTCATGAAGACTGGGGAGTGGGCAACATTAGAAAAGATGGATTTAGACCATTGTTCTATTCAGCCTAGTATTCTGTCTGGTCACAGTGGCCATATCTATTGCCTGTGGCAGGCCCACAAACAGAACACATATACCCCTACAGAAGTGGTTCCCAATGTGGGGCACGTACCCCACAAGGGGGCAATTTAATTTTTAAGGGGGAAAAATTGAGAATGAGTTATTAACAGTGAATGGCCTTTTAGGCTTCCTGCATGTGAATAGGAGTTTACTTTTTGAATAATAAGACTTATATGACACAAGGAGGGGGGAGATCAGACGTTTAGAGATGCTTAGGAGGGGCATGGCCAAAAAAAAAGGTTTGGGACTGCCCTAGAGTAAGAGATGGTACACTCTACTCATTGTGGCTATTGCCCTGGGAACTGAGGAAGCTGTAGTATAACAAAGTAATATTTACAAACTGTGATAGCAGTATTTTGCCTGTGCACATGATATAGGGTATACACTATTTCTGATACTAGAAGGAGAAAATGTGGACCATAATAGCCCCATCCTCCAGAAATCCCCTTTTAAAGCTAATAAAGGGGTTGTAATATTATGAAAGGGGAGAAAATCTCAAATTCTTCACACCAGACAAAACTTTATACATTTCCTCCCCCCACTCCCCCGCTTGAGGGAGACCCAAACATTTTAGCCTTTCCTAACAGGTACGATTGCCAGGTGAGTAACAATCTTACCTTGACATTACAGAATCAAATCCTTAGCCTAAAGGTTGAGCCAAGGAAGGGGACCTTCAATAAAATATTGCATCAGGATCACCCAGTCAGAAGAGCGGCAGCAAAAGCAATACAAAGGACAGTAAAGTTGTCAATTTCACCACCAACTGCAGTTCTAGAGCAGACAGTGTAATGAAGAAGACAAGGTTGCTACTGGACAAGTCTGAAAGGCACGTCCTGAGGTTGTTCTAATGAATGACCAAATAAAAGTAGGGTTGCCAAATTGGCACTATCCAATTCGCTGAGATTTCGCAACCTGAGAGTAAAGCCTGAGACTTAGCAATCATACCATAAGGGACTTGCTCTAATTGCTTGCTATCCATTTCCTTTATATAATTTTCTGCATCTTTTTTAGCTCCACAATATAGTTTTCAGGTGCAGTAACGAGCATTGTAAATAGAATTCCAGTGTGGTTCCACCATAGATATGTATAAAGGCAGTGTTGTATAATACTGGCAGCTAAAAATGAACCCTTTGTTCTCTCTTGTTGCTATTGTGAGCAGTCAAATTGCATTTCATTTACAGTAACCCTAATATAGTTATCATGGTATGTAAGATATTTAAGAAGGGATTTTGTTAGCACCACCACTGCTGTTGTGAGTTTTCATTGCTGAGAAAGAATTTGAATTTCATTTATTAGATTTATATCCCGCCCTACTCAACAAAAATGTGACTCAGGACAGCTTACAATAAAGAATATACAATATAATTACAAAGTTACATATCAATATCAAAATAACAAAACATTAATTTTAACAAGAGAAATATATAAATCCTAACCGGGGCTCTGGCGCTCTTATCCCTTCCCGGGTTGGGAATTCAAGTCCCATTGTTTGTCATCTGTGTGTGTGAGAGCGAGAGAGAGAGCGAGAGAGAGAAATGTTTAGATTTCATAATCATGATTTTATTATAGTTCTGGTGTTCTAAAATCATAATTAATTGTAACAATTAATTAAATTTATATACTGACTATTTAATGAAAGCCATTACCACATGTGGTTTATAACAAGGAAAATAAAATCCCACCCACCAATTCGCCATTCCACAAGCAGCTGCTGTCCATCACTGATGCTGCCATACACCACTGTGAGTCCCCAGATCCACTCTACTGCTAAGGCCACTGCATGTAACAGATGGAACAAATGAAAATATCCAGCTCTGGCCATCCCATTTAGCTGGAATACAACTGCAGACTTGCCGCAAGCAGGGATCATCAAAGTAAGGGTGCATAGTATATAGAGAAAAATAAAAATAACACAAACTAGCAACAAAAAATGTCCATGCTCCAAAATGTGATGTAGCCTTGTTGTTCATCTTGGAAAAAGAGAAGAAGCTCTGAGTTAGCTGGGAAGGCAAGGTTTTGGAACATTACCAACTCTAAAGTATTTGTATGTCACTCTGGATTGAACCCTGACCTACAAAAACGTTGCTTAAATACCACACAGAAAGTTGTTGTTAGAAATAACATCCTTAGGCAACTGGCTGGGTCAGACAGGGATGTGTACCCACAACAGTGCTAGTGTTGTATGATCTACATCAGGAGTTCTCAATCTTTTTAAGCTGGGGGCCGGGTCATGCTTCCTCAAACAGCTTTGGGGGCCAGACGACCTTCGCCACATGGCACTTTGGGTGTGGTGGAAGCGGTGGGGGCCCACATGAAATGGTGTTGTGGGCCGCAAAATGAGAATCCCTGGTCTAAATCATCACATGCCAAACAATAACCAACCATGCAGAATTATTGCTGACAGCCTGAAAAAAGTCAGTTATTTTGCTGCTCTTGAATTATGGAGAGGAGTGCTAGGAAATAATGAATGTAGTAAAATACTGTAATACATCATTGAAACCATCCACTTCATGGATATTAGCCTCCACAATAGCTAAAATTAAGGAAAAGTTTCCAGAAGAGACTAGGCTAAAGCTATGGAGAGCAAAAATAACACACCTGGATGAATGCTGAAGAGTGAACCTCATCAGGACAAGATTTTGGCAGGACCAAACCTAGATTCACTTATTAGACTTCAGAGCAAAGTAGGAAGAAAAGAGAGTGATCAAGTAAAATGGGGTTACTTCTGTGAATGTGAAGAAGTACAATCAATGCAGCATTTATGTGTAGTCATTTTATGCTCTACTATGTGCACAAAATAAGATCTTATAATTGGCCAAGATGATTCTAGAATGAATTTGCCCACTTCTGGTAGAAAAAAAGTCTAATCATTTTAACACTTTAATTTGTCCATATTTAAAATACATCCATATTTTTAAACTGTGTAATGTTCTGATTCTGTCTTCATATAACACTGGGAACACTTTTCGGTAAATATTAACAAGCCTTTAGACGGGGAAGAAGTAGAAGCAGTGATAGATTTTACTTTCTTAGTATCAAAGATCACTGCAGATGGGGATTGCAGCCATGAAATAAAAAGGCGACTGATTCTTGGGAGACAAGCAATGAGAAACCTGGGGAACATAGTGAAAAGCAGAGACATCACATTGCAAAGAAAAATTAGAATAGTCAAAGCAATGGTTTTCCCAGTAGTAATGTATGGATGTGAGAGCTGGACAATTAGGAAGGCTGAACGCAGAAGAATAGATGCCTTTGAAATGTGGTGTTGGAGGAGGGTTTTGAGAGTCCCCTGGACAGCGAGGAGAACAAATAGGTCAATCTTAGAAGAAATTAACCCTGACTGCTCATTGGAAGGTCAAATAGTAAAGATGAAGCTAAAGTACTTCGGACATCAAATGAGAAGGGAGGATTCACTTGAGAAGGCATTGATGTTGGGAAAGGTGGAGGGCAAAAGAAGAAGGGGAAGGCCAAGGATGAGATGGCTAGATGGCATTGTAGACACAATGGGCACAGAGCTGGGAGGGCTGAAGGGGATGGTGGAGGACAGAGGCGCCTGGAGGAAAATGATCCATGGGGTAGTAAAGGGGCGGAGTCGACTGTGCGACTGAACAACAACAAGCAAGCCTTTTGTTGGTAGATTATTCAGTACTCCTTTGCTAATTTTGTTCAGATGCTTTGGGGTTACAGTGTCCTAGTTAACAGAGATTGAGTTCGCACAATTCATCACAAAGTGTCTCTCTTTCCTTGCCCTCCTCCCATTTTTTGTGAACGGATTATAGTTGTTGCGCCGAGCTTAAAGGAGATTGAATTGTTCTATATGCCTTTATTCTTTTCTGAATATGTACTAAGAGATTCCATAAAGAGGGGACAGGAATAGATAATTTAAGCTTTACCACTTCCTGCAAGTACTGAGGAAGATGCAAGAGATTTTATAAGGATTTTTAAAATAAATCCACTCCTCTCTCCTTGTAACTGTTATTCTGGATGCCATCCAAGCTGTTAACCTGTGTGACAGTACCATATAAAATTATTTTCTAGTTATCAGCCTTTAATATTACTTTGGACAATGAAAGAAGATGCTTCCTTCTACTGACCAAGCCAGACTAAGCGTTCTTCTGGTGAAAATTCTCTTCAGTATCAGCTCTGAGAGGATTTGGGAGAGGATGCCCTAAGAAGGTTTCTCTCTCCCTAGGACAGTGATGGTGAACCTTGGCACTCCTGCTGTTCTTGACCTTCAATTACCAGAAGCCCAAGTCAGTACACCTCCTGATCAGAGCTTCTGGGAATTGAAGTCCAATAATAGCTGGCGTGCCATGGTTCGTCATTGTGCCCCTAGGGTGTTCTACTGCCTCCTCATGCCTATTGCTGCTACTTATTTTGTTCTGTTCCTGTGACACCAAACCACACGACATACCCAAAGGAAGAGGGCATGGCAGGGGGAGAAGATGCTGTTCTTTCCCCTTGCTTCTTTCAGAACTGAGGAAAGTCACTTTTTAAAACCTTCAATTTATAGAATACCCCAGCCAGCATGGTCATTAGGAAGCAGAGACCCCCAAACAAGGCAGAGAGAATTAATTTAATTTAATTTAATTTTCACATTTGTATCGCCATCCCCTCACCGAGGCGACTCGGTGACAAATAAAAAGCATAAAAACAGATACAAAGAATAGGATTGGGAAAGTGGCAACAACAACACCACCAACAACAAAAACCTCAGGAAGTAATATGCAACTGGGTGTTCTTTTCATTTTAATATCCCAGGGTTGGCTGTGCAAATGTTAGAAATAACCATGTTGAAACACCTTCTGAAGCGAAAGAGAGAGAGGAGGAGGAGGAGGAGAATCATCATCATCAAATTGAATCTATTTACAGTAAAACCCAGTATAACGAAGGGCTCTTATAACAAAAGGAACTTGAAGAAAAATGTTGCCTTGTATAGTGAAAATTCCGTTATACGAAGCAACGTATCTCCCAGGGTGGTTTTCAATGCATCCTTATGGAGATTTTCGTTATATGAAGTATCCTATAGGAAATTTTGTTATACGAAGCATGCTTTGTATAATGAAAAAAATCACATATGAAAAGCCTTGCAGAACAAATTATTTTCATTATACGAGCTACCATTGTACTTTGTTCAGGGTAGCAAAGAGGATAAAGCACTTGATTTCCATGCTGGTTAGTCATACTCTACTTGGAAACTCCACAGCAAGGACAGGCTACCATTTGATCTACAGGCTTTGCGCCAAGATTTCAAACTGGAGTAGTCCTTCTGTCTGTCTAAGCAACTTTGAGCACCAAGCTGCTCAGAAACAGCTACTTTCAGGTCAATGTTACTTCATACCCGTCAAGCGTGGCTCCGGAAAATACGGGACCTGTGCAGAACCCTTCTGCGCAGAAGGGTTCTGCGCATATGCGCATGGCAGTAACTACTTTCCCCGCTGGTCAAATTACGGGAAGGTGGCAGGAAAGTGGAGGAAGCAGCATGGAAATACGGGAAATCCTGGCCAATTAGGGATACTTGACTGGTATGTGTTACTTACAGGCAATGACTGAGAGAAAAATGGTAAAGCCATTATTAGCAAGAGCTGAAGTAGGCAACTAGGTCAATAACTGGGATTTGAAAGGGAAGCTAAAAATGAAGTATTTTCTGGAATCCTTTGAGGAAAATAACAAATGTCAAGGCAGCTGAGGAAAGAAAGAAACTATTGGAAATAAGAGAATGAAGGGAAGCTAGCTGGAAGCATGGGTATGCATGAGGTTGTACTTCAGGACAGCACCCTCATCCATCAGTTTGCTCACTGAACAAGCAAGCTGCTTGGTTTAGCAGCTCATAAATGTTTGGATGCTTCACAGGCTTACTGGAGGAAAATTCAAATATTTTGCTTGAACAAATAAGGTAGCAAGGTGATTCAAGCAAGGAAAGTTATGAAACACTCTGGTCCTGGAAATGTGGGTTAGGCACCAGAGAGTCAGAGAGGAAGTCCCAGGGAAGTACAACATAACAACCTTTACATGTTGGCTTCAGTGGTGAGATTCAGCAGGTTTGCCTCAGTTCGCCAGAACCGATAGCAGACATTCTGTCTGGCCCCACCCATCCAAGTTTTGAAATAAAGTACTGTAGTCCTAATTCGGGTGCAACACAGGGCTTTCCCCTGACCACACCCACCATACCACGCCCACAGAGTAGGTAGTAAAAAAAATTGAATCCCACCACTGATTGGCTCCCATAACCGAGAAGAGCATTGGGTGCCCAAACTGAGATAGCTATAAATCTCAAAATAAGAAGTAACAAATTGGGCAGGTGTAGGGTGAGGTAGAATTAAGGGGATTAGTAACTGACTTTGTGGAATGAAAGTGTTCCTCTAGTAAAATTCTGGTTACTTTGTCACTACAAACTCTTAATAATGACAAGCCTTTATAAATACTTAATTCAGGAATATGAAAAAGTAGTCAGAGTGTTGCTTGGAGAAGAAAACAGACACCAATTTATTGGTATCTTGCATACAAAATGGTGCCTTCTCTATAAGGAGGGACCCTTACTGTATGCCATTGTACATTTTATATACTGATGAACAAACAACTTACGCTGCTACAAACAACATATGCAATGGCTCCTCCCATTATGATATTCCCAAAAATATAATAAACATTGCACACACTAAATATATGAATTTTGTAAGAAGAAATACTAGAATATTAAACTTATGCAAACTAATAAGTAAAAGCGCATGTCCAACTTTCAAACAGATAAATACATGGACCAATCATATGAAGCAATCTGTTTAAGCTGGTTTACGTAGTTTCATCTTATCTATTTCATTTCAGACTTGGCCTTAGCTCTTCCAAAGGGGTTAACTTGTAAACAAGTGGTCAAGCCTCTGTTTCCTTATGCTGTTAGAACATCTGTCAGAAATCAGATAAGAAAGGGCGTGGAGCTTCAGTTAGCTTACTTTGAAAATTAACTTTTGTAACTTAGAAATGAATTTCTTCATTTCAAAATGGTTCTGGTTCTGCTAGAAGTCACAACTTCATGAAGTTAGAGAAAGTCCATTGAGGAAGCCATTTTTCCAAGATGTAGTTAGGCAAAGAAGTACAGTAAAACCTCTACTTACGTAAAAAGTCTGTTCCGTAGGCTTTTGTGTAAATTGGTTTTTTACTTACCTCGAAGCAAACCCATAGGAAAATGATATTTATGTACTGTACAGTAAAACCCCGAGTTATGAAAAAATCGGTTCCATGGCCTCTTTCGTAATTCGATGCATCCCCATAGGGATTCATAGAAAAAAATGATCTCAGGATGAAGATGAACCACTCTTCGTCCTCGGCTCATCTCACCACCACCACCACCTTCCCAGCCGGACTGGAGGGCTGGGAAGATATGGGGTGTGTGTGTTTGAAGTGGAGCCCAGTCCGAAGAGCGGAAAACATTTCCGCTCTTCATCCTGTGCTTGTTTCACCCCCCCCCCGGTGTTTTCCCAGCCAGATCAGAGGGCTGAGAAAGTACCTGGAGCTGAAGTCCGAAGAGCAGGGGCTGAAGTCTGAAGCCTTTCTGCTTTTCGGACTTCACTTCACCCCTGGTGCCTTCCCAGTCTCCGGGCTGGCTGGGAAGCACCAGTGTGTGTGTGAGAAACGAGGCCAGTCCAAAGAGCTCTACTTTACAAAAAACCCTTTCATAAGTTGGGGTTTTATGTAAATCGGGAAGCCGGTTTACAAAAAAAAAAATCGTAACTCAAGTCATTCGTAACTCGGGGTTTTACTGTATATCGAAGCAACCCCATAGGAAAAAATGAATTTTTTACGTAACTTGAAGCAAACCCATAGGAAATTGTGTTATGTAAACCGGGACATTTATGTAAACCGGGACTTGGTTTTAGTGCAAAAATCATTATGTAAGTCGAATTTTATGTAACTCAAGGCATATGTAAGTCAGGGTTTTACTGTACTTGGAACCAAAGGTACCATGAACAGGTGTTGCTTTAAAATCCTTATTTATTTTGTGATGACAAGAAAACATCTGAACTGGGCCACATTTTCTAGCTAAATATAAATCAATTTAAAGACACAATCCTACTTTGTCTGGCTACATTTATCCAGAGTTTCCAGCTTCACACACTCAACAGAGCATCTCCTTTGATTAAGTCACAGTGTGGATCAATGAACTTTAATTATAACAAGGGTGTCCATCTTAATTCACTTCCATCAGTCTCCTCGTGCTCCTTGATGTCGTGTAGCTTTTGACCATGCAACCTTTCCAACACAAAGTCTAGATTAGACCAATGTTCAGACAATATTTTAATTTAGACTGCAAATGTACAAAGCCATCATGATTAGGTTTCTCGGTAATGTTCTATTGATTTTGAAAACAATGTTCTTAAAGTGTTTTACAAAATGAAATATTTTCTTGTCCCTCAAGTTGCCACCTAATGTATATTAGCCCGCCCTTTGTCTGCAGGTTTGGGATCTGTGGTTTTGGTTATATATGAGACTGTGTATATATGTATATATGGTTATAGCTTATTTTATAACATGTTAACTCTTTCGTTTGGATTGTTATTATGTTTTCTAGCTCCTATTGTGGCATCTTGTATATTGTTTTGTAACCTTTTCTATGTAGATTTCCTGAAGAAGGAACAAAAAGTTCAGAAAAGTCAAATTAACTAGTATTGACTTCGTAACGTTTGCAACTGCTGTCTTAAGTGAACAACCTGATTTGGAAAAGTTTAATCAACCCACAGTGGAATATTTTTGTTTAACCATATGAAGTGAAGATATAGGTAAAGCCTTATTCAGAAGAATTTTACCTTACCCATAGTGGAATTATTTTTGTTTATCCTTATACACAAGAATTAGTAAAAAAAAACTTATAGTAAAAAAACTTATATTCAAAAAATGGGACTCTTTAGCATTATTCTTCGTCTCAAACTTTTCATTACTCTTCATTACTCTACATTCCCAGAGTTGGCCATTATAGGGCACTATCTAGAACAGGGTTTTTGAACCTAGGGCCCACAGGCTGGACCCAACTCTTGGCACCATTTCATGTGGCCCACTGGTAGAAGTAGCGAAAACAGCAGAAAACGCACTGAAAATGTGCTGCCACTGGAAGCGCTGGAAACGTGCTGAAAACGTGTTTACGACAGCTGCGGACACGTTTTATGGCAGCGTTACAGTGAAGGGAACCACATGACTGGGTGGCTCAGCTGTCTGAGGGAGAGTGGTCCATCCGTCAACCTGAAAATGTTGAAAACCTCTGATCTAGAATATAATGTTAAGAAGGAACATAATATTTCCAGGGGGACCTTTTCCTGAGTGAACCTGAAAGATTGGCAAAGGCATTTGAAGCACCTTCTGCTTGTATGACTTAGGCATGTGGGCTATAATGTGGGTTTTACTGCTTTCTGCAGGTTGAAGTATCTGTAGATCTTGATACGTATCCCCCACAGATAAGGAGCATGACCTGTACATACCTGTCAAGTATCCAGGATTGGCCGGGAAATCCCGTATTTCTGCGCCCGTTCCTCCCCTTTCTCGCTGCCATCCCGTATTTCAGCAGCGGGGGAAGATAGATAGATAGATAGATAGATAAATCTTTATTGTCATTGTCCTGCACAGAACAACGAGATTGGGGGAAAAAAACACTTAACAACCCAACAAAACCTAAACAAAATACAACTATACAAAATTATCAACATACTCCCACCCCACATATACACATTTACCCCCTAAAAAGCTCTAAAACTCTAAAAATTCTAAAAACTCTAAAAAGGGGTTACTGCACATGCATGCCCATCGCAAATGGGCTCTGCGCATGCGCAAATGAGTTTTTGCTGCACATGCATGCTCGGGCCGGATCAGTTCCCGTATTTTCTGGAGCGGCGCTTGACTGGTATGGACCTGTATTGGTGGTCCCCAACCTTTCTGTATTAGAAATAAGCTGTTATATATAAGTCTTTAAAGTGCCACAAGACGTGTTGCTGTTTTGCCATAACAGACAACAATTCTTTGGAAGTATTAAAAGTGATGCAGAGGTTCATTTCAATAATTATATATTTACCTGCTCCAGAGCAAAGGAATAGACCTGCCCATCTTATGTATCTGTGCCTGTTCTTGAAAAGCAATCGCTTCCTGGAAGCATCCATTTTTCTTCTTTCATAACAGCAAATTTGGGAATGGCCTCAAAAATATCCAAGCCAAGAGAGCAGAGAGGCACTTGTCACATACAGTTTCCTTCAGGTAACTGACATGAGGTTTGTGATGATTTCCCTGTTATCAGAATCTTTCGCCTCACTGCTGTCCTTTTATCCTTCAATGTTCAGGGAAGATGTAATGAGAAGATTCTATCTAGTCCTGTAATGGCGAACCTTGGCACTCCATATGTTCTTGGACTTCAATTCCCAGAAGCCCCCGTGAATCCACACGAATGGGTTTATTGCGATTCATCCAGCCCATGCCGCCCTCATCGCTCCTGGAAGCGGAAGTAAAATGTGCCTGTAGGACTACTTTATTTCAAAACTTGGATAGGTGGGGCCAGCCAGAATTTCTGCTACTGGTTCTGGCGAACTGATGCAAACCTGCTGATGCCCACCACTGGTCATTTTATCAAAGTGGTTCTTGCCCTCATGCAGTCACAACGTGTTTAACAGCAAATTGAGCAGTGAGCAAATGGTACAGTTTCGTTTATTAGGGGAAGCTGAAGATCTTGCCAAAGATACTTGTGACAAATTAATTGAGTTTAATTAAGTTTTGGGAGTCCACATTACAGCATTAATTTTCGCCTTATCTTCCATTTTGTAATAGTGTGGTTGGCATACTACAAGAAAGTATGTGTTGCTGCTCAGTTTAATAGCCCTGCTTCACTTTCCTTGCAGTGATTCAGCTCTTGTCTAATGCTATTCCGTATGATAAGATAAGTATGACAAATCAAGGAAGAGTAAGATGGTTTGCAATCCAGTAACTGAAATATTCACAGAAATGATTTAAGGGACAGTCAGATCCCAGTGGAGAGGAACAAGATCAGATATTACATTTTTCATTGTCTACTTTTCCAGCTAGAATTCTGAAAACTTAATAAAATATAGTTTACATGTCTGGATACAATAGAAACAAGTAAAATATATTCTACTGATAATGTAAGGGTAAGTTCAGATATCATTTTGCAAGATACAGAATATTTGCCTTACTGTTTTATAATTTACGTTATAGCTTAATGCTTCTAGAAGGGCATATATTACACAGGTCTGCAACCAAAAAACTGCATAGGATTTTTTTACTGTTTTTTTACAGATTTTTACTTAGAGAAACCAATAAAAATACAAAAAAAATCCATCTCATTAAGTTTTCTTGCAAAACTCGTGTTTTTATTTTAATTTAGCGTGAAGTTTGCCTTTAACCCAAAATCTGATATCCTATTCTTGATTCTAAAAACCCTATCCAAAAATTATTTCTTACTTTCATTTAATATTTATTAGAGCTAGAATCAAGAATAATGCAAAGAGAAAAGAAGAGAAATTTTTTTGGGGTGGGGGGGGCTAGTCAGTGGTGGGCACCAGCAGGTTTGCACCAGTTCGCCAGAACTGGTAGCAGAAATTTTGGCTGGCACGCCCATGCAAGTTTTGAAATAAAGTAGTCCTACTTCGGGTGCAACACAGGGCTTTCCCCTGGCCACGCCCATGACCCACCATACCATGCCCACAGTGTGGTATTAATTTTTTTTTTAGCCTACCACTGGGCATAGTGTAGGTTTAGTGCTGTGAGGAAGCTCAGATGATCATGTCCCAACAGGTTTATTTTGTTTGTAGTGAAAGGTAAACATATCCAGAAATCTTACTGGCTGGGTTGAGCATGTTTTGACATGTTCTCTAGGGTATTATAAATGAGTATAAACATGCCTACTGTCAGATTTGATCATGTTTCAACACGCTAAATACATTTAGGATCTTGGTTGCTGTATGAGCCACACTCAGTTTACATCCTGCATTGAAACGTGACTGTGCTCGTTTTTAGTTCTGTATTATGGCTCCTAGAGGTTGTTATTTCTACGGACAACTTTTGTCTTATTGTGGTGAATACACTATTAAAAGTCAACACAAATACTTGGGGAAAGTATTGGAAAAGGCAGTGGCGCGTCAGTTGCAGGGGGTACTGGATGAAGCGGAATATCTGGACCCCTTCCAGTCAGGATTCAGACCTGGATATGGTACTGAGACTGCATTGGTCGCGCTGATGGATGATCTCTGGCGAGAGCGGGATGGCGGTCATCCGTCCGTCCTTGCTCTTCTTGACCTCTCAGCGGCCTTCGATACTGTCGACCACGGTATCCTTCTGGAACGGCTCCGAGGATTGGGAATCCAGGGCACTGTGTGGTCCTGGTTTTCCTCATTTCTGAGGGGCCGGACCCAGTCGGTGTGGTTGGAGAGCGAGAAGTCCAGTCCTAGGTCCCTAAAATATGGGGTGCCTCAGGGCTCGGTACTCTCTCCTCTCCTTTTTAACATCTACATGAAGCCGCTGGGTGAGATCATCCGTTCCCACGGGGTGCGGTACCATCAGTACGCGGATGATACACAGTTGTACATCTCGGCCCGTGGGGACCCCAGTGATGCAGTCAAAGTCCTTTCCAGCTGTCTGGAGGCTGTTGGGGTCTGGATGGGGGCAAATGGGCTACAGCTGAATCCTAGCAAGACTGAGTGGCTATGGATAGGGGGTCCCGCCTTATCCCGGGAGCTACCATCTTTGGTTTTGGATGGGGCTATTCTGCCCCAGACCGACCCGGTGCGCAACTTGGGGGTCCTCCTGGATTCGCGGCTGCTGCTAGAAGAACAGGTGGCGGCTGTGGCCAGGAGGGCCTTTGCCCAACTTCGGGTGATTCGCCAGTTGCGCCCGCTCCTGGACCGGGACTCTTTGCTCATGGTCACTCATGCTCTGGTTACCTCCAGACTAGACTACTGTAATGCGCTCTACATGGGGCTGCCCTTGATGACCATTCGGAGGCTGCAGCTGGTCCAGAATGCGGCGGCCCGGGTGGTGATGGGGTGTGGACGTTATGCCCATGCCTCACCACTGCTGCGGGAGCTGCACTGGTTACCAGTTTGTCTCCGGGTGCAATTCAAGGTGCTGGTTTTGACCTTTAAAGCCCTATATGGTAGTGGGCCAGGTTACCTTAGAGACCGCATCGCCCTAAGGACGTCTGTCCGTCCAACCAGAGCGGACCGGAGGGGCTCTCTAATTGTGCCATCGGCCAGGGGGGCTCGCCTCTCTGGCACAAGGAGGAGAGCCTTCTCTGTGTCCGCACCGGCCCTTTGGAACCTCCTGCCTGTGGAACTGCGTCTCCAGACGGAGTTGTTGCCCTTTAGAAAAGAACTAAAAACCTGGCTGGCGGGCCAAGTTTGGGGTGCAGGTGGAGGGGTGGCTTCCGTTGGGTGGTTAATATAGGGGAGGATGCCTGCCCCACGGTTTCTTCAGTTCCTGCACCCCTCTCTTTTTAGGGGTGGGTTCTTATTGCTGGTTTTTATCTGTTTTATTTGTTTTTATATGTTTTTACCCATTGTTGTGAACCGCCCGGAGTCGGCTTTGGCTGAGTGGGCGGTATAGAAATTTGACAATAAAATAAATAAAATAAAAGAAACATAAGTGATTTTGTGAAGAAAGTGTATTTTGCTTACTTCAAGTTGAAACTTGGGGATCATAAGGTGTGTAGAAGGTGCGAAGAAGATCTTCATTTGTGGTTTAAAGGTAAGAAAACCCCATTCCGTTTTGGCATTCCTATGATGTGGCGTGAACAGCAAAACCACACTACCGACTGCTATTTCTGTTTGGTAGATGTGAAAGGCTTTAATACAAAAAATAAATAAAAAGAAGATATCTTACCCAAACCTTAATTCAGCTATTTGTCTAGTACTTCATAGCTCTGAAATACCAGTTCTACCCTCACCTTCTGGTTTGGATAATATCCTGAGTGATTCAGAGGATGGAGACACATTGCCTTCCAGGGATGAATCTAGCTCAGATTTTTCTGTTGATGAGGTACCTAAACTTTTTTTCTCAGAGCGAGCTCAATGACCTACCGTATTTTCCGGCGTATAAGACGACTGGGCGTATAAGACGACCCCCAACTTTCCAGTTAAAATATAGAGTTTGGAATATACTTGTCAGCTGCAGTTAAGTACCTGTCCTGTAAAACGACCCCCGACTTTGGCACAGATTTTTCGGGGTTAAAAAGTAGTCTTATACGCCAGAAAATACAGTAGTTAGAGATTTAGACCTTTCCAAAGAGTCAACCGAATTGCTGGGGTCAAGACTAACAAATAAAAACCTGCTGACATTTGTGTGAGCTTCAGACCATCTCCAGGCCTTGCCTCCTGGGCCTCTCCTTACCCAGAGACTCCGACTTGAGAAGTCTGAGAGCCGGTCCAGCTTTCCGACTGCAAACTACCTGGGCCTTATTTGCCTTGACAATGCCCAGCAAAATATTATGAAGAGTTATTAGAAAAATGTGGTAGCATGTAAGTAGGCTTAACTCTTGTCTTATCCCTTTCCAACGACCAGGCAGATCGATGAAGTAAAGTCTCTTTATTTCTCTGGTAGCATGAAGAACAGAAGGTTCACAAGTAGTTTCAGGATACAAAAAAGAATCAGGATACAAGCTAATCAAAACAGCAGTTAGGGTATCGACATACAGGCTTCCCCCACAAAACAAAATAATCTGTCTATCCCTAAGTAACCATTTTGCCCTACACCAAAGGCTTGGTGTTACCACTCCATCTTCCAGGATCGAACTACCAGCCCATGTGGCTCTCTGTGAAACAAAAGGAAAGATGAGCCCACCTCATCTTGTTAGCATAAGGCCAATCAGGGTCAAGAGTTATTCAAACTGACCCTGCTCTCAATTTAATTGGCTGTAGGTGCTGTCAGAGAAAAACTCTTTTCTCTGTGTTTCCCTGTTCTCCTATTCACTGGTTGCAGGGAAGTCTATGTGAAGGTTTGATTGCATGATTTATGGCTATGACTTTGATGGTCCTGTGTTGAGTACGTGACTTGCTGCATGGAAGCAGGGGGCTCATAAAATGGCCATCTGGCCCCTTTGAGCCAATCAAGGGCACCTGGACCTTTGGGTTACATCACTGTTGCATCAGCTATAAAACAGGGTAATCTGAAGATGTTCTTTCTCTTCATCATGGACTGATCCTGAGCTGAGCCCCACGAGAGGTGGGTAAGGAACTAGCTAAGGCCAAGGCCTAGGTAACTTTTTAAGTTTCTTATTTTTGTATTTCCTTTTGAATGACTGCATTGCAAGTTTGATTTCTCATGCTATACTCATTATCTTAATTTACTTAATAAAAATAATTACTTTGAGACCCTTTGTGTCTATTAATTTGGGACTGGACCACGCATATAAAGGCCACATCCTGCTACCCAACTTTTGATACCTTGTATGTTTGTCAGTAGGAGCCTGTAAAAAGGCACTGGCAAAGCAAGGCAGGAAGGGTGGGCAAAAAATCCCCCAGTGAGGGGGCAAAGACCCATCATAGGTGCCAGGTACTGCGAGGAAAAAACAGGAAATGCATTCCAGCCTAAGCTGTAAACAAAAGAACTGGGTTTGCTGACTCATCAGCATGGTAAAATTCTCAGGAAGAATTCAGGGGGCCCCTTTGCAAAGGAGCAGGTTAAGAAAAAGAGAAAAGCCATGTGGCATGACTTGTAACCATTCCATTACAACCTGGAACATCATTTTCGTGGTACAGGCACTAAGAGAAAGAATTCACTCAGGTTTTTCTCCAAAGATGGAAATCTCGTTTATTGTAGTGATGTTCAAGGGCTAATGAAGTGCTTTGAAATAGAATATGATACATCTGAGTGGCACCTATTCATTGATTCATCTAAAACAAGCCTAAAGCAGTCTTGCTGCATAATGGAAATACATTTGCATCACTTCCTATAGGACACTCAGTGCATTTGGATGAAAACTATAATGATTTAACTGTGCTTCTTGACAAAATCAAATATCAAGTACATCGCTGGATAGTTTGTGGAGACTTTAAAATACTAACCATGTTGTTAGGCCAGCAGGCAGGTTATACAAAATATCCCTGTTTCGTATGTTTGTGGGACAGTCGAGCCAGAGACCTCCATTGGACAAAATGACTGGCCACTTCGAGACGCCTTAATCCCCGGCAAAAAAAGTCATTAATACTACCTTGGTTCCAACAGAAAAGGTTTTATTACCACCTCTTCATATTAAATTAGGGCTTATGAAGCAGTTTGTTAAATCACTGCCAAAAGATGGGGAATATTTCAGATATCTGTGTTCCAAGTTCCCAAAACTGTCTGAAGCCAAGTTGAAAGAGGGAGTTTTTACTGGCCCCGACATACGAAAACTGTTATCCAATCCCCTCTTTTTAGAAACAATGGGGGGAAAAGAAAATGAAGCGTGGGACCCTTTCAAAGACTTGTTCACATGTTTTTAGGGAATACTAAAGATCCTCACTACAAAACCATTGCACAATGCATGCTGAATGTGTATAAAGCTCAAGGATGCATGATGAGTTTAAAAGTTCATTTCTTACACTCCCATGTCGACTATTTTCCTGAAAACTTGGGAGCCTACAATAAAGAGCAGGGTGAAAGATTTCACCAGGATGTCCGTGATATCGAGAGATGCTACCAAGGAAGATGGAACATCAATATGCTAGCTGACTACTGTTGGATGCTCAAATGGGCAACAGAAAATGGAAAGCGAAAGCATGTTCGGAGGAGCATAAAAGAGAAGAAAAGGTTTCACAGACAAAAAGAGTGAACACAGAATGTTAAGTATATATTATGAAGAAATTGTTTAATTATAAGAAATAATATGTTTAGTTCATTGTAATAAAATAGTGATTTTTTATCACTCTCATGCTTTTTAAATACAAAACCCACATAAATAGGAGGGCTGTTAGTGACATAATGGGCTATATTCAATTATTCCTGTCTACATCTGGCTTCTGTTGCAAATTTAGTCCCCCCAAAGGTGTGATATGATGGAACACAAGAGAGAATTTGTAAACTGGCCTCACTGTTATAAAAATGTTCTATCTTCCTCTTAAAAAGTACTTGAGGCAGAGAATTTCTGAATTATTTACATCTCCTTTTCAGGATACCAGATCCTCGCCATATACAATTATTAGCCTTATCCATTATTCATGAGTGTTGGGAGGGGGGATAGTATTTAGGTGTTGGAGGAAAAACGCTGGCTTGGCAATTCAATGGCAAATCCCAAGGAAATGGTTTCTGTTGAGCTTAGTAGAAAGACACCAAGGCAAGCAAGATCCTATAGTACAGGGATTCACAACCTACGGCCAACGGGCTTAACCCGGCCTGCAGTGTCAATTAATCTGACCCACAGTGAGGCTCCCGGAGCCGCCACCACCACCTCCAATGGAAGCACCAAAAACGCACTGGAAGCAGTGAAAACACCATGAAAATGTCACAAAAATGTGGTGAAAAAACCTGGAAATGTGGTGAAAAGGCACTGCCCTCACTCCCCCTACCATGGGAAATGGCGCACGCATGAAAACAGGCAAAAATGTGCCACCCTCACTGCTGCTCCTGCTGCTGCCGCCACTGCCACAGGAATTACCAGAAAAGGTGGAAGGAACCATGCCTCCAGCCCGCACATCTGTCTGAGGGGGCCTGATACGGCCTGTGGCACAAAAAGGTGGCAAACCCCTGCTATAGTAGGTGCTGGCAATATTCCCAAAGCAGAAGGATACCAGACTGTGCAAGCTCAGCACAAACCAAATTTGGGCATCATGTGCTCAGACCCAGGTGTTCCTCCTCATTCCTTCCTCCTCTCCTTGCATGTTCCAGTCTCACATGGCCCAAGCTTAACCAGCAGAACAGCAAAGCTCTGGGTGCCAAGGATACTGCATATGGCCCCCATGTAACAGAAGAGTTTAAATTCAGCTTTGATTCAGGACAAAGGATACCTCAGATATAAGATACTGTATCTTAGAAAGACTGAGTTTGTTTGTTTGTTTATTCATTCATTAATTTATTTATTAATTAATTCAGCTTGTGTGCCACCCACTTGCAGTGCGACTCAGGGCGGCTAACAGAGCAACAGTAACAAAACTAGATACAATATTACAAAATGCCATAAACAATAACAGACCAACGGTGGGGTTCAAAAGAGTCTCGGGAGAAAAAGAAATCAAGAAGGGACCCAACAGTAGCATCGCCTCAACCATCCTGGGCTCAACCGTCCTGGGCTACGGTGGCCTTTATTTTATTTTAATTTGATTTTTCAGCTTGTTCGCCGCCCACTCAGGCAAGCCCGACTCAGGGCGGCTTACATAATTTAAAACCCCACATAATATAAACAGTTAAAATCCCCACCCCCATTAAAATCCCACCCACCCCATGCAGAAGAGAGATAGTGTCTCTTATGGAAGAAGCCAACGGGCAGGAGTCACATTGCCTTCAGGGCCCCACACCTGCCCCACCATCCAGGTCTTAAGCCCTTTCCTGAATGTCAGCAGCTCCGTCTGCAGCTGTTAGCTCTACTGGCAGGAGGTTCCAAAGGGCCGGTGCGGACACGGAAAAGGCCCTTTTTCTTGTTCCAGAGAGGTGAGCTCCCCTAGATGATGGAACAACTAGGGAGCCCCTCCGGTCCGCTCTGGGCAGGTGGAGCCCAGAGTTAGGCAGGCAGGAGCATCCTCCACTGCCTGAGTGGCCACAACTGGCCCAATCCTCCTCCTCTAGGCGGTGACGGGGCCCAAAGGTGAGCAGGCAGAAGCGTCCTCCAGGTCCTGGGCTGCGGCAGCCTTTATCCTTCTCCGGGTGGGTGGAGCCTGGAGTTAGGCAGGCGGGAGCATTCTCCACCGCCCAAGTGGCCACAGCTGGCATGATCCTCCTCCTCCAGGTGGTGATGGGGCCCGAAGTTGAGCAGGCGGGAGCATCCTCCAGGTCCTGGAGCTGTAGCAGCCTTTATCCAATTGCAGTGCTATAGGTTGCAATTGAATGTTTCTGTTAAATAGATGGAAGACCTAATTCCTGGAAGGATTAGATGAGGTATTTCTACCATGGATAAAGAAATATTGACAGCATTGTATGAGGGCCTCATCAGATCACATCTGTAATACAGTACTGAAGTTTTGCCAACAACTTTCAGAGAAGAAACATTCGAGTTGAAACCCATGCAAAGAGCAACAACTAGAGTGAGTACAAGAATAACAATCTGATTTATGAGCAGAGATTAGAAGTGCTTGTCCTGTTTAGCTTAGACCCAAAGAAAAGCCTGTGCAGGCTAAACATGGCCTATGGGTCATCTTCCATTAAGGTTCCCTTAAATCTGTTCCCTGTTGCAAAATATTAGAGTGGTTTTCTCTTGTTTGAGCTCCTGCTCTCTACAAATAGGACAGAACTGAGTTAAACAGGAAATTGTATTCTATTATAACTATAGATTTTCTGTAGTGTGGACTGTAAATGGTTATCCAAAATAAATTAAGGCTCCTTAGTGAATATGGCTGTCTCATTTGCAAGTAGAGAAAATAGCAGAGAGAAAAAGCTTCAGCATTAAAAAAAATCTGGTCAAACAACTTTTGACCTTTGTGTTTAACTATAGTCTCTTTATCTTCTTTTTATAGAATTGCTGAACATGGTATAAAATCAATGCACTGATTTACTCTCCTTCAATTTTGACCAGAATTCACTGCCAAATAGCTTCTGACATTTTCAGATGTCTGAATCTGCACATTAGGTTCTTTATGACCTCTGCCTATCAGAAACTTACCACCTCTTCTCTATTCTTCTTCTTGATGTTTCTCTTACTTTTGAAGCCATTGATCGTAACTCAGTTGTACTCTCACTCGGTTTTTGCAGCAAGGTCCTTTTAACATATAACTGTTCTCAGTGGTTCTTTCTGACCATTTTTTAAAAAATGCATTTGGTGGAGTCTCCTTCTTTGTCCCTCCTGCCTGTGGCAGTCCACCAAAGTCCAGTCTTCTGATGAACATGCAAGCTCACATGGCTTCACCTCTAAAAAAATGTTATGCCTTTAGCTCCTGATGTATTGCTGAAAACAGACATTGTTTCGAAGTCCTTGAAGAATATAACCTAACATAACCTAACATAGATAGTCAGAATGAGTTCCGCCCTGTGGGGCTTACACCCGTCATAATGAAATGCTTTGAAAAGTTGTTGCGGAACCGTATTATGGCTTGTTTACCAGTTGGACTTGACCCTTGTCAATTAGAGATCTACGGAGGATGCTGTGGCTACGGCCCTACATGCTGTTCTGACCCATTTGGAGAAACAAGGGAATTATGTGAGACTGTTATTTGTAGATTTTAGTTCTTCATTTAATACTATTCTTCTGCATAGATTGGTGCCCAAATTATTAGATCTGGGGCTTCCGCCATGCTTATGCAGGTGGATACTAGATTTGCTATCAGATCATTCCCAACGGGTCAGGATGGGCTCTCACGTCTCTACAGATCTCAGTATAAGTACGGGGACGTCACAGGGATGTGTGCTGTGCTCACTTCTGTACACGCTTTACACATATGATTGTGTTCCCAGTTACCCCAGCAATAAGATCATCAAGTTTGCAGATGACACAATGGGGGTGGATCTGATTACTGCCTGGGGAGGGAGAGTCGGCTTACAGGAAGGAGGTTGAGATGCTGACGGAGTGGTGTAGGGAAAACAATTTATTCCTCAATGTAAAAAAGGCAAAAGAGATCATTGTGGACTTTAGAAAATGCAAATTGAACATCCAGCCACTTATTATTGAAGGGAATTGTGTGGAACAGGTCTTGGTGTTTCGATTTCTGGGAATGGAGCTGAGGGATGATCTAACATGGGGAGAAAACACCAAAGCTCTGATGAAGAGAGCACAGCAGAGGTTATACTTCTTGAGAATCCTCAGGAAGAACAATCTTTCAAAGGACCTGCTGTTGGCATTCTACCACTGTACCATAGAGAGTGTGTTAACCTATGGTCTGTGTCTATGGTTTGGGAGTTGTACAGCTAGGGAAAGAACAATGCTGTCCAGGGTCGTAAAGACTGCAGAGGGGATAATCGGGTGCACTCTTCCCACTTTAGATCAAATCTATGCCACCAAGTGTTATAAGAAAGCTGTAGAGATTGCACAAGATAGTACGCACCCCAGAAATGATCTCTTTCAGCTTCTGCCTTCTAGAAGAAGGTATAGGGTCATAAAGATAAGGACCAGCCGCTTGAGAAATAGTTTCTACCCAAAAGTGGTTTTGGCTTTGAATGCAGTGAAATGCAATCTATGAAGGAGCTTCTGTATATAGCTTTTAGAATTTTTAGAGTCTTAGAGCTTTTTAGGGGTTAAATGTGTATATGTGGGGTGGGAGTATGTTGATAATTTTGTATAGTTGTATTTTGTTTAGGTTTTGTTGGGTTAATAAGTGTTTTCCCTCCCAATCTCGTTGTTTTGTGCAGGACAATGACAATAAAGACTTATCTTATCTCTTATCTTATCTTGATTTCAAACCATTCTGCTATTTCAGGCATTAGCACCGCTTCCGGGTGTGAGGAACCACGTGATCAGCCCGATCAGCTGCCCAGGGTGTGTGGTCAGAAAACGTTGAGAATTGCTGTGCTATTTATACTACAAAGAACCTATTCATTTCCCCTCTCGTGATTACATCCACCACACCTACTTATCCACCCAATTATGCATTGGGGGTCCCCAAACTGCAGTCCACGGGCACCATGCAACTCACTCAAGGTATTTTCTCTCAGACCCACTGTTCTTCCTGCCTCAAGCAGCACCATCTTCAAATTTTAGTTCTATTTCTAGGCTTAAAATGTTATGGACAAAGCTAGATTTCCATCCATACTATTCTCTAGTGATGTAGATAAAGTAAATGTCAGGCATCTTGACTGTGGTGTGTTTTTATAATCAATAGGTCAATAAGATGTTTCCTTTCTGACAGAATAATTGTGACTGACATATTTAACACATGTTGAAATCTGATCTACAAAAGCAGTATATTTAGTGCCTGGCAGCATTTGATTCTCTAAAAAAGGGGTGCCCAAACATTTTGGGCCGTGGGCCAGTCACATGGTTGAGCGGGCTGATCACTTGGATATTCCCACCAGAAGCAGAAGTAAAAGGTGCCTGCGCATGTGCAAAATGCATCCGCTGCTGTCAGAAATGCATTTACAACAGCCGTAGGTGCTTTACAGCAGCATTTTGCACATGCACGGGCACATTTAACTTCCACTTGTGGGAGCGGCGCTGGTGGCGTGAGCCAGATTATTAGGTGGTGCAGGACAGATCTGGCCCTTGGGCCATAGTTTGGACACCCTTTCTCTAAAGGCTTCTGTCATTCTGTTCTCATTGCTTGTAGAAAACAGACATTTAGCCATAAATAAGGCCACAGGAAGCTGCCTTATACTGAGTCAGACCATTTAGCCCACTATTGTCAGTTCTGCCTGGCGATGGATCTCCGGGGCTTCATGCAGGATTCCTTCCTAGATCTATCTGGAAGTCCCTAACATTCCCTGTCTAGGTACCATGTCGGTCTGGCCCTGCCTTGCTTCCCAAATCTGACAAGCTTAGTTGTGCTCATGGCGATATGGTGGCTGATATGCATTTATTTCTTTTTTATTCTTTGTATCAAAGCACTGCAGAAATTAAAATTATGGATGTATAAATTTAAAACAAAATTAGACTATATTGTATCAAAGTAGACTACTTCAATAAGATTACCTCAGCCATTCTGTACAAACGGAAGGGCATAAATCACAGGCACATACAGTATATGTGATCTGACTGAATTTCTTCACATTGACAGAAAATATGACTGTGCCCCATTTAACATGTCTATTCTTTGATCTTCCTATTTTATTTCAAAGTCTATTAAGTGACTTTCAGATCGTCCAGCCAGAATCTTGTCCTGCTGGGAGACAACATTCACACATTTGGCAAGGTGTGTTGTTTTTGCTTTCCATAGTCGTACCTTTTCTGATTTAAATATTTATAGCTTGAGAGGTGTGCAGAAAACATTTCCTCAATTTTAGCTGTTATCTAGGAGTTCAGTGTCCATCAATTGGATGCTATATTACCTTATTTTGATGCTATATTACCTTATTTTGATAGCACCCCTTAACATGCTTCTAGAGGGGCAGTGCTAGCCAAATAATAGACTTTGAATATCCTTTTGATATTTTGTTTTTATTATACATTGATTTGTCTTCCCTGCCAAGAGTAGTTGGTATGCTGTTTGGTTTTGGGTTATATTTGCATAAGAAGTCTGTATGTTTGAATTGTTATTGGTCTTTTCAGTAGTCTCCAAGCTTTCTAGCTGCTTCTTGCCATGCCAAGCTATGTGATAGTGTCTATCCAGAGATAGCTATTTGTTTCTGCAAGGGTTGAGATCATTTTCTCCTAGCTTTTATTGCATGTTTACTAAAAGATTTTTTAAAAAAATGTGAAATATAATCTAAGTGTTGTATTGATGCTCCTTGAGACCTAAGTGTAAAGCCTGAATTTGTTTAGACCAATGAAAAAGTGGTATGCTATTTCTTCATTTAAGAAAAAAATATCCACTTTGTTGTGAGGATTACTTGATACACTATTTTTAGTGGCAAAGTGCAACAGCCAAGCACTGAGCTTGTGACTGTCAGGGAGAAGTAACTACTCTGGTGTTGTGGCCCTGGAACCCAAGTCCGATGAGGAAGACTGTCTGCCAGCACCTCAGCCCACTAGCAGCATGGAATTGCCTTCTCTTAATCAAGTTGATCAAGAATTGACAGGAGCTCAGCCAGAAGCTGCTGAGGCACTTAGTGTCAGTGAAGAGGAGGTGGAGCCAAGCACATCAGAAAGATGCAGGTGGCAGCTGCTCAATGAGCTACAAGTGTGAAGAAGAGAGGTAAGGGCTCATTTGCAAAGAACATTTTCCAGCTGTGAGCCCTGAACCTGAACCCTCTTAAGGAGACGCCCATGCCAGCAGCAACCTTGTTGGAACAATCTCTGTTCTTCCCAACTCTGTGCCACTCGAACCTGTATCTCTTTCCTGTTTGCTTTGCTGACCCTAGACTCTCAGCCTGGAAACCAGACTACTCTTCTGGATCACCCTTTTGTCTCTGTTCTTCAACGACTGGCTACCGAACTTGGCTCTTCCTGACCAATGCTTCTGCCTCAACCTTTGGACTGTAGTAAGGCTCTGCCTCTTGCCCCCACTCCTTGTGTAGTGACTGCTAGCCAGCCCGCTCTGCCATGCAGGGAAGGGCACAACATCTGGAGACGCACAGATATAAAGGAATATTAGAATTTATTAATTTACAAAAATACATTTTGATAGCATAGGAAAAACAATTGCTAAGTATCTTAATCTTTGTGTTAGAAGCAATCTAAAGGTACTTCCACAGTGGAAGGATCAGCTGGTAAGGTGCTGTTGTTGGCCAAAAGATGCCTGGATGTGTTCACAGTTCTCACATTCTTTGGGAGACTCACTAAATGTATTTCTAGATGGTCATAGAGCTGGCTACCATGAGTTGCATGCATATCTTGTGTCTGTCTAACTAAGATGGGAAAACCAGAGGAAGGAGGAAGTTACATCATAGAAGGAAGGAGGTCTAAGAGTAGCTGTTAGAGAAGAGATTTTTCAGAATTAAAGAACTCCCAAACTCATAGAACCCTGGAGGCCAAATTGTGGGACTGGGAGGGCTCAAAATGACAGGAGGAAGAACACCCCTTTATCTCCATGCCATTCTCACACAGCTTCTTTGAATTATTGAAAGGTACTGAGCTGCACTGTGGGGAGTTGTAAGGATTCACTGCAACTCACAAAGGTGCCTGAAGATAATGCATTCCATTGGAGGATGTCTCCATAAATACAGTAGTGTGACATTTAGAGTGTATGGAATTAATTTCTCCTTGCATTTTTGTGAGACACCGTGTAAGAGCCAATCCAGGGTTTCCTTAAAGCAGGGGTGCCCAAATTACGGCCGTGGCGCCCTTGATGCTTATGGAAGTCTGTTGTGTTCTGATGGTTTTACCTTTCCACATGGATTACAATGTATCTGAGCCAATGTAACCTTGCCTATAGCAACAATGTAACCTTCAGCTGTATCATATAAACCCTGTAATAGGACGCGAGCTAATGACCACCAGCGGGCAGCAGCGAGCGTCCAAGCTCTCTTGGTCCGAACTCATCAAAGGCAACAGCGCGGGAAGTTTTCCCGCCACCACCTACACCTGGACAAGAAGGGCGTGACCCGCAATGACGTCACGCAGACAGTAGCCAATGGGCTACCATGGCACCACGTTCAAATGTATTACTACTGTATATAAAGAGCTATCGATCCGCCATTACCTCATGTTCCCTCTGTCCACGATGCAATAAACCTGAGTTAACCCAGCCCGAGGCTGTGTCCTGTGTCTTGGTTTGCATACACTAAATTGGCGACGAAGGTGGGATAATGGATCCCCACGGAACAGCCAGGGCACAGAGCGGGTTCAACATCACCAAACCGCAAGACTGGGAGCTGCTAGAGATGGACTTCCAGGCGGCACTGGTGGAACTCAGAGTCAAAGATGACGACGAGGAGAGGAAGAGGGCCATCCTCACCAGAATGCTCGGGATGGAAACCAAGCGGACGCTGGTGGGCATAATCGCTCCGAAGAAGGTGAGCGAATTTAAGGCGGGCGACATCATGAAGCTGCTGCGAGAGAGGTTCTCCCCCTCGAGGGCAATGTTTCCCGCTCGGAGCGCGTTTTGGAGGCGAGTCCAAGCGCCGGATGAGTCGGTTGAGGCATTCGTGGCCGCCATGAGGTTAGCCGCCGCCCCCTGTAAATGGGGCGACATCCTGGAGATGGCCCTCAGGGACGGCGTGTTGTGTGGCCTGAGAGACAAGGAGGTACAGCGCAGCCTGATGAATAAGGAACCGCCACCCACGCTGGCAGAGGTCGTAGAGGCCGCGGAAGCCGCAGAGTCCACGAATGCTGGAGTGGACGAGATGCACCAGTGGCGTGAGTGGCGTCCTAGAGCCGGCAAGGCGGAAAATTCGGTGCACGGGAAGTCCGGACAGTCGGTGCACGCAACTCGACGGGCCTCAAAGTCGTCTACGGAAGGCAGCGACGGCGAGGAGGTCCAGAAGGTCCGAAAGGGGGGTCGACGCTGCGAGGGTTGCGGAGCGGCCCATGAGCGCGCGAGATGCCCGTTCAGGAAGGCCGAGTGTTACACCTGCGGCCGTCGGGGGCACATCGCCAAGGCATGCAGAAAACGGAAGGAGGGCCGGAGGCAGTCGCAAGACCGAGCGGCCAGACCGGACCGGCCAGCGAGGCCCAAAGATGGCGCCCAGACCACGAGGAAGCACGATGGCGTGGGCCGCGTCTCGGACGACAGCGAGGACGACGCCCCAGTGTTCAGCGTGTCCGCAGGACAGTCCCATTACTTTGTTGAGGTATTAGTACAAGGGGCCCCTATTAAGATGGAAATTGACTCGGGGTCCTCTTATTCTATAATTCCCCAGAAAGAGTTTTTGAAAATCGACCCCCACGTGCGGCCCAAACTTAAAGCGTTGAGGTCCACGCTGCGAGACGTGCAGGGGAACAGCATTCCGGTGTTGGGGGTCGGGAAATTTCGGGTCAATTTTAAGAATCATTCTGCGGAACTGCCCCTAGTTGTCCTCAAGGGAGGAAGCTGTAGCCTCCTAGGGACACAGTGGTTTCAGCCCTTAGGGTTGTTCATAGGGGGAGTACATACCGTGGGGGGGGACCCAATACAAGCGGTTTGCGATGCGCATCCCGCCGTTTTTAAGAAAGGACTCGGAAAGTTCAAGGGACCCCCTGTAGCGTTCGACATAGACCCGGAGGTCCGCCCGATAAGACTCAAACCGCGCAGGGTGCCGTTCGCACTCAAGGACAAGATAGAGGCGGAACTGGACAAACTGGTGGGCCAGGGGATTCTTATTCCTGTTGATTCCGCGGAGTGGGAAACTCCAATTGTAACGGCGCTAAAGGCTAACAGGGAGGTGCGCATTTGCGCTGATTATAAGTGTACAATTAACAAGGCGATCCGCCCTAATGCATACCCGGTGCCGGTGATCAGCCACCTTTTGGCCAGGCTAAATGGGGGAAAGTGTTTCGCCAAACTCGATTTGGCACAAGCCTATCAGCAACTTCCTGTGACCCCCGCCACGGCCGCGGCACAAACGATAGTTACACATAAAGGAGCGTTCCAGGTGTCGCGGTTACAGTTTGGCGTGAACTCGGCACCCGGCCTTTTTCAGTCGCTTGTGGAACGCCTCCTGAAGGGACTGGAGGGGGTGTTGCCTTATTTTGATGACGTGTTGATAACAGGGGGGAGTGAGGCTGAACTGGCAAAGAGGTTGGACAAAGTATTGACCGTGTTCGAGAAAGCGGGGCTGAGATTGAGGAAGGATAAATGTGTCTTCTTCGAAACCGAGGTCGAGTTTTTAGGGTTCCGGATAACACCCGAGGGGATTAAACCGTCTAAATCCAAGGTAGCTGCCATTAAAAAGGCCCCTCGCCCCACATCCAAAACCGAGCTACAGTCCTTCCTGGGGCTCCTCAATTTTTACCATACATTCCTCCCGCGGAAGGCGTCCGTGGCCGAACCGCTCCATCGGTTGCTTAAAAAGGAGGAGACATGGATGTGGGGTGACGAGCACGAGAGGGCGTTCACAGAGCTAAAGCAACTCCTAACATCTGAGGCAATCCTGACGCACTTCGACCCCAAACGGCCGGTGGTCCTAGTTTGTGATGCATCCCCGGTGGGGGTGGGGGCGGTGCTTTGCCACGTGTTGGAGGACGGAAGGGAGGCCCCGGTAGCGTTTTACTCAAGGTCCCTGTCCCAAGCGGAGCGAAATTACGCGCAAACCGACAGGGAGGCGTTAGCAATAGTAGCGGGGACCAAAAAATTTCACGATTTTTTGTATGGCCGCCCGTTCAAAATCGTGACCGATCACAAGCCACTGTTAGGGATTTTCACGGCTAGCAAGCCCACGCCGCAGATCCTGTCCCCGAGAATGCTGCGCTGGGCTATTTTCCTCAACGCGTACCAACATGAGTTGGAGTACAGGCCCGGAAAGGAGATCAGCCATGCTGATGCGCTTTCGAGATCCCCTTTGCCCTTGTCGGACGACCAAAAGGCGAGAGCAGAAAGGGACCGCCAGGTGTTGCTAATTGAGGTTTTAGACGCACCCCCAATAGTACCAGCCGACATTGCTAGGGCGACAGGCAAGGACAGGACGCTGGAAAAAGTTAGTTCATGGGTGCAGAAGGGGTGGCCGGCTTCGTCCCCGAGTACAGAGTTCGACCCATTCTTTAGGAAAAAGCTAGAGTTGTCCCTAGAGAGGGGGTGCCTTCTGTGGGGCCAACGGGTGGTGGTCCCTGCGCCCCTGCGGACGAGGGTGCTCGAACTGCTGCACGTCAGCCACCCGGGCATAGTTCGTTCAAAGGCACTGGCCCGGAGTTACTTCTGGTGGCCACAGCTGGACGCGGACATTGAGCACATGGTTGGCACTTGCGAGGCTTGCCAGGGATCCCGACCTGAGGCGGCCCGTCTCCCGCATAGGGAGTGGGACACAGCAAGGGGGCCGTGGTCTAGAGTGCACGTGGATTTCGCTGGCCCATTCCGAGGAACCATGTTTCTCCTGGTGGTAGATGCGTTCTCCAAGTGGCTGGAGGTTATCCCAGTAAAGAGCACGTCCTCCGCCACGACAATTAGCCAGCTAAGGAGAGTCTTTTCCACATTCGGTTTACCCGACACTTTAGTCAGCGATAACGCTAGTTGTTTCACCTCCGCTGAGTTCGGAGCATTCATGGAGGCAAACGCCATTCGGCATGTTACATCCGCACCGTTTCACCCGGCCACGAATGGCCAAGTGGAACGGCTGGTGCGGACAACGAAGGAGGCGCTACGGCGCATGGGCCCGGGGGACCTGAATCACCAGGTATGCCAGTTCCTCTTAGCGTATAGGGTAACCCCCTTAGCGTCAGGCTACTCGCCGGCGGAGCTCTTGATGCGGCGAAAACTGACCACGATCCTGTCCAGGCTAGACCCGACGAGGGTCGAGGATAAAGGGAAAAACATAGGGTTGGCAGTCTCGAAAGGTTTCGCCGCCGGGGACCCTGTTCACTGCAGGAACTATTCCAGCGCAGGGCCGGCCTGGGTACCAGGGAAGGTTGTAGAACAAACGGGGCCAGTATCGTACCGGGTCGAGACTAACACCGGCCTCCTCTGGAGGAGGCACGCAGACCAACTGAGGCACCGAGTGAGTGGGCCAGTCAGTGGAGCTCAGCAACAGGATTCAGCGTTAGGGTTCTCCCCCACCCGCTTAACCCAAGGGGGAGACAGCAGTGGACAACAGTCCCAAGCAAGGGGGGAAGGAAGCAGAAGTAGCGGCCCCGACTCATATCCTTTTGATACGCCAGTCCTATCAGGGGCCGGGGAAGGGGGAGAGGAGTTCGCGACCGCTGCCCCCGATAGTAATTTTGATTTTGATTTTGCGAGCCGGGGGGGTTTTCAGGAGTGTTCCCCCACCCATCCAAGCGAGAAGAGGGGTTTTTCGTTAGCCCCCAGTGCCCCCGGTTCCTCCCTAAGAAAGAGCACACCTCCCAACAACACCGCGGAGCCGCGGCAAGTCACTAACGAGTCTCCCTCTCCAATTACAGGACAGGAAACCAGGGGACAAAGAGAAGGTAGCAAACCCGGGGAGAGGCAGCCCGCATCGAGACCCCAGCGTGTTCGAAATAAGCCATCTTGGCTGAGAGACTTTGTCTCCTAAGGGGGGGAGTGTGTGTGTGTAAGTGGGGGCTCGAGACTTTGTCTCGTCCTAGGGGGGAGGGGTGTTGTGTTCTGATGGTTTTACCTTTCCACATGGATTACAATGTATCTGAGCCAATGTAACCTTGCCTATAGCAACAATGTAACCTTCAGCTGTATCATATAAACCCTGTAATAGGACGCGAGCTAATGACCACCAGCGGGCAGCAGCGAGCGTCCAAGCTCTCTTGGTCCGAACTCATCAAAGGCAACAGCGCGGGAAGTTTTCCCGCCACCACCTACACCTGGACAAGAAGGGCGTGACCCGCAATGACGTCACGCAGACAGTAGCCAATGGGCTACCATGGCACCACGTTCAAATGTATTACTACTGTATATAAAGAGCTATCGATCCGCCATTACCTCATGTTCCCTCTGTCCACGATGCAATAAACCTGAGTTAACCCAGCCCGAGGCTGTGTCCTGTGTCTTGGTTTGCATACACTAAAAAGTCGAAGTAAAGCGCACATGCGTGTGCGCAGAACGTACCCATGCATGTGCAGTGCACTTCTGTAAATGCCCCCGCAGCTGTTGTAAATGCGTTTACAACAGCTGCAGGTCATTTACGGCAGCATTCTGTGCATGTGGGGCGTGTTCTGTGCGTGTGTGTTTTACTTTCACTTCCGGTGGGAGGCATACCTGTCAACCATCCCGATTTGGCTGGGATTACCCCGTAATTTGACGCCAATTGACGTCATAACCCGCCCCGCGCTGCCCAAACCCCGTAATTTGGCAGCGGAGGGGAAGCGCTTTCCACGCATGCATGGAAGTGCTGTGCTGCTTGCGCAGCCCCTACGCAAGTGGCGGAGCACTTCCACGCATGCGTGGAAGGGTTCTACACAAGTGTAAAACCCTTCCACACATGTGTGGAAAGCTACCTGTGCACAAGCGATCTGCGCAGGTCCCATTTTTTTCGGAGACGCGGGTTGACAGGTATGGTGGGGGGAACAATGTAACCGGCACACTCAACCATGTGACCGGCCCATGGCCTGAAAAGTTTGGCCACTATTATTATTATTATTATTATTATTATTATTATTATTATTATTATTATTATTATTATTATTATTATTATTATTATTATTATTATTATTATTATTATTATTATTATTATTGATTTCTACCCCGCCCTCCTAGTGCAATGCACCACTCAGGGCGGCAACAACGGAAATATATATATATATACAATACAAGAAAGATAAAACCATTACCAATAAAAACATTACATAAAACCCCCAGCTAAAAGCAGAATTAAAACACATTAAAAAAAACTAACATCATCATCATTAAAAACTACCCTAACCCTCCCTCCACCCACAATAAAACAGGCTTATCAAAGAACGAGAGAGGGGGAGCTCAATCCCACAACAGGCAGGCTAAACAAGCCAACAGGCTTGAGATGTGGAGCCTAATGTGCCCCACACCTGTTGGCAGAGTCAGGTTTTCAGCATCTTCCTGAAGGAGAAGCCTCTTGCCTTAAAGACTGTAGAGCAGTGTTTCTCAACGTAGGGCCCACACCTGACAAGGGGACTTCAATTCCTAGAAGCCTAAGTCAGTACATTGGCTGATCAATGCTTTGGGGGATTGGCTTAGGCAGAGTTGAAGTCCCAAAAACAAAGGTTGGGAAACACTGCTGTAGAGCCATCTGGGCATAAAAGTATCTCACACAGTATGTTGTAAGTATAATCCAAGCACATGAGCATTCATGCTTCCACTTAGGCACACTTATATCTAGAAGGCCTATCTTTAGTGAGAATTCTAATCGCTACCACTTATCAGCCTCAAATAGTAAAGGTCACAAGTAATGTTACGGCAGGCATAACAGCTACATCAGATAGTAAACCTCAGAGTTTTGATGGAAATTGCAACATCAGTATTCCTCTTAGTATTAAAAATTGTAGCTGATATGCCATAATCTTCACAGCAGGATAGAGCAGATGGTTGGTGCAGTTGAACACGACTGGCAGGGTGATACCGTGGGCTGAGCTAGAGCAGTTCTTTGGGAAAGGAGGTCATGCAGTCATTTCAGGGTTATTATGAGAGGACAAAAAAGGGTTTGCTTTGTAATGCCTTATTGTGAGCTAGGAAAGCTTTGCAGTAATAGAACTCCTTAGATTGCTTCATTACTGTGGTCATTGTGTTAATGGGTTACACATATCCATGCTATTTCCTATGTTTATTTCTTTGGCAGTCTGACGTGCTGGGCAGCATTGATACAAAATTATATACTATGATGTGGAAATATTTACGTTGCATTTAACATCTCTGTCACCACCACTTCTGATTGATTAATAAGACACACAGTTTTTCCCCAGAACTTGTCAGGAAAAAAAAATGTGAAGAATAATGGAATTTTGCAGGGTATTATTAAAGTCTGGCTGCTTACTTGTCAACTATTTTCTTTCTACTGGTTTTCACTGTGCCTGTTCTGCAATGTTTATTTGGCTTCCAACTGAGTGAAACCTATATTTTATGTTCTCTTGAGCATTCCAGTTCAAAGTAAAAGAGTTTTTTGGTTAATAAATCTACAGCCTGTTTACTTAGAAGTAAGTCACACTGAGTTCAATTGGAGTTATTCTGAAATCAAGTATGCATAGAACAGTATTGATCTCTTTGGTTCCTAGCCACTGGATTGCACCTTTAATTAGGTGAAGGTTAGAAATGCAATTTACAAGTGTGACAGGTTATAACTGGGACATGGCATTTGTGGTAGAAATGTTGTACTGAAAGCATGCCTTTTGATTCAGGGGTTAGAGATTCAAGAAAACATTTTCACACTGTTGAAATTGCTGTGAACTATTTGGTTCAGCCCAGCGGATGGGTAAGAGGGACTGCAGTGGCTCTAGTGGCTAAGACGCTGACTGGAAGAAGGGAGGTCAGCAGTTCTATTCCCGAGTACTGCAGGATGGGATGAGCTCCCGTCTTTGTCCCAGCTCCTGCCAACCTAGTAGTTCTAAAGCAAGAAATTGCAAGTAGATAAATAGGGACCACTTTGGTGGGAAGGTAGACAGCGTTCCGTGTGCTCCGGTGTCGTCATGCCTGCCACATGACCATGGAAACGTCTGCAGAAGCAGACAGCGCTGGTTCTTCGGCTTTGAAACAGAGATGAGCACTGAACCCTAGAGTCGGATATGACTGGCTTTCAAGCAAGGGAAATCTTTACCTTTAACGGGTGGGTAAATCCTAAGAAGGAGCGATGAGTCAGGATTTCAGCCAGAAAAGAGCAGGGGAGGCAGGAGCTGCTGTTCCTGGAAAAGGCTCAAGCCTTTGCCTCCTTGGTTTAGAACAGGGGTTCCCAACCTTTTCAAGCCGGGGGTTGGGCCATGCTCTCTCAGTGAGGGCCGGATGGCCATTTTGCCCTGCCTGCACAATGGGGGTGACCATTTTGTCCCAACAGCTTCAAAGAGGGTGGGCATTTTGTTTCTTGAATGCCCTTGGAGGGGTGGGAAGCCACGTGAAATGGCACTGTGGCCTTAGGTTGGGAACCCCTAGTTTAGAATTTCAATAAGTTCGTGCAAGAAGGTCACTGGAAAAGGTTTTAAGTACAGTAGGTTTTACGTACAGTATTTGCAATTTTATTTTAGGGTTTTAGAGACTGTACGCGTGGAGCCAATTCCTTTATGTTGTGGATGTCGTCCTTTGGTTGATAAAATAGATACAGTATTGCACTTTGTTCTCATTTGGTTTCAAAGAGACATTTGAATTCTTTAATTCTTCAAGCAACTCCCATTTTAGTGTTGGGGAAATGAACGTGGGATGTACAAGCTGCAGCATCTAATTTCATTTATGTCACTTTTGTTGTTATTATATAAGTATTAAGAAACATTTTGTGAAGTTTGTGTTTGCAGGGGTAGATTGATAGAACAAGAGTGTTACACTGTGTTTCAGATTGTCTTCATAAAATTCTTTTGAAGCATAATTTACAAATTTGAAATTTTGTTTGCTTTACACCAGGGATTCTCAACCTGTGGCCCACATGCTGGATGTGACCCACGGCACCGTTTCATTTGCTCCCCCCCCCACACACACACAGACAGCCTCCAACCACACCCGGAAGTGCCATGTGGTGGAGGTAGGGCAAAGT